>JAUIMM010000187.1:90000-690000 GCA_031769625.1 Taudactylus pleione
AATAGGTTATTTATTGAATGTTGATTGCATTTTCTTAAACCTATAGCAGCGCTCCACACCAACACTAGTTCTCCTATTATCATTGTTTATACGGAGGTTCAGCTCCTCAGTGGTAGCAGCAGTAAAGGTGAAGGAGTGAGAGATAGTGACAGCATAGATCATTATACATTTAAGTATAGCGCCTCCTCTTTTATGGTATTTCCAGACTTCGCATACTGAAATGGATGGAGCTTGAAAGTGCAGATGGATAAATCCATCTGTTAAGGAACCACATTTTCCGCTGAAGAGGCGTTTTTGGATGGCAACTGGGCAACTATCACTTAATCTCACGGAAAGGATCGGTCTTGTGGGAGGTTATGGGTATGTAGGTAAGTGCTTGTAAGTGGTACGCGGACGCAGATGGGACGGCCTGTTTCAGACGGATCTTTTCCACCCAGCATCGGGTGGATGTAAGTCCCAAATATTGATGATGTAAAAAAGTGGGTGGCCTGGCCTTCCACATGAAGACGGACGGACACTCGCATAGATGGGTGGATACACTGCATTAGCATAAAAGGTACAGGTTGAGTCTCCCATATCCAAATATTCCGAAATACGGAATATTTTTTGCATGACAGATAGTGAAACTTTTGATTTTTGATGGTTCAATGTAAACAAACTTTATTAAGGCACACAATTATTAAAAATAAAGTATAAAATAACCTATAGGCTGTGTGTATAAGGTGTATATGAAACATGAATGAATTTCATGTATGTACACAAACTTTGTTTGAGCCACAAAATTATTGAAGATATTGTATTAAATTACCTTCAGGCTGTGTGTATAAGGTGTATATGATTCATAAATGCATTCTGTGTTTAGATTTGGGCCTTATTCCTAAGACATTTCAATATGGTATGCAATTATTCCAAAATACGGAATATTCCGACATCCAAAATATCCCTGGTCCCAAGCATTTTGGATATGGGAGACTCAACTTGTAGTAAGCAGGCTTTTCTGATGGCATAGAAAAGCGGCCACATATGCCTTAAGCTGGGTACACATCGTGCAAACCAGTGGCAGTGCGATACCAGCTTACATCGCGCGCACTGTACACGTTGTAAGATCCTGTGTGTGACGGCGTGGTGAGTTGTTACACGCTGCATGTAACAGCGCCATGGCGTTCATTGCATCGCCCCATCTGACGGGCAGAACGGCTAATCGGACGTGCAACATTATACCATGTGTACAATAAATTGTTCCGATCCGCATCGGGCTGATATATCGTACAATATCTCGTATAGAGTGTACAAAGCTTTAGACTCAGAATCAGGCCCTTACTCAGGCAGCCAATAAGACTTCGGTATGAGGTAACGTGAACTGGAGAACATCATGAGCTTTTTGGCTAGAATTTGCTGGTAGGTTGCCCCAAAAAGTAGAGGACTCTTGATACATGGTACAAAACAAATGTTCTGCAATACATGCATGAGCAAAAGAAGAGAAGCATCAGCCCTAGCCGGTGGGGCTCTTCTGTTAGTGTGGTAGGAAGCAGATCCGACAACTTGAGCGATAGAGGTCATCGGCTGTCAGTGATCCAGTCCTGGGTTTCATTTTAGGACAAACCCTGGTCCCAGGTATAGCAGCTCGGTAGTTTAGTGCCAGTGTAGGCAGCATTATACTTGTCCAATTCCTGAAAAAAGGCAGGTAGAGGAGAAGATGTGAAGTGACAGAACTGTGTGTTACTGAGCATCCGCAGTGGAACAAAGAAATGACTGAAAGTAGACCCAAAACTGTATTAAACCAGAATAAAAAAAAGGATTTACAAAGTAAAATTCTGAACATTTATTCAATCATCTTTCGCTTTGTATGGCTATGGCCAATTCCGAGCTAGATCACTGTACTGCAAAGGTTTTCAGAACAGTTTATTCAAAGCCACTGCATTCAAGTGTCACTTTACAAGGAGAAGCCTGCAATTCAGTACTGTGTGCGTATAGTAGCAACACGGCTTCAGACTGAAACATAACAGTTGCAGGAATTTGGCATAAAAAAAACAAACATATAACAGTGTTAAAGTAGAATTGTGTGACCCACGGACCATAAGTGAGCAGTAACTGAATATACTCCCAGCATCGCCATTCCTTACTGCTTATTTTAACACACTCAATGCTGCATTGACACCAAATTTACCTCAACTACCTAGATCTGATGCAGGTGACCTGTAGCTCAGATTATGGAGGAACTACAAGGTGTGGTGGGAATTCTAGTTCTATGAAAACTGGAGAGCTACATGTTAACCAAGCTGGTCTAGACTGTAGGAGTACTACAAATAATATATATTGGGGTAGAATGAGGCTCGGTGGTGTTGGTGAGCCACTAAATCGGTGCTGGGACAGAGGGATCCTCCCACACAAGTTTAAATAGGATTGTGGCCACACCTATCTGATGCCCTGAGGATGTATCCCAGGTGGGGCTGAGGCAGCCAGGCCAGAAGGCTAGTGGCTATACCTGCAAGAAGCAGGCAGGACTTTGAGACTTTATATGACTTTAAGTTATTTGAAGACTAGCTACCCCCTTGATAGACATGGTTGAAGAAAAGAGGTAGTGCACTGAAAAGGGGGCTAGGCTGTTTATTGTTTTCAGATCATTCATGCAGACAACATTAAAGCATAAATGTATTTAATCTCAGACAAGCTGTATATATAAAATATATCTACTGTATATATATACACACACACACAGTATGCCGGGCCACCTCAGTCTGCACCCCTTATTGGACCTCGTCCACTCTGTGCCCAGTCCCGCTTCCTCTCTACTGGTTAAAGCCTATATGCAAACAAAACAGTAGACAAATATGCTTCAGAAGGGAAACTATTGTCAGGGGACATTACACAGGTTGACCATGTTCATGACAATTCAGCCTATCATGCAGGAACCAGTGACATGACTGAGGCACAAGGGTATGTTGTGCTACAATGAGGTCGCCGGTTCCAAACGAACATGTTCTGCATTTTACTGAACTCCGGCTCAGCCCCGAGTACTGCTGAATTCTAAAGCAACTAAAGCCACCATTTTAAAGGTGTACATTTACCTTTCATGTTTTGTGGTATGCATCAGGTGTACACAGCAACTACAAAGTCCCCTTTTTTTTTTTAGCACTGAAAAACGAGGTCAGTTTGGGACATCTGCTAAACAGGATGAACCTCAATAAACAGCTGCGATGAGCCCATGACTGTGGATGGAAAAAGCACACTGACAACACTGAGGCAGACGGTTCTGTGCAATGAGCTCATCTTTATTACATATTGCTTCAGCTCCTGTCTTAATTTATCTTCAAATAATCTCTGTGCCAACTTCTATCAGACGAACACTAATCATGCCACTAACCCAACACCCATTTGTGGCTGCCAACCACTCACTCTATCAATCTTTAGCAGATCAATTGCCTGTATGTAGTCACAGATCTGCCATAAATATGTAATACTAATCGCCTAATGTTTACTTTTTAATGTGTCAGTTTTAAACTTTCCACAAAGACGATATGTAATAAATGCATTAAAGTTAATGGAGGGAATTTAGTCATTGCTTTTGCACATAAACAGTTACACAAACAACTAAGTTACTGTCTAAGAAACAAGAAAAACCCTCAGTGCCGAGCACAGTAACTAACTTGTAATCAGTAGCAGATTTTACCTAGAGACTGTGGGACTGCAGCCCACCCAATAAAATCCACCACCTGCATGGGACTGCCCGGCAGTGGTAATAACCTCTCATTGGGAAGCACTCCCTCCTGATCACAGCTAGGCAAGTCCCATGGGGCGGTATTATCTCCCCCTGGGACGGCAATAGTAGAGTGAGTGCTTCCCATGGGAAGCCACTCCCCTGCTATTACGGCAGCCCTATCTGGTTCCTAGGTGCTGCAGTTCATGCAGCCCCTAAAAGCCAGCCTGTGTGCTAGCTAGCAGCTCCGGGCTAAAGCCACGCCCCATTTTTAGCCTCCGTCTATCATGGCCGCCGGCCTTAAGCCATGCCTTCCGGTGACATCAACTGTCAATCACCGGGATGGCAGGGAGGAAAGGCCTGCATAGACTGCATGACTGGCGATTGTAAGGCCGGGACTACAATTGCCTCATTAAATGTTGAAACTAGTAACCACTTTAGGAAGGAAACCAGGGCGAGGCCGAAGCACCGCCCTGTCCTGGTGGAATATTAGAAATGGGGAGCGACAGGAGAGCGCCCCTAAATCTAACACCCTTCTGGCGGACGCTATAGCCAGAAAATAAAGAGAGTCTTCGCTGTTAAGCACTTGAGTTCCACAGAATCCAGGGGTTCAAATGGAGGACCCTGGAGGGCACGAAGAACTACTGACAAATCCCAAGGAGCCACGGGAGGGACAAAGGGAGGTTGAATTCGGAGGACACCCTGGAGGAAGATGTGGATATCCGGTAGTGGAGCAAGTCTACACTGGAACCAAATGGACAGAGCAGAGAAATGCACTTTTAGTGTGGCCAGGCGGAGTCCAAGGTTCAATTCAGCTTGAAGGAAGGTCAGGACTCTGGAAATCCTAAACACCTGGGGGTTGTAGCTTCTGGTACGACACCATTGGAAATATGTATGCCACACTTTGTGGTAGATCCGTGCAGAGGCTGGCTTGCGCACTCTGAGCATAGTTTTGACTACAGAGCTAGAGAATCCTTTGGACCTCAGGAGGGATGTCTCAAGAGCGTTGAGGCAGCTGAACCGGAGTGTCGATGGAGAGACTCCGAAGATCTGAGTACCAATGACGTCTGGGCCAAGCTGGAGCCACCAGCTGGACAGTGTCTCTGTCTTGTTTGAGCTTCCGAAGAACTTGAGGAAGAAGGGAGACTGGAGGGAATAGGTATGCAAACTGGAAAGTCCACTTCACTGATAATGCGTCTACAAAAGGTTGCCTCGGCATCTCTTGTTCTGGACCCGTACACTGGCAGTTTGTGATTGTGTCGGGAGGCCATGGAGGTCCACCTCTGGGAGGTCCCATCTGTTCGCTAGGAGTTGAAACAACTCTTGGTGAAGAGACCATTCCCCTGGATGCAATTCGTGACGGCTGAGGAAGTCTGCTTCCCAATTGAGAACTCCCGAAATGAACACTGCTGAGATGGCCGGGAGGTAACCCTCAGCCCATGTCAGAATGCGTGACAATTCTGTCATTGCTGCCTGACTTCGAGTGCCTGCTTCCATGGTGATTGATGTAAGCCACTGTTGTGGCATTGTCGGAATGAATCTGTACAGGTTTTCCGTGAAGTATGTGCAGGGCCAGTTTGAGGACCCTGTAGACAGCTCGAAGTTCCGATATGTTGAATGGCAGGGTTGATTCGACTGATGTCCAACGGCCCTGAAAGGAGTGTGGACCGGTCACTGCGCCCCAGCCCCGGAGACTGGCGTTCGTTGTTAGGATTACCCAGTCCGGGATCCAAAAGGGGCGACCCTTGGTTAAATGAGATGACCAAGATAGAGACAGACACACCTCCGGAGAGAGCACCATCGCCTGAGCTTTGATCCGATGGGGTAACTCGTTCCACCTGGAGAGGATCAGCCTTTGCAAAGGCCTGCGATGGAATTGAGCATATTCCACCATGTCGCAGGTGGACACCATGGATTCCAGAACCTGAATTGCTGAGTGAATCGACCCTCGGCGACTGTGGAGACATCTGGTAGTTGAAGTGTGGAGATCTTGTCTGATATCAGAAAGATTCTCTGATCGTATGAATCCAGCAGGGCTCCCAGATGAATTATTCTCTGCGAGGGATTCAGGGAGGACTTTTTCTAGTTGATTAACCATCCGACGTATTTCGAGCTTGACTGCCCTTTAACATGGTTGTTGACAACAGCCTTGATAAAAAGTAGTCAAGCTCGAAATATGTCGGCGGTTTGGAGGTGCAGTTATTTATCCTCTTAAGGACATTGCCTGTGAGTGTCCAAAAACAGGGTCTTATCCAGAGCCCCTGCTTTTTAAGAGCTGGAGTGACACTCACAGCTACCTTATGGTAGGAACTATTTGTGTGCTTTTTATTGCTCCTTGTTTGAGCTAATTACATATGTATTTGTTTTTATGCTTACTAAATCTGTAAGTAATTTATGCACGTTATATACATGCTTGTAACTGTATTTTTATGAAGACATTAAATTTGTTTTAATACATACAATTTTTTTTACATCTTTTAAATTACACAGTTAGCGCTGAGATGACTTCACCTTTCTGTATACATTTCATATTGTTTGGGTAAAAGGGATACCCTAGATAGTAACTACCAGCTGCTTATTAGGTGTGGTGCGCTAAGGGATTTGCCATCTATATTCTAAAATTTACCCTGAGGAATTTGTTCAGGGATTTGAGGTTGAGGATAGGCTGATGAGACCTATTTGGCTTCTGAACCAGAAAGAGAGTAGAACAACAACCAGTCCCTCGCTGAGAGAATGGAACTGGCACAATTACCCCCTGCTTGCAGCAAGGACTGTATGGCTTTCTGGATTTGTAAGGCCTTGTTCGGGTCTGAAGAAAGGAACACGTAGAAAAACTGGTGGGGTGGCAATCAAAGAAATTATAGAGGGCATACCCATGAGAGACCACTTCTCTTACCCAAGCATCCGTGGTGGTTTGACACCAGCACTGGGCGAACTGAAGAAGTCGGCCTCCCACTCTGGGGTCCCCCAGAGGGAGGTCCGTCCCGTCAGGCTGAAGGTTTATCATCGGGTTTTGAAGCAGGCAGTCTGGTGTTCCAGGTGTGCTTGGTCCTTGGTTTGGTGGCCCTAGTGGAAGCCGACTGCCTAGGAAAGGACTGACAATTAGGCATTCCTTAAGGACGAAAGGACTTAAAGGATGTAGTCGAGGCCTTGTGGTAGTAGTTGCTGAAGGCAGAAATTCAGTTTTTGATGCTGCCAATGTGGTTACAATCTTGTCAAGGTCTGGGCCAAACAAGATCTCCCCATTGTAGGGCAACCCTTCTAGGTATTTCTTGGAATCTGCATCTGCCATCCATGAACGTAGCCACAGGGTACGGATGGCAGACACTGCCACGGCCGAGACTCTGGAGGTTAGGAGACTGGCATCCAATGTCCCTTCTCCAATATAGGAAGCTGCACCTCGAACGTGAGCAACAAAAAGACATCTGATCCCTAGAAGCCTCTGAGGGAAAAGAGTCTTCAAGTGCGTCAGCCCAGCTCTGTATAGCTTTGGCCACCCATGCAATAGCCATGGTCGGACGTGCAATAGCCCTGAAAGAGTATATAGATTTCAGGCAAGATTCCACCTCTCCGTAGGATCCTTCAAAGAGGTAACTGAAGGGATAGGTAACGTAGCACTTTTAATTAAACGCGTAACATGGGAGTCCACCGCAGAGTGGGTTCCCATTTTGAACAATGTGCCACAGGGAATGGGTAACAGAAGGTCAGATGTTTTTGTGACTGAAACCTCTTACCAGGCGTCTGCCAGGCTGCAGCCATGTGTTCAGTTAGTTGATCCGATAAAGGGAATTCTGCTGAAGCCACTTTCTGTCGTTTAAACAGAAGGTGCTTGGATTTAGGGGCTGGCTCGTCATCTTCTATTAGGAAGATGGTTCTGACAGCCCGCACCAAGGCATGAATATTAATTTTTGACCAACTCTCATCCTCCTCCAGAGGGGAGTCAGTGTTAGAGAGATCAGCATCTTCTGCCTCCTCAGATGATACTTCAGATTCTGAGAGTTGCGTGGACTGTGAAGATAACAGGACACTTAAAAGGCTTACTGGGTAGGGGCTTCTCACCTTGCAACATGAAAGGCAGTAGAGGTAGCCACCAGACTCTGCACTGAGTTAGAGAAAACATCTACCCATGGTGGGGCACAGGAAGTACCAGTATCGCCTGATCCTGTTATGGCAAGCCTGCTGTGGTAACCCCATAGAGGGACTACAGCCGGAACCACTAAGCGGTCCGCAATAGTAGCCAGCACTTGAGAGAAAGAAGCCCAGGGGGGCTCTTGTACAGGCTCGTCAGAGAAGAGCAGCTCAGGGAAGCGAGCGCTGAGCTGAGGGAAGGGGCCGCTTTAATGGGGAAAGCTGACCTCCCCATGCTGATTGTTTAACCACCGGGATGCTGGATTCTCGCTCTGTATGTACCCTGGTGGTCTAGTGGATAACATTGGACGGAGCCTGTGTTCAAACTCTGCGCCTCCTGTCTGTCCCCTGAGACCGGAGGTATGAATGCCAAATCCGCCTTGCCTGTCCCCTTGATGTCTGGGTTGCAGTCTGGGTCCTTCCGTGGGGCCAGCTAGCGAGGACCCCGGGATGCCCGCCCAAATCCCCAGCCGAAACTGGCGTTGCAGTGCTCGGAGGGGTGTCGGAGTAGCAGCGCAGACGTCCTGTGGACAGTCTGCTGCAGTGGGCTGCTTAAGCAGCCCCAATAGCTTTTAGTTTATGATTTTATTATTTTTTTTCTTTGCACTATGAGCACACAGCTCATAGTACAAAAAAATAAATAAAATCATAAAATAAAAGCTATTTGGGCTGCCTAAGCATAATGGTGACCCGACTCCGGCCAGGCACCAACGAAACTGAGGTGCCCCTTGGTCGGGGGCGGGGCATAGGGGGATGGATAGATGCATCCTGGGAGCTAAAGCTTTAACTGCGTGGTGCTCGGTGTCATCATCCACCACCTATGCCCCAAGGTCTCCCTGTGGATTTTTGCAATGGTGAGTGAGTAGTTCAATTATTGAAATATAATAATGGCACATTTAAGCTGAAGGTAGAAGGCACACAAAGAGGACACAGTTCTTTCAAACTACAGCCAAAGCCAGTCTGAAAAGAATCAAAAGAGTGCTTTACAGTGGTTAGCAGAGAAATGCTGTGAGTGACCCATACTATGAGCAGCCAGGGTACACATTAAGCGATTGAATTAGAGGCGATCGCAACGCACGTGCAGTGCTTACGCATGTGCAGTGTTTAACAATTGACCGATCTGCGTGCGTAATTGCAATTGTGTATGACGCTGACTCAGGCCCACAAAGCGGACATTTCATGATGGTGGTCCACACTAAACAGTAATCAAATGTATGGAGTGCAAACAGTATACTCTTTATAGCGTCAAATTTACCATTGATACTAACGGTTTTACCACCATGGTATAAATTGTACCTTTTTATTGTGATTTTATATTGTGTAATACCTATTGTTTTACTATTCCCACTGCGCTCAGTTAAGTCACTAAAATATAAAAAAATTTTTATAGTATAACTTTGGTAAAATAAACATAATATATTACAATACTCAAACCCCTGTCACCCATTTACCATATATAGAGAGCTGCTGTTTATGCGCCTAGCTGCAAACTCTTCTTTGCCGATTTAGAAAGATCGTCAGCACCATAAGGCAGCATACGCTCCCTTGTACAAAAGTAGGGAGCACACACAGATGTGTTCTATACAGTGATCAAATACAGTAGTTAGGGACCATAGGTGCGTGTTTTAAATAAAATCTAGAAGCAGAGACCTGACCATACACTTTACACCAACCTTCCTCTCCAGCTTCTTCTCCAGCCTCTTCGTCTTCATCATCATCCTCGCCGCTGTCATCTCCACTCGCCCCATCTTCTCCTTCTGAACCACTGTCCCCTTCATCCAGAATTTCTAAAAGCACACACACAGTTACAGAATTAAAATTGGTGACTCTGTACAATATGTAGAAACTTTCATAGTCCCTAATCCTCATGAACTCCTCAGTTCCAATTAAGGGGGGAAATTAAATTTAGTGTGATAATTTATTGCCAGCTGATTGATCTCCTGGGCTAATTCAATTAGCCCTAAAGACCACACTTATCGAGGGGTGTTGCCTAACTGCGTGAGGTGAGGCCACGCGCCCTTAGGGGAAAAAAACCCCACCAGCGTGTTGCGAGCTGAGTAGGGGGGGTGCAATCAAGGTGATCGCTTCCCCATAGCCCAGCACAGGTAGAGAAGATCGCTACTGCTCAGTCGCAGCAGTCTCCCTGGTCCCATTGCAGCCCAGCACACAGCAGTGTGTGCGCGAAGGGCGATCGGCGGCATTGAATCTGGGCCCCTCTAAAAATACTCGGGCAATCCCCCCTCCCCTCTCGGGGCCGCTGCTCATCAGGAATTTCTTTTCAGGAGCTCAGCAGGCTCCGAAATAAAAATGCCCGATAACTATCGGTTATCGGGCAGGCACGAATCCTATGTGTGTTCGCCCGAAAATATATCGGGCGAATAAGACGGGATCTAATTGAATTGCCCGAAGGCAATTCAAGCGTTAAAATCCCATTTTAACAAATATCGGGTCTAATTGAAAAAATATATCGGGTCTAATTGAATTCCCCCTCCTCCCTAAATACTGAATTGTATTTCAAATTTGCACTGATGACAGAAGCATAAATGGCGAGTTAGTAAACTCGGTACATTAGCAAAGAGGCTTTAAACGCACCAGATTTCAATCTTTACTAAAGGTGAAGTGTTTTTTCCCCTGCTGACAAATCATAATACATAAATTCTCTCTTGGGATTTGACGGCAAGGCTGCTTTCAGACAGAGAGTGATTACACATACTGCAGCAATGACAACTAAATCACGCTGGAGGTTTATTAAATATACAGTATGAATTTGTAATGTACAGATATTAGTATTGTGACTTCCAACGGCTTGGAGAAAAAATACAACATAATGGGTTTTGCACATATCTCATGAATGGCAAGTAGACAACAATCGTGTTATATTAGAATGCATTTCCCCATATAAATTACATTTCCTTTACAAAACTGAATTTTAGCCTTTTTTTTTATATTATTTTACGTACCTTTTTTAATTACTTTGTATTTCTCTTCATTTTCAAGAAAATTGGGATCCATTTTGAACACATCTGGAAGAAAAGGTTTTGAGGATTATAACAGTCATAAAATAACTATTTAAATTTTTTTTTTCAGAATTGTAGATGTAGAAGATACCCACACTATGATAATACAACCAAGGTTTAGATCATCAGATTTGATTTTAAAAGTTGTTACTATGCTCTGCAGTGCTGGACAGTGGGGGAAACGGATCATTGTAACAAACAAGGCAGACAAAAACAATAGGTAGGGAGGGCCCTGCTTGTGAGATATTACAATACAGTAAATACTTTAGTCAAACACCTTGTAGTACATTATTATTATTATTATCAGCATTTACTTATAAAGCGCAGCATATTCAATTGTGCTTTACAAATATAAACAAAACATTAACATAACAAGACATAACAGACAGACAAAGAGGTAAGAGGGTCCTGCTTGCAATCTATAGGGATCACCCCTGTTTGGTGACCTATAAGAGTTACCTACATGTCCTACCACGGATTGTATAGATGTGCGGTTTGCCCGTGGCGAGATCAGTTAAGTAGGCAAACATCACTTTAATTACTATACCAATGTTCTCTATAATAGCTCAGTGTATGTTTTATTTACAGAATGGTGACCAGAGTGCAGCTCATGAGCTAGAGAGGCTCCCTGGGTAGCTAGAGAGGCTCCCTGGGTAGCTAGAGAGGCTCCCTGGGTAGCTAGAGAGGCTCCCTGGGTAGCTAGAGAGGCTCCCTGGGTAGCTAGAGAGGCTCCCTGGGTAGCTAGAGAGCCTAATTGAGTATGAGCCTTAAGGGATAAAGTAGGTCTTTGTAATCAAGACTGGAACCTGGGCCCAAATGTCATACGCTCCACTTTGCTGGTTCCTATGTGATTCTGGCGATATAGCAACACTTTGTTTTATAGCAAAGAGTAACAGTTTTGTTTTTTTCTTAAAACTAACTGCCCTTTCTTCAAATAGTTACAGACAATGTAGCTCAAGTGAAACAAAATAATGAAAAGGTTACATAAATGTGGTAATACCCATCATCCCAAACTAATTCTAAGGGGTATATTTAATAAAGTGCAGATTTATAGAAGTGGAGGTGATGCCCACAGCAACCAATTAGATTCTACTTATCATTTATCAGATTGTACTTATCATTTATCTAGCACCTTCTAAAAGACTATAAGCAATTGGTTGCTATGGGCAACACCTCCACTTCTTTAAACCCGCACTTTAGTAAATATAGCCCTAAATCTATATACTCTTATGAGGTGATCTGATGTGGGAAAACAGTAAGGACAATTATACTGGAAATACACACGACTCTAGAGAAACATAAGAAAGACATTCAAATATTAAGTTTGCAGAGCTTTACATTGAAAAAAAAAAAACACAAAAACACTAGCTCGCTTATGCTGGGTACACACTAAACAATGTGTACCCAGCGCCATGTCTTGTGCGGCGAGTCCCAGCATCGGCAAGTGCGTACACACTAGCCGATGCTGGGAGCGACAGCGGGGGTCATGCTGCCCGATGTGGATGATATATCGTCCGATTTGCCGGCTGTAGGTCTAGTCTTACCGAACACAACATTACTCGCCATCAGCGATAAATTTAACCTCAATTAGGCGATTTTAGGTATTTCTAAATAGGTGGCAATTATTTTATTTGTGCTGATACCTGTCGGTCACACGAATTTATAGCTACAATGGGAACATTCTTAAAATAAGTTGAAATTAAGTGTTATATACTGTATCAATCATCGTTTGGGGCCCATTTATCAACAAGTTTTATCTTACGCAACGAGTTTTAAAACGCCTTGAGTATGATCAATGACACAATAACACAATCCACTGCTAGGCAGCACAGTGCTGAACAACATGACCAAGAAACCACGGCAGTCCTTTTAGCTTCCATTGCTACTAGATTCGGAGGATCAATCCTGCTCTAAAGCAACTACAGTCACCTTTGCAGGCACCGTGGCCTCCTGACTCCCGGAGTCCATTGCGCCCTCACTGAAATGATCAGGCTTTAGTGCAAGCCCTATTTCAAAGGGGAAGAATAAAAACGTCCACCCACAGAGATCTATACTTACAGCTGCATTATCTATATCTAAACATGGTGACAGACCACTTTAAAAGCCAGACTGCAAATTAAAATTGCTGGTAAACCTGGAGCTTGCGGCACATATTAAAAAGCTGGCTATGCAGAGAAATTTTGTTACACCGTAGGAAAAGCTGGATAGGACATCATTGTGGTGCTTACTGCATGCGTCTTATGAAAGGTTAAACCTTGGGTGTGAGAAGTGTAATAGACGGACAATTATTGGAATAATTTACAGTTTCTAGTGCTCCTGTTTTCATAATTGCCCCCTACTAGGGAGGAGTTGGCATTAATTATTGCTAGTAAGACCTTAACAGCGGCAAATTATAAAATAATCTGAATATGCACTTAACACTATTAAAAAGGAGAGATCACCATATTGCGGAGATATCATCTTTGCTCTTCAAAGGTGCGTCAAATAAGTCATTTACACTAGTGCACTGGAGAGAGACAGCAGAAGAGACGTAAAGCACGGCTAAACAGGCATAACAAATAAACACATAAGGAAAGTGCCCAGGTACCATATAATCTCTCTTTGCAGAACACAGAGGATACACATTAGGGCTAAAATTAGATTGAAGGATCACGGCACACAGAGATTTAAGACTACATTTAAAGAACATTCCACTTTAAAAATAAAAAGAGCACATCACAGCATTAGAGAAGGATATAGAAAAAAAGCTAATGGTGGAGAAATGTACATAGCTTGAAAATGACAGATCCGTTTACAATTGAATGATTTTGATTTATGTCGCAAGCAGATACTTATACGAGCAGTTTAATCACCGAGCCGCCAGTTTCAAACGGTCACAGGTTTTCATTAATGGGACGATAAGAGAGACTTACTAAGTACGTCTTCTGGATTATAATCGTCTTCCAAAGGAAGCATGTGCGTGAACTGGTCTTCTTCCTCTACCAGGTCTAGCCCATCGGGGATAACTGGGTGATCTTTGAAGCCATCCTTCCTCACGGCAAACATGACTTCAATCATGTACTGGACACGCTTGTCTATCTCCGACTCATGTAGGATGTTACGCAGGCGTTCAAATATAGCTACAGGGGATATGAATATTATATAAGCACTTTAATAGCAAATGAAACAGATGTTTTGAGATTGACGTGAAGTGTTTTGTTAAAAATGCTCTTGAGTGTTTTCTTTTTTACACAATCAGAAAATAACTGAACAAAGCAGAGTCATGCAACATAAACCTATAACCCACAAAAACCGTAACGTATCTGAACAATGTGTGTGATGTGGACATGTGGGCTACCAGTCGCTAACTAAACAAGTGCTTTGGGCAGCCAATCAGAAGCAGCCTCTTATGAACAGCCCGTTGGCTCCCTCCCAACGCTCTAGTAAATCTATAGTCACAGATTAAGCATTTGTCCTCCAGAGGTTCCCAGAATAAGCGGGTTACTACGTTAGGAAAGCATGGAAGGGCTCCAGATGAGACACAACCACAAATATACTAAACATTGGGGAAGGGGGTTGTGAAAGTCCCATCCATAATAAACATGTTTTAACAATTATGTATTCAATTCATTCTCATGGTTGGTGCTTGTTATCTACTTAAATACCAGTTAAAGTTCTCCTCTCTCCAAGCATTACCATTAATGAGGAGGGTAATGTACCTTCAAACAGCCAAGACCGTATACAGCGATCACTTACCGTTTATACCTCTGGGTGTTACTTGGGTGAGCTTAAGGCCGCTTTCCTTTACAAACCCAATAGACACTTCAACACTGTCATCTGTAGGTCGTTCTAGTAGCAGCGTCAGCATTTCAAGTGCGAGCACCTCATGGGCCTGATGTAACGAGGAAAACAAACCAAGCTGAGGCCATGATTCTTTAAAATACTCCAATAACCATAAATATACAGATGCCGTATTTCTACTCTACAAGAACATGTCACAACATTCACTAAACAAGGTCGTCAATCTTCTAGGGACAGAGGCCAAATATAAGAAACTGAAAGGCCAAGAATAAAGAATCCCCTGAGAACCTAGAAAAGCGACTACCAGGCCGGGCCAAACTGTGGCTCTCCAGCTGTTAATAAACTACAAGTCCCAGCATGCTCTGCCACAGTTTTAGCACTCCCTAATAGCAAAACAATTGCTGTGCTGCTGTAGTTTCACAACAACTGGAGAGCCACAGGTCAGCCAGGCCTGTACTAGACCATTTCAGGATTTTAAATTCTCCACATATACACAAATGTATAGAAAACACTCAATTATCCCCATTTAAGACAGCATTTGACTGAACCACAAATATATATATTTTTTAAATGTTTTTAATTTTCTATAGTACTCCAACTTTTTACTAGAGATGAGCGGTTCGGTTTTGGCTCGGATTTTCCCACCAAGTTCGGATCTCAGAATGAGGCAAAACGTCAGATTTCTCGAACAAAGCAGACGTTTTGCCTCATTCTGAGAAAGTTCTGAGCAGAAGGTATCTCCGATCACACTCTGACAAAAAGAGTTTTTACAACGCCTTCTATAATGCTGTAGCTGAGTTTCAAAAGGACAGGAGATACATTTAACAATTCTCAGCCAATGTACTCAAGAAACGGGCACAGACTGGCAGATTAGTAGGCATAGTCACACGTGCAGAAGTGTAAAGCTTGTGTGGTTTTTTTTTCCTTTAACAATTGCAAGTTTTTAACAATGAGCAACTTATACAGGCTTATAATACAAATACCTATATAATACCAAGTGAAGGTACAACTTGGACAAAAAGTAGTTAAATTTACTTAGGTAAATGGCAAAATAAGTTATTCCTGGTAAAAGGAAACATTATAAAACATATAATATATACATAGAAAATAAGGCTGAAAAAAAAAAAAAAACTCCTCAGTCCAACTGAATGAGTTATTTGAAGATTTCTAGAGAAACCAACTAAAAACTAAGACATAGATGTCCCTGGTGTGTGACGTAATAATATACAGGAAAACAATATTGCTCTAACTTTATTATGGCTGTGCAATAAGGAAATCAGCCTATACAGTGTATATTATCAGGCAATCTCGCACCTCAGAGGACAGGTCTGTGTGCTTGCGGGAATAGAAATAATAGGTACAGTAGCATGGATGCGAGATCTATAAAACAACAATGCTGAATAGATATTTAGGACAATTCGTCTTGCAATGTCGAGTATCTAATTTCAAAACTAATATTTAGATTTCTTCGTAAGATAACAGTTTACAGAACCCAGTGTGTATCTTCAAAGTTCAGAATTCAAATCTCATAAGGTTGTCGGTATATTTTGAAGAGCTGGTTGTGCCTTTAGCAAAGTACAATAATTCCACATAATTACAGGACAATAGAAAATGTCCAAATGAGAATCTCTGGTGGGTGTCACAAGCAGACAGGCCTAATTGTACCTTTATTCAGGTTATGATTTGACTTTTGGAGTGGGGTGGTTGGAACTTTAACATTCAAATAATGATGTTGTCTACCTATGGGGATTGCCAACATAATTTTATATATATTTCTTATCCTCATCAAAGAAAGGGCGGATACCTGCCCCTTTAAAGAAGACAGGCAAAGACTTTTTGACATTCCCTCTTGCAAAAAAAAGTCAAAAGACGAGAGAGATGGAAGACATTGGCCGAAAGGTGACAACGTTCACACCAGAAAATGTACAGGTGCCAGACCCAGTGATAGATCTTGGACGTAATTGGCTTCCTGGCCTGAAGCATAGTAAAAACCACTGGTCTCGAAAAACGCCGTGGTCTCAAGATCTTGGTCTCAAGTGCCACATCATCAACGTTAGCAGAGACAAAATGGGGTTAAGACACAGCCCTTGTCGAACTAGAGGGGGAGACACCACGGATCTTCAGACAGAAGACCCTGCAGAGACAAGTACCATGCTTGTCGTGGCCAATCCGGGACAATGAGAATGACCAGAAGACTATCTCGATGAACCTTCTGAAGTACTCCGGCCACCATAGAAAAACGATATGCCAGTCTGAAAGACCAAGGAACAGAGCGCCCAGCAAAGTTGCCCAAGGGTCCCTGGATCGTTCGCTGTAGATTGGCAACTTCTTGTTGAGACGAGAAGCCATTATGTCTATATCAGGCATTCCCCAATGGTCTGCTGTGGCCTGAAAAATTTCCTGATAGAATTCCCACTCCCCCGTGTGCACTGAGTGACGACTTAGAAAGTGCTTCAGCCGAACTTGCCTTTATCAGGAGATCGTCCAAATAGGGTATGATGGTAACACCCTTTTTCCTGAGTAAGGCTACGATCAATGTAAGCACTCTAGGAGCCATGGATAAACCGAACGGAAGAGCTCGGAACCTAAACGCAATTTCTCCCATTGTGGCACAAAGTAACTGTTGATAACCCTACCAAATTGGAACATGTAGATAGGCATCTTTGACATCCAGGGACAACAAAAATTACCCTTCTAACATGGAGCCAACGACAAAATGTAGGGAATTCATCTTGAAGTGAACTACATCCAAGTGAAGATTGAGCTGTTTTAAGTTTAGAGTAGGCCGGAACGATCCATTTAGTTTCTTCACCAGGAAGAAGTGAGAGAAGCAGCCTTGGCCCCTTTGATGTACAGGAACAGGAACAATAACTCCCGGCCCTAACAGCGAAAGCACTGCCATCCTGATGGCATCTTAACGTATCGGGGTCTTGAGGTACAAGAATAGCAAAGAAACAACTTGGACTGGTACCCACCAGATCCAGAATGTAACCAATCCAGAATGCCCAGTACCCAACGATCCGGCCCGACAGGGTCCAGACAACCCAAAACTGGAATAAATGAGCCCCTACTCCAGGAGGGTTGCCCTAAATAGTCAGGTGGCCTGCTTGTCAGTAGGCTTTCCACCTGGACGTCAAGTGGTGGTGAAACCTCTCCCTCGAAAGGAGCTACGACGAAAAGAGGTAGACTGACCTCTAAATGCATTAAATCTACCATGCTCTGCCATGCAAAAAGGAGAAAGACTTAGATTTTGAAGGTAAGAATGGCAAATACAGGCTTCTTTCCCCCATTTGCTTGAGAAATTATTTTAGTGAGTTCTATACCAAACAGTGTGACCCCCTCAAACTGAACAGCTTTCAAAGTGTGCTTGGATTCTGGATCCTCCTGCTCAGATTAAAGCCAGAGCAATCATCTAACCGAGACTGCCAGAGCTGAAGTCCTTGACAACAGTGAAGCTACATCCAAAGCCACATCGCCCATATATACTGAGGCCTCTCGAATGTGGTCTACCAAGGCTAGTAGCTTGGCGGAACCAGAATTAGATTACACGTCTGAGGTTAACTGCTTAAGGCGCATATCCACTACACGTTATAAATGAACGATAACGATGCGCGCTCCCGCTGGTCATTGTCGCCATCCGTCATCGCCTGAACCTACTGTCCAACCCGACGATATCATCAGGTTGTGCAGGTTCGGGGATGAGGGACATATCGTTTAGTGTGGGCACAATATCCACTGCACAATATAATGTTGTGATCGTTCAAGCGTTAATTAATCATGTAGTGAATATGCCCCTTTAGTTCAAGATTCCAGAGCCTTGTTTAGCCTAGAAAGAAGCTCCTGTGAAACAAAAATATAGTTGAGCAATGCTTAATTTTTTCATTCAGACTGATCCTTTAAGGACACAGCGTGCATAGTAGGTAGAATTGTAGCATTGGAAAATCTGACGATAGGCGTAGCTTTGGAAAATCGACTTGGGGAGGCACCCCCCACCTGGTGGTGTCCTCATCTAAGGACGGATAAACCGGCTTAAACCGCCTTGGAACCGGAAACCATTTGTCAGGCATTAACCAGGCTTCTGTTAATGTATCCGCAAAATTATAAAAATGGCAGAAAAGGGACCACCCGTTTCTTTTTATGCTTAAAACTGAGAATATGAGATACATGCCTCGGAACCATCTGCCTCCTGAATATTTAAGGTCTACCTGACAACAGCCATCAAATCCTGAACTCCCAGACTAGCTGGGAAATACTCCTCCTAACTAGTCTGATCATCCCAATCGGGATCTGGAAGTTCTCCCTCCTCCTGGTAAGAATCCAAATCTGATTCTTACACGCCAGATCCCGGAGCCTTCCATGAGAGAACTGGTTGTTATCTGTGCACAGAGTTGACAGACATTAGCCACATATGAAAGCTGGGGCACAGCGGGGTTTCCTACCTCCGTCTACTGGGACCTGCTCTGACTGCCTGAGCCCTGTAAACAGAAGCAGAGGCTGATGGCCAAAAAGACAAAACAAATAGAATAAAAGTAGAGCTAACTAAGGAGCCGGAAACATGGTGCCTCACTCCACAGGCTGTACTGAGGCTCCAGGGATCAGATTAACGCTCTAGTGCCTACTCCTGAGGCGCTGCCAACCTAACCCAGTGTCAGCTTAGCACTGTCTCCCAGATCGGATGATGTGGAAACCCCATAGGAACTAGTTCCCACTCATTAAAATGTATTTGGTTTAGATGCAGGAAAACAAGTAACAAGCTTAAGTTAACACTTGAACACACTGCGTTAATGACACCAAGCATCTCATGCCAAGAACATACAAATAGTAAAACAAAAACAGTCTGTGATATCACGCAAACATTGACCACCTGTTCAGTAACCATGTATTATACGATTTCTAAAACTAGCCCGTAAACAGATTATTATCTGTGCACATAGCAGATTTACAACATTCCCAAAAGCTTTCTAAGTCAATCAAATCATACACACTGGAAAACATCCACGAAAACGATAAGTGTTTGAAAATTAAATTAAACTTGTTCGGTTACTTTGGGTTAAAGCACATTTAAGTTTCCTGTGCACCAGATTTCTAAAAGCAGAACGTTTATCTCAAGTATGTCCCATATGCTGGAACAAGATGCAAAGTTTAACTTACCACATTCTGATTAATGAGATGACCGACAAACTTTGAAGATGTCAAACAAAGTTGCTGAAAGAAACGAGGAACCAAGATTATTTCTGCAGTTAGTAGGACATCAAGACAGAAGTGAACATCTTTGTATGGGATGCACACACTGGCATTTGCAATGCGTTGGATGTATGGTGAAATGCAAGAAAAATAAAACACATCAATGTACAACAACGTTACACATCTGCAATACATAAGGCAAAATAGAACATCCCAACGTCTTTATGGTAAACCATGCAACGCCCATGGAACAAAGCAAGCCCAACATAGGAATTACAATACCTTATCATTTCTTCTATATCCTTTCCGAAAATTTAGAATAAGCCTCTTTAGAATGAGTTCTCCAACCTGAGGGAACTTGGAGTTGATGATGGCTACCACTGCCGCGTAGACGTGGGTGAAAATCGGAGACGCACTCTGTGCTTGGAGAATAGACCTGGACAGCTGGCCGCTTTAAAAATAAAAATGTGAGTGGTTAACAACCATTACATTAGCCAGTTATACATTTTATCTCTAGCTGTATAAAGATGTTCCCAATTTACAAATATATTTAATGTAATATAATATATATGCGTTACGGTATTTTCTAGAGCATGGCTGTCCAACCAGTGTCCCTTAGGCCAAAATCTTTTATGAAGCTTCTAAGCTAAGTGCTTGACACGTTAATAGTGCCCGACCAACAAGTATGATAAAACAGATGCTCCCCTAAGCTAAGAAATACTTGTGCTTGCAGAAGACCTTAAGGTATATACTGTGTATATCTACAGGACATCAAAAGGAGTAGAAAATAAAATACAACTGTTCATTAAATATGATCAGATAAACTATTGAACTAAAAATAGGATTGGTTATTTTTTTTTTCTAGCCTACAGAAACCAATGTGAAAATAATGAACGTCTATATGGTTATCGCTTACCGTCCACGAATAATATTTTCTTGAAGAATCTCCTGGATGATATTTCCAATATTCGATACGTTCACTTTGTTAATTAGACCGTTAATTGACTTTTTTAATGCTTCCCAGCTCATTCTTTGGTATGCTAAGCTGTTAAACAGAAAAAGAGTAAATGCAGAGAAAAACTAAATTGCATGCCCTATATATGACAAACATGATGTAACCAACTGTACAATACAACACATCAAATTGACAGCAGACAAACGAGTACGTAATTGTCATCTAAATAATGACCCCCCCCCCCCCAATGTTATACAGTTACAAGTAATGGAGCGTACACACGGTCAGATTTGTCAGATGAACGACTGAACGATTAAACGATTTGAACGATTTGGACGATTTGACCAAAGTTTTGAACGATTTGAACGATTTGAACGATTGAACGATTTTTGACTGCATTAAAATGAATGGAATCGTCCAAGTCTGACTGCAAACCCATCAGATGTCAGATATCGTTATCTGACAAACGGGAACGCGCATCGTTGATCGTCCATCGTTCAGGCATGTCAGATATGAACGATTTTTCATCAGATATGAACGACTGAATGATTTTTAAATCGTTATCGTCCATATCTGAAGAAAAAATCTGATCGTGTGTATGCACCATAATGGTGCATACACACGGTCAGATTTGTCAGACTTGTCAGATTTGTCAGATGAACGACTGAACGATTGAACGATTTGAACGATTTTACCAAAGTTTTGAACGATTTGAACGATTTGAACGATTGAACGATTTTTGACTGCATTAAAATGAATGGAATCGTCCAAGTCTGACTGCAAACACATCAGATGTCAGAAATCGTTATCTGACCATCGGGAACGCGCATCGTTGATCGTCCATCGTTCAGGCATGTCAGATATGAACGATTTTCCTTCAGATATGAACGACTGAACGATTTTTAAATCGTTATCGTTCATATCTGAAGGAAAAATCTGATCGTGTGTATGCACCATAACTCTGCAAACGTCACCAGACTAACATTTCCTAGTAAGGAAGATCCAAGTAGGATTAGGCCTCATGGCATGTCATTTTACATGGGCAGGGATGAGAACATCAAATAGATATTTGCATTTGCCACAATGCACAGCCGCGTTTTCAAAGATGAACACAAAGTCCAGACCATCCTCCATGACTGTGTAGTGCGCTATATGTGACCGTATATTATCCTATTACATAAAGCACATAATGTTAAGGAACTAACAGCCACATGGAGCTGCAAGACGAGCTGAATATGTAACAGCGGTGATCACTATTCGTTAGGCAGGTGTCACTAATAATAGTATATGGATATATTAAATGTTTTTACAGGATCTGTTGGATAAATCATTGTTAGTGTAGGTTACCATTTCTTTCTAATATTAATAGTACATTGGTAATTTCATCAAAGACCCCCAAATTACTAATAGTTACTCCTGACAGCAGGAAACATGCATATAATAGTTGTTCATTTCTCTCTTCCACCCACCTCTGGCACAAATAACACTGAAGCGGTAGAACATAGTGCCAGCCATTTACTTTCTTTTCTTTTATATGAACTGTGAGTTAACAGACAATGATCGGTGTGAAATGTTTTTGACAAGTTATTATATTTTCATGTGAAAACAGCAGGACCTACAATTAAAACACCCGCACCTCATGCAGAGGTAGGTTTCATTCAATGCATTAGAGGAATAATACTGTGAACGCCACTCTCTATATACATAATCATACGTAACTATCGCGCTACTTCCCATTTCCTACCCACACATCAGCTCTATGACAGATTCCTTCCCTGCAGGTCTTTTCCTCTTTGTTGAATATATATATTTATACAGTGAACAGCCAAATATTAACCAATTATAATATGTGTAAGACATCCAGTAGGAGAAATTAAAATAAAAGTATGACTAAAATTAATATTTATATATATAAAAAGTGGTGGCATCCAAAATTTTTCAAAAACAGGACATAACCCCCCTACTCCCTGTGTTGTGGAAGTGTCACTCACCTGCTTTTATCAGTGATCTGTTCCTGCATCATACGCAGCTTAGCAGGAGGGATATAAGCACCACCGGTGCGGGTAAGGATGGGATCCAGTTCATCTTTCTTTTTCTTTACCGGCGGCTGATCCGTGGCTTTTTCTTCTGTTCGCTCTTCACCCCTCTTGGTCCCCGGAGAACCTTCACCCCTCCTGGTCCCTGGAGAACCTTCACCCCTCCTGGTCCCTGGAGAACCTTCACCCCTCCTGGTCTCCGGAGACGGTCTTTTGTTTCTCCTTCTGTCTGAGTCTCTGTCCGGATCTCTTCTCGATCTGTCTCGGTCTCTCTCCCTGGGACGAGATTCAACTTTGCTAGTTAAATACTATATCATATAGAATCAACATAAATGTAAAAAATAAAACCGTCATGATCTCAAATCTAACCTTCTAGCATATGTAAAGAGAAGTCAAAATGTACAGTAATGGTGTATATGCAAGAGTTACACTGTTCACAAACAAAACAACATCTGGAAACTGCAGTACTAGAACATGAGACTGGGCATTGGGAACGTTTTATTAAAACATAATCAATCATTTAATAGTTGATCACTGAAACCCAAAACATTCTTAACACCAAGATTTGGAAGATTGTACAATAAAACATCAAAATACTGTTTAGCACACTTTCAGTATTAGGGGGAAACAGTGATTAAAAGGGCATGGGCCATTTCACCTAACCGCATTGGCAAGGGTAACCATTACTAGAGGTTGGATGGCGCCTGGAACCTGCATGAGTTGCTCCCGTCAATGCTACTATGACCCAAGAGAGACTCATGTATACCAAAAGCAACGTTACATTTGATACTGCTGGTGTAGTATGAAATTTGCTCTACATATACTGTACTCTAAGAAGCTTCTGATTAAAGGTGGTCAGTGTGCTAACTTCTTGGTGTTACCTCCTACTGTTGAGTAGGAGTGCCTCATGGTCTTGCTCGCAGAGAAGGGGTACCCTCCATCACAATTTCTGGTTATGGTGGCTTTCTACGATATTAAATAGTCCACCTTTATTGTTACATGGGTATCTTTGACATGTTAGGGGTTTAAGCTTTGTTTGCCTGATTATATTGCGGTCATTTTATCTTCTAAGTTTTTTCATTTAATAAAAACAGAGTAAAAACAAAAATGGTCATGAGCCCATCTTACTTTGTTGTGATGGCTGGGGTGTGCCAATAAAAAGATGGCCCTAGGTAGCTGCCAGAGCTTAGTTCATCAGGTCTGCTCTAACAAAAGAATAACAATATATACACCCATATATGACCTGCAGCAATTTACCTACCCCACCCTAGCATTCACTTGCCTCATATCCTCTGATCGGTCAGAGCGTTCGTTCCTTGGCCAGTCATCGTACCGGTCACGGTCACTGTAGCCTCTACTGCGATCATAGTGGTCTCTATCGCGTGGAGACAGCGATCTTTCTTTTTCCCGATACCTGCAGTGGTTGGAAGACCACATTAAAAACACATTTGTTTCACTGCCAAGGACATCCTTATATTGAGGTCATCATATACTTGCCCTAATTAGCTAGGGAGCTTTAGGCATGTGCTAGACGAGGCCTGGAGAAGCTGTGGCTATAGAGGTGTTATACTATCACATGCTCAAGCAAGCCCTAACAACGGTCATGGCAGAGCATGCTGGGACACACCTGGAGAGCAGCAGGTTGCCCAATCATGCTTAGACAAACATCAGGTGGGGTGCTGGCTAGAAACCAATTTACAGAGTATTAGTTCAGGCTTCTGATAATGTCCTAGGTGCTCTCCACAAGATGTTCAAGGTGAGAGAAAGCAATTAGGAGAATGTATAACACTGCCATTCTGGGGAAACTCTGCTGCTGTCCGTTCCATGTGCCCCTTTACTATTCCCTGAAAATAAATAAGAGCCACACATACAAATAGCAGGGAGCTGCTGGCAAAGGTAATTCTGGTTCCAGAGGAAGTCCGACGTGACAGACCACGCCGGCACCCTGCTTCAGCTTGTTGCATCTGCTTCCGTGGCCTATGACCAGGTTAGCAAACATGATAATCACCATTCTGAAAACTGCTAAAGGTTTCAATACCCAGAAGACTTGTTTTTTATATACCACTACTACAGAGTCCTAGAGAATGCCAATGTTTCAAGCACCCACTGATAAACTACAGTACTGTAATAACAAATCTTGTAGATAAAAAAAAAAATTGGTAAAATTAAAGTATTAACTCTATGAGGCAGCTTATGGTTTTCCTGAACCCATCATTTTGTTGTCCTCATGAGAGGTACCCATCTAACATCCCAGTGTTATTATAGGAGGTGCTTCCCTTAAACACTAATTTCTCTCCAAATTTACTGAATACGTTTTCCTCAAAAAGACAGAAGTTATACATTGTCCCCCAATTGCTTTATCGCAGCTTGATCTAACAGATTCAGGCAGGACAGCTCATATAAATGGAATATTCTGAAGATATAGATATACATTTTTAAGCCATGCCAAGCAGCAATGATTATTAAGATCGCAGCCCAGGTGTGCCAGGTAATGGGAGGCATCACAAATGCCAACAAAAAGGTACAAATGATGCACTTACTGATCATGGACCACAACTTAAATAACCAAATTGTAGCCTCCTATAGTGTCCTTAATCTTTATCTGAAGCAGTAGATCACAGCAAGTGCTCCGCTGTATGCCACAAAAGCCGAACCAAAGCACGTCTTAGCATGTGTGCATCAAAACACAAAGTAATATCACAACACTGGCCAGAAAATTAGTCCAACATCTAAGAAAAATACAATGAAACCCAATACATATCCAATAACATCCCGCACTGCTACTAGGAGGGAAGAAACAGTGAAAGCCATGGCAAAGTTCTTTAGTACTGCGATCCTCTAATTCATGGAACAGTAGCAGAAGTAATGTATCTATTCATCAAATAAGCACTGGGGAATATTTAGTAAAAACTGGTGCTTGGCAGAACTATTGCGGACAGATTGTATATGGGTCTTTGTTGGCACCAATGTAAATTAAATGGTTTGTTGGTGTTCAGGGTAAATAGATCTACTTTACACTTGGTTCTGAAGATTGACTTAAATGTTACATCATGTCACTATACGACAAAATAATTTGCAACTATTTGCATTAGTAAGCCTTTCCACTTACACTGCTGGGGAATCAAGAATATAGTGCCCGGAATAAATAGTACTTTGGGTATGGTCAATTGCTACAGGAAGATTTATGGCTATAAGGGTGACGAAAAATGTATTGCAGCGGTGGAGGGGGTTAATGTTACAGGAGTCTGCTATACATGCGCCCACAGTGGACCTAAAGACACCCCCTAGGTGTTTTTTTTATATAGTTTTAAAATAGTTAAAGACGTTTTTAAATATTCATCAATTAAGTGGTTAAACTCAGCGAGATGTTCAGCTGTGCACATCATCGTATATTACAGTAGGATCGCTGCTACTACTCCCTAGTGCTTAATTGAGGTCACTGGTTCATAGCAAATGGATAAGCAGCACGTTGGGTCATCACAGAAGATGAAGGGTCTCCATACTGCGTAGGTCACTGATCCAGATTAAAACAAATTGGTAAATGAATTCTTAATTGAATAGGACTTTAATGAGTGAAACAACATTATCTCTAAAAACTGGCCACACAAAGCCGCTATACTGCAAACAACCATGATGCCATATAAATCTGATTTAAATAACTTGGATTATTATAAGGCATGTTGGATGGGATGTTGGAGATGGAATGTATACCACCACTAGCAGTGGAATCGGTATGTATTACCGCCGGACCTAAGCCCGGCGGATGAAATACTGACAGGCTGGCACATGAAGATCCCGACTGAGGTGAGTAAGACCCCTAACCCCCACCCCTAACTTCTCCCCAGGTGTGCCTAAACTTAATCCGCCCTCCCCGCACCCTAAACCTAACCTCCCCTCGGTCGTGCTTGACGCTAACCCCCCCTTCCCCTAGCCTAACCCTCCCAGGGGGCACCTAACCCTAGGTCCCCCCAGGAGTCCCTAAACCTAACTGTGCACCCCCATGCGGCTATCAACTCCCGACGCCCGTCTTACCTACGTTCGGTATGCTGGACATCCGGATTTCGGCGTGGGGCTTATGATAGGCGTCAGTATTTAGACGCCTATCATTAGTCCCATGCAGGGATATCACTGTCGGGAAGCCGGCGGTCGGCATTTCGACCACCGGCTTCCTGACTACATCCCCTACCAGCCTCTGTCCTGTGTGGCTATCTTCCAGGTTCCAGTCATACAGAAAGCAATCTTATGGCTTGGCCCAAATGGATGGATTATGTCCTCTTTGGACATTGGTCTTGATTGCACAGCGTGTGAGGCCAGCTTTAGATAAAGGATGATAAACATGTATTACACACAAGAACACGAATAGGTCATACCTGTCCTCTGGAGAGGAACTTCCCCGGCGAGAACTGTAGTGAGTATCCCGTTTCTCATAACTTGAAGAACTCTGAAAATTTCAATAAGGATTACAGGGGGTTACAGCGGCTGCAGTGTTTGGAGAAACAACTGAATTTATAAAACCAAAAATTATGTTTTTTATTTTAAAAATACAAAACATACTATTAAAGACACGTTTGCTTTTTTTGGGGGGGAAAAGTAACGACTACGTGTGCAGTATTGCATATCATATGATTATCTGTAATATGAGGTTTTCAAGGTAACTTTTGCACATGAACAGTGATAAAGCAAATGAGGAGCAATCTTATAAATAGAATACAAACAGGATAGCAGTAGTTATTCAGGAGGGCTAATCTAGATTGTGGTCCTGCTAGGCTGTTCTAATCTTCCCATTTTGTTAACTGTGAAATGCGCCCTGTTTTGTAATTGGTGACTTGCGCCCTACCCCTTCTCCGAGGCGCACACACTGCGAAGCAAAGAACCAGACACAGCCTCTTGGCAATAAACCATCCCCCAGGATGTGCACGCCATCCACACAATAGAGAAGACAGGACCCCGGGGCTCCCAATCCTTGCAGACAGCAATCCCAGATAAGCCAGACACACAGCCTCCCCTTCCCCTACTCATCCCACATACGATGAGTCGGGAGAGAGACAGCGATTTAGATGGAAAATGCTGCAATTAATTTGATGCATGGACTCCAATAATGAAATACACTCAGAAACATGATAATGATGCAACACAGAACTTACAGTTACCCATGTCTTTAGCAGGGGATGTAGTTAGTTTGTCAACGGTGAATATGTTGACAAACTGTATGCAGTCATGGCAATGCCGACATCAGTATGCTGACACAGGTCTAATGTACATTAAAGCATTATAACAGTGCCAACATGTATACAATTATTTAACTTTAGATCTGTGTCGTCATACTGACTTTGGCATTGTCATGGCCACAAGTTCATATTCATTGTCGACAAACTCTGAGTTTCCTTTATCAGAGGTCATATTAATAATATTCAGCGCTGACACACAACACAATTAGTGTACAGTCTACACATTTTGTTTGTGCCCTACATAACAAACACCCTCAAACTGGCTTTGCGGTTTAAGTTCTAGAGCAGGGGTGGTCAATAAGTGTCCCTCCAGCTGCTGTTGAACTACATATCCCATATGTCCTCATAACAACACTGTGGCTGGGCATGCTGGGATGTATAGCGTTCAATGTAGTTCCAGCACAGTGCAGGGCGCCGGACTGTAGAAAGGGCACTCTTGTGCATGCCGAAGGTGCACGAAAGAGGTGCATGGCAATGAAAAAAGGGGGCGTGTCTTTAACACCCCCTTTTCATCACTTTTGGGGGCATGACCAGCACTAATGGACTTGCTAGGCTGTCCCCAAGCTCTCCACTCTCTATGAATAGAAGCCATGCGCATAGCATCTATTCACCGCCAATGATCGCTACACCACAATTATTTCCACCCGTGAGACACCGCGGCCCAATAGTGAGGTCGGCACCGGGCATGTTGTTTAAGCTGGGTGTCGTCAAAAGGGCGAGGCGCATCGCTAAAACATCCTAGCGGGAACGCTAGAGGTATAGTCCCACAGCAGCTGGAGAGTCACTTATTCTAGAAGCTGAATCAATTATAGGGAAAAGAAAAAACAAAGGTGAGGTACAGATGTGTTCTCATGCACCTAGCCTCATTACGCCATGCCGCACATGATGTCTCGCACAAGTGAGCAGTCTGGACCCGTGCAAGTTCTAAAGCGCTGGGCATCTTTGTTGCAGAAAAGCATCTTAGTCGCATTGCAAAGAGATTAGGATGCACCGAGAGACTGCGCTGATTCATTTGATGTGTGAAACTTGTATATCTGTGTGCGACTGAGTCTGTATACGAAGCACAACGGAATTTGACGTGGAAAAAAATGCAGCCGCTGGTGCATCGTAGCACTTCGTATATAGATTTAGAGAATCTGTCACACACAGATATACAAATGTCGCATACCAAATTTATCAGCGCTGTCTCTTGCGACTAATGCTGGGCATACATGGCCAGCTAAAATGTCTGTCAGACCGACAGACATTTTATCTGGCCAGCTGCCAGCCGCAGATGTCGCCGGCATACACTGTGAGAGAAATCTCACAGTGTATAGCCCGACATCTGCGCTCCGCCCCCGGGGGAGGAGACATTTCCCTGTTCCTTCCATAGGAAGGAACACAGGAAATGTCTGTCTGTCGGCCGCGCTGGGCATACACTGCCCGATACGGTCGACAGTTTACCGGGTAAATATCACATCGGACGGGCATGCTGGACAATCCTGCATGCCCGACCGAGCAATATTTAACCCTCGGTCGCCCGCACACACGCTACAATTATCGGGGCGATCCGCCGATATCAGGCGGATCACCCCGATAATTGTAGCGTGTATGGCCAGCATAAGACACATCTTCATAAAAAAAAATTTTTAAACAGATGCCTGGCGCTAGCAGAGTCGAAAGGGGACCGGATGCCCTGAGAGGAACTATTTGGCGCGACTGCAGCACAGATATATGGAGGACACAAGAGGGAATTTCTCAGTTAAAAAGAGAGTTATCTTTATCCATTTTATATGGCATAATATGGACTGTGCCCACTACTGCATAGCACGACACGAATTGGAAGCATGACCGTGTGGCACGACATGACTTGCGGGCAACACCATGTTGCATGATATTAACTGGAAGCACTACTGCATGGCATAAAATTGGGGCACTACTGTCTGGCATAGGGGTCTATTTACTAAGCAGTGTTAGGAGACAGAGTGAAAAGTGATAAGGTACCAGCCAATCAGCTCCTAACTGCCATCTCACAGGCTGTGTTTAAAAAATGACATTTGGGAACTGATTGGCTGGCACCTTATCACTTTTCCTAACACTGCTTAGTAAATAGACCCCATAATATGATATTATATCACAATTTGCCCTTCAAAACTAAAAATGTACCTTCCTCGTTGATAAGTACCCTGGCCAAAAATGCTAGTTATTTCTGTATCAGGCAAATTCTATGGGGTGGAATTGAAATCAAAGCAAAGTGCCACCGCTGGGCACACATCAGCCATATACAGTAATGCATACATCATAAGTTTCCCCTTGCACCTCTTTGGGATGAGAGAGAAAGCTTAGGATACAGGAGAGTACGATGCGCCCTTCCGGAACAGCACCTCACGCCCATGATGGCCCATCGCCTAGAAATGAATTCCCCCCTATGCTCCTGTAGCCAGCTCTAAATAATTAATTTCAACTTGATACGGCTCAGTATCTGGTGAGCTCGCCTATGTGTTTGTCTGTTCGCTGCAGAGCCCTATTACAGCCTTGTGCAGTCTCCAAGGAGGGAGGAAGCATTGTGTTCATGAATCGCTTTTCATTATAGGATTCCCCAAGGCCATTGGTAACTACCATCATGCATTTACTATTGTTTCATTCTGGTAAGAGCGTGTAAAGGGTGTACGCAGATTTTTATTTTTTTACCACTGTAAAGCAAACACCCTCCCTTAGATCCACACTATTTGTAGGGGTTGGGTATGGGATCCCGGCGGTCAGAATACAGACAGCGACATCCCAACAGTGAGAATCCCGCCAGCACTAGATAATGAACCTAACACTAACCCCTTCCCTAACCCTCCCTCACCGATGCCCAACCGGAGCCGGGATCCAACCGCTGGTATCGTAACCTTCGGCATCCCGCATGCTGGGTTGCCGACGGGCTGACATATTGGACCAATGTAATTTAAAGACGGAACTATCATTCGTTCTGTCCTTCATTACACTGCACACCACTTGCATGGCACCGCAGCACATCCAACCAGGCGACATTGCATGCGACCGCGGGAGTGCGCATACACACTGCACGGTATGTCGTTATGATTTGGCCAAATCCTAACAGCATTGTCTCAGTGTGTACTCAGCTTAAGAGATCCAGACCAAACCATGACATAGAACACCCTCCTGCAACAAATATTGCAATTGGCACTAGGCATTCGGATAGACTCAACTAAGGAGAAATGAGAACAGTCACTCGAGTAGACGTTTCCACTGCTCCAGCATCCAACGGCAGTTTGCTTTTAACCACTCCAGCCAACATTTGGCATTGCCAATGGTGACCTGAAGCTTGAGGGTGGCTGCTTGCCAATTAAAAAACAAAAAGCCAACCCATGAAGTTCTCAATGAATAGTTCCTGTCTGGACATAGGCAGTTTGAAATGCTGTAGAGAGTGCTGCAATAGAGTACAGATGATTTTCACGAATAGAATAGATTTTCAGAATAGATGCCTTGCACATGCGCACAACTACTGTTCACAGTGCAGGGAGAACTTGGCAGCAGGCCAGCATCTCTGCGAGTACGAGGCATGCTCCTTTGACTGATGGAAAGAGAGGTGTGTCAACAGGCCACACCCTCTTTCGGGCACCTTTGGCGTGCTCAGATCAGATGTGCCATTATCCGCGACCAGCCCTAATTAAAACACTAATATATAGGTTGGCTGTCCTTGGAGTCCTAATGGAGTACGCTTTGGCGAATTATATTTTAAAAACTTCCTAGACAAACTACACAAATACTTAAGACTTCTTGCACCTGCACTTCACAACACTTATCAACTAAAGGTGCGTATCCACTACGCGACCCAGGGTAGACAGTACAATCACGACATCGTAATCGTACCATCGTTCCCCATCCCCTGCAGTGCCTACCCTGAATGATTAGTCGTTCAGTGTAGGCACCCTCCATCATCCCCAAACATGGCCAATCTGTCGTTATCGGCAGATTGACCAGCATGTTCTGGGGCGATGATTGATGTCGGAAACGACCAGCGGGAGCGCGCATCGCTGGTCGTTTCCGACATATTAGTGCCCGATTCATGCATGATTGATGACGACTGAACGATAACTTTAAAGTTCAGTCGTCCATTAATATCTGCCAGTGGATGTGCGCCTTAAGGCCTGCTTCCAAAAGAAACAATAGTTACAGTAGATTTCTGTTAATCAATGATTGTCTGTTTTCTGTCTTCTAAACAAAAAAACAACATTGTTATTAATAAACTGACAGTGTTGCAGTCTGATCCCTTAAGTGACTAATACCCCTTTTCCACTGCCATCAATAACCCGGGTTATTTGGCTGTGTGAAAGGGCAGGGTTGTGACCCGGCAAACTATTGGAAAAGGGGGAATAAACAGTAAGATATATGAAAACTTTAGGTTTGACTTATGTTGAATGCATTTCTAAAGACACAGTGGGGGCAACTTAAATTACTGGCAAAGCTGCAATACCTGGCTACACATAATATAGCAGGTTATGGTAGACCCTACATCGCAAGTATTCCTATGCTCCTCTATGGTGTGCGAGGCAAAAGTTGCGATGTAGACAGACACAATATACCATTGCCCACATTAGAAGGAATCGAAGAAAAGAAAACCAATGAATGAACTGTGAAATAATATACTTTTCTACTGTCATTTGTATTTATACAGTGTACATACTTAAAAGGATGTATGTATTTAGTACAGTTCCATTGTTTGCTTTATTTACCCAGACTCCATTCATCTCTGAACAGTGCTCGTCAGTCTATTTAAAGTGCGGTCATTCTTATACCATGCAATAGTTTAGGAGACTGTCCTAATAACAAGTATGCACAACATCATCATCCAAAAATAAGAGAGGTTTACCATGAGTTTGCAGAGTTTTAGATTCTCTCTAACAGGCCATCGCAGCTGTGATTTTGTACACAAAGCAGCTGCGAAAACATGCTAATGGTTCCACAGATCACTCGAACATAAAGACACTGACCGCTACCTTCTCATCGGTGTATGACGTCGCTTACCTGTGTAAATATCGGTAACATCGACGCACATTGAGCCGCCATCTTGCCCTTGCGGCAGACCTGACCAGCCGCAGACTCGACAGCTTACCTGACAAGCAGAGGGTTGCGTAGATCGCAAGCGCCAATTTATGCGCGCCCGATGTAACGGTGTTCAAATGGTCAGACACGCCCGCGTTTTTCGGACCCATCCCCCCCCCCCATTACCAAACCCGAACGCTGACTACCTGTCACTGACTTTGCGAGTGGAACCTCTGTGCATTCGTAATCGCAGTGCAATCGTTGCGCACGTGAAGTGTAACTTATACGCATGTGCACTTGCAAACAATTTCTCAACCTGCACCCGTAATTGCCACAGCGTTTATCTCTGAATCAGGCCGTATGTACAGGGTATACGAGTACCTGTGCTAGGTACAACTCAGCAAACACATTTTAGAGGTTAGTTTCCATTTAACTTTCATGATAATTTTTGGAACACGGATGTTAAATGATAGAAAACATATTAAAAGATACCGCAGATTCGCTTATACTTCCATTTCATTCAGATACAGAAAACAAAGCAATTCAACGCCAAAGCAAATCGCGTACCCATATAAAAAATCCATATAGAAAATAAAAATATTAAACTTTGACACAATCAGTTGCTATACACACACATTGTGCAAAGCACTAGGCAGCTGTCATTCCTGCACCACACAGTGCTGCAAACACAAGTGGGACTTGCTAAGCATCAGTACACAATGGAAGTACATATGAAAGTAAATAACACATTTCATGATACCAGATATACTTTGTTCTCACATTTGTGGATTCTCCTTGGCCATTGGGTAGCAATAATTGACTTATCACTTTGCTGGATACAGCAGCACAGAGGACGACAGTATGGAGTAGGTACACACACAGCAGCACAGAGGACAGCAGCACAGGGGTAAGTACACACACACAGAACAGAAAACAGCAGCACTGGGTAAGTACACACACCAGCATAGATTAGGTAGACATACAGCAACACAGGACAGCAGAACGAGGTAAGTAAATACACAGCAGCACAGAGGATGGCAGCAGCACGGGGTAAGTAGATACACGGCAGCACGGGGCAAGTACACACACACAAGCAGCACAGAGGACAGCAGCACGGGGTAAGCAGACACACAGCAGCACAGTGGGTAAGTAGATACACAGCATTACAGAGTAAGTAGATACATGGCAGCACGGGGCAAGTACACACACAAGCAGCACAGAAAATAGCAGCACGGGGTAAGTAGACACAGCAGCACAGTGGGTAAGTAGATACACAGCAGCACAGAGGATGTCAGCACGGGGTAAGTAGGTACACAGCAGCACAGAGGACGTCAGTACGGGGTAAGTAGATACACAGCAGCACAGAGGATGTCAGCACGGGGTAAGTAGGTACACAGCAGCACAGAGGACGTCAGTACGGGGTAAGTAGGATACACAGCAGCACAGAGGATGTCAGCACGGGGTAAGTAGGTACACAGCAGCACAGAGGACGTCAGTACGGGGTAAGTAGATACACAGCAGCACAGAGGACGTCAGCACGAGGTAAGTAGATACACAGCATCACAGAGGACGTCAGCACGGGGTAAGTAGATACACAGCATCACAGAGGACGTCAGCACGGGGTAAGTAGATACACAGCATCACAGAGGACGTCAGCACGGGGTAAGTAGATACACAGCATCACAGAGGACGTCAGCACGGGGTAAGTAGATACACAGCATCACAGAGGACGTCAGCACGGGGTAAGTAGATACACAGCATCACAGAGGACGTCAGCACGGGGTAAGTAGATACACAGCAGCACAGAGGACGTCAGTACGGGGTAAGTAGGTACACAGCATCACAGAGGACGTCAGCAAGGGGTAAGTAGGTACACAGCATCACAGAGGACGTCAGTACGGGGTAAGTAGATACACAGCAGCACAGAGGACGTCAGTACGGGGTAAGTAGGTACACAGCATCACAGAGGACGTCAGCAAGGGGTAAGTAGATACACAGCATCACAGAGGACGTCAGCAAGGGGTAAGTAGATACACAGCATCACAGAGGACGTCAGCACGGGGTAAGTAGATACACAGCAGCACAGAGGACGTCAGTACGGGGTAAGTAGGTACACAGCATCACAGAGGACGTCAGTACGGGGTAAGTAGATACACAGCAGCACAGAGGACGTCAGCAAGGGGTAAGTAGATACACAGCAGCACAGAGGACGTCAGCACGGGGTAAGTAGATACACAGCAGCACAGAGGACGTCAGCAAGGGGTAAGTAGATACACAGCAGCACAGAGGACGTCAGCAAGGGGTAAGTAGATACACAGCATCACAGAGGACGTCAGTACGGGGTAAGTAGATACACAGCAGCACAGAGGACTGCAGCACGGAGTAAGTAGATAAACAGCATCACAGAGGACGTCAGCACGGAGTAAGTAGATACACAGCAGCACAGAGGACGTCAGCACGGGTTAAGTAGATACACAGCAGCACAGAGGACGTCAGCAAGGGGTAAGTAGATACACAGCAGCACAGAGGACGTCAGCACGGGGTAAGTAGATACACAGCATCACAGAGGACGTCAACACAGGGTTAGTAGATACACAGCATCACAGAGGACGTCAGCACGGGGTAAGTAGATACACAGCATCACAGAGGACGTCAGCACGGGGTAAGTACACAGAGAAATACAGAGTAAGTAGATAAACAGCATCACAGAGGACGTCAGCACGGAGTAAGTAGATACACAGCATCACAGAGGACGTCAGCACGGAGTAAGTAGACACAGAGCAATACAGAGTAAGTAGATACACAGCATCACAGAGGACGTCAGCACGGGTTAAGTAGATACACAGCAGCACAGAGGACGTCAGCACGGGTTAAGTAGATACACAGCAGCACAGAGGACGTCAGCAAGGGGTAAGTAGATACACAGCAGCACAGAGGACGTCAGCACGGGGTAAGTAGATACACAGCATCACAGAGGACGTCAGTACGGTGTAAGTAGATACACAGCAGCACAGAGGACTGCAGCACGGAGTAAGTAGATAAACAGCATCACAGAGGACGTCAGCACGGAGTAAGTAGATACACAGCATCACAGAGGACGTCAGCACGGAGTAAGTAGATACACAGCATCACAGAGGACGTCAGCACGGAGTAAGTAGACACAGAGCAATACAGAGTAAGTAGATACACAGCATCACAGAGGACGTCAGCACGGGTTAAGTAGATACACAGCAGCACAGAGGACAGCAGCACGGGGTAAGTAGATACACAGCATCACAGAGGACGTCAACACAGGGTTAGTAGATACACAGCATCACAGAGGACGTCAGCACGGGGTAAGTAGATACACAGCATCACAGAGGACGTCAGCACGGGGTAAGTACACAGAGAAATACAGAGTAAGTAGATAAACAGCATCACAGAGGACGTCAGCACGGAGTAAGTAGATACACAGCATCACAGAGGACGTCAGCACGGAGTAAGTAGACACAGAGCAATACAGAGTAAGTAGATACATGGCAGCACGGGACAAGTACATACACAAGCAGCACAGAAAACAGCAGCACGGGGTAAGTAGACAGCAGCACAGTGGGTAAGTAGATACACAGCAGCACAGGGGATGTCAGCAAGAGGTAAGTAGATACACAGCATCACAGAGGACGTCAGCACGGGGTAAGTAGATACACAGCAGCACAGAGGACGTCAGCAAGGGGTAAGTAGATACACAGCATCACAGAGGACGTCAGTACGGGGTAAGTAGGTACACAGCAGCACAGAGGACGTCAGTACGGGGTAAGTCGATACACAGCAGCACAGAGGACGTCAGTACGGGGTAAGTAGATACACAGCAGCACAGAGGACAGCAGCACGGGGTAAGTAGACACACAGCAGCACAATGGGTAAGTAGATACACAGCAGCAGAGAGGACGTCAGCAAGGGGTAAGTAGATACACAGCAGCACAGAGGACGTCAGTATGGGGTAAGTAGGTACACAGCAGCACAGAGGACGTCAGTATGGGGTAAGTAGGTACACAGCAGCACAGAGGACGTCAGTACGGGGTAAGTCGATACACAGCAGCACAGAGGACGTCAGTACGGGGTAAGTAGATACACAGCAGCACAGAGGACTGCAGCACGGAGTAAGTAGATACACAGCATCACAGAGGACGTCAGCACGGGGTAAGTAGACAGAGCAATACAGAGTAAGTAGATACACAGCAGCACGCGGTAAGTACACACACAAGCAGCACAGAGGACAGCAGCACGGAGTAAGTACACACACAAGCAGCAGGATACTTACTCTCACTTGGGCGACGCTGCTCTTCATGGTAGCGAAGTTACTGACACACCCGGAGCCCTGTGCCGCCTCTCTCTCGCCCGATCACCACAAGGAATCCCGGGTAGAGTATCCCCAACGTACCAACACCGTGCTCCCTACACCGCCAGGTGCCAGCGCTGACATCCGGCTTCCCAGCACTCTGCCCTGACGTCACTACTACGTGGACGGAAGCAGGCGAGGGACAAGCAGCCTCACAGAGACACAGGCGGCTTCATTCATTCCCATATCTGTCTGAGATGATGCTGCTCTCTTTGTTCAATTGCAATAATGGGGAGAAGTCTATGAACGTATCTGTGTGTGGGGAACGTATTCATGTACATGTGTAAATAAATAATGTATTTTACAATAATATATATTCATATTTTTTATGAGTGAGACCTGCTGCTGTCATGGAACATATGGTATACATTTCTGTAGGAGTATCAGTAAGGGGAATGCTGACTGATTGCAGGGTAGGGGGCACAGGGGTCTATTTACTAAGCCTTGGATGGAGATAAAGTGAACGGACATAAGCCAATCAGCTCCTAACTGCCATGTCACAGGCTGTGTTTGAAAAGTGACAGGAGGTGGTTGGTTGGTGCTTTATCTCCATCCGAGGCTTAGTAAATAGACCCCACAGTTCCTGCACTTGGCAGTGGATGGGTTAGGTGAGACAACACTTGGTAGTGGATGTGTTAGGTCTACTTTATACACTACCAGGACGGTATTCTTCTGGTTTTTGTAACACTATGCGTAGAGATTGGAGTCTGTCCTTTACCCTAGCCCAGTACCAATGGCATCTGCTTTTTACGCTGGGGTACACCCACCGACTGTCCCAGATTTTCAAGAAGACTTGCGCAGTTTGGGGAGTTCTCACGGAGTCCCGGGAGAGTAGAGCAGACCAGTCGGTAGTCCAGGAAGCCGGTGATGTGATTCGTATTATCGTGACGCTGCTCCCCACTGGCAATGCAGAAAAACATAGCATTGTATTTTGGAGGGGTGACTCCATTCTCTGTGCCTCGGGCCCCCCCCCAACCCCGCCTGTACTTCTTTCAGAGGAGGCCAGAGAAAAGTTGGTACATACTGGGGTCTGTCTTGGGTCTACTTTTGTTATTTACAGTAGTTACTTAATTTTGTGCCCTGTCCTGTTTACGCCTTTGTTATCTGGAGTCAGTACCTAGTTGTTAAAAAAGGTTTCTGATAAATAATAATTAGTAATTCCGTGCCGAGTGTGTTGATAAATGTAGTAATTCAGGGCCTGATTCAGACCCGATCGCAAGCGGGTCGATGGTGCCCTAGTGCGCATGCGCACGACGTGCGCATGCGCGAGACCCGGCGTCGCTATGGGTCTCGCACCAAAGGGGGCGTGCTGTTGATGGTGAGTGACAGCACGCCCCCTTTGGTGGGCGTGCCGGGGGCGTTGCTGCCCAGACTGAGGCGTTCCCATAGAGCCAAAAGCAGTCCTGGGCTTGCGGCATGGAGACCCTACCGCAGGGTCTCGTCGCAAGCCCGATGGTTGCGAAGGTCTTGACCATCGCAACCATCTTTTTGGCCGCTCGCATAAGCTGTGGGTGGTCACCCACAGCTATGCGAGCAGCCAGGAGGCCGCTCCAATTTTAGGTAGGAGGGCCCTGATTCAGAGCGAGCGCTGTTGTCAGAGCGTCCGGCTCTGAATCAGGCCCTCAGTCCCCTGTGCTGTGTACGCCTTTGTTATCTGTTATCTTTAATCCAGACTTGCAGACATCCCTGCAGTCCCCTCCGAGAGGGAGCAGCCAGGTTGGTCAAGCAGGGAGGCGTGGCGCTGCATAGGGGGCGTGGCTAGGCATAGTACCCGCTAATGGGGGTGGAGCCATGGAATCAAGTCACTTCGGCCCCGCACCCGCTACATAATGCAGAGATTTTCGTCATTGCTTTTCCGGGGAGCCGGGAGCGGCAGTCGGGAGGCTCCCGGCCGAATCGGGAAAGTAAGTATGCTTTAATCGGTGCCTACTTGTTAAAAAGTTGCTGATAAATAATAGTTGCTCTGGTGCTAGATTATCTTTAGCGGTTGTTCAGCAAATTTCTTCCATTAATATTGATGAAGAACAATACTTTGACCAGCATAAAATAGTTGAAAGGCGTATTAAATCAAATTGGGAGAAGTGGACTTAATTAATTCACAAGTGATCCCCTAGGCAAGATTTTGGCTAGTAGCCCCCTAACACCACTTCTAGTTCCACCTCTGACCCAGCTCCCCTCTCCCAGCACAGCACCCATCACCCAGCAGTACAGATCACAGCAGCAGCCAGCAACACCCACCATCCCTCACCCATAGTAATCCTCATCCACAGAGCTGTAACTAGACATTTTGGTTACCTGTGCAAGCAAGAGCATTGGCACCTCACCCCTGGAAGAGTATCCGGACCTCCCGCATCCCACCGACTTCCTAGTGAAGTGGGTAAGATGGGTAGATAGTTGCTGTGAATCACGGCTCCGTATGGAAGGGGCTAAATTACACGTCCTTTAGCCCCGTCCCCTCATATTCACACGATTTGCAGCAGTTTGCCGTGATGGGGCAGGGCCTATTGACATAGAAAACCGACCCCATCCCCCCAAAGTTGCCTGCTGTGTCTGCTCTCTGGGCAGGTAATAAATGTCGGTAAGTATGCCACAACCCCATATTATAAATAGGCCACACGGTAGTGCAACCTTATTCACATTACATCGCAGGATAGTGTCCCTTATTCAATCCAATTATACGTGTTGTACTCGCGGGTGTGAGTCATCGCAGCAACAGCCGTACTTTACGGCAGCCCGAACCCTCTCAATAGTGGACTGCGGGGGGTGCGAGATGAGGCGCTGTTGCCGGCGTTTCAATGCCATGGCAACGACAACTCGAACCCTTCACGGCTAATGGGATTGAACCCATAGACATATGTTTTTTATTTACTTTTTCATGCTGCCAAATATTGCTTTAAATATGCATCTATATATTACTCTCTTTTTGTCTAGCAATATTTTCATTCACTTCATGTTTTTTAGATTTCATTCATTGAGACGTAGTTGCTGTTTTTTTTCTTGTGAAGCATTTTATATATGAACAATAGCATCACGTAAATTCTGATTTGATGAACAATTCGCAACCTAGAGAAACAAAATACAGATACAACTAGAAATTAAGTACACACTGCTGCTCTAGGTGCTTTGAGGCAATGGGGCTGATGCATTGCTAATGCAATTCTGAACGCAGATTCACAATTATCGAGAATCCGCGCGCGCACAAGACCCGTTCTGCGCATTAGCAGAATGGATCCCCTCTGCTTGATTGACAGGCAGAGGTATTTTCGGGACAGTGCGGGGGAACGGACATCCAGCCTTCCCTGTTTTCCGGGAGTGGCAAGGCCAGGATCTGCATCCACGGACCCAGTTTCCAGCCCCTGCAAGCCGGGCAGCCTGCAAAGTTGGTCGTAATGGTTATCCCAGCCTGCGATGGTCACAGTCCTGGGATCACAAATGCAGAAGGAGGTGTCAGTCACCTCTTGCTGCATTTGCATATTTGCAAGGATGGAATTGCAAAGCTGCTTGTGTGCGGTTTTGCAATTCCATCCTCTGCTGAACCGGCCCCAATAACTGAACAAATGTGATTGCAAAGGTTTTTTATAAAAATTGAAAATGTTTTTAATAAATAAAAACATTCATATATCACAAATGATGTTAAGTAAAGATAAGTTTTTTAAAAAAGAGTTACAAACATGGGTGTAACTACCATAGGTGCAAGGGGTGCAGCTGCTATGGGGCCCAGAGCTGAGGTGTCCCATCTTCCTTGTCAAAGTTACAGTACATGTGTTATATACGTTTTTCACCATTGGGTAGCACATAGGGGCCCTAACAAACTTTTGCTATGGGGCCTTCAAATACCTAGTTCTTGACCTTATTAATTTAGAATATTTCCGCAGTCACATAATGTCAATAGGGAAAAGTCAATAGTTATATACTGCAGAATTTGAGCGTTAGTACTCACAGAGCCGCTGGGCAGTATGATGGTGGAGTGCACCCATAGGATTTGGATCACAGGTCTGAGGTATAAAAGGAAAGCCAACTGACTGATCAGACTGACCCCATGCGGGTATTCCAATTCTGCCCTTTTGTCAGTCAGAACGAGTGGAGCCTTGAAAGTCCATATTTGAGTGATCAGTTGATCTATCTGATATATAAAGTGATAAGTTCATTCAGTTGTATGCCCTTATTAAGACCATATGGGCTGAGTTTATTGATCATCTCTTGGATGCAGGATCTTTAATACAGTATTTACTGTATCACGCCTGGAAACACTGTGGTTAGTTACTTTCTTGATGCCATTCTTCCTATGTTCCAAAAACCGTGTCCTAAGGCACCTAGTGGTGCCACCCACATGTATGAGATTACATTCATACTTTAAGCATAAATAACATGTTGAATACAATTAATAAACCCTTTTGTTTTGTGGCTAGTATCAAAATGTAATAATTCTAAACATTTATTCATAGGGGTATATTTACAAATCCATAGTTCATGCAAATACTCCTAGGGGTAAATTTACTAAAGTCAGAGTTTTTAGAAGTGGAGATGTTGCCCATAGCAACCAATCAGACTCTAGCTCTTATCTTCCAGAAGGTGCTAGTTACATTTTAAGTAGAATCTGATTGGTTGCTATGGCCAACATCTCCATTTCTAAAAACTCTCACTTTAGTAAATATATCTCATAAAGTCACACAAAGGTCTCTTCCACATCTATAACATCCAGAGGGTAAAGGGGAAGTCACGACAAATGAGGTTTCTGATCTTGTTTGGGAATGAATTTGAGATGTCTGAAAGCTAAAATGTTTTGTTTTTATTGTCATCATAATTAAGTCTGGGCGAATTGGAGGCCTTTCCACATACAAACCCGCCACTCATTTGCTAGTCCGTTTTTTTTTTTCTTACCATTGTGTTTCTAACGGTTTTACTAACATGATGCTTAGTAAGTACAAGATTTGTATCGCTGTCTATGGAAAGTATTTAATGTTTTCTCCGATGGTCTAATGACGTCTACTGCCGTCTAAAGTCGTGCGAACTCCCTGCGGGTTAATCTTATGTGCCAGCTACAGGCCGATATCTTCATTACATAGTGACTTAAAAATATATTCCTAATTTCCCACTTTCAGGCCTATACAATTTCTGTCATAATTAATCCTGAAGCAGGTTCTGTAGCCGCCAGAGAAAGGCAATAAAACAAAAATTCTACATAGAATATAGAATTCCAAGGATCATAATATTCCATTCATCTTATTATCAACTGGTGCTAAAAAGAATTGATAGGATAGACTGGGAATTCCTCCAACCTATGTTAATGGCTAGGTGTATTCAAGCCAGCGTCATTTACAAAATTATCTCTTTATACTCTACGTAATTGGCAGAAATCAAAAGTTAATGGTACAGTACTTTATCATAATCCTATATTTTATTATTCAAAATGACTCTTGGGTGAATCTTGTAGACCTGCACACAAAGTATTCAATAGAACAATCGTATCTAAGGCAATGCAATTGGTAATACAACACTGCTTAGGTGGATGGTTTGTTGTTATTTGTTTGTAACCCATTGAATTGAGGGCCTGATTCAGAGCTGCTCGTAAGCGGCCGCTCGTTCGCTCCGAGCGATGTTCGCACAACTGCGCATGCATATGGGTTGTAATACGCATGCGCGAACCAGTCATTGCGGTCGGAAATCTTGTGCTCGCAAAATAGCGAATGCCTGCTAATTTGAGAGACAGAATGAGGCGTTTGTGGGTGGTAACAGGGGAAGATGCTTGAAAACGGGGAGTGGAGATCCGAACGCAGGCGTGCCAAACGGTCAAAACGGGCGTTTTAAGGGTGTGCATAATTAACAAAGCAGAGTCATCGACCACGTCATCGGTTGTCTTTTAGCCTGAACTGCTCGCATGATTGCGGTAGGAAAATCCTACCACAAGCACTGCGAGCAGTTCATACGCCTTTCGATGTACTCGATTAATCTAATAAATAGCGGAGATGACGTAGGATGTGAGCGGCCAGGGGGCGTTTTTAAAAAAATAGCGAGCGCATGTTTCGTTCGCTCGTTCAGACATAGAGGCGTCAACAGACCGCAAAGAGCGAGCGCTCTATTTAAATATCCGGCCCCTTTTCAGAAGAATGAGCGAGCGCAAATAGCGTCCGGTTCTGAATCAGGCCCTGAGTCTTTAAGTGTCACAGCGCGCCGGACTCCGGCACTCACTTACCGGGTCCGGCGGCGCTGGTCTGCGGAGGGGCAGTGGGTGGTGCATCACCAGCGTTTCCCGCTGGCCTCTGCCTCTCCTTCCCCTGACGGATGTAGGCGGGTGCGGCTTCCTACGGGCGCGCGCGCCGAGCTGCTGGAAATTTAAAGGGCCATACACGCGACCTTAAGCAACATCACAGGAAGTGACTGGGGTAGCTCTGCTTATTTAAGGAAGATTCTGGGAGCACACCAGTGCCAGATTAAGGGCTCATTTACCATACTCCAGCGTTCCTGTGATATTCCGTTACCTGTTCCTGACCTTGGCTTCGTTTGTGACCCTGATTTCGCCTGACCCCTGGTACTGCATCTGATATCTGGTTTTTACTTCAGCTATTTCCTGTGATCTGTTTACGCCTGCTCCCTGGTACCATCTAAGTACGTTTGGTTCTGACCCGGCCTGTCGACTAAGCTATACATCTTCTCCGCTTCATCCAAAGTTTACCAGCACCTGTATAAGTGAACCTATCCTGAGGGCCGCAACTCCCTAAATACGGGCCGCATCCATAATCATAATATCCGGTCAGGCGTTGGCCTGGGCTTCACCATTGTGGGAAAGGAATGATCCCCTGGTCAATAACAGCGCTGAATTTTTTTAAGTTTTTCGGAGGGTCTTCGATGAGCCTGGACGAGTATCCTCTGCGGGGTCAGCTATCTTGCTGCTAAAACAAGGCAATCAATCAGCAGGACAGTACGCTGTGCAGTTTCAAACCCTTGCTGCAGAAGTAGGGTGGAATAATGAAGCCCTGGTAGCCACATTTATGCAGGGGTTGTCAGATCAGATCAAAGATGTACTCGCATCCAGAGAATTGCCAACCACTTTAGATGATTTAATCTCCTTGAGTATCTGGGTAGATCTTTGCCACAGGGAGAGGGCAAAAGAGCAGGAACAGTCCCGTCGCTTCACCTTCAAGCTCACTCCATGGTTCACAGCTCCTGAAGAGCCTATGCAGGTTGGAAAGTCCCGCTTTCCTGCCTCAGAGAAGGAGAGGAGGTTCAAAAACAAGCTCTGTCTGTACTGTGGTGAACTGTCATCTTCTTTCGGGCTGCTCAAAACGTCCGGGAAACGAGAACGCCTAACTGATTAAGGGGTGGTCAAATTAGGTACGTTTCATCACACCCCAAAAGACTGTATTACTCCACAGTTCACCATCGATGTAACTCTGGTCCATGGGGACTCCTCTGAGATCTTAAAGGCTTTCTTAGATCAGGTGCCGATGGCAACTTCATTTCCGCTAAGAAGGTGCAAGAACTGGGAATTCCGAGTGTACCTTAGCAAACATCCTTATGTATAATTGGAGTGGATGGGAATAAACTTCCCGCAGCTACAATCCACTCCCGAACTACAGAAATCTCCATGCTGGTGGGCGCGCTCCTTCAAGAGCAGATAGCATTCTACATACTTCCGTCAGCCAAGAATCCGGTCATCTTGGGTCTACCCTGGTTCCGCAAGCATACCCCCATTTTAGACTGGAAAGGACCTCACATCCTGTCATGGGGACCTCAATGCCATGGGTTATGATTGTCATCATTCAAACCCCCACATCGTGTTATCCTGAGTTCTGTAACTACTTCTGGAGATCCTCTTCCCATTCCATACAGGACCTTCAGGGATGTATTCTGTAAGAAGGCTGCTGAAACGCTTCCTGCACACAGGGAGTGGGATTGTGCTATCGACTTGTTGCCCAGGAGGGTGCCTCCTCGAGGAAGAGTCTTTCCCCTTTCGCTTCCTGAGTCCCAGGCAGTATCAGAATACGTCAAAGAGAATTTGGAACAAGGTTTCATCAGGGAGTCTAAATCGCCCGCTGGAGCCGGCCTGTTCTTTGTCAAAAAGAAGGATGGGGGGTTGAGACCATGCATTGACAACCGAGGTCTGAACGCCATTACCATCAAAGACCGGTATCCTCTACCTTTAATTTCTGAGTTCTTTGACCGAATCAAAGGAGCGAGAATTTTCACGAAACTAAATCTTCGTTGGGCCTACAATCTGATCAGAATCCGACCCGGGGACGAGTGGAAGACGGCCTTTAACACTCGAGATGGCCACTGCGAATATTTAGTCATGCCTTTTGGATTGAGTAATGCACCAACTGTCTTTCAGAAGTATATGAACCATATCTTCCGGGACTTACTATACAAATATGTAGTGGTATACTTGGATGACATCGTAATATTCTCTGAAGATGAAAAGAGTCATCACCAACATGTGTGTGAACATGTTGGCTTCGGGCCAACCAGCTTTTTTGTAAGCTTGAAAAATGCTCCTTCGAACAAAGGGAACTAACGTTTCTAGGTTATATCATCTCGGGCTCCTTCCTTCAGATGGACCCAGGAAAGCTTACCGCAATCAACAACTGGCCTTGTCCAGTCGGATTGAAAGCAATACAATGCTATTTGGGTTTTTGCAAGTTTTACCGCCAATTCATCAGGAACTACTCGTCCATTGCAGCTCCCATCACTGCTCTTACCAGAAAGGGTCAAGACACTTGTGTGTGGCCTCCTGAGGCAGAAGATGCTTTCCTCAGTTTAAAGCAGTGTTTCCTTTCAGCACCCATTCTGAGGCAGCCAAATTGTGATCAATCTGTTTTTCTGGAGGTGGATGCCTCCACGATTGGTGTTGGAGCAGTACTGTCACGGAAGAATGATGTGGGCAAGTGGTATTCCTTTGGGTTCTTCTCCCGAAAGTTCTCTGCACCAGAAAGGAATTACGCAGTAGGGGATAAAGAACTACTTGCCATCAAGTTGGCTCTTCAAGAATGGCGTTACTTGTTAGAGGGAGCGAAGTATCCAGTGACAGTCTATACCGACCATAAGAATTTGACATATCTCAAAACAGCTCACTGTCACGGCCAGGATTTCTCGGCATGGTAGTCACCGGGTATTACCTGTGAGGTCGTTATGGCGGGGGGTCTCTGGCAGCGGTGCTGGAGTTTTGCGAGGGGCATTGGTTGTGCGTGGTTCTGTGCGTGCACATTGTCACTAGGCCTGGTGAGGTCTGGCGGTGTTTCTGTTCCGTTGGCATGGGCGCCGCCATCTTGTCTGCGGCCATGGGATTCCAGCTGTCCAATCCTGGTAGGTCATGTGCTCATTCCAGCCAGTCACAGTGCGGCACTGAGTATTTAGGAAGGTCCAGAGCCTTCCTTCCTTTGCCAGTGCAAAGTGTTTCTCGGCTGCGGCTGAGAGAGAGGACCTTATTCAGAGTCGGTTGAAGCGGCCGCATGGTCATACTCCACCGATGTTCACTATACTGCGCATGCATAAAGTTCGCAATGCGCGTGCGCAAACTAGCCGCTACGATCAGAAATTTCTCTCTCCTTGAACATAGCCAGGTCGGTAGTTTGAGTGACATATTGAGGCGTTTGTGGGTGGTAACAGGGGAAGGTGCTTGAAAACGGGGGAGTGGAGATCCGAACGCAGGCGTGCCTATTTATGCGAACGCCGTTTTATGGGAGTGCATACGGTTTATGGGAGTGCATAATTAACAAAGTAGCGTCATGGCACATGTGACATGGGAGTTTTTTACACTGACATGATCGTAGAGCTTAAGAGTGGGTAAGGTCAACCTTAAGCTCTACGACCAGTTCCGATGGTTCCCGATGGTCTCGATTAATCCTTATATGCCCAGAGATGACGTGTAATGCGTACGAGAAGGGGGCGTATTTTTTTGTCTTCCGGCCGCTTCCTCCCCTTGGTCGGCCAGCTACCGATCCGAACTTAGGGACGCAACTTGCGAGGGAATCATTTGCATATCCGGCCCCTTATCCCGTACGACCGAGCGGCCGCTTCGACCGACTCTGAATGAGGTCCAGAGTACCTGTGCCTTACCTGCCTGCTTGTACTTCGCTCCTAGCCTGAATCTTGCCTGCTCCAACCTGCTGGACTTACCCTGCACCCTCCATATACCTTCTTACTTGCCTGAGTACCTGAACCTGCTGTTTCCCTGCACCTTGCTTCATTTCACTCCCAGCTGGACTTCACTACCTCTGCCTGCATCAGTTACAGCTCACCAAACCTGCATTCAGTTAAAGCTCATCAAACCTGCATTCAGTTACAGCTCACTGAACCTGCATTCTATTTTCAGCTCACCATACTTGTTTACTGGACTGTTCCTGCCTGTCACTATCTGGACATTTCCTCATTAACCCCCACTACAGCTATCAAGTGCACTTTAGTGCTGTACCTGGACTTTTTCATTTGCCATTCCCATGTCTTCTAAGTCACTTATTAAAAACTCCACTTTTTCATTTAAGTCTGCTTCTGTGTCTGCTCCTATCACCACCCTAGGTACACAACAAATTCAGCACCTCACACTCACTACCTAAATTACTGTCAATCTAGGTGGTCATTGTTTTTTGATCGGTTTAATGTAGGGATTACCTAACGGCCAGGTAATAAGAACGTCAAGGCTGATGCACTCTCCTGAGCATTCAACACTGTTGAGGTGGTGGAGGTAAAAGAAGACAAACCAATTTTGAACCCTGTGTGTTTTGTGGCGGCTACCAACCGGGTCAAGATTCCAATGGGAAACACATTTATAGCACCTGAGTTCCGGGCCTAAGTTACTTCAGTGGGCCCATTCATCGCGCTTCACGGGCCATGCGGGCATAAGGAAAACTTTGGAACTAATTCTCAGGAATTATTGGTGGCCGACTGTCCATCAGGATGTGAAGGACTTTGTGGCAGCTTGTCACATTTGTGCTTCACATAAAGTTCAGCCGCACGCGCCATCAGGGTCCCTGCTCCACTACCAGTGCCTGATTGTCCTTGGACCCACATTTCAATGGACTTTGTGACAATCAAGGATTTACTACCATTTGGGTAGTTGTGCACACTTTGGGCCTGATTCAGAGCCGCTTGCTCTGACAGAGCGCTCGCTCTGAATCAGGGCCGGGCTTTTTTTTTTTTGGAGCGGCTTCTCGGCCGCTCGCATAGCTGTGGGTGACCACCCACAGCTATTGTGAGCGGCCAGGATGATGGTCGCGATGGTCAAGACCATCGCGACCATCGGGCTTGCGACGAGACCCTTGTGGTAGGGTCTCGCCCAACGCAAGCCCCAGAGAGCTTTCGGCTCTAACAGAGCCGGAAGCTTACCACTGACATCTCTTGTGGTGTCAGTGGGGCCGCCCCCAAATGGCAGGCGTTCTCATGGGAACGCCTCCGTTTGGGCAGCCACCCCTCCGGCCCACCCATCAACAGCTCGCCCCCTTTGGTGCGAGACCCGGAGCGACGGAGTGCCCATTGCTAGCCGGGTCTCGCACATGCGCACGACGGAGCCGGCTCCGTCGTGTACATGCGCTGTGGGCCACCATCGACCCGGTTGCGAGCGCTCAGCGCTTGCGACCGGGTCTGAATCAGGCCCTTTGTTCCATTAAAAGGAGTTCCTTCGGCTCCAAAGTTAGCAGAGGCTTTTATAAGGGAGATTTTCCGGTTGCATAGATTTCCAAAAGACATTGTGTCAGATTGTGGGGTGCAATTTACTTCCAAATTCTGGAAAGCATTATGTAAATGTTTTGGGGTCAAACTAAGCTTTTAATTGGCCTATCATCCTCAGAGTAACAGTCAGACGGAACGGGTAAATCAAGATTTGGAAAAATTCATTCGTATGTATGTGTCGGCCAATCAGGATGATTGGGTTGCTTTACTTCCTTGGGCTGAATTTGCTCATAACAACTTGTTTCATGAGTCAGCGGGTCATTCTCCATTCTTCATACAGTATGGGTTACACCCTGAGTTACCAGAATTACCAGTCTTTGAGTCGATAGCTCTTCCAGTTGTCCGTGATAAAGTTAAACCATTCCTCAACATGTGGAGGGACGTTAAGAGGAACTTGTGCAGAGCATCTTCACGATACAAGATAGTGGCAGACAGAAGGAGGAGGAAGGTCCCTTTACTGTGTGTGGGTGACAGAGTATGGCTGTCAACCAAAAATTTACGTCTGAGGGTACTTACAATGAAATTCGCTCCCAGGTTTATTAGGCCATTACAGATTCTCTAAGCAATAAATCCTGTGGCTTATCGTTTAAAACTTCCTGGCACGCTTAAGGTTCCGAATGTTTTTCACGTTTCCCTTTTGAAACCACTGGTTCTGAATAGATTTTCAAAGCCCTGTGATTCTCCAGCAGCTATTCCAGTAGATCATCAGGAGGAGTACGAGGTGAAGCAGATTTTAGACTCCAGGATGTCCCGAGGTATAGTCCAGTTCTTGGTGGACTGGAAAGGATATGGTCCAGAGGAGCGTTGTTGGATCAAGGCCTCAGATATTCATGCACCCTAACTTCTTCAGAAATTCCAGCAGAAGTTTCCTGACAAGCCGTTTATGGGGTGTTCGGTGCCCACCCCTAGAGGAGGGGGTAACGTCACAGTGAGCCGGACTCCAGCACTCACTTACCTGGAACGGCGGCGCTGGTCTGCGGAGGGGCAGTGGGTGGTGCATCACCAGCGTTCCCCACTGGCCTCTGCCTCTCCTTCCCCTGACATATGCAGGTCGGCGCGGCTCCCTACGGGCGCGCGTCGACCTGCTGAAAATTTAAAGGGCCATACACGCCCTTAAGCAACGTCACAGGAAGTGACTGGGGTAGCCCTGCTTATTTAAGGAAGACTCTGGGAGCATGCCAGTGCCAGATTATAGGCTCATTTACCATACTCCAGCATTCCTGTGATATTCCGTTACCTGTTCTTGACTTTGGCTTCATTTGTGCCCATGATTTCGCCTGACCCCTGGTACTACATCTGATATCTGGTTTTGACTTCGGCTATTCCCTGTGACCTGTTTACACCTGCTCCCTGGTACTGTCTAAGTCCGTTTGGTTCTGACCCGGCCTGTCGACTAAGCTATGCGTCTTCTCTGCTTCATCCAGAGTTTACCAGCACCTGTATAAGGGAACCTATCCTGAGGGCCGCGACCTGTGTGTCGGACGCAGCCAAGTCCATACCTTCTTACGAGGGTCCCTGGTGAATACCACTGGCACATTAGACTCCGCGCCTCAGGCTTAGGTCTAGCCAACTCCCTAAATACGGGCCACATCGATAATCCGCCTGAGACTTGCGAAATTAAGTTAGTGGTTCCCATACTCTGTCCTCAAAGCACACTAAAAGACCAGGTTTTAAGGATATCCATGCTTAATCACAATGTCGTTGTTAGAAGCATCGGTGGAGAGGGAAGATTAGAAATTTGTCTGTACACTGTAGTGTCAAAAGATTTTGGTAGGAGCAGTATACTTATTAAAGTCTTTAGCGTGCCCCAGCCAAGATCGTTGTCAATGCTAGTAAGAAAGTAAAGTTGGAGCCAGTATAGGGTGTATTAGGATGTGGTATTGAAAGATCATTAGAGAAGAATGGAGAAACCTGGGAGAGAAGTTATTGCAGAGAAAAAGAAAGTTTATAAAAATTTTCTAGTAGTTTATGAAGAGGTTTGATTAACTTAAGGTGCGTACACACTAGACAATATTTTGCCAGATTTCGATGCATCGGAATGATAAATAGTGTAATATATGTCCAAACCTTGAGTGTCCACATACGATCACGATGCCCATCCGCGTCCCCGCGGGTCGTATTTCGTATCTTCAGATCTTGCTTACAGCAGGCAAGATCTGCCAATCTTGTTAACAAGATTGAGGTCGTTGGTCAGATCGTTTGTCAAATTGGACAGTTTATGCAAGATATCGTTTGTCTGGGAGTGCAGGGGAGTTGCCGCTCAAGGGAAAACGTTGATGACACTTTTGCGAGTCGTCTAGTGTGTAGGCACCTTTAGAGTGCAAAAAAGTTGTGGAGGAGAAATTGCAGGTGTTCTGATAAAGGGAATATAGTTTAAAAGAATTTAGAAAATTATTCAAATCTGGAGACAAAAAAATCAATACACCATTACAACAATGTCACCTTTATTATGTTTTGGGAGCGAATCAGAGGACAGCACCAGTCATATATGGATTAGGATGGATAGAAAGAAAAAAAAATATACGAAACAACTATAAAAAAACAAAACAAAAGAACACTCATAAAATAACTAGCCTTCCTAATAATATAATTTGGGTGGGGGGTTGTACCCATAACTATGATGTAACAATAAACATGGTGCGAAGACTCCTGGCACCACCTACCCTTGTTGCTCATTGTTTGTTAGCTCCTTCCCAAGTTCCCAATTGCATGTCACTATTTGTAGTGCTCGGTAGACTGTCAATAAAATACGAAAAAAACAGTATGTGCACGTAGGGTAGCAGAAAACCCTTCCATCATTATGTTAATTGGATTTGTGTCAGTGAGGACAGAGAGATGGAGCCAGCCGGAACAGCACACTGCTAAGAAAAGAAAAGCCACCCATGGAGCCCAGGAGATGACCACCGGCCTGATCTGAGTAGGGCATGCGGAATGGGGCATAGAAATTTTGCTATGGGGCCCCCATAGGTCTAGCTACGCTTCTGGTCCAATGGCTGAGAAAAGCAACTACAGTGCTGCATGTTCCATTGTTCTGGAGCCACATGCAGGGGCATCATAACGATTTTATGTTGGGGGGGACAACATTAAATCGTTCCGCCGTTGCCCCCCCCATCACCAACCGCATGAAACCCTGCCTTTTCCATGGAACCGCACTTCCGACGTCACGTCCGGCCCGGGTTGGGACTGGGGCAACGGCCACGGATGGTCAGGTGCTGTGCTCCCCTGCACCGCACAGAGGAGGAGGAGGTGTAACGTGCGGTCTTTTAACTTAAAGACTGCACATAACACCTCCTCCTCCTCCTTGCAGTGCAGGGGCTGTGCAGCCTATTGCTATAAAGCTGAGGCACAGCCCCTGGTCGTCCGTGGCCGGCACCTTTCAAATGTTTGACAAAGGTGCATTTTGGCAGAAGTCTACACCTAATTTAACCTTTATAAGCCCTAGCTGTCATAGGACCTGTCACTTCTGAGGTCTGGAGCCTCCTGATATAACATTGGAATCTCACTCTGGATTTCCTTGTTAGAAATGCCAGATTATGACGACCATCAGCTTTCCAGTATGGGGATTCATTGGCAGGCCCGGCGACAGGGGGGGACAAAGGGGATACATGTACCTGGCCCCGTGATTGTGAGGGGCTCCCGGCCACCCAGGAATCTCAGGAGCCTAATTAATTTGTCCCCCTTACCTATGCTGTATTCAGCAGGAGACAGAGGAGAGGGAGGCCAGCTGCCGGCAACCTGGAACAATAAAGGTCTGTGGTCGGGCGGTGGTTGTGGGGGCTGGACTGAATGTGCTAGTTAACTAAGCTGAGTATAATTATAGATATATTTCTAATCAATATACAGTTTCTGTGTTTGAACTTTCATCAATGTACTGCTATACAGTACCCAATCCATAAATTATATACCCAACCAACTTTAACGCTGAAACAGACATGTAGCATTGCCATAAGATAGAGGTACCCAAATGCGGTCTTCAAGGCTCCCCCACAGTTCAGGTTTTGATTTTGTAACCAACGATTTTCTGTCAGATTTCCTGTGAGATTTTCCCTTGAAAAAGTTAACGATTTTTTGAAGTGTAATGAACGATTTTTTGAACGATGAACGGATAATGGGCCTGATTCAGAGCCGGACGCTCTGACAGAGCGCTCGCTCTGAATCAGGGCCGGGCATATTTATTTTCAGAACAGCCTCCTGGCCGCTCGCATAGCTGTGGGTGACCACCCACAGCTATAGCGAGTGGCCATGATGATGGTCGCGATGGTCAAGACCATCGGGCTTGCGATGAGACCCTTGTGGTAGGGTCTCGGTGCCGCAAGCCCCAGAGAGCTTTCGGCTCTAACAGAGCCGAAAGCTCTCCCACTGACATCACTTGTGATGTCAGTGGGGCCGGCCCCAGACGGTAGGCGTTCCGATGGGAACGCCTCCGTCTGGGCAGCCACGCCCCCGGCCCGCCCACCAAAGGGGGCGTGCTGTCACTCAACATCGATGGCGCGCCCCCTTTGGTACGAGACCCGGAGCGACGGAGCGCTCAGCACTTGCGACCGGGTTTGAATCAGGCCCAATGTTCCTTACCTTAATGAAAATCGTCATGTTGGACAGTCTGAAATGGACGATGAACGATAACTACAGTCTACAAACTGGACTGCGCATTTGTGATTATTGTTCATCGTTATAACTCATAAACTGAACGATTTTTTTGAACGATTTAACGATAACGCCGTCGTTATCGACAAATCGTTCACAAAATCGTTACGTGTGTATGCACCTTCACAGATATCCATGGTTGAGCACAGGTGGTTAAATTAAATTGACTGAGGTACTAATTAAGTCACCAGTGCCCAACCATGGATATCTCTTAAACCTAAACTGCTGGGGTGCCTTGAGGACTGCGTTTGGGAACCTCTGCCGTAAGGCAACTACAAATAAGTGCAATTGTTTTTGTGATATTTGGTATATTTTTTAAATCTTCTCTCTCACTTCGATACTGCGAACGTCTCAAGTTTGTTAAGAAAAAAAAAAATTAACACCATTGTTATTCCAGAATAAGCGACAGCAAGATATATCATTGGTTCTCAGTGGAATTGTGCACTTTAAATTATTTATAATTTTTTTTTTAATCTGTTTCATCATGTGTGCATTTTAACACCTGCAAAAATGTGGATTTCACATCGTAAGCATGTTATATATTGAACACAAAAATAAAGGCCTGCTAACCTTTTTTGTTATCTTACCCCCAAGACCGCTACCAGTGCAGTACAGCCAAGTATTTCCCCCAATTACAGATAAGCTCAGTTCTGCTTAAAAATTTAATTTAAATACAACTGTAGTATAAAATATTTATTTAATTGTACATATTATTGTTATTTTTGTATTGCTTTTTTATATTTTCTCCAGTTTTTCATTCTTTGGGGGCGATTCAGACCCGGACGCTAAGCTGCACTCTCTCGCAGCCGTCAGATGCCAGGTATGCAAATTCTGCGATCGCACTGTCTGGCTTAAGGACGCCCTCTATGTCTTAGAGAGCAACGGCAGAGTGAGCGCACGCCGGTGTAATGACGCCCACTTTTCTTTCTTAGCACACGTCATATCCAGGAAGTGTATGATTAATCAGTAACATCGAGAGCCATCGGAGCTGCACGCAGCCCTTGAGGTAGACCCTGCCGCACCGCAAGCACTGCGATCACTGCAGGCTGAAATACAATCAAATGACGTGTACAATGACGCTTCCATTCTAATTATGGACGCCCATTAAACTCCGTTTTGACGCCTAGACACGCCTGCGTTCGCACATCCACTCCTCCGTTCACAAGCACCTTCCCCTGTTACCACCCACAAATGGCGCTATCTGTCACTCAAAGTAGCGCTCAGTCTGTGTTCAACGAGCGCACGATTCCCGATTGCAATGACTGGATTGCGCACGCGCACTGCGACTTATACGCATGCGCAGACGGGCGACGTTCGCGGCTAAGCGTCCGGGTCTGCATCAGGCCATTTGTTTTACATAACTTTTAAGTGTTTTTATGTGTTTTATTATTAGCTATAGGTCAGAAACATTAAATGTCTGCTGTATTATTTTTTTTATATATAATGGTACACAACTGTACCTTGTTGGGGGAGGGTGGATCACTTTGAATTCTTAGAACAAGTTCCAAATCAAAATTAATTAAGTGGAAATTCATAGAATATCGTCTAAAGACTTGTACACAAACTACTATAAATCTTCTGCCACCATATAAACTTTAGATTAGTACCTTTAATTTTAGAGTAGAAAAGAGAGCACTGAGTGTTTGTATTAAAGTGCTCTTCCACTAAAGTCAGTCTATCTTTATGTAGTGTCTGTGTAGTATTTATTTAAAAATTGTGGGATATTTAACTATTAAACAAAGATATTCTTGTCCACCAGGTGGCGGTCTACAGCAGGGGCTCCAAGAGAGGGGGGAGGCGGGTACAATTAACCAGGCTGGTCCTCTGCAGCCTGGGGCCCAGATTTTCAAGTGGAGACGTAACTATAGTATGTCTTCCTGCAATGCTGCAATCATGCTTCGTTGCAATGTGCACCATAAGTATGTACACAATGAGGGGGTAGAGCTGGGCCCCACCACAGTGGCCACACCCCCATCAGCCAGCTGCAACTCACAGAGCTATTGATCTCCCTTTTAGGATAACTGCAAAGCTGCTTTATTTCCTTCTGTTTCTGGTTTGATTAACTCTATGCACATAGCTTTACCATTCCAGGAAGCCCTGCGTGTTAGCAACTATTTCCAAGAACCATCTACCTAATCTATGGAATCCTTGTCACTGGCAAGTCTGCTTAACTAAAGTCCCTACAGCCCTATGTAATACACATTGATTGAGGCTAAGAAAAAATAGGGTCATGAGTTGGGCAGAGGACTGTTTTAAAGAAACCTTGATGTGTGCATCAAGACCTCGATTGTGTTTAGCCACGGGGGAGGGGGGGAGTTAGGTTTAGGGATCCCCGGGGGGGACTTTGGGTTAGGCACCCCCCCCTGGAAGGTTAGGGTAGTGAAAGGGGGAGTTAGGATTAGGCACCACTAGGGGGGGTTAGGGTTAGGCACCCCCCTGGAGGGTTAGGTTTAAGGTGCGGGGAGGGAGAGGTTGGTTTAGGCACCAACAGGGGGAGGTTAGGGTTAGACACTAGGGGGGGAGGTTAGGGTTAGACACTAGGGGGGGAGGTTATGGTTAGACACTAGGGGGGGAGGTTGGGGTTAGGCACTAGGGGGGGAGGTTAGGGTTAGACACTGGGGGGGAGGTTAGGGTTAGACACTAGGGGGGAGGTTAGGGTTAGGCACTAGGGGGGGAGGTTAGGGTTAGACACTAGGGGGGGAGGTTAGGGTTAGGCACTAGGGGGGGAGGTTAGGGTTAGACACTAGGGGGGGAGGTTAGGGTTAGACACTAGGGGGGAGGTTAGGGTTAGGCACTAGGGGGGGGAGGTTAGGGTTAGACACTAGGGGGGAGGTTAGGGTTAGACACTAGGGGGGGAGGTTAGGGTTAGGCACTAGGGGGGGAGGTTAGGATTAGACCCTGGGGGGGGAGGTTAGGGTTAGGCACTAGGGGGGAGGTTAGGGTTAGACACTAGGGGGGGAGGTTAGGGTTAGGCACTAGGGGGAGGTTAGGGTTAGGCACTGGGGGGGAGGTTAGGGTTAGACACTAGGGAGGTTAGGGTTAGACACTAGGGGGGGAGGTTAGGGTTAGACACTAGGGGGGGAGGTTAGGGTAGGGAGAGGAGAGGGTCAGGGTACTTACCTGCTGCAGTCGGGATTTCGATCCGTCGGGCTGCCGCTGTCGGTATTTGTTCCGGCTGCTAAACAGGCGCCGGCATTACATAACGATTCCATAAATTTATATGGGTACAAACGGCAAAGCTTAAATTTGACAAATAAGAATCTATGAATCAGTCTCTTTTATATCACAGTATCTAATGTACATCATTCATTTTGCTGTTACTCTTATGTCAAAAGAAATTAATAATAAACAATATCCTAAAGATACTAAATTTCTTCAAGTATTGATTTACGAAAAGGAATAAAATGTACTGGAAAAAAGTCATTAATTATTGAAACAATATGAAAACCGACATCCATTCTTCTATCATACCCACGCCCCCCCCCCCCTTTTCATTCCAAAGTATATAAAGGTTGGACTCTGCATTCCACTACAACTTGAGAAAGACTCAGCGAGAGCTGAATTGCATTGGCAACCTACAGTATAGTGTACATTACTTTGTGGTTATTTCCAATCAGCTGCAGGTGGTTGTATCACTGCTTACTTTGAGTCTCGTTCAGAGTAGGCCATTACTGTAGGAGTGTACTTACACAATTCTGCCTCATGTGTGTATTTTAAGTTTCAAGTATCTTATGAGTTGCACATATCTTAAAATACAATCAATTGACATACAATGTAAATACGTGGCTGCATCAATGTATGGATAGGTCCTACATATGGCCGTATTCAATTAGAGGCAAAAAAGTTTTGCCTATTGCCGCTTTTCGCCTGGTCGGAACTTATCTCCAAATTCAATTCCAGACGGAATTCGCCTAAGCGGAAACTCAATGCAATGTAATAGGCGAAAAAGATTTGCCTATGAATAGCAGATGAAAAGAAGGGCAAAATCTTTATTTTGGGGTGCAAACATGGGGAAACCTCTCAGAACCCTTGGCACACTGCCCCAACGGACAAATCTAGCAAAAAAAAGAAAACCTAAGAACACCCCAAAAAAGTACTTTTTAATTTTTGGGGCAAAAAAGTAAAAAGTGGGGGGGACAAGCATAACAACTAGCGAAATAGACTTCTTGGGGGTCTGCAAGGATGGGTCAGGTGTTTTTGGGATTGCAGGTGCATGTAGCAGGTGAGTTATTGACATTTTTTAAACGTTCACTTTAGAAACATTTAAATATGCTATCACCCATTTTCAGGTGCCCCAAATGTGGCTGGACTACTTATTTTCACCCAAAAATACTGCTTTATGCCATTCTTCACCACTTTTACATAGACGCTAATAAGAAGCTATTTAATCTACTTAAGTACCCCAAACACTTTTATTAGGGGTATTAGGAAGGACACATGTACATTGATTCCCTATGTTAGTGCATCTTTTTTGGGGGTTATAGACTGACTTCCCCACTTCTGACAGTACTTTCCGCCTGTTCCGCATTCGCCGCTTTCCGTTTTCGCGTGGTTTGGAATTGAATAGGGCGAAAAGCAGGGACACGAATGGAAAGTTTTCACCTCTGAAACAGGCGAAGGAGGCGGAAAGTCGGACAGGCGAAACTTGACCTACTTTTCGCCTCTAATTGAATATGGAGTAAAGATATTGTACTCATCATTATCAACTGGCCTGCTGTATCTCTATTCTTAAAAAAGAGAATAAATAATGAAAAATATCCCCCAAACCATGCTAAAATATGTCACCAGCACCAGTGTGGGGACACACTATAAATTTGACAAACCGCAACATTACTATAACAGATCAATTAGTTGTCTTCTTTGCTGATCTACTGTACAGACTGCAGGGCGCCTGTCTGGAACATCTAGAGGACGTCCCGGCGGTGACCCTGGCTGCAGAATGTGGTTCCGGGGACCTGGCTAGCAAGAAGCAAGTGCACCAGCTGAAACCAGATTGCACACGCCTAGCTATGGCCCTGACCAATACTATTACTTACTTTAAAATAATGATTCTATATTATTATTATCATTAAAAATAATAATAATAATGATTAAATGTAACATTCTACGCTGTTTCAAAAAGTTAAATATACCATAGTCCCTACTGTTTCCTATATTGCACCCCTTTACATGGTACAGTAGCAGACAATACACCCATCTTTTCAACCCTGCCTGGCAGAAAGAGAGACAACTCTCGGAACTTCGCAGTCTATATGGCTTTGATTTTCATTAACTTCTTATTTGCTATTTCATTATATTTCAGATTATTAGTTATTAATGTTTATTATTTCTGCACAACATGGGTCTGACGGGAACGTGAGAAAACCAACCTGATTGGTAATCACAATCAAGATCAATTAAATGAATTCCATCATTTTGTGGTTCCACTAGAGGAAAATCTCATCATCATTGGCTTAGACTTCAGGACCAAAGAAGGAAAATACCATATAAATTTAGGAGACTAGCGAAAGTGGGAAAAGAGTGGGAAGTGTTTATTTTACTTAGATTACTTTAATAAATTAGTTAGACCCAGTAACTGTGCAGCCATACACTACATGGTTACACCTAGCAGTATAGACCCAGGAAAAGGATACTGCCCTGCCACTCCGATTGCACAGTATATTAAACACAATGTGAGCAGCTGGGCAGAACCTCTGTCTGCCTCTCAGCAGTCAGCAGTGTCGGACTGAGGAATGAAGGGCATACCAGGGAAAGGCACTGATATTAGTCCATATTTAGGGGTGTGGCCAGCCTCTAGAGGGGGTGTGTCCACAGAGGCTTGGCTAACCATTAGAGAGTGCATGGACTGGGCCCCTTAAACATTTATATATATAGTAAATACAGCTAGTGCATGCATGATAATGTACCAGATTAATAACAGCAATGCGTTGTAGAAAATACACCATAGTCCTGAGCAGTATAATGTAACATATGTATAATGTATAGTTCAAGTGCACAGTCTTGAACCTGATCCCTAGAGGAGGGTGTGGGCCCTCATGCAGTGGGGCCCACCGGGGGATTCCCCTGTATCCCTGTGGGCCAATCCGACCCTGGCAGCCAGTCACTTCGACTCAGTGAGTGATGTCAGCCAGAGACCAACCAGCTGTGGATTCAGCACTGCTTTTTATTTATTTATTTATTTATTACCAGTTATTTATATCGTGCACCCATATTCCGCAGCGCTTTACAGAGAATAGTTGGCTATTCCCATCAGTCCCTGCCCCAGTGGAGCTTACAATCTATGTTCCCTACCACATGAACACACACATACACACTAGTGTTCATTTTTGTTGGGAGACAATTAACCTACCAGTAAATTTTTGAAGATGTGAGGAAACCGGAGTACCCGGAGGAAACCCAGGTAAGCACAGGGAGAATATACAAACTCCGCACAGTTAGTGCCGTGGTGGGAATCGATCCCACAAAGTCAGTGCTGTGAGGCAGTAATGCTAACCATTACACCGTGTGCTTCTTGTACTTTTGTTACTAAATGTTAGCTTTTGACCACTTTTGCATTTACATATAATGGCCATCCTACTACCTAGCCGAGGCTGCTGTTCCTGTCCATTTCATTTGCGTACAGTACCATCTTTGTTTTACTAGTAGGTAGTATATCTGCATTAATCAGCCATCTGACTACCTAACCAGGACTGTTCTGACAGTCTCTTTCATTTTCATCCAATGTCATCTCCAAGTGGCAGATAACACTTAAGAATGACATACCATTCCTCCGAGGCTACAGATCTGATAGAAAGGTAAGACTTAAAAATCAGGTCATTAAGTGGAATGGACAGAACAAGCTTGTTTTCCATCGACCCTTTATACAAATCCATTTAATAATATAGGATGTAGGTAACAAATGCAAATATAATCATGAACATGCTACCTAAGAAACAGCTTGAAATTAAATGATTTTCTGAAGGTTTTTCTTTTTTTATCTGTTTTCTTAAAATTACAGTTTTTGGGTGAGAACCAAAATCAAATCACCAGACTGGTGATGAGAATGATTTATTAAAGAATTCTAAAATATCTATCATGTTCTTCTGTATTAAGTTTTATACAAGAAGTGTTTTTGTGTGTTTTGTTTTCTTTAATTGTAATACAGATATATATTTGATTATGTAACATAATAATATTCTTCATCTTGCTGCATATACAAAGTTTAGTCAGTTTTGGAACTTTGAAAATCTACAGCATTACAGCCGATGAAGACAAAAACTACTTAAGAAAAAAAAATAATAAAAATGACTTCCTCATCTTCTTCCCAAACACGATACAGGAACTAATGCAAATAATAATAATAATTAATGATAATAATAATAATAATAATAATAATAATTGTATTTCTTAACAATGAATCCCAGCACAGTACTGTATGTGATATTTGTCTTTTGATATTTTTATTAGAAAATGTCTGGTAAAGTGACTTTTCTTTTCCTATACTTTTTTCATTAGAACAGAAAATGGATTAGCCCGACAAACTAATACTTTTTTCCTGTAGAACTATTTATGTTTTTATTTTTTCAAATAAAACCTATTTACAGGAGGATATTTTAAAAGTGGTTACATTTCTTTTCTAAAGCAATAGAAGGATGCGGAAATGAAAAATGTGAAGAGCTCTGTTAAAGGTTTGTGTAGTCATTTTATGTCCCTTTTTAAAAGACGCTTTTGTTTAAACAAGTAAAAGGTTTCAAAATGTAAAGAGCTTAACTATAAACCCCCCCGTTATTTGCAAATCACCCCTTGCCGGGAGAATTTTGATATTATAGCACTTTGTTAACTCTGTACCTATTTATGTCGAGAGCATTGTGTGGAAGGCTGGGAAGCCGTCCAAATGGCTCTTTTGACGCAGCTGGATAATGAACTTTTGTGCAGGCACCAGTGAGTGAGGAACTCACCAGCAGTTATGCTGACAATGTTCTATGCGGTGTAATCGCTGCAACCAGTTTAAAGAAAGGGGTCAATTAAAATACTGGAGAACAGCCAAATGTTAACATTACCCACCATGCATTGCATAGTATAAGATAGTGTGTCTCCCATAAAAAGGATATAGGGTGGAGCTGAAATGAAGCATTTAGGTCGAGCGCTCCAAAGGTAGATATGGGGAAGGAATAGCGGGATGCTATACACCAGTGGCTGGCTAGCTAATTTATGCCTGAGGGGCAAGCACACAGCACTGGCTCAAGAGCAGTCTTTATATTAGGGGTGTGCACCGGCCACTTTTCGTGTTTTGTGTTTTGGTTTTGGATCTGGATCTTTCTTCGTGTTTTGGATCTGGATTGGTTTTGCCAAAACCACCCTTCCGTGTTTTGGGTTCTGGGTTTTGTGTTTTGGATCTGTATTTTTTTGAAAAAAAGCATAAAAACAGCTAAAATCACAGAATTTGTGGGTTTTTCTGCTCCTATGCTATTATTAACCTCAATAACCTTAATTTCCACTCATTTCCAGTCTATTCTGAACACCTCACACCTCACAATAGTGTTTTTATGTCCAAAAGGTTGCACCGAGGTAGCTGGATGACTATGCTAAGAGATACGAGTGGGCGGCACAAACACGTGGTCCATCTAGGAGTGGCACTGCAGTGGCAGACAGGATGGCAGTTTGAAAAACTAGGCCCCAAACTATACATAATGCAAAGAAAAAAAAGAGGTGCAAGATGGAATTGTCCTTGGGCCCTCCCACCCACCCTTATGTTGAATAAACAGGACATGCACACTTTAACAAACCAAACATTTCAGCGCCAGGGTCTGCCACACGACTGTGGCTGAAATGATTGGTTCGTTTGGGCCCCCACAAAACAAGCTGGCAATTAATCTGTCCCTGCACAAACTGGCTCTACGGAGGCAAGATGTCGTCCTCATCCACCGATTCCTCACCCTCTTCAGTGTTGTGTACACCCTCATCCTCACAGAGTATTAATTCATCCCCGCTGGAATCCACAACCACAGGTCCCTCTGTACGTTCTGGAGGCTGGTCTCCCTGGAAGAGTTGATAATTCATTTTATGAACATCATCTACTCCACATTTTGTGGAAGCAACCTCCTACGCCTTTCGCTGACAAGGTTCCCGGCTGCACTAAACACTCTTTCGGAGTACACACTGGAGGGGGGGCAACTCAGGTAAAATAGAGCCAGTTTGTACAGGGACCTTCAAATTGCTTCTTTTTCCTGCCAGTACAGGTACGGACTGTCTGACATGCCTACTTGGATGCTGTCACCGATGTAATCCTTTAACAGACAGACGCACGCTTGTCGCTGCTGCTTTGAGGATGCAAGTGCGGCTACAGCCCACACAATTCACAAAGACAGAAAAAAAAAGAATATTTTTATTGTTTGTGGAGCGCACTTTGAGGGTTACACCACCCTTTAACAGACAGACGCACGCTTGTCGCTGCTGCTTTGAGGATGCAAGTGCGGCTACAGCCCACACAATTCACAAAGACACAAAAAAGAAGAATATATTTATTGTTTGTGTAGCACACTTTGAGGGTGTCACCACCCTTTAACAGACAGACGCATGCTTGTCGCTGCTGCTTTGAGGATGCAAGTGCAGCTACAGCCCACACAATTCACAAAGACAGAAAAAAAAAGAAGAATATTTTTATTGCTTGTGTAGCACACTTTGAGGGTGTCACCACCCTTTAACAGACAGACGCACGCTTGTCGCTGCTGCTTTGAGGATGCAAGTGCGGCTACAGCCCACACAATTCACAAAGACACAAAAAAGAAGAAGAATATATTTATTGTTTGTGTAGCACACTTTGAGGGTGTCACCACCCTTTAACAGACAGACGCGTGCTTGTCGCTGCTGCTTTGAGGAGGCAAGTGCAGCTACAGCCCACACAATTCACAAAGACAGAAAAAAAAAGAAGAATATTTTTATTGCTTGTGTAGCACACTTTGAGGGTGTCACCACCCTTTAACAGACAGACGCACGCTTGTCGCTGCTGCTTTGAGGATGCAAGTGCGGCTACAGCCCACACAATTCACAAAGACAGAAAAAAAAAGAACAATATTTTTATTGTTTGTGTAGCACACTTTGAGGGTGTCACCACCCTTTAACAGACAGACGCACGCTTGTCGCTGCTGCTTTAAGGATGCAGGTGCGGCTACAGCCCACACATTTCACAAAGACAGAAAAAAAAAGAAGAATATTTTTATTGTTTGTGGAGCGCACTTTGAGGGTTACACCACCCTTTAACAGACAGACGCACGCTTGTCGCTGCTGCTTTGAGGATGCAAGTGCGGCTACAGCCCACACAATTCACAAAGACAGAAAAAAGAAGAAGAATATTTTTATTGTTTGTGGAGCGCACTTTGAGGGTTACACCATCCTTTAACAGACAGACGCACGCTTGTCGCTGCTGCTTTGAGGATGCAGGTTTAATCTAGATGGGATTTGGAACTGGGGACACACTACCTCCATCAATTGTCTAAATCCCACTGCACTAATGGCGGATACCGGACGCACGTCTAACACCAACATAGCAGTCAAGGCCTCAGTTATACGTTTTGCTTCAGGATGACTGCTGTCGTACTTCATCCTCATCGCTAGGGACTGTTGGAGGGTCAATTGTTTAGTAAAAGTAGTGATGTTCCTACTTCCTCTCTGGGATGATGAACAACTCCCAGCAGCAGCAACAGCACTAGGAGGAAGTGGTTCTTGATCTTTCCCTATTTTATTTTTATCGGAGAAAGTTTGGTCCTCCATTTATGTTATATTGATATATACGTGCGGCTAAAGCGCACACAAACACAGAAAATATTTTTTTATTTTTGCTGGAGAGTAGTGCACTTTGTGGGTTACACCACCCTTTAAGAAATGAGCCAGCAGGCTCTTTACTTATGGGACACAGGCGCACGCTTGGCGCTGCTCTTTTGTTGATGCACGTGCAGCCACAGTGCACACAAGTCACAAATACAGAAAATATTATTTTTTTGGTTTGGACTGGAGTGTACTTTCGGGGGTTACAGCACCCTTAACGGTCAAGCCAGCCGGCCCTTTACTTATGACACAGGCGCACGCTTGGCACTACTTTGTTGATGCACGTGCGGCTACTGTGCACACAATTCACAAACACAGAAAATAATTTTTTTTTTGGTTTGGACTGGAGTGTACTTTCGGGGGTTACAGCACCCTTAACGGTCAAGCCAGCCGGCCCTTTACTTATGACACAGGCGCACGCTTGGCACTACTTTGTTGATGCACGTGCGGCTACTGCGCACACAATTCACAAACACAGAAAATAATTTTTTTTTTGGTTTGGACTGGAGTGTACTTTGGGGGTTACAGCACCCTTTAACAGTCAAGCCAGCCGGCCCTTTACTTATGACACAGGCGCACGCTTGGCACTACTTTGTTGATGCACGTGCTGCTACTGCGCACACAATTCACAAACACAGAAAATAATTTTTTTTTGGTTTGGACTGGAGTGTACTTTCGGGGGTTACAGCACCCTTTAACGGTCAAGCCAGCCGGCCCTTTACTTATGACACAGGCGCACGCTTGGCACTACTTTGTTGATGCACGTGCGGCTACTGCGCACACAATTCACAAACACAGAAAATAATTTTTTTTTGGTTTGGACTGGAGTGTACTTTCGGGGGTTACAGCACCCTTTAACGGTCAAGCCAGCCGGCCCTTTACTTATGACACAGGCGCACGCTTGGCACTACTTTGTTGATGCACGTGCGGCTACTGCGCACACAATTCACAAACACAGAAAATAATTTTTTTTTTGGTTTGGACTGGAGTCTACTTTCGGGGGTTACAGCACCCTTAACGGTCAAGCCAGCCGGCCCTTTACTTATGACACAGGCGCACGCTTGGCACTACTTTGTTGATGCACGTGCGGCTACTGCGCACACAATTCACAAACACAGAAAATAATTTTTTTTTTGGTTTGGACTGGAGTGTACTTTCGGGGGTTACAGCACCCTTAACGGTCAAGCCAGCCGGCCCTTTACTTATGACACAGGCGCACGCTTGGCACTACTTTGTTGATGCACGTGCGGCTACTGCGCACACAATTCACAAACACAGAAAATATATTATTTTTTTAGCACTTGGGGGGAGCACCCCTGATGGACAGAGCACCCCCTGGACAACACTACAGCACCCCTTTAGGACTGGGACACTGCACAGGACTTTGGAGTGGACACAGCCCCTATGGAGAACTGACTGCACAACACAGTCCAGCCAGCCCCTATGGACTTTGAAGTAGTGGACACAGCCCCTATTAACAACAGCAGCACAGCACAACACAGCCAGCCCCTATGGACTTTGAAGTAGTGGACAACAGCAGCACTACACTACACTACACTACACTACACAGCCCTAACTCCCACCCTCCCTCTTCACTGTCCACAGCCGAGTGAGAAAATGGCGCCGACGCGGGTACCTTATATAGGATCCAAAACCCGCGAGACTCGGAAGGCAGGATGATGACGTTTTGCTTCGATTTCAGATCCGAGTCAGGCGGGAAAAGTCGAGCCTGACTCGGATCGGACTCGGATCGGGGGGGCTCGGGGGGGTTCGGATTTCAGAAATCCGAACCCGCTCACCCCTACTTTATATGCACCTGCCTGCATAAGCTTCCTCTAACAGTCAGTGCGCTAATGGGGCTTTCAGCTTGATTGTCTTAGAATTGCACCAGAAAAGTAAATAGAAAACAATTCTTCAAAATTTAAAAGAGGAAGAGTGTTGCACCATGTAAAACGTAATCTAAGCAGATGTCAATTAAATTTTAAAGCCATTTTTACTTAAAAATAATTTATATATATATATATATATATATATATATATATATATATATATATATATATTAGGGGTGAGCGGGTTCGGATTTCTGAAATCCGAACCCCCCCGAGCCCCCCCGATCCGAGTCCGATCCGAGTCAGGCTCGACTTTTCCCGCCTGACTCGGATCTGAAATCGAGGCAAAACGTCATCATCCCGCCTTCCGAGTCTCGCGGGTTTTGGATCCTATATAAGGTACCCGCGTCGGCGCCATTTTCTCACTCGGCTGTGGACAGTGAAGAGGGAGGGTGGGAGTTAGGGCTGTGTAGTGTAGTGTAGTGTAGTGCTGCTGTTGTCTACTACTTCAAAGTCCATAGGGGCTGGCTGTGTTGTGCTGTGCTGCTGTTGTTAATAGGGGCTGTGTCCACTACTTCAAAGTCCATAGGGGCTGGCTGGACTGTGTTGTGCAGTCAGTTCTCCATAGGGGCTGTGTCCACTCCAAAGTCCTGTGCAGTGTCCCAGTCCTAAAGGAGTGCTGTAGTGTTGTCCAGGGGGTGCTCTGTCCATCAGGGGTGCTCCCCCCAAGTGCTAAAAAAATAATATATTTTCTGTGTTTGTGAATTGTGTGCGCAGTAGCCGCACGTGCATCAACAAAGTAGTGCCAAGCGTGCGCCTGTGTCATAAGTAAAGGGCCGGCTGGCTTGACCGTTAAAGGGTGCTGTAACCCCCGAAAAGTACACTCCAGTCCAAACCAAAAAAAAATTATTTTCTGTGTTTGTGAATTGTGTGCGCAGTAGCCGCACGTGCATCAACAAAGTAGTGCCAAGCGTGCGCCTGTGTCATAAGTAAAGGGCCGGCTGGCTTGACCGTTAAAGGGTGCTGTAACCCCCAAAGTACACTCCAGTCCAAACCAAAAAAAAAATTATTTTCTGTGTTTGTGAATTGTGTGCGCAGTAGCCGCACGTGCATCAACAAAGTAGTGCCAAGCGTGCGCCTGTGTCATAAGTAAAGGGCCGGCTGGCTTGACCGTTAAAGGGTGCTGTAACCCCCGAAAGTACACTCCAGTCCAAACCAAAAAAAAATGATTTTCTGTGTTTGTGAATTGTGTGCGCAGTAGCCGCACGTGCATCAACAAAGTAGTGCCAAGCGTGCGCCTGTGTCATAAGTAAAGGGCCGGCTGGCTTGACCGTTAAAGGGTGCTGTAACCCCCAAAGTACACTCCAGTCCAAACCAAAAAAAAAATTATTTTCTGTGTTTGTGAATTGTGTGCGCAGTAGCCGCACGTGCATCAACAAAGTAGTGCCAAGCGTGCGCCTGTGTCATAAGTAAAGGGCCGGCTGGCTTGACCGTTAAAGGGTGCTGTAACCCCCGAAAGTACACTCCAGTCCAAACCAAAAAAAAATTATTTTCTGTGTTTGTGAATTGTGTGCGCAGTAGCCGCACGTGCATCAACAAAGTAGTGCCAAGCGTGCGCCTGTGTCATAAGTAAAGGGCCGGCTGGCTTGACCGTTAAAGGGTGCTGTAACCCCCGAAAGTACACTCCAGTCCAAACCCAAAAAAAATTATTTTCTGTGTTTGTGAATTGTGTGCGCAGTAGCCGCACGTGCATCAACAAAGTAGTGCCAAGCGTGCGCCTGTGTCATAAGTAAAGGGCCGGCTGGCTTGACCGTTAAAGGGTGCTGTAACCCCCGAAAGTACACTCCAGTCCAAACCAAAAAAAAAATATTTTCTGTGTTTGTGAATTGTGTGCGCAGTAGCCGCACGTGCATCAACAAAGTAGTGCCAAGCGTGCGCCTGTGTCATAAGTAAAGGGCCGGCTGGCTTGACCGTTAAGGGTGCTGTAACCCCCGAAAGTACACTCCAGTCCAAACCAAAAAAAAATTATTTTCTGTGTTTGTGAATTGTGTGCGCAGTAGCCGCACGTGCATCAACAAAGTAGTGCCAAGAGTGCGCCTGTGTCATAAGTAAAGGGCCGGCTGGCTTGACCGTTAAAGGGTGCTGTAATCCACAAAGTACACTCCAGTCCAAACCAAAAAAAAAATTATTTTCTGTGTTTAGCCGCACGTATATATCAAATCGATATAACATAAATGGAGGACCAAACTTTCTCCGATAAAAATAAAATAGAGAAAGATCAAGAACCACTTCCTCCTAGTGCTGAAGCTGCTGCCACTAGTCATGACATAGACGATAACATGCCATCAACGTCGTCTGCCACGGCCGATGCCCAATGTCATAGTAGAGGGCACATACAATCTCAAATGGCAAAGTTCAGGAAAATGACCTTGAAAAAGACATTTAAATCAGCTGAAGAGAAACGTAAACTTGCCAATATGCCATTTACGACACGGAGTGGCAAGGAACGGCTAAGGTCGATCCCTAGTAATTTCATGACTAGTGGTTCAGCTTCACATGACGATGGAAGCCCTCCTCCCACTAAAAAAATCAAAAGAGTTAAGCTGGCAAAAGCACAGCGAAGAACTGTGCTTTCTAAGAAGATATCACAAATCCCCAAGCAGAGTCCAAGTGTGGTGGTGGTTGCGATGCCTGACCTTCCCAGCACTGGACGGGAAGAGGTGGCTCTTTCCACCATTTGCACGCCCCCTGCAAGTGCTGAAAGAAGCACCCACAGTCCACTTGCTGATATGCAAATTGAAGATGTCACTGTTGAAGTACAACAGGATGAGGATACTGGTGTAGCTGGCGCTGAGGAGGAAGTTGGCGAGGAGGATTCTGATGGTGATGTGGTTTGTTTAAATCAGGCTCCGGGGGAGACAGTTGTTGTCCGTGGGATGAAAAAGCCCATCACGGTCATGCCTGGGCAGAAGACCAAACATTCCACCTCTTTGGTCTGGCAATATTTCTATCCAAATCCGGACAACAACTGTCTTGCCATATGTACCATATGTAAAGGTGAAATAAGTAGGGGTAGGGACGTCAACCACCTAGGAACATCCTCCCTTATACGGCACCTGCAGCGCGTTCATAAAAAGTTACTGTCAAGTTCAGAAACTTTGGCTAAGACCGTAAGCAGTCCAGGGACACCTAAATCCCGTTGTCCTGTTGTATCCAAGCGCCTGCAAACCACACCGTCAACTCCCTCCTCGTCAATTTCCTCCTTAGTCAGGATCGGAAGTAGTCCTGCAGGCCATGTCACTGGCATGACTGACTCTCCTATCCGGGATTCCTCTGGAGGATCCTGCATTGCTACGCCTACTGCTGCCGCTGCTGCTGTTGCTGCTGCTGGGAGTCGTTCATCATCCCAGAGAGGAAGTAGGAATACCACTACTTTTACTAAACAATTGACCCTCCAACAGTCCTTAGCGAGGAGGATGAAGTACGACAGCAGTCATCCTGAAGCAAAACGTATAACTGAGGCCTTGACTGCTATGTTGGTGTTAGACGTGCGTCCGGTATCCGCCATTAGTGCAGTGGGATTTAGACAATTGATGGAGGTAGTGTGTCCCCGGTTCCAAATCCCATCTAGATTCCACTTCACTAGGCAGGCGATACCGAGACTGTACAGAAACGTCAGAAAAAGTGTCCTCAGTGTCCTGAAAAATGCCGTTGTACACAATGTCCACTTAACCACGGACATGTGGACAAGTGGAACAGGGCAGACTAAGGACTATATGACTGTGACAGCCCACTGGGTAGATGTATCACCTTACGCAGCAACAGCAGCAGCGTCACCAGTAGCAGCATCTCAGAAACGCCAGCTCGTTACAAGGCAGGCTACGCTGTGTATCACCGGTTTCAGTAAGAGGCACACCGCCGACAACCTCTTAGAGAAACTGAGGGAAATCATCGCCCAGTGGCTTACCCCACTTAGACTCTCCTGGGGATTTGTGATATCTGACAACGCCACCAATATTGTGCGGGCATTACATCTGGGCAAATTCCAGCACGTCCCATGTTTTGCTCACACAATAAACTTGGTGGTGCAGAATTTTCTGAAAAGCGACAGGGGCGTGCAGGAGACGCTTTGGGTGGCCCGAAAAATTTCTGGACACTTTCGCCATTCAGCGACTGCGTGCCGAAGACTGGAGCGCCAGCAAACACTCTTGAACCTGCCCCGCCATCACCTGAAGCAAGAGGTTGTGACGCGGTGGAACTCAACCCTCTATATGCTTCAGAGGATGGAGGAGCAGCAAAAGGCCATACAAGCCTATACATCCACCTATGACATAGGCAAAGGAGGGGGTATGCACCTGACTCAAGCGCAGTGGAGAATGATTTCCGTGTTGTGCAAGGTTCTCCAGCCCTTCGAACTTGCCACACGTGAAGTCAGTTCAGACACAGCCAGCTTGAGTCAGGTCATTCCCCTCATCAGGCTTTTGCAGAAGCAGCTGGAGAAAGTGAAGGAGGAGCTAAGACGGAGCGATTCCGCTCGGCATGTGGGACTTGTGGATGAAGCCCTTCATTCGCTTTGCCAGGATTCCAGGGTGGTCAATCTGTTGAAATCAGACCACTACATTTTGGCCACCGTGCTTGATCCTAGGTTTAAAGCCTATGTGGTGTCTCTCTTTCCGGCCGACACAAGCCTGCAGAGGTGCAAAGACCTGCTGGTGAACACACTGTCAGCTGAAGCGGAACGTGACACGTCAACGGCTCCTTCTTCATTTTCTCCTGCAACTGGGGCTGCCAGGAAAAAACTTAGGTATCCTAAGCAACCCGCTGGCGGTGATGCAGGGCAGGCAGGACCAAGTTTGGACATCTGGTCCGGACTGAAGGACCTGGCAACAATTTCTGACATGTCTACTGTCACTGCATATGATACTGTCACCATTGACAGAATGGTGGAGGATTACATCGGTGACAGCATCCAAGTAGGCATGTCAGACAGTCCATACCTGTACTGGCAGGAAAAAGAGGCAATTTGGAGGCCCCTGTACAAGCTGGCTCTATTTTACCTGAGTTGCCCCCCCTCCAGTGTGTACTCCGAAAGAGTGTTTAGTGCAGCCGGGAACCTTGTCAGCGAAAGGCGTAGGAGGTTGCTTCCACAGAATGTGGAGAAGATGATGTTCATCAAAATGAATTATCAGCTCTTCCAGGGAGACCAGCCTCCAGAAGGTACAGAGGGACCTGTGGTGGTGGATTCAAGTGGGGACGAGTTAATACTTTGTGAGGATGAGGATGTACACACTGAAGAGGGTGAGGAATCGGTGGATGAGGAGGATGAGGATGACATCTTGCCTCCGTAGAGCCAGTTTGTACAGGGACACATTAATTGCCAGCTTGTTTTGTGGGGGCCCAAACGAACCAATCATTTCAGCCACAGTTGTGTGGCAGACCCTGGCGCTGAAATGATTGATTTGTTAAAGTGTGCATGTCCTGTTTATACAACATAAGGGTGGGTGGGAGGGCCCAAGGACAATTCCATCTTGCACTTCTTTTTTTTCTTTGCATTATGTACAGTTTGGGGCCTAGTTTTTCTAACTGCCATCCTGTCTGCCACTGCAGTGTCACTCCTAGATGGGTCACGTGTTTGTGCCGCCCACTCGTGTCGCTTAGCATAGTCATCCAGCTACCTCGGTGCAACCTTTTGGACATGAAAACACTATTGTGAGGTGTGAGGTGTTCAGAATAGACTGGAAATGAGTGGAAATTAAGGTTATTGAGGTTAATAATAGCATAGGAGCAGAGAAACCAACAAATTCTGTGATTTTAGCTGTTTTTATGCTTTTTTTCAAAAAAATACAGATCCAAAACACAAAACCCAGAACCCAAAACACGGAAGGGTGGTTTTGGCAAAACCAATCCAGATCCAAAACACGAAGAAAGATCCAGATCCAAAACCAAAACACAAAACACGAAAAGTGGCCGGTGCACACCCCTAATATATATATATATATATATATATAAAGCATCAGATAATGCCCGGTACTCCCCCACTATATTAGACAGCAGTTCCACGTACCCATCCAAAAGTAATGACAAATAATGGAACAACGCAGATGGCACTCCGGTAATAATGGCTTACGGTCTATATATATATATATATATATAGTCCCACAGGGGTCAGCACACACTTTAAGCAACAGACCAGGGAGGACCGCAATTCTCAGACTGTACATTGAAGGACATTGAAGCAGCTAAGCTGCAGGTTAAGGAAGCCAGAGACCAAGCCAGACTTTATTTGCAGACTAGCTGCCCAAAGGTAGTCATGGGCAAAGAAGTAAGTCAGTGCCCTGAAATGGGGGCTAGGTGTTTGTTATTTTCCTTCTAAAGTATGCTGAGAGTAAAGCACTTTTATTTATACCTGAAAAGATGTGTGGACCTTTTTTTGAGAACCTTAGACACTGCACCACTGATACAATTTGCATATGCAAATTGAAAAGACGTTACAGAGGGAGTTGTCCTCTTTGAAAGTAGCATTTGAGCAGGAGGAAATAAAAAGATTTAAAGCTCCTAAAGAGACAGACCTCAAATTAGTTATGTCTGAATGGTTTGAGGAGGCTGAAGCATTAAAGTCTATGATAAAGCTTGAGAATGATGTTCTGCTAGCAAAGAATTAAGTATTAGAGCAAGATGTTGTTGAATTGCAACAAAAGTGTGTGGTACTTCAGCAGAAAGTGGAAAAATGAAAAGAATGTGTCAAGGGACAACAGAGTGATGCAGCTCGCGCACAAGGAAAATTGGCGGATCTAACTTTGATGTTAGAAGAAAAAGTCTTTCTAGTGGTCTCCACAAAAGCAGAGTGTGAGTTAGAAAGAAATTATCTGTCTGAGAAGCTCCAAGAATGTTCGGAGGATATGGAAAAATGTCTCCAGATGCTGCAGAAAGAGCGTAATGCAAAGGACATGGAGGTTGTCCATCTTGAAGCAAGCTTTAAAGAACAAGTACAGACATTTCAATCCAACTTGGCTGCAGCCACAGCAGCCGAATGTCTGACGGAAATAAATTTAATTTTGGAGGAAAGTCTGCATTAAGCCGCAGAGCAAAGTGAATCTTTGAATGAAAAACTTGACCAGGCACATGGTGTGGCTTGGAAATTGCAAGAAGAGAGTGAGAACCTGGAGAAATGTCTGCTAAATACACAGAGCCAGTTGCAATGTGAATAAAACGTGGCAGAGTCTCAAATAGCTGTACAATAGTTGAGACTTTCTGAATTTGAAGTTGTGGAGAGCAATCTTCTGCAGTCGGAGAGCAAGTTGGAAGGCACCATGGCGAAAATTGCCCAGCTGGAAGAGCAGCTGTCTGCGGCTCGGAAAAAGTTCCACATGGGAACAGTAGAAAATCAGGGGAAGATGAATAGCACTCTAAGATTGAATTCAGGACCCAAAATGGCATCCGATGTCTCCACTGAGCCTAGTGTGAGAGAAGTGCATAAACACAGGCGACGATTGTTACAGGTTGATCCTGAAAAGGCTGACGTGAAGAGTGATATGCTACCAGTGCCAAGTGTCTTATGTAATGGACAGCAGACAAACAGTGAATTGCAGGAACAAAGTAAGATGTTCCAGAACAATGATGTGTCTCAGCAGCAGTGGGACCATGAAGATGTCATCATTAACAATACCAGTGTACAAGAAGGAACAGAAGTATCAAAGTTAGGAAATTCATTAAAATTCTGTCATGCAAAAGTGGATGAGATACATTACAGTAACTTTCAGCCTACAGTGATAGTTGAGGATGTGAAGTCCACACAAAGAGTTACAGATCCAGATAACCAAACTGTGTCTAAAGTTGATGCCAAAGAATTGACAAATACAGATAGTGACCTTTTGACCTGTGAGGCAGAGGTACAGGATGTACAGAAGTCTACAGAGATAGTGATGGCTTCAAAGGATGAGACTCTCTTGTTGCCCTATGTTCAGAGTGATCTGAATGTTACTCAATCACACAGTTTTGCAGGGCAAAGCAGAACCTTACAGAAAGTTAATTCTGAGAGTCTTGTGAAGAGTAATACTCATGTATGTGAAACAATGCCTTCATGCAACCAGGATGGAACTTGCAATGCTGCTGAATTTGCCTGTGGAGAAGTGAAGTGGGCTCACATTACAAAGCTTGAAGCAAGTAGTCCAGCTAAACAGTATCTGAAAATAAAGACCTCTGTGGAGAGTGAACTTCAATGTGTGCTGGTGGAACATTTGGAAGTTCATCATATGTTCAAGGCTCAAAAAGCGGGAGCACAAGAAAATTCAAGAGATCTATGCCTTAATGAAGTGGCAGATAGCCATCAAAGCCATGAAATAAAGTCTTGAGTAAATGGAGTAAACACTCAAGTATCTTATATGGACATGAGAGTCTGGGAACTGAAAGTGACAGTGCCAGTACATGGTCTGTTGACATAAAGCCAAGATCCGGAAGTGTTGATGCTGGTGACTCTCAGGATGAGGCTGGCTCTTTGAAAGAAAATGATTTGCCAGTGTAGGTTGCCAGTAATCAAGAGAAACCTTTATCCCCATTCCTAATGACAAAGGGGACCTTAGTACATTGCTATGGGTAACTTCTCCACTTTATCTCTCTCGAAGGTTTGATACATCCCAACCCCATATGACCCAGCCCAACATGTCATGTTATAATGGGAAGATGTATCAAACCTTATAACGAGGACAAGTGGAAAAGTTTTTCATAGCAACCAATCGGCTTCTAGCTTGGAACCATATTTAAATGAGCAGTGTCCAATCAGAACTGCAGAAAATTATTGACTTCATTAGGACACCTGTTATGCCCAATTAGTCGATATCGATCACTCACAGTCATTTAATAATCTCATAATATAAGGTTACAGACGGAGAAACCGGTTAGGGTGTGCTATTGATGACCCTGACTACCACGTGCCATCCATTTTACAATTTTACTGCACCAACTACTGCAGGAGTAAATATTGGTAACAGAGGTCCTGCACAGGCAACCATTACTGTGACCGCCGCTAAATAGGGAGTGGTGGAATGGAGATCCAATACTAGATTTGGGGCATTGATAAAGGAGAACCTGGACACAGAGAAATGTCCTTTTCAAGCAGACTGCAGATGGGGATGTATTGACTGGAGCACCTGTTAAGTGTCTAATCTGTAAAGATGTGCGCCGATCTGGATTTGGATTTGGTTTTGGATCTCCCCTGGTTTTGGATCTGAATCTGATTTTGGATTTTTTTCCTTGGTGTTTTGTCTTCGTGTTTTGGTTTTGGATCTGGATTTTTTTCTTAAAAAACCATAAAAACAGCTAAAATCACATAAAATGGGCCTGTTTTTGTTCTTACAGTATAATTAACCTCAATAACATTTATTTCCAGTAATTTCCAATCACTTTTGACCACCTCACAATATTATTTGCTTCATCTAGTTAAGGCCAAAAGGTTGCATCCAGCTAGCTGGCTGACTAAGCTAAGTGACACAGTGGGCGGCACTAACATGTGGCAGTTCAGCTTCTAATTTCCAACATGGATACTGGCCCTCATTCAGAGCCACTCGCTAGCGGCAGTACGCTCGTTCCGAGCGATGTTCGCACATCTGCGCATGCGTACGGATCGTTATACGCATGCGCGAACCAGTCAGTGCGGCCGAAATTCATGTGCTCGCAATATAGCGAATGCCTGCTATTTTGAGTGACAGAATGAGGCGTATGTGGGTGGTAACAGGGGAAGGTGCTTGAAAATGGGGAGTGGAGATCCGTTCGCAGGCGTGCTTAAAGGTCAAAACGGGCGTTTTAAGGGAGTGCATAATTAATAAAGCAGCGTCATTGACCACGTCACTTGGTTTTTTTTAAATCAGAACTGCTCGCAAAATAGCGGTTGAAAAAACCAACCACAAGAATAGCGAGCAGTTCATACGCTGTTCGATGTACTCGATTAATCTAATAAATAGCGGACATGACGTATGATGCGAGCGGCCAGGGGGCGTTTTTAACAAATAAACGAGCGTATGTTTTGCACGCTCGTTCAGACTTAGAGGTGTGAACAGACTGCAATTTGCGAACGGATCATTTGAATAGCCACCCCTTGTTTTTGAGCGAACGACCGCAAATAGCGAACGGCTCTGAATCAGGCCCACAGTGTGTTATACAGTGTGGGTTGGATACAAAATAGTTCACTTACTGTGGCAGCAGTGTCGGTAGAGCAGGGTTGCTGACAGTACATGGAATGGCAGTGCTGCGGTGCTGGCAGTGTCCACAGTGAAGGGTAACGTTGATGTCAGCAGTGCTTGGGTGCCAGCGGTGTCTTTAATGCAGGTTTGCTGGCTGTGTCGGCAGTGAGGGGGTGCCAGCGGTGTCTTTAGTGCAGGTTTGCTGGCTGTGTCAGCAGTGTGGGGGTGCCAGCGGTGTCTTTGGTGCGGGTTTACTTGCTGTGTCAGCAGTTCTGGGGTGTCAGTGGTGTCCTCATTGCAGGTTTGCTGACTGTGTCGGCAGTGCGGGGGTTGCTGGCGGTGTCCTCAGTACATGGAATGGCAGTGCTGGCAGTGTTCTAAGTGAAAGGTACCAGTGATGTCTGCAGTGCGGGGGTGCCAGCGGTGTCTTTAGTGCAGGTTTTCTGGCTATGTCGGCAGTGCAGGGGTGTTCTCAATGCAGGGTGTCGGCAGTGCTGGGGTGCCGACGGTGTCCTCAGTGCAGGTTTGCTGTGTCGGCAGTGCAGGGGTGTTCCCGATGCAGGATGCCGGCGGTGTCAGCAGAGCGGGGGTGCCAGCGGTGTCCTCAGTGCAGGTTTGCTGTGTCAGCAGTGCAGGGGTGCTGGTGGTGTCCTTAGTGTGGGAGCGTCGGCAGTGTGGGGGTCGCCGATGGTGTCCTCAGTACTTTGGGCAGCAGTGCAGGAGTGTCATCAGCGGTGGTGTCGGCAGCAGGGGATGCTGCCAGTGGGGGTGCTGGCGGTGTCAGCAACGGGGGGTGCTGGCGGTGTCAGCAACGGGGGGTGCCGGCGGTGTCAGGCGGCGGGGGATGGCAGGCGCCATCTTCTTTTTATCCTTTGTGCTGTTTTCAATGGGCTTAACGCTGATTGGCAGAAAGCCATGACAGACGGCTCTCTCTCAGCCAATCAGTGTTAAGCCCACTCAAAACAAAACCTCGCGACCCGACAGCGGGGTCACAAGGTTTTGCCTCGGGTCAGGGTTCCGGGGCAGGCAGGGAGATCCCCTACATTTGGGTGGGTTCGGATCTCTGAGATCCAAACCCACTCATCTCTACTAATCTGGTGTTTGCTCTCTTCTCCGTGTCACAAGGAGTTGCTGTAACCCAGTCCCATGTATGGAACAGACCACCAATAAAGACTGCTTTGATACCAAGTGGATAACAGCAATACTATTAAGGCGGTGAGAAAGATTTTAATCAATACATTACAAAATTTAAGCCAGCTATATGTATATGTGCAGGAATACAATTCATTAAAATCACTGGGCTGATTGTTCCTGGGTCCACTAGGCCATACTACCTCCGATATATTGCCTTTATATTGGAATGCTTTTGCAGATATTTGTCAAAATATGTTGAAATTAGGGATGTGCGCCGACCCCCATGTTTTGGTTTTGGATCTGTATCTCCTTCAAGGTTTCGGATCTGGATTTGGTTTTGCAAACCACCCTCAAGTGTTTTCGTTTTGGATCTGGATTTTTTAAATAAATAATAGATAAAAGTTTTAAAAACAGCTAAAATCATGTAATTTATGCAATCCAAAACCTGACATTCGGATTTAAAATCCGAATACCGAACCGCAAAAAGATCAGAACCGCGACCCGGATTTACCCGGATCTCCTCAGGAGATTAGAACCGCGACTCGGCTTTACCTGGATTCACGAAAGTCAGGTGGATTCGGATTTCTGGAGAACCGACCGCATATCTCTAATTGGAATGTCTTTTTTTCAAGTCCTCCTGTTTACTTCCATTCCACCTCTAAACCCCTTCTGTCCTTTGTTCTGTTTAAAGAATCTATTCTTGCCCTGTTACAGTATTTCTTCTTTTCTCCCTCTTATCTGATTACTCTTATGCTGTATTATACATGGTCTTTATGGCCATACGTTTGGGTTCTGTTAAAATTCAAACTCCCTATGTTTTTAGATTATATTTCTCGATTTAACACGTTATATCACTGGTTATATATATGGAATGATTTCATGACATAGGGGGTCATTCAGACCCACTCGCGAGCGGCAGTACGCTCGCAAGTGGGTCGATGGTCCCCACTGCGCATGCGCACGACGGAGGGAGCTCCGTCGTGCGCATGCGCGAGACCCGGCGAGCGAAGGACTTTCCATCGCTCCGGGTCTCGCACCAAAGGGGGCGTGCTGTCGATGTTGATTGACAGCACGCCCCCTTTGGTGGGCGTGCCGGTGGCGTGCCTGCCAGACGGAGGCGTTCCCATGGGGAAGCGGCCCCACTGACATCACTAGTGATGTCAGTGGGAGTGATTTTGGCTCTGATAGAGCCAAAATCACTCCAGGGCTTGTGGTTGAGAAACCCGACCACAGGGTTTCACTCGCAAGTCCGATGGTCGCGATGGTCAATACCATCGTGACCATCTTGTTGGACGCTCGTATATGCTGTGGGTGGTGACCCACAGCTATACGAGCGTCCAGGAGGACGCTCCATTTTTAATGGAGGAGGGCCCTGATTCAGAGCGAGCGCTCTGGTCAGAGCGTCTGTCTCTGAATCAGGGCCATAGTACCCTAGGACACTTACTTATTCCCCATGCCCACTCACTGGGACGGGTGGGGTTGGTATCATATTGCTTTTATTTTTTGTATATTGGCCTAGAGCAGTGGTAGGTTAGCGATGGCTGCTACTTCACTAGTGAGCTAAGAGTAAATAGAAGCATTAAATTGATATCATGGAATGTGGTGAGATTGAATTTTCCTGTGAAAAGATATTGGCCACCTTAAAGTGTATGCGATCAGATATAGCTTTCCTACAGGAAATGCATTGGAAATCTCCCGATCCCAATACACTACATAACAAATGGATAGGGGATTACAAAGTGGCTTCCTATATGGCTAAACGTAGAGGAGTGATCTTGTTCTGTAAACACCTCCCTTATCAGATACAAGATTCTATTTCTGATCCTGAAGGACGTCATTTGTTTTTGAAGGTGTCCCTACATGAAAATGTCTATACTCTAGTGGGAGTTTCTGCGCCGCATGTTACTAATGCTGATTTTTTTTTTCACGGGGCTTTATTACAGGATTGGGCAGGGGGTGAGATCATTTTGGGAGGGACTTTAATTGTGTGTAGTCTTTGGGTCTTGTACAGGTCGGCAAGCTCCAATGATAATAGGGGTGGGCCGCTACCTTCATTGACTTTGTTGACATATTCTTCACAGCTCTGTGATCCATGGAGATGCCAACACCCTACCGATAGAAAATTTACGTTATATTTCCATCCCCATCATTCTTCTTCCCGTATTGATTTTTGGCTACTTTCTTACTCTTTTTTTAGATGACTGGAGCACACTGGTGTTGATTTGATTGTGCATCTGATCATGCCCCAATATGGTTCACAATATAGCTTTATCACCGATACCTACCTCCTTTAATTGGAGGTTTCCTACTTATTTAGCTAAATCCCCTGACTTTCCTGCGCATTTAGAACAGGCCTTCAATAAATATATTGATGATAATATAGCACATATAGACGACATTAATTTATTTTGGGCCGCTTCCAAACCCGTTCTTCGTGGTCAAATGATGGAATATGTGGCCAGGAAACGTAAAATGTTTGCTGTTAGATTAGAAGAACTTAGTCGAGCCTTGTCTAATGCATACAATGAAGTACTCCTACAGGACTCATCAGAGAATAGGAAGGCATAGGTCGATGCAAAGTGCCTATATGATACCCTATGTACCGAGCGTGCCCATGTCATATGAGCATCAACTAAACAATATTTTTTGTGGGGGTAATAAGTTCGGTAAATTGCTGGCTAATTTTATTTGGTCGTATTCTGCTCCCTATAATGCTATACAACTCACTACCGCGACTTCTAATATTGTAAAGCTGGCCACACACTAGACCAACTTACATCCAACCAGCCAACTAGTTGATTGGTTGGAATGAAAATCTGGTAAGGAATGAAAGCAAATGACAATTAGCAATTTGCTCCCAAATGCCGGAAAATGGACAAAAACTGTTGTTTGTGTGGTACCCCCAAGTTTGTTCCCAAATAAGGGTCCCCCAATATTTTTTTATCTATGTACACATAGATATACTGCAGTCCCATTCCACATAATAGGCAGGTATAGTGAACTTTGACTGACCTTGCTCTCCCTGAACTCCACTGAGCATGTGCAGACAGGGAGGTAGAAAGTGCCCCTTGGTCAGCGACCCATTTTGGAGGGTAAATCCTGCCCCATTGATTGGTAGCCTGGGTGTCCAGGCAGAGATCCCTGTAGGCGGCCTGTTGCTGGGTCCCCTCTGTCCACTCATAGATGCCGGACCGACAGGGAGGAGAGTGAGGGAAAGCTTATATAATACCTTTCTCAGGGCTGTCAGTGCTGAGTCTGGGAGGAATTTCTGTAGAAAGAGTCTGGGAAGAATTTCTGGAAAAAAAGAATTGTCTGTGAGGATTTGTCTGGGGAGTGCCCCTGGATCTGTGAAAAGAGGGGTGCTGTAACCCTTTTATTTGCCCTGGATTACAAATACTGCACTTGGTGCTGGCTGTAAAGAGTGTCTGTGGAGTGTCCCTGGATCTGTACAAATAGGGGAGCAGTAACCCCTCTCATTTACCCTGGATTACAAATACTGCACCTGGTGCTGTCTGTAATGAGTTGCTGTGGACTACCCTTGGAGCTGTAAAAATAAGGATGCTATAACTTTAATGTTGCCCTGGATTACAATTACCAGACTTCATATTAGCCCGGAAGGCTACCTATCCAATCTGCAAGGGGAGGTGCTCTGATGCTGGATGTGAGTCCCTGGAGGAAGCTTGCCTGGGGATTTGCATAGAGCACTCTGCTTTGGAAGAAGCCCCCTCTGAATAAAGGACTGCCTCCCTAAGTGCCTGTTATCAGGAGTCACTGCATATGGTAGTCTGCGCATGCTGGGAGAGAAAAGGATCTGTCTGGGAAGGAGGTCTCATCGCTCCATCGTCGCGGATGAAGCCCCAGCTGAGGAAAAGGTCCCGCCAGTGATGAAAACCCTGCTGGCACCCGCACAGGCAGAAGAAAAGACAGCCCCAGAGGAAGAGTGCCTCAGGACCCCTCCTGTTGCTGTGTGTGTTTGCTGGATAGAGCCCTTGTGGAAAGGGATTTTGCACCTGTTGCTCCCTGTAAAATACCCGCCGGAGGTCTGCAGCCGGGAGCTCTGGTGCTGTGCCTAGCATCCCAGAGTTGCCCTGGACATCGGAGGAGGCTGAATGGCCACTGCCAGGGGTGAGATCATACCAGAACCTCCCTATACTCTGTCCCTCCACAGCTCCTATATTCCCTCCATTAAGGCCCTGCCCCTCTGTACACCTATCCTATCTGGGTCCCCTGGGTCTATTGCATTATCCTTTACCTTGTGGCTAAACATGATTAGGCTGGGAGACTAGGTTTTGTGTAAAAGCTGGGTCCGGTTAGTATCCCACACAACTGGGTGTAGAAAGGGGTAATAGTGTTTTAAATTAGGTAAAGTGTGTGTGTAGTGATGAAAAAGGGGGGACGTAACAGATAGGTCACCCCCACTTTTCCTCAAGAGTTGCATTGGTGGTCATTTACTTTCCTGTGAACCTCTGGCTCATGTCCAGGAGGGGACCTACCTTATGGGTGTCGGCTCGTGTCCAATGCCACTGCGGGTGATGTGCAAAGTATTTTATGTGTAGCTTTAAACTAAATGTAATGCCATGTGATATGTATTTGGCTCTGTTTACTGTTTGACTTGTATGATAGCTAAAGTGGTTGATAGTGGCCCTCCATGGCCCTTTATCTGTTATAGCACTCTGTAAAGCTGTTCACTGCTCGCTGTGTTATTATTGTCAATGCTGATTAATATTTTGCTTGCATGAAATGTTTGAATCTTTACTGATATTGGGGTTAATATAAATTGTCTCTTATACACTGCTTGGCCCGGTATCCATTTCAAAGTCCATTCATGCTGATGTAATTTATATTACTTGTGCTGTCATCTCATTAGCAAAAGATGTATGCTTACTGTGAATCTGTTGCTTTGTCAATTCCTGTGATGTAATGTACATTACTTGTTTATTTAGCCCTGTGTAACCCCGGCTGGCAATTCTGGTAGTAAAAGTTGCATTATTGTGCTTGGGCCATTTACTCTGTGTGAACTGTTAGCCGTTACAGCTGGAGAACTACAAGTACCAGCCTAACTTGCATGTGCTTTATTGGGCTTGGGCCATTTACTCTGCAGGAACTGTTAGCCGTTACAGCTGAAGAACTACAAGTACCAGCCTAACTTGCATGTGCTTTGTTGAGCTTGGGCCATTTACTCTGCATAGACCGTTAGCCATTACAGCTGGAGAACTACAAGTACCAGCCTAATTTGCATGTGCTTTATTGTGCTTGGGCCATTTACTCTGCATGAACTGTTAGCCGTTACAGCTGAAGAACTACAAATACCAGCCTAACTTGCATGTGCTTTATTGGGCTTCGGCCATTTACTCTGCATGAACTGTTAGCCATTACAGCTGAAGAACTACAAATACCAGCCTAACTTGCATGTGCTTTATTGTGCTTGGGCCATTTACTCTGTGTGAACTGTTAGCCGTTACAGCCGCATAACTACAAGTACAAGCTTGGCCTGCATGTTTTGTTTTCCCACGTTATTCCTCAGCAAAAAGGGAGCGTTAACACAGACTGTATTTTTAAACTATAGGTTGCTGGTGCACTACTGATATAAGCCTAACCTGCATGTGTTTTCCCATGTTTTTCTCAGCAAAAAGGGAGCGTTAATACAGACTGTATTTCACAGCTATAGACTGCTGGAGCACCATTGATTCAAGCTAGACCAGCAGGTTTCATATTTAGGTCTCTCACTTGTTTTTTTGGTAAAGTTCTGCAGGAATTGTGGTTCTTGTTGGATTCACATTGCTTGCCAGCTGGGGTCACCGGTAGATGACGGGGAGGTAATAAATAAACACCTTGTCATTGAATAGTGTAATTAATTTCATTCCATCTGTATATGGTAAATATCTCCTGTCATTTGTTGTTAAATATTAACAAATAATAAAATTGTGTTGCACCTTCCCTCCTGACTGGTCATTGTGTCTGCAAAAGGGGAATTCAGGCTTGCCACTCTGTCACGGTGCGTCCTATCTGAACACGGGGAAATCGGTCACCGAAGCAAACCGAACACACCTGAACCTGGTGCTAGTGGTGCAGCACTGTACAAACCAGTCAGTACATCACATTTGAACAAATTGTTTAGATCAAACATTTAACAAACTTGTCTGAACGACCATTTTCATCTGTTTTCGGGCATTTAGGAGCAAATTGCTGATCATCATTTACTCCCATACGTTACCAGATTTTCATTCCAACCAATCAACTAGTTGGATGGTTGGATGAAAGTTGGTCTAGTGTGTGACCAGCTTAACTGGTACAACTGATATATCATAGGAGCTTCTCAATTACTATCGCTCATTATATTCAGCTCCACCTGCTTTATTAATGTCATTACTGAGCGATTCTAACATGCCTGTTTTAACTTTTAACAGAGGCCGAGAGGAACACTTTAACAGAGCTGATTACAGAATTGAAACTCCTCTCTTTGATTACATCTTTAAAAAAAGTGAAAATACCTGGCCCGGATGGCATGGCCTGGGAGCAGAATACTTTCAAATCTTGGACCCACATTTAATGCTCCATTTACTGATGTTATTCATTTCTGTTATGGAGGGCAATCCATCCCCATTAGGTTTTAATGATGCTAGGATTGTAGTATTTCCGAAACCAGGCAAAGACTCGATGCTTCTCCAATCATATCGCTCGATATCTTTACTGAATTAGGATCTTAACTTGTTCACCAAATTAATTGCGCAACGCTTGTAACTAATTCTCCCTGGTATATTACACCCTGCTCAGAATGGGTTTGTTAAAGGTAGGACCTCAGTCCATAATATACATTTACTTATAACTGCTATGCTTCACTGTCATAGCTTGTCTAATATTGACACTACTATAGACTGCTGTGATGCAGATAAGGTTTTCGACCTCGTTTTCCTGGTACCATATTTTGCAAGTGCTTCAATTTGTCCCAGAATATATTCATCTTTTTAAAATGCATATTGTCAACCTACTGCTTTTCTGATTATTAATGGTTTAATATCCCCTCCATCAGGCTCTACTGGGTTACATGTCAATTTTGCCCCCTTTCCCTGCTATTATTTAACCTTGCACTAGATCGGTTGATTAGAACATTTGTTCTAAATTTACATTTTTGTAGACCTACGTGTCCCTCATCGGCTGCGGGTTCCCACAGTGCAGAGCTGTCAGCAGTGTCCATTAAGGGCTGGCTGGCTTAAGGGCTGGCTGGCTGGTCGCGGGCAGGTGGGAGGGAAGGGCTGGCTGTGTGACCAGATTAAGGGCTGGCCGCTGGCTGGTGGGCCGCGGGCTGACTGGCGGGCTGCGGGTGGGTGGGAAGGGCTGGCTGTCTGGTGGGGCGGGCAGGCAGGCAACGCAGCGTGCGTGACTGGTGATGTCACGCCTCCACGTTTAGACAATTGCATTCCTTGTTGGGTGAAAGATTTCTGTGTAATTTTTTTCACTGATGTTGCCTATGTCATTATATTTTGTAAACCTCTTCCATATAAAAATATAGGAAGCTTTGTTACCATAACTGCAGAGCACATGTATGTTTATTGAAGATCTGTAAATTAAAAACAAAATGCAAGCACCAAGATACAAAATAAATGTACATTTTTCTTGACCTACCTGTCCCTCATCGGCTGTGGGTTCCCACAGTGCACAGCCGTCTGCCAGCTGCTTGCAGAGCTGTCAGCAGTGTCCATTAAGGGCTGGCTGGCTGGCTTAAGGGCTGGATGACTGGCTGTGGGCAGGTGAGTGGGGGGAAGGGCTGGATGGCTGGCTGCGGGCGGGTGGGTGGGTGGGTGGGTGGGGGGAAGGGCTGGATGGCTGGCTGCGGGCGGGTGGGTGGGGGGAAGGGCTGGATGGCTGGCTGCGGGCGGGTGGGGGGAAGGGCTGGCTGGCTGGCCACGGGTGGGTGGACGGGAAGATCTGGCTGGGTGACTGGCTTAAGGGCTGGCTTGCTGGCTGGTGAGCCGCGTACTGGCTGTGGGCGGTAGGGAAGGGCTGGCTGAGTCTGGTGGGGCGGGCGGGGCAGGCCAGGCAGGCAACGCGGCGTGCATGACCTGTGATGTCACGCCACTGCATTTAGGCAGGTCACGGCCCGGGCACACCTGAGCCTCCCAGATGAGCTCAGCGGCAGCGCAGCTTGGTCCACAGTTCTGTGATGTGACCAGCGGCTCACGTGCCGCAGCACACTTCACAACCGCCTGCGGCACAACAAACCTGCGGTTTAAAACCTCTGATCTACGGGATCGCCTCCATCTTAGCGACTTAATATTTTTCCGTAACAAACAGATGCTAATGTAGCATTATATGTTATCAATGCATTATTGTTATACTGTATTATGCCAAATATATTGCTTCGCTATGTACTCAAATCGACTCCTGCTATAATACACTAGTCAACTTTAAAAATGGTAATATTCTATATATTTTGTAAACAAATGTTGTCTTGTGCTGCTGTTCTGCACCTTTTTCCATGTCAACTGTTGGTGTATAAGGTGTTTCTTCTTTCAATCAATAAAAACAATAATAAAAAAAATCACTGGGTTGGATCATGGCCCTGGGACACTTAAAAGACTGTTTGCAGTGTGGTACTTAAAAAGTCCCATTAATTAATATTTGTTTATATATTGTAAAAAAAAATTGTGATTGTATTTTAATTAATAGTTTTAGTGAATACATTTTATCATGACTTTTTATGCATATTATGGTTGATAGTAATATATATATATATATATATTTTTTTTAATATATATATATATATATATATATATATATATATATTACTAACTCTCTTTTAGTGTTAGTTACATTGTTGGTAATACAGTATTACCTTGTGGAGCAGCAATTCATTATTAATATCTTTCAGGACTGAGTTTAAATAATATTGCACCTAGTAATTTATTTTGTTAATAAGTTCATGATCTATCTACACATCTCATCCAGTACAGCATGTACGATTTTTGCAGTTTTGTTTGTTAAACTGAAAGGCGCACCTCTATCATACTGACTGACTGTCCCTTTGGTTTTTATTTTTTTGGATACCTGATTTAACAATTTGAAGGTGAATTTACAAAATTTAGCCTCCCCTAAAGTATTTCCTGACTAAGGGCCTGATCCAGAGCTGAACGCTCTGACCAGAGCGCTCGCTCTGAATCAGGGCCCTCCTCCCTGAAAATGGAGCGTCCTCTTGGACGCTCGCATAGCTGTGGGTGACCACCCACAGCATATGCGAGCGTCCATGATGATGGTCGCGATGGTCTTGACCATCGCGACCATCGGGCTTGCGACGGAGACCCTGCGGTAGGGTCTCGCTGCCGCAAGCCCTGGAGTGATTTTGGCTCTATCAGAGCCAAAATCACTCCCACTGACATCACTAGTGATGTCAGTGGGGCCGGCTTCAGACGGTAGGCGTTCCCATGGGGGCATGCTGTCAATCAACATCTACAGCACGCCCCCTTTGGTGCGAGACCCGGAGCGATGGAGAGCCCGTCGCTCACCGGGTCTCGCGCATGCGCAGTGGGGGAACATCGACCCGCTTGCAAGCATACTGCCGCTCACGAGCGGGTCTAAATGACCCCCTAATTACCATTGCACATTGGCAGAAGTGCTCAACAGCGAAGACATCACTTCATGTACTGTATTGGGTCCTGTCTTGCACCACAACGCTGGGAGGCTGAACATTTCCATCTACTGTGAAGGATTGTATCCAAGTCTTCCACTGGTTTAGCAATTTAAACCTTGCAAAGGTATCCAGTAGGCGATTTTAATGAACGATTATGACATCGTAATCGTTCAATCGCTTGTTAATCATGCATTATAATGTTAAAAACAACCAGCGATGCGTGCTCCCGCTGGTCGTTTCCGACATCAATCATCGCCTGAACCTGGCGGTCTATCTGCCGATAACGACAGATTGGCCATGTTCAGGGATGACGGAGGGTGCCTGCACTGAGCAACATATCGTTCAGTGTAGGCACTACAGGGGATGAGGAACGACTGTACGATTACAATTTTCTAACCGTACTGTCATTAGCCCATCGCCTAATGGATACGCACCTTAAGAGTTCTTCATCTACGTTAAATAACGGCATATTTTAAACTTACTACTGTACGGGTCACCAGTCTGGCACTATGCATTGTATCATACCTCCCAACAAATGAACTTCAGATTTAAGGACCATGCGTACAAAAAGTGGGCGTGGCCTCAGGGATGTCTCATGACATGCTCTCCAGCTCATAGTTATCACCCAAATAGGTTTTATTACATAAAATCACAGAGAAGACATCAATAAAAGTATTTCAGCACAATTAAAATCTCAGCCTCAGAAAAGGATAATATAGCAGTAGTTATTCGCAGAAGAGGAATCCCGTGTATTTCCACTTAATAAGTGAGAGTCTCACTGAGATAGTTAATATAATCCTATAATGGTGTCTCCAGTCAGAAAAACACAATTCCAAAATATATATATATATACAGTATATATACTTGATTTCCTCACCTCTGTAACCATACCGCACCTCAGGCGATATGAGAGTACAGAGCAGTGCAAATGCTCAATAAGACCAGATCAATGTTTGCACTAGTAGCTCCTTGCATAAGGCTTATGGCTATACAGCATGTCTGGCTGGAAGCTCATGCGGGCGTAAATGATCTATCCTGCTATCGTGGAAGCGTATAATCGTGTCGCCTCCGCTAGTCCGTCTGGCAAGCCGCCTGTATGTAGACAGAAGCGGTGCAGCTTGGTACGGGAGGAATCCTCAGCCACCGGTCCCAGAGTGGCACAATATCTGCTGTTAGTACAATAAAGATGATATGGACAGCATGGCTCAAACAGGGAAATCCATGGTGAATGGTTCTGAGTCGGAAAAATTATTTGCGGCTGAGAACTCCTTAATGCATTTCTCTCTCTTATGAGAGTTTCCTCAGAAGGTCTATGAGCTGGAGAGATTTTGATATATTTTGGTGATGAGATTTGGGTGCTGATTATATTGTTCTTTTGTTTTGTGAGAGGGGGGATTGGTTTACCCCCAAATTAGCAGCCTATCCCATTATATTTCTAGTAGTGACAGTGCACCTGCTAGATTTTTATGACATACTCCCTGTTTACTTCACTCTGGGGGCCAACCTAACCCTGACCAAGTGGCTGGGCATCCCCCAGGCTTTCCTCCCCACACTGTGTAGGTGCAGTGCGCATACGCATGGTATCTATTCAGTATTTACTAGAGATGAGCGGTTCGGATTCTGTGGAATCCGAACCGCTCCGAACATTGGGGATCCGAGTCCACCCGAACCCTGTTCGGGTGTTCACCGCCTGACTCGGATCCCCGTTCGGGGCCGAACGGCGGCCGCCTGATGTCGGATTCTCACTAGAGAATCCGACATCAGGTCTCCTCGCGTGTAGGGCAGAGCGCAGTGATAGCGCTCTGCCCTACACAGACACACAGCCGCCAGCGGCAGCTGTGTGTTTGTTACAGCAGCCAATGAGAGTCACGCAGTCTCTCATTGGCTGCTGCACGGAGGGAGCCGGCTGGAGCTCACACATGAGCTCCGTCTTCCGGCTCCCTCCTCAGCGTGTGACAGAGCGGACGGCGCGGGAGCAGGGAATCAGGTAAGTTTTATTTTTTTTATTTTTTTACTTGTCAAAGGTCCGGGGGCGCTACTGGGGGGGGTCTGCACTACTGGGGGGGTCTGCTACTGGGGGGGCTATACTACTGGGGGGGCCATACTACAGAGGGGCCTGCTACTGGGGGGGGCTATACTACTGGGGGGGGGGTCTGCACTACTGGGTGGGTCTGCTACTGGGGGGGGGGCAATACTACTGGGGGGGCCATACTACAGAGGGGCCTGCTACTGGGGGGGGCTATACTACTGGGGGGGGGTCTGCTACTGGGGGGGGCATACTACTGGGGGGGATCTGCACTATTGGGGGGCCATACTACAGAGGGGCCTGCTACTGGGGGGGGCTATACTACTGGGGGGGTCTGCACTACTGGGGGGGGTCTGCTACTGGGCGGGGCTATACTACTGGGGGGGCCATACTACAGAGGGGCCTGCTACTGGGGGGGGGCTATACTACTGGGGGGGGTCTGCTACTGGGGGGGCCATACTACTGAGGGGCCTGCTACTGGGGGGGCCATACTACTGGGGGGGCTTACTACTACTGGGGGGGGGGCTGCTACTGGGGCAGCCTACTACAGGGGGGGCCATACTACAGGGGGGGGCCCATACTACAGGGGGGGCTACTACTGGGGCAGCCTACTACTGGGGGGGCCTGCTACTGGGGCAGCCTACTACTGGGGGAGCCATACTACTGGGGGGGCATACTACTGGGTGGCATGCTAATGGGGGGCATACTACTGGGGGGGCCTGCTAATGGGGGGCATACTACTGGGGGGGCCCTGCTCATGGGGGATATACTACTGGGGGGCATTCTACTGGGGGCACTGCATAGTGGACCCTACTACTAAGGGGACTGCATAGGGGGCACCACTGCTGGGGGACATTGTGTAAGGGACACCGCTACTGTGGGCATTGTGTAAAAGGGTCACTACTGTGGGCATTGTGTAAAAGGGGCACTACTGTGTGTCGTAACATAAATAAGAGACACTACTTTATGGTGTAATGTGAATCAGGCCCTATGTGCGGTGTAATGCTAATAAGATTGTGCACTGTGACTCCTAGGGCCGTAGCCCACTATGTAAACAAGTACTGTGACTCTGCTGGCCGTACCCCACTGGGTGGGTGCACTACTTTTCATTTCTGCCACTGCTGTGTGGCAATGTGTCATAGATGTGCTTTATACTGTGGTGTCTGTGTCGTTGTGCCGCTGCTTTGTCACTTAGTAACCAGTCAGCTCACTGCAACCTTTGGCCAATAATGTTGAAAACAATATTATAAGCTGTGATATGGTCTAAATTGACTGGAAATTAATGTTATTGAGGTTAATAATACTCTAGGAAGAAAAAAAAGACCAATTTATGTGATTTTAGCTTTTTTTGTCAATTTTTGTAAAAAAATCCAAATCCAAATCCAAATCCAAAGCCAGTCACCGCAGTTTGGCAAATCCAAATCCAAATCCAAAGCCGGATGACGAATTAGAACCAAATCCAAATCCGGCAAAAATGGTCCAGCGCACATCCCTAGTATTTACCCGCTGCTCTGTAGTGCAGAGTAGCGGTGATCAAATGCTCCCCCATCCTTCCCCCCGCCTGCGGGACACTGCGACCAACGGGTGGGACAGTGTAGAAAAAGCGGGACTGTTGGGCTGAAATCAGGACGGTTGGGAGGTATGTTGTATGTAGCTAATGTAAATGAACAAATTATTAGCAAGGCTGTGCAAAGATATGGGAGATACCAGAGATAGGTGGTTGGGAGTAGAGGGAAGGGAGCAGGGGTAATGTTAGTATGGGTAAAGAAGGGGTGAAGGATAGAGGACTATTGGCTGGAAGTGCGGGAGGCGTGTTGTATACACATATGTGCTGAAGATGCACTATCCAGAAATTCTGAGCAGACACCATTCACATCCAGATAAGCACCATTAGCTGAAGGTACAGTAATTTGAGTAGCGTTTTTACTTAGCAAATAGCCCCTGGCACCTATACATACCACATTAGCACTATACCCGTTTTTCATCTACAATGATAATATATATAAATATTTCGGACAGTGTGATATAGTTCTGTTTTAATGGCTAAATAAAGTGATTTTAAATTATTTAAATGGCCAGACTATCAGATACTGAGATTTTCTCTTGGGAACGTGCAGTGTCACATTGTTCTAAGCGAGCTCTTAATTAGAAGAGAGTTGTATAACAGAAGTGATGAATGAAAAATCTGTCCTCATTTCCAGTGCAGATTTTATCACCTCTCAGATGGCTGCTGATGGCACTCCGCTTGTTATTGGCAAGTGATAAGTGGCGCTTTTGATCCTTTGAAAGTGCGAGGAGCTTCTTGTTTCTGCTAACCATGGGGCTAATTCCAAAAAGTGACATCTGCATCCCACCTGCTTCAATTAAAGTAGATAAATATTCGCAAATATACTACATAATGCTCAATGATGTAGCGAAAATAACTGATTAAACTGTCACCTCTCTCCTTCTTCCATTCTCTGGCTACGATTTGCTACACTGATCACATTATTATTCTTTAGTCATAAAGTGTTGACATATTACTTGGCGCTGTACAATGGGAGGATCAATATAAAAACAGACTAGAAGCGCTAAGTGTGTTGTGTAAAAAATGTATTAAGTGTATACATATTATAATAATATGCAGATGATCAAGGCAGGTTTAAAAATAAAGATTGTACATCGATACAAAAAAATAAAAAATTAACTTAAAATAATGAAAATAAAAATAAATAAATATAACCAAATATACGAAAAAAACATATAGAGAGACAGAGGCTGTTGAATAGTAATGTTATAGCTCTTTTGTGAAAATGTAAAATGCGTGGATGAGGATTGATCCTGACACACTAAGTTCACAGTCAGCCTCTCTTACCCTATCACTGTCCCTAGGGGTATCCGGATATAGTGTCGCTCACTCTTTGCCTCCTTCCTTGCCTTCTTGAGCCCAGATGTGGTGTGGAAGTGGGCAGTGATTCCAGGAGTCAAACGGTGTATGTTTGCGATGCAGCTTGTGCGCCGTCTCCCTTATTCCCAGCTAAAGCAGAAAAGGTGTCCAGGAGTCAGGAGTGATTCTGGGAGGCATACAGCAAATAATGGCGAGATGTGTAAGGTCATCAAAATATCTACAGTGGCCACAGATGGGTCACAAAACCTCTCAACGCGTTTCGTCATTAGACTCTTTTGATATTTAATAATTATATTTATCTCTGCCTTGATCATTTGCAAACAATTATATTTATACACTTAGTAAATTTTTTCACACAACACAATTAGCTATTCTAGTTTGTTTTTATGTTTTCATGAAAGTCACTTTGATATTAGAAGTTGCTCATTTAACATTAAGAGCTCTTTTATTTTTTTACCTTCCCAATGAAAGGATCAAGCTGACCCTACCAAGATGAGATTACAATCTAAGAGGTGAAGAGAACACTTGATACATAAGGCAGTGGAGCAACACAGAGGGGAAAGAACTTCTACCTTTGAAAAAAAAAAAGAGTATAATTAAATAAAACATAGATTAGTATTATTCTGGGGTGTAACAATGAATTGCTTTGCCTCCAATAGCAAACTTTTGGTGGGCAAATTATTTAATGATGTGGGCACCAGAAACTTGCATTTTCAACTATCTCAACTGTCACAACCACTTCGTGGGTTCCCAGGTTTTGCGGCGGTTTTCTGAGCGTTTGCAAAACCACTGTTTGATTAATTTGGTGGTTTCTTTTCTATTCTTCACATGTAAGAAAATGGGACGACGGTGATGTGTTTAATGGTTTCCGCTAAACTGATTGTTACAGTGGGTTTTTGGCAGTTGGGCTCTAGTAAGTCTTGGGTTTGAAAAATCACTGGAAAAACAACCTTAGTAAATTTAGCCCTGTGTCTGTTGTACATACTTATGTGTCTTCATACACTGTTGCTCAAGTGGCTCAAGTGCCTCTCAGTGCAGGTCTGTCACGGCCAGGGTATTTCAGCATGGCGCTAGGCGAGTGTTACCTGTGAGGTCATTGTGGCGCGGGCTGTCTGGTGGCGGAGCTGGTGTCTGGCGGGGGGCTTTGGCTGCACGCGTTGTTGTGCGGGCCTGTTGTCACTCTGCGCTGGTAAGGCCTGGCGGCGTCTCCATTCCGTTTGGCATGGGCGCTGCCATCTTGCCTTCTGGCCATGTGATGCGGCTGGCCAATCCTGGTGAGTCACATGTTCCCTCCGGCCAGTAACAGCACGGCATGGGGTATTTAGGAAGGGTCAGTGCCTTCCTTCTTTGCCAGTGCAACGTGTATCTCAGCCTAGCTGAGAGGGAGTTCTCTGTGCTTTCCTGTTCCTGTGAATCCGCTGTCTGCCAGTCTGCCTGTCAGCTCCTAGTTCCCACTGGACTACCCCGCTACCTCCATCACCCCTGCCCATACCTGAGTGCCTGAGCCTGCTGACATCCTGCACTTCAGTTCACTATCTGCAAACCTGGCTTGTTTATTTTCAGTTTCACTATCTGCAAACCTGGCTTGTTTATTTTCAGTTTCACTACCTGCACACCTGGACTGCTCTAATTGTTTCTACCTGGACATTAACCCTTTTGCTCCCACCACAGAACTCTTGTGCACATTTATATTTTCCTGGACTTTTATTTACTGCCACATTATATGTCCACTCGAGCACTTATTAAAAATCCTAGTTTTATTTACAAATCTGCTTCTGTGATCGCTCCTGCTACCACCCCGGGTCCACAAATAACCCAGAACGTAACAGTTTGCACTGGCCACATGGAGCCGGCCACGGATCAGGAGTCAGGAGTGGATTTGTTCAGGTGCATTTCTGGTCGATTAGAAAATCTGGAAAACATGCAGCATCAGATGGCTAAATTTCTGCAAGAGATGTCCAAGCGACAGGATAGTTTGCAAACTTCCTTTTCTACCCCTGAAATACCAGCAACTACATCCGCATCAGCGTCTGGGAATACAGGAGGCAGATCATCTCCCCGCTTATGTCTTCCTTTACCAAATAAATTTGACGGCAATCCTAAACTCTGCTGAGGATTCCTAAATCAGTGTGACATACATTTTACCCTGCAGCCTGACAACTTTCCAACTGCAAGAACTAAAGTGGCTTATATAGTCTCTCTGTTATCCGGCCAGGCCTTGGAATGGGCTTCCCCACTCTGGGAGCGCTCAGATACACTGCTGGATAATTACGCAGGCTTTGTGTCATCCTTCAGGAGGATTTTCGATGAACCTGGGCGTACTGTATCAGCATCATCTAACATCATGACACTGAGGCAAGGGGTCCGTCCTGTCAGTCAATATGCCGTGCAATTTAAAATTTTAGCATCAGAGCTCAAATGGAATGAGGAAGCCCTCACCTCGGCCTTCTGGCATGGGTTGTCAGACCGACTAAAGGATGATCTAGTCACTCGAGAGCTTCCTACTAATCTGAACGACATGATTTCATTGTGTATCAAAGTTGACCTACGCTTCAGGGAACGTCAGGCTGAAAAAAACAGAACTGACCGGCAAAGGTCGTTTACCCCCTCCATTTCTACCCGTCCCATTCCTTCTCCTACTGAAGAGGAGCCTATGCAGGTGAATCATACACACCTCTCCAAAGAAGAACGACAGAGAAGAATGCAAAAGAACCTCTGTCTGTACTGCGGAGAGTCTGGTCACCTGCTGATCTCCTGTCCCCGTAAACCGGGAAATGCCAAATCCTAACTGACCCTGGAGACATCAAGTTAGGAGTTATGAACCCGTCTCCAAAAATTAAAGATTTCACGATTACCCTAGCCTTGGATCTTAAACCCAAACCTGTCTTTGCTACTGCTCTAATTGACTCAGGAGCAGCCGGAAATTTCATAACGTCTAGTTTCATTGATAAATTTCAGATACCTTGTTTGACTCTCAACCATGCTATCTCTCTGACCTCGATAGACGGACGCCCTCTGACTAACGGGATAGTCACCAAAGAGACTCAACCTGTATTGGTCCGAATTGGGGCACTTCATTCTGAGTCCTTAAAATTCCTGGTGATATCAGAGGCCTCTCAAGAAATTGTTCTTGGTCTACCCTGGTTACGTAAACATAATCCCAGGATTGATTGGAGTTCTATGCAGATTCTGTCATGGGGTATGGACTGTCAGAAATCCTGTCTTCCAAAAATTCGACCTGTGAGGAAGACAGTTTCATTAGTTTCTTCTGCCATTCCCAAGGAATATCAGATGTTTGCCGACGTTTTTTCTGAACAACAAGCAAATATCTTACCCCCTCATAGGGAGTGGGACTGTCCAATTGAATTGATACCTGATAAGATGCCACCTCGTGGTCGTACCTATCCGCTGTCCTTGCCTGAGACTCAAGCCATGACCGAGTACATCCGGGACAACCTGGCAAAGGGGTTCATCCGCCCCTCTACTTCACCTGCCGGAGCTGGGTTTTTCTTCGTTGGCAAGAAGGACGGTGGTCTAAGACCATGTATCGATTATCGAGGCCTTAATGACATTACTGTAAAAAATCGATACCCTCTTCCCCTGATTACTGAGTTGTTTGATAGGGCCAAGGGCTCTGTCATTTTTTCTAAATTAGATCTAAGAGGGGCTTACAACCTCATTCGTATCCGAGCTGGCGATGAATGGAAGACCGCTTTTAATACCAGAGATGGACATTTCGAGTATTTAGTAATGCCTTTTGGATTATGTAACGCCCCTGCTGTCTTTCAAAGTTTCGTTAATGAGATTTTCCGGGATCTGTTATATGTTTCGGTTGTTGTCTATCTGGATGACATACTGATTTTTTCACCCTCTGTGGCTAAACATCAAGAACATGTTAAGGAGGTCCTGACCCGTTTGAGAGAAAATCACCTTTACTGCAAACTGGAGAAGTGCGTCTTTGGAGTGCCCAGTGTACCTTTTCTCGGCTATGTAATATCTGGCTCCAGTTTAGAAATGGACCCCAAGAAGGTACAAGCAATTCTGGATTGGACCCGACCTCAGACACTGAAGGCCATCCAGAGATTGTTGGGCTTCGCCAATTATTATAGACGCTTCATTAAGGGATTTTCTACACTGCTGGCTCCCATTACAGCCTTGACCCGCAAAGGTGCTAATCCTGCCCAATGGTCACCTGAGGCAGAGTCTACCTTTCATCTTCTAAAACAGGCCTTCATCTCAGCACCAGTCCTTCGACAACCAGATCTGGACAGGCCTTTTTTGTTGGAAGTAGATGCATCATCTGAAGCTGTGGGAGCAGTCTTGTCTCAACGTTATGAGGACAACCGAGTCCATCCGTGTGGGTTCTTTTCTAAAAAATTCTCTCCTGCCGAAAGGAACTACGCCATAGGTGAGCAAGAACTACTAGCTGTAAAGTTGGCGTTGAAAGAATGGAGATATTTGCTAGAAGGCGCCAAGTTTCCATTTACTGTATTTACGGACCATAGAAATCTCCTATTTCTCAAAAACCTCCAATGTGTGAGTCCTCGTTTGGCCCGCTGGGCAATATTCTTTGCCAGGTTTCAGTTCACCCTGACCTTTCGGTCTGGAGAACTTAATCAGAAGGCTGATGCCCTATCGAGATCTCTCCTCTGTGATGATCAATCTGAAAATCAAAGCAATACCCCTGTCTTGGAATCAAGAGTTTTCGCCGCATTACAACTTCAGCCTCCTACGGAAAAATCATTTGTGGCCCCGGAATTAAGGAAGCAGCTTCTCACTTGGGCACATTCCTCTCGCTTCGCAGGGCACTCAGACACTCGGAAGACCTTGGAGTTCCTGAAAAGACACTATTGGTGGCCTTCTATGAAGGCAGACATAATGGAGTTTATCTCTTCCTGCTCCTCCTGTGCCCAGCATAAATCATCACGACAAGCTCCAGCTGGGGAATTGCTTCCATTACCTACTCCATCACGTCCATGGACGCATCTCTCCATGGATTTCGTCACAGACCTGCCAGTCTCTCAAGGTTTCAACACTATCTGGGTTGTAATAGACCGATTTTCTAAGATGGTCCACTATATACCGTTGAAGAAGTTACCTTCTGCCCCTGACCTGGCACAGTTGTTTGTCCAACACATATTTCGTCTACACGGCCTTCCTGCTGAAATTGTCTCTGACCGTGGTGTGCAGTTTACTGCAAAATTCTGGAGGGCTTTGTGTTCTGTTCTTCAAGTGAAGTTAAACTTTTCCACGGCCTACCATCCGCAAAGCAACGGCTCCACCGAGAGAGTTAATCAAGATCTAGAGACTTTCTTAAGAATTTTTATGTCATCTTCCCAGGACAATTGGGCTGCCTTGCTGCCGTGGGCTGAGTTTGCACATAATGCTTCCTACCACTCGTCAACTAACCAAACGTCATTTCAGGTTGTATATGGCCTTCATCCTCGTGTTCCCGAATTCCGAAGCCTGCCTGTTTTCGATGTTCCGGCCGTGGAGGACACGGTGCGGAATTTTGCTGCCATCTGGACTCAAGTACGGTCTGATTTGTTGAAGGCATCCTCTCGCTATAAGACCCAGGCCGATAAGAAGCGTAGAATAGTTCCACGCATGCAAGTTGGAAGCCAGGTCTGGTTATCCACCCGGAATCTTCGTCTGAGGGTTCCTTCTATGAAATTTGCACCACGCTTCATCGGTCCCTTCTCCATAACAGAAGTCATTAATCCAGTGGCCTATCGTCTACAGTTACCCCCATACCTAAAAATCCCTAATTCCTTCCATATTTCCTTATTGAAGCCCCTGGTCCTGAATAAATTCCATAGTGTTCTACCTGCTTCTCCTCGAGTCCAGACGGAGAGAGGAGTTGAGTTTGAGGTCGCCCAGATCTTGGACTCTCGTCTACGCAGAGGTCATCTACAGTATTTGCTGGACTGGAAAGGTTACGGTCCAGAGGAACGTTGCTGGACCGATGCTCGTGATGTCCACGCTCCCACGCTCATCAGGAGATTCCATTCTGCCCATCCGGAGAAGCCTGGTGAGTGTCCTGAGGCCACCCCAAAAGGGGGGGGTACTGTCACGGCCAGGGTATTTCAGCATGGCGCTAGGCGAGTGTTACCTGTGAGGTCATTGTGGCGCGGGCTGTCTGGTGGCGGAGCTGGTGTCTGGCGGGGGGCTTTGGCTGCACGCGTTGTTGTGCGGGCCTGTTGTCACTCTGCGCTGGTAAGGCCTGGCGGCGTCTCCATTCCGTTTGGCATGGGCGCTGCCATCTTGCCTTCTGGCCATGTGATGCGGCTGGCCAATCCTGGTGAGTCACATGTTCCCTCCGGCCAGTAACAGCACGGCATGGGGTATTTAGGAAGGGTCAGTGCCTTCCTTCTTTGCCAGTGCAACGTGTATCTCAGCCTAGCTGAGAGGGAGTTCTCTGTGCTTTCCTGTTCCTGTGAATCCGCTGTCTGCCAGTCTGCCTGTCAGCTCCTAGTTCCCACTGGACTACCCCGCTACCTCCATCACCCCTGCCCATACCTGAGTGCCTGAGCCTGCTGACATCCTGCACTTCAGTTCACTATCTGCAAACCTGGCTTGTTTATTTTCAGTTTCACTATCTGCAAACCTGGCTTGTTTATTTTCAGTTTCACTACCTGCACACCTGGACTGCTCTAATTGTTTCTACCTGGACATTAACCCTTTTGCTCCCACCACAGAACTCTTGTGCACATTTATATTTTCCTGGACTTTTATTTACTGCCACATTATATGTCCACTCGAGCACTTATTAAAAATCCTAGTTTTATTTACAAATCTGCTTCTGTGATCGCTCCTGCTACCACCCCGGGTCCACAAATAACCCAGAACGTAACAAGGTCCTGGTCAACTTGCCCTAACCGAGAGTCTTTCTTGCTCAAAATGTGCATCTTATACATCTACATCTACCTCCCCTTTCCTACAAGCTCTACATTGGCTGCCCTTCAGAATGCAATTCAGGTTCTTACATTCACCTACAAAGCCCACACCTAATCTTCTCCCATTTACATCTCTGACCTCATCTCCCTTCTCTCTCCCGCCTGTCCAGGGTTGTCTTATCAGCATTGTGGGCCCTGGGCAAATCAATGCACTGGAGCACCTACCCATCCATTCACGGGAAAAAAATTTAAATGGTCAATAAAATTAAACCCTCCTGCATGCTCATCAGACCTCCCACACATGCAGAGAGACTCTGGGCCTGATTCAGAACCACTCGTAAGCAGCCGCTCGTTCGCTCTGAGCGATGTTCACACAACTGCGCATGCGTATGGGTTGTAATGCGCATATGCAAACCAGTCATTGCGGTCGGAAATCGTGCGCTCGCAAAACAGCGAGGGGCTGCTAATTTGATTGACAGAATGTACCGTTTCTGGGTGGTAACAGGGGAAGGTGCTTGAAAATGGGGGAGTGGAGATTCGAACGCAGGCGTGCCTAATGGTCAAAAGGGCGTTTAATGGGAGTGCATAATTAGTAAAGGAGCGTCATCGACCACGCCACTTGGTTGTCTTTTAGCTTGAACTGCTCGCAGTGATTGCGGTAGGAAAAACCTACCACAAGCACTGCGAGCAGTTCAGATGCCTTTCGATGTACCCAATTAATCTAATAAATACCGGAGATGACGTGTATTGCGAATGGCAAAGGGGCGTCTTTACAAAATAGCGAGCGCATTTTTCGTTCGCTCGCTCACACATAGAGGCGTCAACAAACCGCAAAGAGCGAGCGTTCAATTTAAATAGCCGGCCCCTTTTTTGGAACGACCGTCCGCAAATAGCGTCCGGCTCTGAATCAGGCCCTCTGTCTGACTGGTCTGAAGCCAGCGGATGAAGTGAAACTGGGACTGAGGTGAGTACTTGCAGCTGTAGGGGGGCGGGTTGGTGGGCCCCTACAGGCTTCGGGCCCTTGGGAAACTGCCCAAAAAACCCAATAGAAGAGATGGCCCTGCGTCTGTCCACATTGCTCACCAAATGCATGCTGCCTCTCCTGCCAACTGATTACTTCATCCCACTCCCACCTCAGAGATTTGCCCATGCTGCTCCCTACCTCTGGAACTCTCGCCCTCTCCCTATCAGACTCTCCACCTCTCTACAAATCTTCAAACGTGCTCTCAAGACCCACTACTTCATCAAAGCCTTCCAGCTCCCATCCTAACCCACTACATGCTCTTTCCTCCCTATCTTCCCCTTCTGTGTCATGCCTGTTTGTCTACCCCTCCCCTTTAGAATGTAAGCTCTCATGAGCAGGGCCCTCTTCCCTCATGTGCTTCTCCTTATACTTTCTTCTACTCCTTTCTCTCCACAAAGGCACATAACACTTGATTGCTGACTCCCTGCTGCTTATTTTGAGTGTTTTGATCGCTAATGCAGCAATATGTATATACCATGTGTATAAACCATGTCCTTGTCCTGCACTGTATTGTACTGTACTGTAAGTCACTGGTTTCTTGTTCACTTATTTGTTTATGTACCTTGTAAGGCGCACAAAACACTTGTGGCACCATATAAATAAAGGTTAATAATAATAGTAGTAACATAAATAAAACATCTGGGAGACACAAAATTACATTGGTAATTTGTATATCTGTGTGAGACTGAGTCTGAGGCGTATATTTACTAAAGTGCGGGTTTTTAGAAATGGAGATGTTGCCCATAGCAACCAATCATTTCTAGCTATTACCTTCTAGAAAGTGCTAGTTAAATGTTAAGTAGAATCTGATTGGTTGCTATGGGCAACATCTCCACTTCTAAAAACCCGCACCTTAGTAAATATACCCCTGAATCTGTATAGGAAGTGCTACGATGCAGCGGCCACGTGTTTTCTCACGCCAAGTTCTGTTGTGCTTCATCTGTGATTGTGTACATGTTTAAAATAGGGATGTGCAGGCTCGGATAGGTTCGAGTTTGCACGTTGAGTTCGGATTTTTCCCTCCAAAAAAACGGAACTCAGAAAGAGGCAAAACGTCATCTTGCATGGACGAACATCATCATTCCTGGACAAAAGTCCAGGAATGATGATGTTCGTCCATGCAAGATGTGGGGATGTGCAGGTTCGGATAGGTTGGAGTTTGCACATTGAGTTCAGATTTTTCCCTCCAAAAAAACGGAACTCAGAAAGAGGCAAAACGTCATCTTCCATGGACGAACATCATCATTCCTGGACTTTTGTCCAGGAATGATGATGTTCGTCCATGCAAGATGACGTTTTGCCTCTTTCTGAGTTCCGTTTTTTTGGAGGGAAAAATCCGAACTCAACGTGCAAACTCGAACCTATCCGAGCCTGCACATCCCTAGTTTAAAACGAATTCCTGTGCAGTTAAGGTCACAGCCCAGTGCCACTGATACACTGTGAACAGTGGCAAACGCAGGATTACTAGAGAGGGGTTTCCAAATGCTTGATTTTAAAGCAAGTGTGGGCAGTCCATGAAGAGGGCATAATCAGCACTTAACCAGCTATAATACACGTCATACAAAGGTCATACTTGCATATTCTCCCGGGACTGCTGGGCACCTCCTAAAAATCGGGTGCTGCTCCCAGCACCCCACAACAGTAGGTAAGTCCCCCGGAATGAGGGCCGACCCCCCCGCGCGATTGCCGCTAAAATAAGTGTCCCGGGGGTGCGATGACGCGATTCTCGCTGAATCACATCATCGTGGCCCCGCCCCCTGCTTTATAATGCCAGTACTATCGAACCCGCTCCTCCTGCCTAAATCGCTCCCATCTGCCCTGTTGCACCAACCTGGCAGCCCCCACCCGGACGGGACTGGCCAAATGTTGGTAAGTATGACAAAGGTATGTAGTAATTCTGACATATACAGGACCAGCAATCACAGTATGCCACGGGTTCCCAACCACAGTCCTCAAGGCACACTAACAGTTCAGGTTTTAAGGATAGCCATAGTTGAGCACAGGTGACTTAATTATTATCTTAGTTATTTTGATTTAACCATCTGTGCTTAAGCCTGGATATCACTAAAACCAGGACTGTTAGTGTGCCTTGAGGACTGAGGTTGAGAATCACTGCAGTATGCCATATATGTGGAAGTAGAGCCATGCTGTCTGAGCTGAATGATTTTTTTTCAGATGCGGGCTCCATTCCAGATCATTTGAGCAAGTTCGGGAATCTGAGGGGGCCAGATTGGTCTCCTTATGTACTGGACAGTGAATTATTATACAGTATTAATAACTGACCCTGTAGATGGTCTATACATACTTAACGACTTCTGAGATTCCCTTCCGGGAGAAGCCAGCGGAGGAGAAGAAGGTGGGCAGTATTGGAGACGAGGGGCCCCTCATGAAATTCACCGCGAATGCCGCATATTTAATTAGGGGGTGTGGCCAAATGATGCAATTCTCATAGGATTGCGTCATAAGTCCCCGCCCCCCTACGCACAAACCCAGCCGATCCCCGGGAATATTCTGCCTACTTCACTAGGAAGTGGGCGGAATGCGGGAGAAGTACCTACACTTACGGGGGTGCAAGGGGTTACCCAAAAAATCGGGAGCCTCCCGCATGTCCCGGGAGGGTAGGCAAGTATGGGTCTATATCAGTACACCCCTAACAGTGCATGTTTTCCAGATCTCCTAGTTGGTGCACAAGTATATTCATTACTGGCTGACACATTGTAAAAGATCTACAGGTACCGTAGTGCTAATTATTTCATTTGTGACACTGAGGGGATCTTAAAAAACATGCAACTTTAGTATTATATGCTATTTCTAGTGTGGTCATCATGATGTGGTTTAGGGAGAGGGGTCTCCAGGCATCTTCCCTCCGTGATTGATTATGGTGATTGCTGTTTTGCTGCATCTGCAATACATATAAGATGCTAAATTGTAAGAAAAATACAGTATGCTACACGTCTCATAGTGGCTCAGTAGCCAGGACCGGCGACAGGGGGGTAAAAGGGGAACACCCGTGCGGGGCCTCAAGGTTCTGAGGGGCCCCAGGGGTTCGGGCAGAAACAGCATCTGTCTGCGGCTAATACAAATAATGAATTTACCGCCCCGCCGGTCACCTGTCTGGCACATATAAATAATGAAGATAAAGAACGTATTACTCCTTGGCCCACGGCCCCCCCTTCCCCTGTTCTGAGAGTGGCTGCGGCATTGCGCATAGTGCGTCATGACGTCACTGCGCATGACTCTGTGGCTGCACCGGCCCTCCCTGTATTCCTGGCATGCTACTGCAATGTCCATCCACCGAGGAGCAGGGAGGCCAGGAAGTGGACACAGCCCCCGCTGGTCACACAGACTGGCCAGCACACTAGTGCTCCACAACTCCGCTGTCTTTCCAGTGGATGATTGTAGAGATAAGTGCCCAGGGAGGGGGGGTTAGCTGCTTAGTAATGAGGCAGTGGGGGGGTGAAGGGATTGTTTGCCCGGGGGTAGCTGCACAGCAGTGTGTCTGTGGAGGGGTGTATATATATATATATATATATATATATTAGGGGTGAGCGGGTTCGGATTTCTGAAATCCGAACCCCCCCGAGCCCCCCCGATCCGAGGCCGATCCGAGTCAGGCTCGACTTTTCCCGCCTGACTCGGATCTGAAATCGAGGCAAAACGGCATCATCCCGCCTTCCGGGTCTCGTGGGTTTTGGATTCTATATAAGGTACCCGCGTCGTCGCCATTTTCTCACTCGGCTGTGGACATTGAAGAGGGAGGGTGGGAGTTAGGGCTGGCTGGGCTGTGTAGTGTAGTGTAGTGTTGTGCTGTGCTGCTGTTGTCCATAGGGGCTGTGTCCACTCCTCCAAAGTCCATAGGGGCTGGCTGTGTTGTGCTGTGCTGCTATTGTCTATAGGTGCTGTGTCCACTCCTCCAAAGTCCATAGGGGCTGGCTGGACTGTGTTGTGCAGTCAGTTGTCCATAGGGGCTGTGTCCACTCCAAAGTCCTGTGCAGTGTCCCAGTCCTAAAGGGGTGCAGTAGTGTTGTCCAGGGGGTGCTCTGTCCATCAGAGGTGCTCCCCCCAAGTGCAAAAAAAAAAAATTTTTTTTCTGTGTTTGTGAATTGTGTGCGCAGTAGCCGCATGTGCATCAACAAAGTAGTGCCAAGCGTGCGCCTGTGTCCCATAAGTAAAGGGCTGGCTGGCTTGTCTGTTAAAGGGTGCTTTAACCCCCAAAGGGCACACCAAACAAAATAAAAAAATATTTTCTGTGTTTGTGAATTGTGTGCACTGTGGCTGCACGTGCATCAACAAAGGAGCAGCGCCAAGCGTGCGTCTGTGTCCCATAAGTAAAGGGCCAGCTGGTTTGTCCGTTAAAGGGTGCTGTAACCCCCAAAGGTCACTCCAAACAAAATAAAAAAATATTTTCTGTGTTTGTGAATTGTGTGCGCAGTAGCCGCACGTGCATCAACAAAGGAGCAGCGCCAAGCGTGCGCCTGTGTCCCATAAGTAAAGGGCCGGCTGGTTTGTCCGTTAAAGGGTGCTGTAACCCCCAAAGGGCACTCCAAACAAAATAAAAAAATATTTTCTGTGTTTGTGAATTGTGTGCACTGTGGCTGCACGTGCATCAACAAAGGAGTAGCGCCAAGCGTGCGCCTGTGTCCCATAAGTAAAGGGCCAGCTGGCTTGTCCGTTAAAGGGTTATGTAACCCCCAAAGGGCACTCCAAACAAAATAAAAAAATATATTTTTTTGTGTTTGTGAATTGTGTGCGCAGTAGCAGCATGTGCATCAACAAAGTAGTGCCAAGCGTGCGCCTGTGTCATAAGTAAAGGGCCGGCTGGCTTGTCCGTTAAAGGGTGCTGTAACTCCAAAAGGGCACTCCAAACAAAATAAAAAATAATTTTCTGTGTTTGTGTGCGCCTTAGCCGCACGTATATATCTAGCGTTCCCGCTAGGCTGTTTTAGCGGGGCGCGGCACCCTGCCCTCTTTCTGGAAGGCAAAAAGCGCCCTGCCCTCCAGAAGGAGGGCAAAAAGCGCCCTGCCCTAACAGCCTGCGGAACTGTCTTCACCCGCGGGTCGCAGTGTCCCGCGGGTGAAGAAATGTGCGGTGACCCGGTCACCGCCGGAGAATAGACGCCGGGCGCATGCACCCAGCATCTATTCTCCCTGTCTGCAGGGCTTGGGGGCTGCCTGGCGTGTCCGTAAGTGCCGGGCACGCCCCCAAGAGTGACGAAAAGGGGACGCGTCTTATAGACACGCCCCCTTTTCGATGACCATGCCCCCTTCTCGGTCGCGCTCGCGCCTTCGGCGCGCACACGAACGTGCCCTCTCTAGCTCCGGCGCCCTGCCTCGCGCCGGAGCTAGAGTGAACACTATGTATCAATATAACATAAATGGAGGACCAAACTTTCTCAGACAAAAATAAAATAGGGAAAGATCAAGAACCACTTCCTCCTAGTGCTGTTGCTGCTGCTGGGAGTTGTTCATCATCCCAGAGAGGAAATAGGAACACCACTACTTTTACTAAACAATTGACCCTCCAACAGTCCCTAGCGAGGAGGATGAAGTACGACAGCAGTCATCCTGAAGCAAAACGTATAACTGAGGCCTTGACTGCTATGTTGGTGTTAGATGTGCGTCCGGTATCTGCCATTAGTGCAGTGGGATTTAGACAATTGATGGAGGTAGTGTGTCCCCGGTTCCAAATCCTGTCTAGATTCCACCTGCATCCTCAAAGCAGCAGCGACAAGCGTGTGTCTGTCTGTTAAAGGGTGGTGTAACCCTCAAAGTGCGCTCCACAAACAATAAAAAAATTCTTCTTTTTTTTTCTGTCTTTGTGAATTGTGTGGGCTGTAGCCGCACCTGCATCCTCAAAGCAGCAGCGACAAGCGTGCGTCTGTCTGTTAAAGGGTGGTGTAACCCTCAAAGTGCTCCAAAAAATAAAAAAGAATTTTTTTTATGTGTTTGTGACTTGTGTGCGATGTAGCCGCACGTGCATCAACACAGTAGCAGCGCCAAGCGTGCACCTGTGTCATAAGTCAAGGGCCGGTTTGGACATCTGGTCCGGACTGAAGGACGTGCCAACAATTTCTGACAAGTCTACTGTCACTGCATATGATACTGTCCTCAAAGCAGCAGCGACAAGCGTGCGTCTGTCTGTTAAAGGGTGGTGTTACCCCCAAAGTGCGCTCCAACAAAATAAAATAATCTTCTTTTTTTCTGTGTTTGTGTGTGAAATGTATGCGCAGTTGCCGCACCTGCATCCTCAAAGCAGCAGCGACAAGCGTGCGTCTGTCTGTTAAAGGGTGGTGTAACCCTCAAAGTACGCTCCACAAAAAATAAAAAATAATTTTTCTCTTTCATCCACTAGGGGACACTGGAGTTGCTTACGCTGGGGTATAGAGGCGTGGATAACTGGAGCCGGCACTTTAAATAATTTAGAAGTGTGAAGCTCCTCCCCCTCTATTCCCCACCAGCCCTGTTTAGAAAATGTGCCTACGGAGCTGGTCACAATTTGCTGTGCTCCAGCAATACATTTATTTTATTTAATTTTATTATTTTAATAGCATCTTTTACACTTTATTGGTACCCTTCGCCACCTCTTGAAAGGTGGGGTCCGGGTACCTGGCGCCCTGTTATACAGGAAGGAGTGCACAGTGCTTATTAAAAAAGCAACTGACAGCTCCTTATCGCCACACAGCACTTCTACAAGCACTGAGGACAAGACAGTGTGAGAAGCAGGAGTGCTGTTATCAGAGAGGCCATCCAAGGGACGCAGTGAGTACATCAGCTGCGCATCCCCCGGCTCCTGTCCCCGCTGCCGACGCTGGCTTCAGAGCATAGCGCTATATCGCTGCTCTATATTACATGCTCCACTATGAGTATCCTCCTCCCCTCTTCCCGCTGACACCCGCGGCATAGCGCTCCTACTCAGCGGGGCTTCACAGGGGGAGGTGAAAGCTCCAGCGCGACTGCTATTTTCAGAGCCCTTAGGGCATGAAGAAGGGGGCGGAGCCTAACAGCGCTGGCTCTCTGTCTCCATTCAGAGCGGCAGCGGCTGTTAGAACAGCGTGTCTGCCGTTTCACATGTGTCTGACTGCATCTCTTCAATTTAGCAAGAATGTAACAGCACTACTACAGAAGGGCTGGTACTCCTGATTGCATCCCTGGGAGCCTGTGAGCACAGGGGAGTGTACAGCAGGGAATCAATTCTGTGGGAAGGGAGTTGTGTGATCTCCTCCTCTGTTTCCCAAACTAGCCGTCTGTCTTCTATATCTGTCCCTCTGTATGGGTGACTATGGTTGAATGCCAAACTCCTTGCAAAAGATGTTTGTTCAAACTGTAAACTATACAAGCATGTTATATGATGCTTGTTTAGTAATCTATCCACCTATGGCTCTTACTGACTCTCCTGCTCCTCCATGGGCCGCTTACATAGTACGAGTGATGGCTGACTTAACGTCACAGTTGGCTGATGCTCGCACCTCCCAGGGTGTCAGGGTTAACCAAGTCTCTAGACATCCTGGTACAGGTTATAGGTACCACTGTTTCTACTCCCTCCACTTCCTACCAATAACGTCCCCTAACGTTCTGACAAGGATTTCCTTGTCAGAGAGGGTCTGACAAGGAAATCCACACAACAGAGGATACTAAGGAATGGGATTGGAGGAAGTTTGTATAATAACGGTACTCCTCAAGATTTTCTCTGCCTTTTGGCTAAGATCAAGTGGAAAAGGCTGCAAAAAACAGGCAAACAGATCAAGAGAGTCCCATTTAGTATCTGTTCTTATCAGTTTAATATCTGATACGCCCCCTATCTGTGGGTCATATTTAGAGTCTGCCTCTACTGGGGTGGAATTCTTAATTCTGGTGGTCAAGCAGGTATTTAATCTACCTGTGGATATAGTTCCTGCATCCCAGGAGTGTGTATTATTTGAGTACGTTATTCCCTGTGTCAGGGTCAGAACAGCAGTACTCAGTTAGCCTGGGACAATTACAATGTAATTGGACGCTACCTATCTTCTCAGTGACCAACAAAAAGGTCGTCTGTTTTTCAGTTTTCGCGGCCCTAGGGACACTCCACCCTGAACACGTCTGATCTCGGAGGGTCAGGCCTGGTTAATGGGTGACTGCCTGGGAATACCAGGTGCTGTAGGCTAAAATAGTCTGGAATCAACCATATAAGAGGTTCCAAATTCCTCGTCGGTTCCTGTTCAGCTACCCATTTCCGTCATCCATGATAGAAGAGGGGGAAACATCTCCCCCTGTTGACGCGTCTGCTCACTGTCCCTTTAAGAAAACTACACTCCCAGTACGGGCTGCCTCATTGTTGAGGGACCCTTCTGATTGCAAGTTGGAGTCAACGCTGCGCTCTATTTATACTGCAGCGGGAGTTTAACTTAGACCTATGCTAGTTACTGCCTGGGTTAACAAGGCTATGATTTGCTGGGCTGACCAGTTGATTGCGTTGATCAGGTACTTCCAGGCCACAGTTACGTTCTTCTGGCAGAACACATTGAGTCTGCAGTTTACCTGGGAGAAGCTTCTAAGGAGCTCTCATATCTGCTTATGCTATTTCGAACTGCTGAGCCCTCTGGATGTGCGCTTGGTAACCGGATGCAGAATCCAAGCGTGCGGTGAGGGGTTTACCATTCACTGGCGACATGCTTTTTGGCCCAGAATTGGGCAGATGGATATCCCAGGCCACGATGTAAGTCTTCCTTCCTCCCTTCGACTGCTTCGGATCCCAGAGGATCTTACATGGGACCTTCATTTCTTTCCTTTCGTGTGCCACATTCCTTTCGTGGTAGAGCCAGAGGTGCTCCCACGCAAGCAAGAGGTGACAGAGGGAGAGGTCGTCCACACAATGTTGCAGGTCGACAGGAACCTAAACCAGCTGAGAAACATTTGGCATGACGGTCTTCCGCCCCACCTGGGATCTCCTGCGGTGGGAGCCCGTTTTGCAGAAATTTCAACAAGTTTGGAACTAGACCCTTTCAGATCAGTGGATTCACAGACTGATTTCCCTACGGTAACGAATAGACTTTGAAGTCCCCTCTCATCTCGGTACTTCCCTACACATCTGCCAATACCTGCAAACAGGGCCAGGGTTCTACAGGAGGCTATCCAGTCTCTACTCAGATCCTCGGTGCTAGTTCCGGTTCCAGAAAATCAACGTGGTATGGGGTTTGTACTCAAACCTGTTTGTAGTACCAAATCCGGATGGATCGGTTTAGGACCTCTAGTTCTTTAAAACCTGTATCTTAAGATATATATCGTTTCAACATGGTGTCCCTGCAGTCCATCATTGTGTGGTTGAAACCAGGGGAGTTTCTATTATCCCTGGATATCAAGGACTATCTCCATGTTTCCTTTTGGGAACCACATCAAACCTTCCCGCGTTTTGCTGTATTGCAGGATCACTACCAGTTTCGTGCATTGCCGTTCGCGTTATCCTTGGCTCCCCGCATTTTCACCAATCTCATGTCAGTCATGATTGCTCTCCTTTGGTCATCGGGAGTAAACATAATCCCCTAATTGGACGACTTGTTCCTCAAGGCTCCATCGATATCCCTTCTAACAAACCATGCCTTACTGATATATCACACTCTAATCCAACACGGTTGGATAATCAACTTCAAGAAGGGAGCAGTAGAAAGAAGGTGTCCCTAATTCTTTGTCTGTGTCTCTTAGGGAAGATGGTAGCTGCCTTCAAGGCACTACAGTTCGGACGGATTCACTCCAGAGTGTTTCAGCTGGACCTGCTATCACAAGGGTCAGGGTCTCATCTGCTTCTACAGCGACAAATCCGTCTGAGCTAGGTTACCAGAGTGGCCCTCCTCTGGTGGACACAATATAATAGTCTTTTAGCAGGCTGAAAATTCGGTATGGTTCTGGATCATCGTAACAACACATGCCAGCCTTCGAGGATGGGGAGCAGTAGTCCTCGATTTTCACTTTCAGGGTCGATGGTCCCCTCTGGATCAGAAGTGGCCCATAAATGTGTTGGAACTCAGAACGATCTACTATGCTCTGATAGAAGCAACAGAGTTGCAAAAGACACGCCCGGTAAGAGATCAGTCCGACAATGCTATGGTCGTCGCTTACATCAACCGCCAGGGCGGGACTGGTAGTCGCATGGCCATGCGAGTAGTATCTCAGATTCTCCGGTGGGCCGAGAAGAAGTCAGTAATCCTGTCAGAGGTAATCATCCAGGGTGTGGACCACTGGGAAGCAGATTACCTAAATTGCCAGGATATACATCCCAGGGAATGGAAGATTCATCCAAACGTGTTCAACGCGCTGATACGTCGATGGTGTTTTCAGGTGGACCTCATGGAGTCATGATTGAATTTTCAACTCCCACTATAAGTGTCAAGAACTCGCGATCCACAGGTGGAGGCAATAGACGCTCTGACAGTTTCATGGATCTACAACTTCGTTTACCTTTTTCCACCGATTCCACTTCTTCTAAAAAGGATAAGACACGAGTCAGCCTCTGTCTTTCTCGTGGCACCGAACTGGCCTCAGAGTAGTTGGTTCTCGGACCTTCGGTCCCTATTGGTAGACGAACCATCGCCCCTTCATCTGCGCACGGATCTTCTACAGCAGGGTCCTTTTTCGTCCACTCCAATTTAGCGCAATTGCGTCTAACGGGGTGGCTCCTGAAACCGATATCTTTTAATGCAGAAGCATCCCAGACTCTGATTCCCACCATGCTACGCACCAGGAAGCCAGTTTCGGCTGCGCCTTATCACATCTGGCGTTCTTATATCGAATGGTGTTCCAGTCGGGCCTTCCGTCCGGTTGTCCTGGTTTCTGTTTTTTTTTTTTTTCTTCAGATGGGACTGGATTCTGGTCTTCACCTTTGAACTTTCAAGGTGCAGGTTCTGCCCTTTCTATTTTCTTTCAACGAAAATTGGCCCTCATTCCTGAGGGCAGACGTTACTTTAGGGGGTCTTGCTTGTGTAGCCTCCTTTTGTACCACCGATAGCTCCCTGGTACTTACCTTTAATTATGTATTTGTCTTGTCCTCCTCCTGGCTCTAGCTTTGGCTCGTAGAGTTTAGTTTTGGGTGCTCTGTCCTATAAGCCACCTTAGCTTGTGTTCCCAGGGTTGAGTCGGCTTTCCATATCAATCAGCCTATTGAGTACCGTCTTTGGTGGAGGACTCCGGTAATTCTTCTACTTTGGATGTAGTTAGAGCTCTCTGCATCTGTATGCCAGGACAGCGTCACTCCGCAAGTCAGAGTCATTTTTTGTCCTCTATGATGCTGTTCGGACAGGTTGACCATCGTCTAAGCAGATGTTGGCACGTTGGATTAGGCTGATTATTCTTCAGGCTTAGATTAATCCTGCCTGTGGCCTCCTACGTCCATTCGACTCATTCCACACGTTCTGTGGGTGCATCATGGGCGGCCGTTAGGGGTGCCTCCAGGTCACAATTGTGCCGTGCGGCCACTTGGTCTTCAGTTCACACGTGGGTCAAATGTTACAGTTTTGATACGTTTGCTGCTTCGGCATCAAGTTTTGGCCGTCTGGTTCGGCAGGTCCCACAGAGCGCTCCCGCCCGAGGGGAAAACTTTGTAACGTCCCCAGCGTAAGCAACTCCAGTGTCCCCTAGTGGATGAAAGAGAAAATGAGATTTTGGTACCTACCAGTAAATCCTTTTCTCTGATTCCACAGGGGACACTGGACGCCCACCTCTGCACTCTTGGCCTGCCTGTTCGGTTTGTTCCGTATGTTGTATGCTTTGATTATTGTGTGTTCTTCTCTCCTCTCCTTTTTTACTCCACTTGTTCTCCATCTCCTCTCGGTCTTCATTTTCTAAACTGAGGGCTGGTAGGGAATAGAGGGGGAGGAGCTTCACACTTCTAAATTATTTAAAGCGCCTGCTCCAGTTATCCACACCTCTATACCCCAGCGTAAGCAACTTCAGTGTCCCCTGTGGAATCAGAGAAAAGGATTTACCGGTAGGTACCAAAATCCCATTTTTTTCTGTCTTTGTGAATTGTGTGGGCTGTAGCCGCACCTGCATCCTCAAAGCAGCAGCGACAACCGTGCGTCTGTCTGTTAAAGGATTACATCGGCGACAGTATCCAAGTAGGCATGTCAGACAGTCCGTACATGTACTGGCAGGAAAAAGAGGCAATTTGGAGGCCCCTGTACAAACTGGCTCTATTTTACCTGAGTTGCCCCCCATCCAGTGTGTACTCCGAAACAGTGTTTAGTGCAGCCGGGAACCTTGTCAGCAAAAGGCATAGGAGGTTGCTTCCAGAAAATGTGGAGAAGATGATGTTCATAAAAATGAATTATCAACTCTTCCAGGGAGACCAGCCTCCAGAATGTACAGAGGGACCTGTGGTGGTGGATTCCAGCGGGGACGAGTTAATAGTCTGTGAGGATGAGGACGTACACAACACTGAAGAGGGTGAGGAATCGGTGGATGAGGAGGATGAGGACGACATCTTGCCTCCGTAGAGCCAGTTTGTGTAGGGACAGATTAATTGCCAGCTTGGTTTGTTAAAGTGTGCATGTCCTGTTTATACAACATAATTCCAAGGACAATTCCATCTTGCACCTCTTTTTTTTCTTTGCATTATGTACTGTTTGGGGCCTAGTTTTTCAAACTGCCATCCTGTCTGCCACTGCAGTGACACTCCTAGATGGGCCACATGTTTGTGCCGCCCACTCGTGTCGCTTAGCATAGCCTTTTGGACATAAAAACATTATTGTGAGGTGTGAGGTGTTCAGAATAGACTGGAAATGAGTGGAAATTAAGGTTATTGAGGTTAATAATAGCATTGGAGCAGAAAAACCAACATATTCTGTGATTTTAGCTGTTTTTATTCTTTTTTTAAAAAAAATACAGATCCAAAACACAAAACCCAGAACCCAAAACACGGAAGGGTGGTTTTGGCAAAACCAATCCAGATCCAAAACACGAAGAAAGATCCAGATCCAAAACCAAAACACACGAAAAGTGGCCGGTGCACACCCCTAATATATATATATATACAAAGTCAGAGATCCACTACACTCGCCATTCCCAGGCATTGGGGTGCAGGTGGCTTGTGTCCACAAGGCTTAAATAAATAAAAACAGAAAACTCAGCACTCACCTTTGTTAAATCACTCATAATATTATATAAATAAATAATGGGGTTTTGGTTCATGGATTGATCAATGCATTTAAGCCTGCAGCCCACATCACGGGACCCCACTTCACTGCAGGTCCTACACTATCTGTCACAGTGATGGAAACCTGGTAGCTGCTATCACAGAGTTTAAACTGAAAAATGTTACCTGGTTTAAAGCTCACCTACCAACTAATGGCTTTTAAAGGCAAGACAGTCACCAAACATAGCTTCTATCATACTACCAAAGAGGCAGCTGACACAGGTTATTATAAATGTGTATTTGAAAAATGTGTATATATAAATATATGTATAACGTTTGTATGTGTATATATATGTGTGTCTATATATATATATATATATATATATTAGGGGTGAGCAGGTTCGGATTTCTGAAATCCGAACCCCCCCGAGCCCCCCCGATCCGAGTCCGATCCGAATCAGGCTCGACTTTTCCCGCCTGACTCGGAACTGAAATCGAGGCAAAACGTCATCATCCCGCCTTCCGAGTCTCGCGGGTTTTGGATCCTATATAAGGTACCCGCGTCGGCGCCATTTTCTCACTCGGCTGTGGACAGTGAAGAGGGAGGGTGGGAGTTAGGGCTGTGTAGTGTAGTGTAGTGTAGTGCTGCTGTTGTCCACTACTTCAAAGTCCATAGGGGCTGGCTGTGTTGTGCTGTGCTGCTGTTGTTAATAGGGGCTGTGTCCACTACTTCAAAGTCCATAGGGGCTGGCTGGACTGTGTTGTGCAGTCAGTTCTCCATAGGGGCTGTGTCCACTCCAAAGTCCTGTGCAGTGTCCCAGTCCTAAAGGGGTGCTGTAGTGTTGTCCAGGGGGTGCTCTGTCCATCAGGGGTGCTCCCCCCAAGTGCTAAAAAAATAATATATTTTCTGTGTTTGTGAATTGTGTGCGCAGTAGCCGCACGTGCATCAACAAAGTAGTGCCAAGCGTGCGCCTGTGTCATAAGTAAAGGGCCGGCTGGCTTGACCGTTAAGGGTGCTGTAACCCCGAAAGTACACTCCAGTCCAAACCAAAAAAAAAATTATTTTCTGTGTTTGTGAATTGTGTGCGCAGTAGCCGCACGTGCATCAACAAAGTAGTGCCAAGCGTGCGCCTGTGTCATAAGTAAAGGGCCGGCTGGCTTGACCGTTAAGGGTGCTGTAACCCCCGAAAGTACACTCCAGTCCAAACCAAAAAAAAAATTATTTTCTGTGTTTGTGAATTGTGTGCGCAGTAGCCGCACGTGCATCAACAAAGTAGTGCCAAGCGTGCGCCTGTGTCATAAGTAAAGGGCCGGCTGGCTTGACCGTTAAGGGTGCTGTAACCCCCGAAAGTACACTCCAGTCCAAACCAAAAAAAAAAATATTTTCTGTGTTTGTGAATTGTGTGCGCAGTAGCCGCACGTGCATCAACAAAGTAGTGCCAAGCGTGCGCCTGTGTCATAAGTAAAGGGCCGGCTGGCTTGACCGTTAAGGGTGCTGTAACCCCGAAAGTACACTCCAGTCCAAACCAAAAAAAAAATTATTTTCTGTGTTGTGAATTGTGTGCGCAGTAGCCGCACGTGCATCAACAAAGTAGTGCCAAGCGTGCGCCTGTGTCATAAGTAAAGGGCCGGCTGGCTTGACCGTTAAGGGTGCTGTAACCCCCGAAAGTACACTCCAGTCCAAACCAAAAAAAAAATTATTTTCTGTGTTTGTGAATTGTGTGCGCAGTAGCCGCACGTGCATCAACAAAGTAGTGCCAAGCGTGCGCCTGTGTCATAAGTAAAGGGCCGGCTGGCTTGACCGTTAAGGGTGCTGTAACCCCCGAAAGTACACTCCAGTCCAAACCAAAAAAAAAATTATTTTCTGTGTTTGTGAATTGTGTGCGCAGTAGCCGCACGTGCATCAACAAAGTAGTGCCAAGCGTGCGCCTGTGTCATAAGTAAAGGGCCGGCTGGCTTGACCGTTAAGGGTGCTGTAACCCCCGAAAGTACACTCCAGTCCAAACCAAAAAAAAAATTATTTTCTGTGTTTGTGAATTGTGTGCGCAGTAGCCGCACGTGCATCAACAAAGTAGTGCCAAGCGTGCGCCTGTGTCATAAGTAAAGGGCCGGCTGGCTTGACCGTTAAGGGTGCTGTAACCCCCGAAAGTACACTCCAGTCCAAACCAAAAAAAAAATTATTTTCTGTGTTTGTGAATTGTGTGCGCAGTAGCCGCATGTGCATCAACAAAGTAGTGCCAAGCGTGCGCCTGTGTCATAAGTAAAGGGCCGGCTGGCTTGACCGTTAAAGGGTGCTGTAACCCCCAAAGTACACTCCAGTCCAAACCAAAAAAAAAAATATTTTCTGTGTTTGTGAATTGTGTGCGCAGTAGCCGCACGTGCATCAACAAAGTAGTGCCAAGCGTGCGCCTGTGTCATAAGTAAAGGGCCGGCTGGCTTGACCGTTAAAGGGTGCTGTAACCCCCGAAAGTACACTCCAGTCCAAACCAAAAAAAAAATTATTTTCTGTGTTTGTGAATTGTGTGCGCAGTAGCCGCACGTGCATCAACAAAGTAGTGCCAAGTGTGCGCCTGTGTCATAAGTAAAGGGCCGGCTGGCTTGACCGTTAAAGGGTGCTGTAACCCCCGAAAGTACACTCCAGTCCAAACAAAAAAAAAAATAATTTTCTGTGTTTGTGAATTGTGTGCGCAGTAGCCGCATGTGCATCAACAAAGTAGTGCCAAGCGTGCGCCTGTGTCATAAGTAAAGGGCCGGCTGGCTTGACCGTTAAAGGGTGCTGTAACCCCCAAAGTACACTCCAGTCCAAACCAAAAAAAAAATTATTTTCTGTGTTTGTGAATTGTGTGCGCAGTAGCCGCACGTGCATCAACAAAGTAGTGCCAAGTGTGCGCCTGTGTCATAAGTAAAGGGCCGGCTGGCTTGACCGTTAAAGGGTGCTGTAACCCCCGAAAGTACACTCCAGTCCAAACCAAAAAAAAAATAATTTTCTGTGTTTGTGAATTGTGTGCGCAGTAGCCGCACGTGCATCAACAAAGTAGTGCCAAGCGTGTGCCTGTGTCATAAGTAAAGGGCCGGCTGGCTTGACCGTTAAAGGGTTCTGTAACCCCCAAAGTACACTCCAAACCAAAAAAATATATATTTTCTGTGTTTGTGACTTGTGTGCACTGTGGCTGCACGTGCATCAACAAAGGAGCAGCGCCAAGCGTGCGCCTGTGTCCCATAAGTAAAGAGCCGGCTGGCTCATTTCTTAAAGGGTGGTGTAACCCACAAAGTGCACTACTCTCCAGCAAAAATAAAAAAATATTTTCTGTGTTTGTGTGCGCTTTAGCCGCACGTATATATATCAATATAACATAAATGGAGGACCAAACTTTCTCCGATAAAAATAAAATAGGGAAAGATCAAGAACCACTTCCTCCTAGTGCTGTTGCTGCTGCTGGGAGTTGTTCATCATCCCAGAGAGGAAGTAGGAACATCACTACTTTTACTAAACAATTGACCCTCCAACAGTCCCTAGCGATGAGGATGAAGTACGACAGCAGTCATCCTGAAGCAAAACGTATAACTGAGGCCTTGACTGCTATGTTGGTGTTAGACGTGCGTCCGGTATCCGACATTAGTGCAGTGGGATTTAGACAATTGATGGAGGTAGTGTGTCCTCGGTTCCAAATCCCGTCTAGATTCCACCTGCATCCTCAAAGCAGCAACGACAAGCGTGCGTCTGTCTGTTAAAGGGTGGTGACACCCTCAAAGTGTGCTACACAAACAATTAAAATATTGTTCTTTTTTTTTCTGTCTTTGTGAATTGTGTGGGCTGTAGCCGCACCTGCATCCTTAAAGCAGCAGCGACAAGCGTGCGTCTGTCTGTTAAAGGGTGGTGACACCCTCAAAGTGTGCTACACAAACAATTAAAATATTGTTCTTTATTTTTCGGTCTTTGTGAAATGTGTGGGCTGTAGCCGCACCTGCATCCTTAAAGCAGCAGCGACAAGCGTGCATCTGTCTGTTAAAGGGTGGTGACACCCTCAAAGTGTGCTACACAAACAATTAAAATATTCTTCTTCTTTTTTCTGTCTATGTGAATTGTGTGGGCTGTAGCCGCACCTGCATCCTTAAAGCAGCAGCGACAAGCGTGCGTCTGTCTGTTAAAGGGTGGTGACACCTCAAAGTGTTCTACACAAACAATTAAAATATTGTTCTTTTTTTTTCGGTCTTTGTGAAATGTGTGGGCTGTACCCGCACCTGCATCCTTAAAGCAGCAGCGACAAGCGTGCGTCTGTCTGTTAAAGGGTGGTGTAACTCTCAAAGTGCTCCAAAAAATAAAAAACTATTTTTTTAATGTGTTTGTGACTTGTGTGCGATGTAGCCGCACTTGCATCCTCAAAGCAGCAGCGACAAGCGTGCGTCTGTCTGTTAAAGGGTGGTGACACCCTCAAAGTGTGCTACACAAACAATAAAAATATTCTTCTTCTTTTTTCTGTCTTTGTGACTTGTGTGCGATGTAGCCGCACTTGCATCCTCAAAGCAGCAGCGACAAGCGTGCGTCTGTCTGTTAAAGGGTGGTGACACCCTCAAAGTGTGCTACACAAACAATAAAAATATTCTTCTTCTTTTTTCTGTCTTTGTGAATTGTGTGGGCTGTAGCCGCACTTGAATCCTCAAAGCAGCAGCGACAAGCGTGCGTCTGTCTGTTAAAGGATTACATCGGTGACAGCATCCAAGTAGGCATGTCAGACAGTCCGTACCTGTACTGGCAGGAAAAAGAAGCAATTTGGAGGTCCCTGTACAAACTGGCTCTATTTTACCTGAGTTGCCCCCCCTCCAGTGTGTACTCCGAAAGAGTGTTTAGTGCAGCTGGGAACCTTGTCAGCGAAAGGTGTAGGAGGTTGCTTCCACAAAATGTGGAGAAGATGATGTTCATTAAAATGAATTATCAACTCTTCCAGGGAGACCAGCCTCCAGAACGTACAGAGGGACCTGTGGTTCCAGCAGGGACGAATTAATACTCTGTGAGGATGAGGATGTACACACTGAAGAGGGTGAGGAATCGGTGGATGAGGAGGATGAGGATGACATCTTGCCTCCGTAGAGCCAGTTTGTGCAGGGACAGATAAATTGCCAGCTTGTTTTGTGGGGGCCCAAACGAACCAATCATTTCAGCCACAGTTGTGTGGCAGACCCTGGCGCTGAAATGATTGGTTTGTTATAGTGTGCATGTCCTGTTTATACAACATAAGGGTGGGTGGGAGGGCCCAAGGACAATTCCATCTTGCACCTCTTTTTTTTCTTTGCATTATGTACAGTTTGGGGCCTAGTTTTTCAATGCCATCCTGTCTGCCACTGCAGTTTCACGCCTAGATGGGTCACGTGTTTGTGCCGCCCACTCGTGTCGCTTAGCATAGTCATCCAGCTACCTCGGTGCAACCTTTTGGACATAAAAACACTATTGTGAGGTGTGAGGTATTCAGAATAGACTGGAAATGAGCGGAAATTAAGGTTATTGAGGTTAATAATAGCATAGGAGCAGAAAAACCTACAAATTCTGTGATTTTAGCTGTTTTTATGCTTTTTTTCAAAAAAATACAGATCCAAAACACAAAACCCAGAACCCAAAACACGGAAGGGTGGTTTTGGCAAAACCAATCCAGATCCAAAACACGAAGAAAGATCCAGATCCAAAACCAAAACACAAAACACGAAAAGTGGCCGGTGCACACCCCTAATATATATATATATATATATATATATATATATATAAAATATAGGGTGGGAGGGGGGCCCCAGAGATATCCGTGTAATGTGCCCCAAGATTTCTGTTGCCGGCCCTGTCAGTAGCACCAGGAGTCTTGCTCCATATGGCTTATAGACACATATAGGACACATCTGAACATAACGGAAAACATATCTGATGTATGCTTAGCAATTTATTTATCAAATAAAAACTTGCAGTATACAAAGGAAATTCAATATTTGGATTCATGGTTGTAAAAAATATTATTTAGAAATATGTTCAGTAAGTTTAAGTAAATGTGTTTTGATACACAGAATAATTCTAATCATTTTGTGACTATTATTCCTTGAACAGATGGCATACAATGGGATTAACCGCTTCCAGTGTTGCCAGCCTGTAGTTCCCTTCATTTATCAATAGCACAACATGGCTCCTGTTCCTGTATCCTGTCGAGTCATTTAACTAATAAAGTGCACAGGATCCAAATAAAGCAAAGTACATAAAACCTGTTATAAATAGGTAAGTATCTTTGTAATGTATGAAGTGAAGCGAATATAAATGTACTTTGTTAAACAGACTATTCGTGGGCTGACAAACGAAGAGAGCTGCAGAAGCTCTGAGGGGACCTCAGTGGCGCCCCTATACCTCCCCGACGTTGTGCCACACTCCTGTTGGAAGTGGAGTCATACCGCCCTTGGAGGCGCTATTCCTACATTCCTTAACAGGATGGGGGCATTTTTTCTGTTCTTCAGACTGGTGTCTGGCGCTGGACCGTGTCATCATAGACCAGCGCTGCTCTCCCAGCAGTGAGAAGCAGCAGCCGACAGTTGTCCAGTTCAGAAGCTGCCAGCTTCTTCTCTTCTATGTCAACAGCTAACGCTCCATGCAAGGGTACTGCAGGGATATTGAAAACATTATGTACTCATTCAGTGTTTAGGAACCCCTTGGCCATTAGCATATCCCCCAACCATCTTACTTTGAGTAGGACAGTTCCGTTTTTTGAGAACTGTCCCATGTGAGGGGTGGGAGAGATTGGAAGGAGCACTCTCTCACCACTGCCAACGGTGAATAGGTGCATGCTGCATCTACATTGCAGGAGAAAGCCTGGGGGGAAGACCAGTATCTTCAGGAGTGCTGGGCACCCCTCAAAGTGATGGAAATGGAGGAGTGATGTGAGGCCACGCCCCTTTCAGTGTGGCCACTACTTTTGGAAGCTCACCATTGGCAAACACAAACTGCCCATATTCAGCCCCCCCCCCCATGTATTGGTAGGTATGCATTGGCGCCCTATATGAGAGCCTAGATTCACCTAATGGTAATGCCTACCAAAATGATCAGGAGTATATTCAGTCAGAGCTGGAATGAGAGCCGTTCAAGCAGAGCATCCACAAGGGAGCATCCCCACATGGGGCAAAGTGCGGCAGCAGTCACCAGGACCGTTGACTGGTGGCTATCACAAGGCCCGGGCAGCACAGTGTCCACAATGCCAAATAAACTAACTTCTGGCCCGGGCAGCCTTGAGCTCATCAGCTCAGTCTTCTATGGGGGCAATGTGTATTTTATTATATTCCTGTGGGAGCAGTGTGTTATGTTTTTTTTCCCTGTAGGAGCAATGTGTGTGTTTGGGTTATTTTTTTCCCTTGGGGAAATGTGTGTTATTTTTTTTTCATGTAGAAGGGAATGTGTGTTATTTTTTTTCCCTGTGGGAGCAATGTGTGTGTTTGTTATTTATTTTCCCTGTGGGAAGCAATGTGTGTTATTTTTTTTCCTGTGGGAGGCAATGTGTGTTATTTTTTTTCCTGTGGGAGGCAATGTGTGTTATTTTTTTTCCTGTGGGGGCAATGTATGTGTTTGGGTTATTTTTTTCCTTGGGACAATGGCCCTCATTCAGAGCCACTCGCTATTTGCGGTCGTTCGTTCTAAAACTAGGGGTGGCTATTCAAATGAACCGTTCGCTGTTTGCGGTCTGTTCACGCCTCTATGTCTGAACGAGCGAACAAAACTTGCGTTCGTTTTTTGGAAAAATACGCCCCATAGGACGCTCGCATCCTACGTCATGTCCGCTTTTTATTAGATTAATCGAGTACATCGACAAGGGTATGAACTGCTCGCTATTCTTGGGGTTGGTGTTTGCTACCACAATTTTGCGAGCAGTTCTGACTATAAAATAACCCAGTGACGTGGTCCATGACGCTGCTGTTTTAAATATGCACACCCATAAAACGCCCGTTTTGACCTTTAAGCACGCCTGCGTTCTGATTTCCACTCCCCATTTTCAAGCACCTTCCCCTGTTACCACCCACATACGCCTCTTTCTGTCACTCAAAATAGCAGGCATTCGCTATTTTGCGAGCACATGAATTTTGGCCGCACTGACTGGTTCGCGCATGCATATAACGATCTGTACGCATGCGTAGTTGGGCAAACATCGCTCAGAGCGAATGAGCTGCCGCTTACGAGTGGCTCTGAATCAGGCCCAATGTTTGTAATTTTTTTCCTGTGGGGGGGCAATGTGTGTTATTTTCTTTTTCCTGTTGGAGGCAATGCGTGTTATTTTTTTCCTGTGGGGGGCAATGTGTGTTATTTTTTTCCTGTGGGGGCAATGTATGTGTTTAGGTTATTTTTTTTTCCTTGGGACAATGTTTGTAATTTTTTTCCTGTGGGGGCAATGTGTGTTATTTTCTTTTTTTTTGTGGGAGCAATGTGTTTGTTTTTTCCTCTGGGGGCCAATGAAATGGAATTGTTTACAATCAGCTGTTATCACATATTGCAGAAGCTACTAAGGTTACCTTAGCGCCCCCCATATATCACAAAATGACCTTATGATAAAATATTCAGTGGCGTAGCAATGACCCCCGCAGACCCAGCGGTGGCTTGGGGGCACCGGCAGGGAGGGCACGAGGACATGGTGCACTGTGACTGCAGTACCGAGTGCCCGTAATCCTCCAGTCTTAACCAATCTCTGGCCCCATCAGCCTCCCAGATCTGTCTTCTGCAATGCAATCTGGGGGATGTAGTCCTTTCCTTTACAGCTGTCATTACCTGTTGTCTCCCAGAACTACAATTCCCAGCATCCCTCACATCTGGATTCCCTCATCTTGGCCTGTGATTGGCTGCTAGTTGCAGAATGAATACCCAGCAGCACCACACTGCTCTGCAATCCCCTCAAATTGTGAGTACATGTTTGTGAAATAACTTTTATTTATGCATGCAGATAAATATATGTATGGGGGGGGCAGAAACTTATTTGGCAAGTGGGAGTAAAATTTATAGTTACGCCACTGAAGATATTCTTAATGCATTCACAGTGTATGATTAGACTGAGGTATTACATTACATCTGAGGCAGCTTCTGATTCTTTCATAATTTTATTCTTTACCTCCACTATTTGATTAAGGCACTGTATAAAATATTACTTTTTTTATCCTTATGATTAGTGCAACTGGACCTACATAGCTAGTCATTCTCACATAAAGCACTAGTACTGCAAATTACGGGATGTAGTTACCAAAACCGGTAGACAGCATGCCACTGGTCTGAATCCCGACACTGGAAGCCCGACACGGGACTTAAGATAGGCGTGGAAATACCAACACCTATCTTAATCGTGACGCCGGAATACAGACAAGACGCCAGCCCGAACGAGGTAAGCTGGGGGTGTCTTACCTGTTAGCCATAGGGGGAGAGTTTTAGGTTTAGGCAGCATAGTGGGGTTAGCGTTAGGTTTTGGGGGGGAGGATATGGTTAGGCACCCCTGGGGAGGGGGTTAGGCACCACTGGGGGGGGTTAAGCTTAGGCACAAAGTGGGGAGACTTAAGTTTAGGCACTAACGGAGAGGGTTAGGGTGCGGGGTGGGGAAGATTAGGGTTAGGCTACAAGAAGGGAGGGTAAGTATACTTACCTGACCCCTGTTGGAATACCAACCATGGGGATGCCGCTGTTGGTATTTTGACAGGAGGAATCACCACTGCCGGTATTACATACACATTCCCAAATAAATAAGAAATGCTATTAAATTACTAGGATCAAAACAGCAGATTGCCATGTGTAGGAGTCTAATTATTGTTTTGCCTTTAGCTCTTATGCATCTTTCGTAATAAAGTAGAATACAGTTCCATCTTATATCTCAAACACTAATACAAAATAAATGGCAATTACCAAATTTTTTATTATACAGTGCCATAGTGATTTATACCAAAAAGATACCTCCTAAGTTTTTTAACGGATAGCCTACTGTGTAACAACTGTCTAAACATTTAAAGCATTTTGGTACCTCCGTGAGTAATATCACTCACAGAATTCAACTGACCAACTAAATAGCAAGTTTACGGTGGTGTAGGTATTTGCCAGCAACAAATACTTATTTTAAAATAATGACCAAAAAAATACTTTTCTTGCTCTGAGATATTTTGAAAAGGAGATAATGATTTGCAGACAGCTAAGAAAAATTACTATTTGAATGCATGTTTTAAAATATAATCCATTCCTGAAGAAAATTATTATTCCGAAACGCGCTTTACGGACATCCTGTAGCTGGGAGTATAGAGGACCTGCTTGCCAGTGGCAATTCCTTTCCAGATCCAATCCAAAATTGCTTGCGGTGGTGTCGTGCTTGAAGGCCCGGGACCTTAGTGCTTTTAAAAGCTAGCCCACCGCAACACCGGCTATTGGTGAGGAAAAAAACTTTTTGGACTATTGTGTGCTGTTTTTCCGCTGTGTATTTGATTGGGCCCGATATCCCAGGTTTTTTTATGTATTTTTTATTTATACATACTTGTATGTTTCTATATGTTTTTACCACATTTTAACGTTGCAATATCAACCAGTGGAATAAAAATTGTCGACTTTTATGCATACTTTTATATGTATGTGATCTTATGAGTCAAACATCTTTTGTTATACATAGCGCCAATCACTATACATATCTATTTTTATCTTAAAATATAATCAGTCAATATTTAAAATTGTACATGTCTTTTATATTTGAGAGAGGAGACTTTTGGGAAATTTCATTTGTATGGCTGACCTTTGTTTATCAAAGAGCAAAATCCATATTCCCAAGAAAAAAGGGATTTTTTTTTTGCCATGACTGAGCTTTTTTTTACTTTGCCCTGTATATGCCCAGTAAATGAAATGGGTTACTAACTATGGCTATGTGGAAGAGTGAGACTTTTATTTTTGCTAAACTATGTTGATATTCAAATTTTTTTAAGCAGTAAAAAAAAAAATCCTACCTCTCGCCTAAATAGGAAAGATTATAAATAGCATCATATTAAGTCAGTGCTAAGAGCAATGTAACAATGAATACCCAACAGAAAGACTGTTTCACTCCTGTTAGGACTCCTCAGTGCAGGATAAAATTCTAGTAAAAACACGGAAAGTACTATAGCGATTATTTACAACCTTTGGCACAAGTTTAGTGTAATAGGGCCTAAGCTACATCTAACACCAGAAATGACATGTGATAGGTGCAAATTAAAGCTACACATGTATGGGAAATACTATCCAAAACACATTTAATTCAGAAATCTAAAAAAATATTTACAACTTAATATGATTTTTCCTTTTTCTTTATGATTCTAGTTTTACATATAACAATATTGTATAACAGGCGGGTTGTGGAAAAAACTCCTGGAAGCGTATTCTTTTCCAGAATTCATCTCACTTCTGCTGTTCCTCGGTTCCACTACTGCCATGAACAACAAGATGACACCCAGGACCAAATGTTGAGGTTGTCAATAAAAAGAGGTGAAAGGGTGGATGCTTTGTGAATATAAAACATTAATGAAAAACATTAGTGAGAAATCAATTAATACAGAGTTGTTACAAAAAAAAGATTAGTGGCCAAAATGCAACTTTAAAATATTTTAGTAAACATATATTTATTTGCTTATTTCCTCTACATTGAATAATCTAGTGCTCTCTACAATATTTATTATGTGGGCAATTGTTTAACAGTAGATTTTATAAGGTGTCTCCAAAGTTTATTTAATTTTTTTTTAATTAAACGCTCTCAATTCTTTAATCCCAGCTCACTTGGGGGCCTGTTCATCATTTCATAACTGATAATTCTGTTTAAACTGAGAGTTTAAAAATCTTTTTACGGCATTCATCATGCTTCACTAACAGAAGTATCATTTCAAAAAGCTGCTCTTTTTGCGGAGCCAGCTTTTCGCAAAAGTGATACTTATTTCCCTTACCGCCGAGGTATACATAAAGATTTCCTCAATGCGTCTGTCTCTCTCTCCCTCCCCTCCTTCCCTGCCACTGCTGCCAGTGTCCGTCCTGGACCCCCTACCACCACCCATCCCCACCTGTGGCCACTGATGTCAAACCTTCCTTCCCTCCCCCGCACCCACTGGTGTCCGATCACCCCACCCATTGTTGCCGGAGTCCGTCCCGGCCCCCATTAATTTTGGATTAATTTTCACCCACTTTTGTAGAAATTAAGGGATGATGAATAGACCTCTTGGAAAGATTGTAATGCCGGAACGTGAGCCATTTACTAATATAGTTCATATTCGTATACCGAACGTGGTGCTGCCCTGTTATGTAACTGGGCGCCACATTGGCCTGTCCACTACAAATCAATATATAAATCCATAATAAACCATCTGATATTATAAATATGCACCACTGTGGGTTTATACCAAAGAAAGCCAAGGTATAAAACACTATATTAAGTTGTCAGCATAGTAATATAGACACAATGAGAACATTGTATATCCTGAGACTCTGCCAAAGTGTGTGGTTCTTTTGAGTGGTAACATCTGGTGAAAATGATAATTTCATTTGAGTCTGGCCGTAAACTTCTTCAATGAGCTATAATACTATATTATGTTCCCAGAGCAGCTTCAGAAATAATTATTTATTTTAAAAGTTTAGATTTGGTTATGTATGACTGGTAATGTAAACGTGGTTTAAATATAAGCAGTGAGTATCAGGACAGGGGTATGGAGTTGGATAACCTGGTCTAGGTACACAGTGTTGGTAATTAAAGGCATATATGGTCATGAGTAGTCATATGTCGGCTGGATTGTTATGTATAGGGTGATGTCTGATACAAATAGCATCGGGATCCAGGCACCAAAATCCCGACTGCCAGCACCCCGTAGTTAAGTATCGGGCGTTAGTTGGAGGGTTAGGGTTAGGCACTAGGAGGGATGGTTAGGTTTAGGGTGCAGAAGGTTAGGCTTAGGCACCTGGGAGGGAGTGTTAGGTTTATGGTGCAGGTAGGGGGAGGTTAGGTTTAGGCACTAGGGGGGAGGTTAGGGTTAGGCACCGGGGTGGGTTAGGGGTAACTTACCTTGTGTCTTTATGGGTGTCGGGATTCTGACTGTCGGCATGCCTCTGTCCGTATTCTGACCTGCAACATCCCAACCGCTGGGATCTCATACCCAACCTGTGTTTTACAACTATTTTGCAAGCTACTGCACATAAGGACCTTGGTGTCAGCTCCAGATTAATTAATCCTGGTTAAGCTATTTTCACATGTGTAACAGTTTGGCTTTTTTGCTATGATACACTAGGACACCAGAAGCTCATTATGGTGCTCTGTAAAGCCTGGGGCTTGCCTACATACATCTAATGCTCAGTCATTATATGGGAGAAGTATTGAATTTCATAAAGAGGCATTTAGGTTTTGGTTAGAATTTTGGACCATAAAATGTTTTGCTCTAAGTGTGGATGATGTGAGCACTGTAGTTTCTGTGTGTACCCACTGGCAGCCTTTCTATTATTCTATGCTAAGAAAAAATGAAATAAAATACAAAATGTTGCAACAGCGGACACCTCTCAAAAAAACGGCAGTTATGCCTAAAATGATAATTTTCAATATATGGCTCGAACTATTGGCAGTTGTTTACAAGTTGGTGGATGCGTAGCGGTTATGAGCAAGGCGGTTAGTCCACACATTGATTCCAAGCCAGAATAGGTTTTATTGAATATAACAGGATACAAGAATATAACATAAACAGTAGTCAATATGATAAGGTGTCAATCTCTCTTGGGCTAAGTACTGTACAGCACCGTGAGGCTCCAATAATACAGTGACAGGCTTTTGCACATGCAGACTCTTTTAAAGAGTCAAGTAAACAAGTCTTGCACCTGCAGTCTAGACAGCCTGATCTTTAAGGTTGGTGAATAACATTCACTCACTGATGAGTCATGCACAAACAGTTAAGAGACAGCTTTTAGTGTTTAACCATTTAACTACATGTCAACACGAACATGGCTAGAAAATTATACGTAGGCAGTGCATGGACAACTCACATGCCGGAGCACGTTGGGATGTACTATACTATTTAGAAATAGATAGTTATCATCACTAATATTATCTTCTGAAATTACAGTTTTGTTTCTGCAGAACTTGTTTATTTTTAACACGTCTTGGAGATGATTACTCCTATGTGTCAGAGAACAGTGATTTAAATGCTGACCTGTTGAAGCTTGTTAAGGCTTGTCTGCGAGCAGTGACTTCCGCCCCCCTCCCCACACCGCCTATCACCCTGCCAGGTACTGTGCCTTTTTGTTTTCTTTCTGTTACATTACTTGTTAGTTTTAAAATTTTTAAGGTACAATTAAAAATATAAATAAATAAAAAAATTTCGATAAAGTTTCGCAGCAAAAGACAGTTGTAAATGTGGAAAATAACTTGCTTCCATTCTGTATTATCGCAGAGCATTTTTTTTTTTTTTTAAACCTTCTTCAATATTTAATAAACAATATTTGTTATGCAGTGGCATTTTCTTTACCAATATAATGTTTTGTCATTTTTTTTCTAAAGCAGACAAATTATTATTATGACACTTTAGGTATGGCTCTGTCTGATGCACCAAACCTTGTGAGCCTACAGTGACTCATGTTGATCAGAACAGTACAATCCTCGTGGAAAGCTGCTGCCTCAGTGAAAAGAATGTACCGGCAGATGGCGCAGAAGAAAGAGAACATGTAAATGGTTTTATTGCCAATTTCTAAAAAATTGGCCGCAGTTCTGGTGTGTGCTGCCAACCGATGAATGACCAGATGTATTGTTTGTTTGATTCCTTTGGTAATAGGCTTTCTTTGATAGTTATTAGTTGAATGTAGATAACGTTATTTGAAATATCATGTAAAAGGAATTTATATATGGGTTAATTTTCAATGTAAACTGTAATCTATTTATAATTTATTTTGTTTGAAATAAACTAAAGTTGTGGATATAATTCCTTACATCCAGGGTCTGAAAACAGTTTGGTACATTAAAGTTTGATGAAATGTTTACAACATTTTTTAAGAGCTGCTGTGTTGGGAATAAACCTGTAACTTTCAAATTTTTTACTGCTCTTAGGGGGCAATTAAATTAGCAGCGGGACTTCACATGGGCATTTAGCTCCCATGTTAATAGGGTATGTAGTCAAGAAGCCGGCGGTGGAAATGCCGACCGCTGGCTTCCCAACTGTGGAATCCCGGGATTGGAGTAATGATAGGCGTCGAAAATCCCGACGCCTATCATTATCCACCTGCCGAAATTCCGATGCCTGACATACCAAACGAAAGTAAGCCGTGCATCCCAAGCGGGGGTTAGGATTAGGGGCTCCTTGGGGACTTCGGGTTAGGCACCGCCTTGGGAGGGTTAGGGTTAGGCAAGGGGAAGGGGGGGGTTAGAGTTAGGCACCCCCCAAGGAGAGTTAGATTTAGGGCGTGGGGAGGGGAGGTTAGGTTTAGGCACCCCTGGGGGAGGTTAGGGTTAGGCACTAGGGGGGGAGGTTAGGGTTAGGCACCCCTAAGAGAGAGTTAGAGTTAGGGGAGGGAGAGGGGTCGGGATAGCGTTACTTACCTGCCCAGTATGGGCTGCCTCCATCGAGATTTCAACCGCCCGGCTCACATCCGGCGGTCATTCATACCGATCCCATTGAGAGCCTGGAGGATTACTAACCTTGTCTGATTCAGCAAGGAATGCAGTTGCTAATATGACGCAGTTGGCCGATTGTTGCGTACTGCACATGCGTGTGCATCACAGTGTGCAAACTAGCCGCAGAGACCCATCAAGAATGATGGACAGGCAGTGGCGTTTGTAAGAGGTAATGGCGGGGTAGTCGGGGAACGCAGGTGTGCCGGGGCGTTTCAGTGGCATTGCAGGGACGTGCATAAATTAGCCACTGCGATGCCCTACACAACCTGAGGCCCGATAGCGTGCATGGATGTTAGCAATTTCTGAGTAAGATCAGGGCTTGTGCAAGCGCGCATGAGGCTGCGATGGTACTCGATTGTACCGATGGTTTTGCAGCCTTGCTAAACATTACGGATGTGTGTAAGGTAAAGTGGGCGTCCTTATGTTGTGCTGAGATTGCATTGCGATCACAATGGATTAGCATACTATCGCAGTTAAACTGCGTGCATACGTAATATTGCGTTTCACAGTGAAACACCTTAGGAAGATATGTGCACCCTCGGGGCTTACCGTGGGCTTACTGCATACTTGCCGACAATCAGTTCCCTCCTTCCGAGAGGGAGCTGATTGTCGGTTAACAGCGGGGGGCGTGCCCGACCACTGACGGCACATTGGGGGCAGAGCTGAGGAAGGGCCGCGTGATCGAGTCATCGTGGCCCTGCCCCCTCTTCACAATGCCGTTATTTTCGGCATTCTGAAGCATGGAGCGGGGCCACGATGACGCGATTCAGCACGAATCGCGTCACCGGCCCCCCGCTGCAGGGTTTTCTAGTTTATTCTGGGGGGAGATCGGGAGGGTTGCTGGCTGCTGGGAGGCTTGCCTGCCTTTACGGGGGGCCGGGATCGGCACCCGAAAATCGGGAGGGTAGGCAAGCCTGGCTTACTGCACACGGTAATTGTATAGCTCCGGGCACTTAACTCAGAAACTATGCCTTATCTTGCATCAGCCGCGCGGCTTACCGTTGGATATGGGGCATACTGTGTAATATAACTGCATAGCTTCATACACTTAAACCACAATCTATGGCATCACTGCACATTAGCCGTGGGGCTTACCGCAGGATATGGGGCTTACTGCGTGCTATAATTGAATAGCTACGGGCACTTAGCCCAGGAATTAAAAGCCCACTGTAAGTCCCGCAGCTCAATTGCCCCCTTAGACTTCTACCATATTTTTATATCCAGAAAGATTGTTTTTGCATATTTTAAAAGTTAGAGTACAGCAGCCACACAGTGTAGGCAGCCATATTGGGCCTGATTCAGACCCACTCGCGAGCGGCTGTCCGCTCGCAAGTGGGTCGATGTTATGGACTGAGCATGCGCACGACGGAGGGAGCTCCGTCGTGCGCATGCGCCAGACGCGACGAGCGAAGGAAAGTCCTTCGCTCGTTGTGTCCGATCAAAGGGGGCGTGCTGTCAATGTTGATTGACAGCACGCCCCCTTTGGTGGGCGTGCCGGGGGCGTGCCTCCCTGACGGGGGCGTTCCCACGGGAACGCCTCCCGTCAGAAGCCGGCCCACTGACATCACTAGTGATGTCAGTGGGAGTGATTTTGGCTCTGATAGAGCCAAAATCACTCCGGAGCTTGCGGTTGAAAACCTCAACCGCAGGCTCCGGCTCGCAAATTCGACCATCACAATGCACGCTCGTATAGCCTGTGGGTGGTGACCCACAGCTATACGAGCGTCCAGGAGGACGCTCCATGAAAATGGAGCCCGGCCCTCATTCAGAGCGTGCGCTCTGCTCAGAGCGTACGGCTCTGAATGAGGGCCATTGTACGGTAACCAAGGTTTGAAAAAAGAATATCGACTCTGTAGGAGACAGTGATGTCACAGAGTCACGAGTGATAATGAAAATAAGTAATGATAGCAAAGGTGAAAATAAAATGAGTTACACCCAGCATTGCGGATTGGCAGATGCTTCAGTAAACTTGTAATGCAGAAGTATCAGAAATATCACATCCAAGTATAACTAGCCAACCGCAGGGGTGCCGAGAGGGGGGGGGGGAGCGGGTACAATTTACCCGGGCTTCCAGAGGGGCCCGGGTCCAGCGCCGCCCCCCCTCCCTCCTCACTATCTCCCAGCACACAGCGTGTGCTGAGATGCAGTGGGAGATTGCTGTGGCTGCTGCTTAGCAGCCGCGAGCAATCCTATGCCTGAGGGGGGGACCGATCACACTGATCGCGCCCCCCCTGGCTTTGCGCCGGGCTCGCAGCGCCCCCCTCGCGCTGCAAATGTATGCTTTTTTGTACTTTTTTATTCGAGGGGACGTGGCCACACCTCCCACGATTAGACCACACCCCCTCTTTACCGGGGCCCGGCAGGGCTCTCAACGGCCCTGGCCAACCGTTAGGAACATCCCCTTAATTCACTGAAACTTTTACTTCTCCTAAAATACAGCCTGATTTAGCTTCCTTTATTCCTTTCAATTTTGTGAGAGATAATTATGTGTTTACATTGCGAGAAAAAAACTAATTCTGGATATTCTATAAACATTCAAGAAAAAGATTTTGGTTGTAGAGTTGTGAGAATAAAGGTGTTTTATAGAACTGTGACTGAAATTAAGACAAATTAATTTATTTGAAAGAATTGTGACTGAAACTAGGAAGAAATAATGCATTAAAGATGTTACTGAAGTCTAATATTATAAAGGCATGAAGGGGAATGGCCTCGTGGCCTGAACCCCCGTTTTAGTCATTCCGGGGTCCCAGAGATGCCCCGGGCAGGGCCGGATAAAGGGGGGCAACAGGGGCGGTCGTCCCTGGGCCCCCATACAGGGTCGATGTGACCCTGCCGAGAACAGGTGTCCAGCGGCACCTGTTTCCGGATGGGGGCCGGGCTCAGAAGCCGCTGCTGTTCTATTACATGCAGCACAGACTCAGAGCGGTTCCCAAATCCCCTCATCAGCGTCATGTGACACATGTCCGTTACGCTGAGGAGGGAACCCAGGAGCAGCTCTGCCAGCCGGGACACATAAGGTAAGAGGTATGGGGCTGGAGGGCGGTGCGGGACCGGATGTAGTCACAGGCACCATGTGGCTGTGGGGGGTGGGGGAGATTTGTGGGGGCATGCGCCATTTGGCTTGGAGGGGGCCCCTCGCAATTTAGTTTCCCCGGGCCCCCACAAGCCTTAATCCAGCCCTACCCCTGGGGACCAGTCTATGTAAAGTGCCGGCTCCCTCTGTGTCAGGAGCCGAGTGCTGCACGTAATGCTACAGTGCAGCACCCGGCTCCCTGTCACTGAGGAGTCAGCACTTTGGTGTCATCCCTCGGCAGGTGACACCCGGGTGCAGCCCGCACCCCTCTTGTGACGCCACTGTTTACCTGTGCTGGCCTCGGGCCTCTACTTTAGTTATTGATTAATGAAAATATTCTATAGCATTGAATAGTTTATACTAAACTGCTATCCTATCTGCCACTCTGTTTCCTAGATGTGCTATATTCTTTTTTAAACTGCAACGTGTTTGTAAACTGCCTGAACTTCACAATTCTGAGTGAATCAAAGGCCCGGCTCCAAAACTAGGCAAAATATAAGTTTCCCTGCATCGGATGACTCGGATCTCACCTGTTTTGGATTCAATATAAATCCCGCCTGCGATGATTCGGGGGCACTACTTCACACAGGACCCCCAGATAGTATAGTGGACTGGCCACAGTGCAGCACAGAGCTCAGCTCCTAATCCTCCTAAAACTGTACAATACAGGGCAGCACTAATCTTACTGGTGCACACTGGTACTCTAACTCCCTGTAGTGCAGCCCACAGCTTTTAATCATGCAGCATAGCATTAACCTTACTGGTGCACACTGGTACTCTAACTGCTCCCAGTGCAGCCCAGAGCTCCTGATCCTAATAAAGAGCAGCATTTAATCCTTTATTAGTGCACACTGGTGCTGTAACTGCCCGCAAATGTTTTTGGTGTGTGCCAATTTCCAAATGTGCCAGTGTGCCACCATTATTATGAGGGGCACTGAGCTGCAGCAGTGTGTACAATAATTTTTTTAAAAAATTTAAAAACAAATAATAAATAAAATATATATATGTTTTAAAACTTGTGTGTGTTGTCCAGGTTCAAACATTGGGCCTGATTCAGAGCCGGTCGCTATTTGTGCTCGCTCGTCCAGAAAATAGGGGTGGCTATTCAAATGAACCGTTCGCTGTTTGCGGTCTGTTCACGCCTCTAGGTCTGAACGAGCGAACAAAACTTGCGTTCGTTTTTTGGGAAGCTACGCCCCCAGGCCGCTCGCATCCTACGTCATGTCCGCTATTTATTAGATTAATCGAGTACATCGAACAGGGTATGAGCTGCTCGCTATTCTTGTGGTTGGTTTTTGCTACCACAATTTTGCGAGCAGTTCTGGCTCTAAAATAACCCAGTGACGTGGTCAATGACGCTGCTGTTTTAAATATGCACACCCATAAAACGCCCGTTTTGACCTTTAAGCACGCCTGCGATCGGATCTCCACTCCCCGTTTTCAAGCACCTTCCCCTGTTACCACCCACATACGCCTCATCCTGTCACTCAAATTAGCAGGCATTCGCTATTTTGCGAGCACATGAATTTCGACCGCACTGACTGGTTCGCGCATGCGTATAACGATCCGTACGCATGCGCAGTTGGGCAAACATCGCTCGGAGCAAACGAGCTACCGCTTACGAGTGGCTCTGAATCAGGCCCATTGTGCTGTAAAATAATAACGTCCATTAGTTGCTTGTGTACAGTGAGTCGCAGCAGTGTGTAAAAAAAAAAAAAACTTGTGTGTTTCAGGTCCAGGCAGTGGCACTGTGTTACTATTACGCTCAGTAGGCGCCGTGCCACCACGTTACTAATATTAGCGCTACGTGAGTCGCAGTGTGAAGTTGTTGTCACTCGTCAATCGGTCGTTAGCAATATCTTCTGGTCGGCTGTGCCGCATGGCCAACCAGATAATATCACATGCGGTGCCATGCAAGGTAATGAGGGACGGGACGAGGGATTGTTCTGTCCTTTGTTACATTGTTCCGATGTGTACCGTGGATATGATGACGGCCCGTCACCACCACATCATCTAGCGTGTACCCAGCATTAAAGTTGTGTGTGTTCAGGGCCAGGCAGTGGCACTGTGTTACAATAAAGCTTAGTAAGTGTCATGCCACCATGTGAATACTATACGTGCAGTCAGTCGCAGTGGGAAGTTGTCTTTTTTTTTAAACATATTTTTAGAAAACTTGTATATTTTCAAGCAGGCCAGGCAGTGACACTGAGTTAAACAATAACACTTAGTAGGTGCCGTGCCACTGTGTTAATATCAGCGCTGTCAGTCGCAGTGTGAAATTGTCGTTAATATCAGCACTGTCAGTCGCAGTGTGAAATTGTCGTTAATATCAGTGCTGTCAGTCGCAGTGTGAAATTGTCGTTACTATAGGTGATGTCAGTCACAGTGTGAAATTATCGTTAATATCAGCGCTGTCAGTCGCAGTGTGAAATTGTCGTTAATATCAGCACTGTCAGTCGCAGTGTGAAATTGTCATTACTATAAGTGATGTCAGTCGCAATATGAAATTGTTGTTAATATCAGTGATGTCAGTCGCAATATGAAATTGTTGTTAATATCAGTGATGTCAGTCGCAGTGTGAAATTGTCGTTAATATCAGCGCTGTCAGTCGCAGTGTGAAATTGTCGTTAATATCACCGCTGTCATACGCAGTGTGAAATTGTCGTTAATATTAGCGCTGTCAGTCGCAGTGTGAAATTGTCATTACTATCAGTGATGTCAGTCGCAGTATGAAATTGTCGTTAATATCAGTGATGTCAGTCACACTAAATTGTCGTTAATATCAGCGCTGTCAGTCACAGTGTGAAATTGTCGTTACTATCAGTGATGTCAGTCGCAGTGTGAAATTGTCGTTACTATCAGTGATGTCAGTCGCAGTGTGAAATTGTCGTTAATATCAGTGCTGTCAGTCGCAGTGTGAAATTGTCGTTAATATCAGCGAAGTCATTCGCAGTGTGAAACTGTCGTTAATATCAGCGCTGTCAGTCGCAGTGTGAAATTGTCGTTACTATCAGTGATGTCAGTTGCAGTATGAAATTGTCGTTAATATCAGTGATGTCGGTCGCAGTAAGAGATTGTCGTTAATATCAGCGCTGTCAGTCGCAGGGTGAAATTGTCGTTAATATCAGCACTGTCAGTCGCAGTGTGAAATTGTCGTTAATATCAGTGCTGTCAGTCGCAGTATGAAATTGTCGTTGCTATCAGTGATGTCAGTCGCAATATGAAATTGTTGTTAATATCAGTGATGTCAGTCGCAGGGTGAAATTGTCGTTAATATCAGTGATGTCAGTCGCAGTGTGAAATTATCGTTAATATCAGTGAAGTCATTCGCAGTGTGAAATTGTCGTTACTATAAGTGATGTCAGTCACAGTGTGAAATTATCGTTAATATCACCGCTGTCAGTCGCAGTGTGAAATTGTCGTTAATATCAGTGCTGTGAGTCGCAGTGTGAAATTGTCGTTAATATCAGTGAAGTCATTCGCAGTGTGAAATTGTCGTTACTATAAGTGATGTCAGTCACAGTGTGAAATTATCGTTAATATCACCGCTGTCAGTCGCAGTGTGAAATTGTCGTTAATATCAGTGCTGTGAGTCGCAGTGTGAAATTGTCGTTAATATCAGTGCTGTCAGTCGCAGTGTGAAATTGTCGTTACTATAAGTGATGTCAGTCACAGTGTGAAATTATCGTTAATATCAGCACTGTCAGTCGCAGTGTGAAATTGTCGTTAATATCAGCGCTGTCAGTCGCAGTGTGAAATTGTCGTTAATATCAGTGATGTCAGTCGCAGTGTGAAATTATCGTTAATATCAGTGAAGTCATTCGCAGTGTGAAATTGTCGTTAATATCAGTGCTGTCAGTCGCAGTGTGAAATTGTCGTTAATATCACCGCTGTCAGACGCAGTGTGAAATTGTCATTAATATCAGCGCTGTCAGTCGCAGTGTGAAATTGTCATTACTATCAGTGATGTCAGTCGCAGTATGAAATTGTCGTTAATATCAGTGATGTCAGTCGCCCTAAATTGTCGTTAATATCAGCACTGTCAGTCGCAGTGTGAAATTGTCGTTAATATCAGTGCTGTCAGTCGCAGTGTGAAATTGTCGTTACTATAGGTGATGTCAGTCACAGTGTGAAATTATCGTTAATATCAGCGCTGTCAGTCGCAGTGTGAAATTGTCGTTAATATCAGCACTGTCAGTCGCAGTGTGAAATTGTCATTACTATAAGTGATGTCAGTCGCAATATGAAATTGTTGTTAATATCAGTGATGTCAGTCGCAATATGAAATTGTTATTAATATCAGTGATGTCAGTCGCAGTGTGAAATTGTCGTTAATATCAGCGCTGTCAGTCGCAGTGTGAAATTGTCGTTAATATCACCGCTGTCATACGCAGTGTGAAATTGTCGTTAATATTAGCGCTGTCAGTCGCAGTGTGAAATTGTCATTACTATCAGTGATGTCAGTCGCAGTATGAAATTGTCGTTAATATCAGTGATGTCAGTCACACTAAATTGTCGTTAATATCAGCGCTGTCAGTCACAGTGTGAAATTGTCGTTACTATCAGTGATGTCAGTCGCAGTGTGAAATTGTCGTTACTATCAGTGATGTCAGTCGCAGTGTGAAATTGTCGTTAATATCAGTGCTGTCAGTCGCAGTGTGAAATTGTCGTTAATATCAGCGAAGTCATTCGCAGTGTGAAACTGTCGTTAATATCAGCGCTGTCAGTCGCAGTGTGAAATTGTCGTTACTATCAGTGATGTCAGTTGCAGTATGAAATTGTCGTTAATATCAGTGATGTCGGTCGCAGTAAGAGATTGTCGTTAATATCAGCGCTGTCAGTCGCAGGGTGAAATTGTCGTTAATATCAGCACTGTCAGTCGCAGTGTGAAATTGTCGTTAATATCAGTGCTGTCAGTCGCAGTATGAAATTGTCGTTGCTATCAGTGATGTCAGTCGCAATATGAAATTGTTGTTAATATCAGTGATGTCAGTCGCAGGGTGAAATTGTCGTTAATATCAGTGATGTCAGTCGCAGTGTGAAATTATCGTTAATATCAGTGAAGTCAGTCACAGTGTGAAATTATCGTTAATATCACCGCTGTCAGTCGCAGTGTGAAATTGTCGTTAATATCAGTGCTGTGAGTCGCAGTGTGAAATTGTCGTTAATATCAGTGCTGTCAGTCGCAGTGTGAAATTGTCGTTACTATAAGTGATGTCAGTCACAGTATGAAATTATCGTTAATATCAGCACTGTCAGTCGCAGTGTGAAATTGTCGTTAATATCAGCGCTGTCAGTCGCAGTGTGAAATTGTCGTTAATATCAGTGATGTCAGTCGCAGTGTGAAATTATCGCTAATATCAGTGAAGTCATTCGCAGTGTGAAATTGTCGTTAATATCAGCGCTGTCAGTCGCAGTGTGAAATTGTCGTTAATATCACCGCTGTCAGACGCAGTGTGAAATTGTCATTAATATCAGCGCTGTCAGTCGCAGTGTGAAATTGTCATTACTATCAGTGATGTCAGTCGCAGTATGAAATTGTCGTTAATATCAGTGATGTCAGTCGCCCTAAATTGTCGTTAATATCAGTGATGTCAGTCGCAGTGTGAAATTGTCGTTAATATCACTGCTGTCAGTCGCAGTGTGAAATTGTCGTTAATATCAGCGCTGTCAGTCGCAGTGTGAAATTGTCATTAATATCTGCTGTCAGTCGCAGTGTGAAATTGTCGTTACTATAAGTGATGTCAGTCGCAGTGTGAAAATATCGTTAATATCAGTGAAGTCATTCGCAGTGTGAAATTGTCGTTAATATCAGCACTGTCAGTCGCAATGTGAAATTGTCGTTAATATCAGTGATGTCAGTCGCAGTGTGAAATTGTCGTTAATATCAGTGCTGTGAGTCGCAGTGTGAAATTGTCGTTACTATAAGTGATGTCAGTCGCAGTGTGAAATTGTCGTTAATATCAGTGATGTCATACGCAGTGTGAAATTGTCGTTAATATCAGCGCTGTCAGTCGCAGTGTGAAATTGTCATTACTATCAGTGATGTCAGTCGCAGTATGAAATTGTCGTTAATATCAGTGATGTCAGTCGCTCTAAATTGTCGTTAATATCAGCACTGTCAGTCACAGTGTGAAATTGTCGTTACTATCAGTGATGTCAGTCGCAGTGTGAAATTGTCGTTACTATCAGTGATGTCAGTCGCAGTGTGAAATTGTCGTTAATATCAGTGCTGTCAGTCACAGTGTGAAATTGTTGTTAATATCAGCGCTGTCAGTCGCAGTATGAAATTGTCGTTAATATCAGTGATGTCAGTCGCACTAAATTGTCGTTAATATCAGTGATGTCAGTCGCAGGGTGAAATTGTGGTTAATATCAGTGCTGTCAGTCGCAGTGTGAAATTGTCGTTAATATCAGCGAAGTCATTCGCAGTGTGAAACTGTCGTTAATATCAGCGCTGTCAGTCGCAGTGTGAAATTGTCGTTACTATCAGTGATGTCAGTTGCAGTATGAAATTGTCGTTAATATCAGTGCTGTCAGTCACAGTATGAAATTGTCGTTACTATCAGTGATGTCGGTCGCAGTAAGAGATTGTCGTTAATATCAGCGCTGTCAGTCGCAGGGTGAAGTTGTCGTTAATATCAGCACTGTCAGTCGCAGTGTGAAATTGTCGTTAATATCAGTGCTGTCAGTCGCAGTATGAAATTGTCGTTGCTATCAGTGATGTCAGTCGCAATATGAAATTGTTGTTAATATCAGTGATGTCAGTCGCAGGGTGAAATTGTCGTTAATATCAGTGATGTCAGTCGCAGTGTGAAATTATCGTTAATATCAGTGAAGTCATTCGCAGTGTGAAATTGTCGTTACTATAAGTGATGTCAGTCACAGTGTGAAATTATCGTTAATATCACCGCTGTCAGTCGCAGTGTGAAATTGTTGTTAATATCAGTGCTGTGAGTCGCAGTGTGAAATTGTCGTTAATATCAGTGCTGTCAGTCGCAGTGTGAAATTGTCGTTACTATAAGTGATGTCAGTCACAGTGTGAAATTATCGTTAATATCAGCACTGTCAGTCGCAGTGTGAAATTGTCGTTAATATCAGCGCTGTCAGTCGCAGTGTGAAATTGTCGTTAATATCAGTGATGTCAGTCGCAGTGTGAAATTATCGTTAATATCAGTGAAGTCATTCGCAGTGTGAAATTGTCGTTAATATCAGTGCTGTCAGTCGCAGTGTGAAATTGTCGTTAATATCACCGCTGTCAGACGCAGTGTGAAATTGTCGTTAATATCAGCGCTCTCAGTCGCAGTGTGAAATTGTCATTACTATCAGTGATGTCAGTCGCAGTATGAAATTGTCGTTAATATCAGTGATGTCAGTCGCCCTAAATTGTCGTTAATATCAGTGATGTCAGTCGCAGGGTGAAATTGTCGTTAATATCAGTGCTGTCAGTCGCAGTGTGAAATTGTCGTTAATATCAGCGCTGTCAGTCGCAGTGTGAAATTGTCATTAATATCTGCTGTCAGTCGCAGTGTGAAATTGTCGTTACTATAAGTGATGTCAGTCGCAGTGTGAAAATATCGTTAATATCAGTGAAGTCATTCGCAGTGTGAAATTGTCGTTAATATCAGCACTGTCAGTCGCAATGTGAAATTGTCGTTAATATCAGTGATGTCAGTCGCAGTGTGAAATTGTCGTTAATATCAGTGCTGTGAGTCGCAGTGTGAAATTGTCGTTACTATAAGTGATGTCAGTCGCAGTGTGAAATTATCGTTAATATCAGTGGTCATTCGCAGTGTGAAATTGTCATTAATATCAGCACTGTCAGTCGCAGTGTGAAATTGTCGTTACTATCAGTGATGTCAGTCGCAGTATGAAATTGTCGTTAATATCAGTGATGTCGGTCGCAGGGTGAAATTGTTGTTAATATCAGTGATGTCAGTCGCAGTGTGAAATTATCGTTAATATCAGTGAAGTCATTCGCAGTGTGAAATTGTCGTTACTATCAGTGATGTCAGTCGCAGTATGAAATTGTCGTTAATATCAGTGATGTCAGTCGCAGGGTGAAATTGTTGTTACTATCTGTGCTGTCAGTCGCAGTGTGAAATTATTGTTAATATCAGTGCTGTCAGACGCAGTGTGAAATTGTCGTTAATATCAGCGCTGTCAGTCGCAGTGTGAAATTGTTGTTACTATAAGTGATGTCAGTCACAGTGTGAAATTATCGTTAATATCACCGCTGTCAGTCGCAGTGTGAAATTGTCGTTAATATCAGCGCTGTCAGTCGCAGTGTGAAATTGTCGTTAATATCAGTGCTGTCAGTCGCAGTGTGAAATTGTCGTTACTATAAGTGATGTCAGTCACAGTGTGAAATTATCGTTAATATCAGCACTGTCAGTCGCAGTGTGAAATTGTCGTTAATATCAGCGCTGTCAGTCGCAGTGTGAAATTGTCGTTAATATCAGTGATGTCAGTCGCAGTGTGAAATTATCGTTAATATCAGTGAAGTCATTTGCAGTGTGAAATTGTCGTTAATATCAGTGCTGTCAGTCGCAGTGTGAAATTGTCGTTAATATCACCGCTGTCAGACGCAGTGTGAAATTGTCGTTAATATCAGCGCTGTCAGTCGCAGTGTGAAATTGTCATTACTATCAGTGATGTCAGTCGCAGTATGAAATTGTCGTTAATATCAGTGATGTCAGTCGCAGGGTGAAATTGTCGTTAATATCAGTGCTGTCAGTCGCAGTGTGAAATTGTCGTTAATATCAGCGCTGTCAGTCGCAGTGTGAAATTGTCATTAATATCTGCTGTCAGTCGCAGTGTGAAATTGTCGTTACTATAAGTGATGTCAGTCGCAGTGTGAAAATATCGTTAATATCAGTGAAGTCATTCGCAGTGTTAAATTGTCGTTAATATCAGTGCTGTCAGTCACAGTGTGAAATTGTCGTTACTATCAGTGATGTCAGTCGAAGTGTGAAATTGTCGTTAATATCAGTGCTGTGAGTCGCAGTGTGAAATTGTCGTAACTATAAGTGATGTCAGTCGCAGTGTGAAATTATCGTTAATATCAGTGAAGTCATTCGCAGTGTGAAATTGTCGTTAATATCAGCGCTGTCAGTCGCAGTGTGAAATTGTCGTTACTATCAGTGATGTCAGTCGCAGTATGAAATTGTCGTTAATATCAGTGATGTCGGTCGCAGGGTGAAATTGTTGTTAATATCAGTGATGTCAGTCGCAGTGTGAAATTATCGTTAATATCAGTGAAGTCATTCGCAGTGTGAAACTGTCATTACTATCAGTGATGTCAGTCGCAGTATGAAATTGTCGTTAATATCAGTGATGTCAGTCGGAGGGTGAAATTGTTGTTACTATCTGTGCTGTCAGTCGCAGTGTGAAATTATCGTTAATACCAGTGCTGTCAGACGCAGTGTGAAATTGTCGTTAATATCAGCGCTGTCAGTCGCAGTGTGAAATTGTCGTTAATATCAGTGCTCTCAGTCGCAGTGTGAAATTGTCGTTACTATAAGTGATGTCAGTCGCAGTGTGAAATTATCGTTAATATCAGCGCTGTCAGTCCCAGTGTGAAATTATCGTTAATATCAGCGCTGTCAGTCGCAGTGTGAAATTGTCGTTAATATCAGTGCTGTCAGTCGCAGTGTGAAATTATCGTTAATATCACCGATATCAGACGCAGTGTGAAATTGTCGTTAATATCAGCGCTGTCAGTTGCAGTGTGAAATTGTCGTTAATATCAGTGATGTCAGTCGCAGTATGAAATTGTCGTTAATATCAGTGATGTTAGTCGCACTAAATTGTTTTTACTATAAGTGATGTCAGTCGCAGGGTGAAATTGTCGTTAATATCAGTGATGTCAGTCGCAGTGTGAAATTGTCGTTAATATCAGCGCTGTCAGTCGCAATGTGAAATTGTCGTTAATATCAGCGCTGTCAGTTGCAGTGTTAAGTTGTCTCTTTTTTTTTAAGAAAAAAGAAAAACTTAGGCCCTGATTCAGAGCCGGACGCTCTGACCAGAGCGCTCGCTCTGAATCAGGGCCCACCTCCATAATTATGGAGCGGCCTCCTGGACGCTTTTATAGCTGTGGGTCACCACCCACAGCCTATACGAGCGTGCAGGATGATGGTCGCGATGGTCTTGACCATCGCGACCATCGCCAGTGCGAGCAGAAGCCTGCGGTTGAGTTTCTCAACCACAAGGCCAGGAGTGATTTTGGCTCTATCAGAGCCAAAATCACTCCCACTGACATCACTAGTGATGTCAGTGGGGCCGGCTTCTGACGGTAGGCGTTCCCTTGGGAACGCCTCCGTCTGGCAGGCACGCCCCCGGCACGCCCACCAAAGGGGGCGTGGTGTCAATCAACATCGACAGCTCGCCCCCTTTGATCAGACACTACGAGCGAAGGAAAGTCCTTCGCTCGTCGCGTCTCGCGCATGCGCACGACGGAGCTCCCTCCGTCGTGCGCATGCGCAGTGCACACCATCGACCCACTTGCGAGTGGACAGCCGCTCGCGAGTGGGTCTGAATCAGGCCCTTAGTTTTATAAACCCTGTGTCTGTTCAAGCAGGCCAGGCAGTGGTATTGTGTAAAACAATAACGCTCAGTAGGTACCGTGCCACCGCATTAATATCAGCACTGTTAGTCGCAGTGTGAAGTTGACGTGAATATGAGCGCTCCAGTCCCAGTGTGAAGTTGTCATTAATATCACTGCTGTCAGTCGCAGTGTGAAGTTGTCTTTTCAAAAAAATAAATAAATAAATATAATTTTTTAAAACTTGTGTATTAAAAGCGCTGTGTATTAGAGGCACTGTGAGTAAATATGGATCATGATCAGTTGATAGAAGAGCAGGATCAGCAACCAAGTACTATCACTGCAGCTGCCAGTCATGATGATACTTGTCCTTTAACATCTACTGAAGCCGGTGCACACGGGTACAGAGGGTTTAAGACAGGGCTCCTGCAATCAAAACAATATTTCACAATGTTAAAGAAAAAAACACCTCTAATAATAAAGGGATAGTTTCCTGCTGAAAAATATAAAATTGCCAACATACCATACACGACACGCAGTGGCAGGGAAGGCTCAGGCCATGGCCTTTATTTGCTAGTGATGGTTCTGCAACTGCTGTCAATAAGGCATCTTCTTCTGTAATCTCACATGACGATGCAACACCTTCTCACTCAGGGCCTGATTCAGCAAGGATCGCAGTTGCTAATACTTAAGCAATCGGCCGATTAATTTGCACTGTGCATGTGTATGCATCGCAGTGCACGTGCACGAACCAGGCGATGCCAATCGGAAGTGCCATTTGTGGTAATGGAGGGTGGTCGTGCGAAAGCAGGTGTGCCAGTGTGTTGCAATGCCATTGCAGGGGCGTGCATAAATTATCCACTGCGGGCCATACGCAGCCTGAGGTCTCATAGCCTGCGTGGCTGTTAACACTTTCTGAGTAAGGTCTGGGCTTGTGCAAGTGTGCGTATGGGTCTGATGTTACTCGATGTTACCGATTGTTTCACTATTTTGCTAAGTATTACAGATGTGAGACAAGACTGGGCGTCCTTATGGGTGGGATGTACTAAAGAAAAATGCAGTAAAAACCCTGTTTTCGGGGTTTTTACCACAATTCCATATGTACTAAGCCCTGGCCACCCTTTTTTCGGCACGGAGGGTAACGCCAGAAAAACCTGGCATTACCCTATAGAAGCCTATGGGCTTCTTACCGCACCCCGCTCCAGGCGGTTCGCCGCCGCCTCACCGCCCCGCTGTCGCACAGCGCTGGCCCCCACTCACCTACATTCCATTGTCGGGTTTCACATGCCGAGAGGTGACTCCATGGTGCAGTCTTCCCCTCAGTGACAGGATCCGGGTGCTGCAATGTATCATTAAGTGCAGCACTCGGCTCCTGTCACAGTGAGGGAGCCGGCACTGCACGCACCTCCGGCACCACCCACCACTCTCCATATTCTATACGGGCCGGGCACCTGGTTCGGGCCGGGCGGCCACGCCCCTTACCCGAGGCCGCGCCCAAGGCATCCCTACACGCACCAGGTGTCACCGCTGGGAGGGACGCCACTGCCTGGGTCATCCGACTCCTCCTCCTAATCTTCTGGGTGCAGGGAGGAGGAGGAGGAGCCCGGGGCTTCCTGCACATGTGACCAGCAGGAAACTCCCGGGGCTTGGAGGGGACGGGGTCCCACGGAGACCCCGTCACCTTGCGTTGGCTATTTCGCAAAGGGCAGCTCTTATTGCAAGAGCTGTCCTTTGCGATACTAATCGCATATGTTAGTACATAGTAAGGTTTTGGTGACTGGTGGAATGGTCACCGCAACCTTTGTACATCCCGCCGAGGCTGCTGATATTAGAACTGGGTTGCATGTGCGTTAGCAAAATAGCGATCCATGATGAATCATTCCCATAGAGTCTAGAAGAGGTCTCACGCCTACATCGCGTATTTTAGCCGCGGAAACTTATCTTGCACGCACCAGCGATTCGCCCTATTCAATTCCAAAAGATGCGAAAACAGCAACACGCGAAGTCAGAACAGGCAAAACGGGGGTTCAGAAATGGGGATATCAGCCTAAAGCCCCCCCAAAAAGTTCCAGAAACATTGGGGATCAATGTAGTAGTGCCCGATTAGCCCTAATAAAACTGTTTGAGGTACTTAAGTTTGCACAATTGCCACTAATTAGTGTATTTGCACAAGTGGTAAAGAATGGCATAAAGCAGTATTTAAGGAGAAAATAAGTAGTCCTGGCAAATTTGGGGTACCTGAAAATAAGTGCTAGCATATTTTAATTTCTCTACAGTGCAGTTTTAAAACATGTGAATTTCCAAACACATAAAAGCACCTGCAATCCCAAAAACACTTGACCCCTTCTTAGTGCACCCCCAGAACCTTATTTCGCTAGTTTGCAAACTTGTCCCCCCACTTTGTACTTTTTCACCCCCAAATTCAAAGTACTTTTTTGAGGTGTTCCTCACTGTTTTTCAGGGACTTATTGACGCAGTTATCCTCTGGGGGCTGTCCCAAGGGTTCTGAGTGGTTTCCCCACCTTTGCACCCCATATTAAAAAATTTGCACTTCTTTTCTCCTGCTATTCAGAGGCAAATCTTTTTCGCCTATTACATTTCATTGACTTTCTGCGTACATAAAAAGTGGATGGAATTGAATACAGAGATAAGTTTCCATTTGGCGAAAAGTCGCAATCGGCGATACTATTTCGCGGATCTCAGCTTTTCGCTTCTAATTGAATACAGGCCAAAGGCTGAAGAAAAAACTGTGTTCAGAAACATCACAAATCCCTGAGGAGAGTCTAAGGCTGTCCACGAGTGTGTGAGCTTGACATTTCTGATTCTGTACTTGTAGAGAAGTCTCGTTCCACCATTTCTGCACCCTCTTCAAATGTGGGGATGAGCAGTACATAATAGAAATTGAGGATGCTAGTGTGGAAGTGCAACAGGAGTATTAGGCGGATATTTTTGTACTATTTGTGCACTATTTGATGCTAATGAGGATGTTGTTTGTGTAAGTCAGTCAACAGTGGCAGCAGTTCTTGCTCATGAAAAAAAGCCATTGTCATGTCTGGGCATAAGACCAGAGAAGCCACCTCTTGGGTGTGGAATTATTTTTACCCAAATCCAGACAACATTTGTGAAATCATTTGTACCATTTGTAAGGCCAAAGTTATTAGAGGTTGGGGCGTAAACCATCTAGGCACCTCTTCCCTGTTACTTCATTTGCAGTTTATGCAACTTATTTAAAAAAATTATAATGATTTGTAAAATAATAATGTGCGGTCCAGTATCAGCTTCCAGCAGTTTGGACCAGCACATGTAATCTCCACCGCCAACACCCTCATCATCAACCACCTCATTAATGATATGAGGTAGTCCTTCCAAAAAAATTGTTTTGTGGAGAACCAAACAAACCAATAACTTCAGCCACAAAAAAAGGCAGTACCTGTAGTGCTTGGTTTGTTAAACTGTGCATGTTGAATATCCAACATAAGGGTGGGTGGAAGGGCCCAATGATAATTCCATCTTGCACCACTTTTCTTTTCATAATGGGCTGTATTTTTGGGGGTCATTGGCAACAGTCTTTTTTGCATAGACAAACATTTTTATTGGTTGTTGCTCTAATACATTACTACACATTTTTAAAACATAAATACTAATAATACAATATTAATAGCCAAGAATTTCCAACAACAGATTAGAGAAAAAATTAAAAACAAATAGGAGGCTGACCTACTGGCCATACTACCCCTCTTCTCCCTCATACATTTTATTTGGCAATTAAACAATTAAATAAAATAATTAACTAATCAATCCTTCCTATACCTGCCTTCCACTACATACATACTCCATCTCACTGTACTGCCCTTGGGCCTCTTATCTAGTTCTTGATTAGTGAAAATATTATTGGTTTCTATGGAGTCATATAGTTTATTAAACTGCCATCCTGTCTTCCACTGCTGTGTGATAATGTTTCATAGCTGTGCTATAGTAATTTAAGCTGTAAAACATAATACATTCATTAAAAAATAGAAAATTATTGGCTGTTAGTTAAGTGTGTCATTTATATCTAAGTACAAATATGTCTGGTTAAATATATATCGTAAGACTTAAAATTCATGGAGTTATTTTTTACCCCATAAATAATGTTAGTTTTGAAGTTATGGAGCAATAATTGTCCCTAGAACATGTATGATCAAAACTGTAGAATAATGTTCATTGCATCCATAGGTACTGAAGAATGCAGAATTAGGAACTGTCTCCCAGTACAGCTATAAGGAGGCTGTTGATGTCTATTAATTGTGTTTTATCTCACCGAGGAGCCAGATTACACAAGTCTATTTTTATGTGAAGATGTTTTGAAAAATGGAGGGTGAGAAGGCCCCCCCCCCCGATAAGTATTGTGGCTAGGGCCTCATTGGGTTTTAAACAGACTCTCCCCCTAATGGATAGCCTTCAAAGCCCATTCCTATGAGGACAGTTTACTACTAAGGGGCCTATTCATTAAACGTAAAAATTCTCTGGAGATAATTAGCTTTAGAACTCTCATGGAGTTCTAGCTAATTATAGGTGGAATTCATCATTCCACCTCTCCATAAGTATCTATTCCGAAAAGCTGTCATTTTTGCGATGACAGCTTTTCGGGAAATAGATACTTTTCCCTGCCTACACTACCTTATCGCATCTGGAAACAGTGCTGCGCATGCGCTGTTACATCTGTAAAACTAGCGCATGCGCAGCACTGCCTACAGATGCGTTAAGTTTCTGTACCCCCCCCGACCCCTCCCCCCACCCCCCTCCCCCCTCCGCTCACCTCCCCCCCCCCCGACTTACCTGTCCGCGCAGCAGCCTCCGGCTCCGTCCTGCTGGTCTGTGATGTGGTTTCCCAGCAGACCACATGACAGATTAGAAAAAAATATATATTTTTTTTCTTTTTCTAAACTTTCTTGTGCTCTGCTGGGGAGCACACATGACAGACCAGCCTCCGGAGCCTGAGGACGGAGCACAGCGCCGGAGGGACTCGTCGGGGGACCTGCACACGCTGATACAGGTAAGTGGATTCTGCTATTCGCCACCTCACAGTGGCGAATAGTAACTGCATCAAATTCCGAAAATTCATAATTTTCAGAATTTGATGAATACCACAATTTCCACATCCCCATACTAATGTATGGGGAGTGTGGAAATTAACGCAGGGGAACTTAGCAAGGAGATATCTGTGATATCTCCTGTGTTAAGTCTGTTCATGAATGCCAAAATAACGTTATTTAAGGAAAATGTCCTTAAAAACGTTATTTTAGTGTTGATGAATAGGCCCCTTAGACCAATAGCAATGTGGCTGCATAGACATAAGGCTGGGAATAGGGTCAGTGCCACTTGGAGGGCAATGGAACTACTGTACTCCAATAAGAAAATGTGGCTAGGAATAGTGTCTATGCAATGAGCCTGTGCTAATAACAGGGCTAGCACAAAACAGCCTTTACATTGTGCACCACAGGGCTACAGCAATGTGACTTATATAAATTGACCTGTGTAATGCAGTATGTGCAGAATTCTGACTGACATGGCCATAACTACCATAGGTGCAAGGGGTGCAGTTGGTATGGGGCCCAGAGCTGAGGGGGGGCCATATTCTTGTCAAAGTTACATGTGACTTATACAGTTTTCACCAGTGGGTGGTACATAGCGGCCCTTACAAACTTTTGCATTGAGACCTTCAAATATCCTAGTTACATTACACCCCTGATAACTGATGTTATTGGCTGACATCTGAGTCTCCACAGCACAGTTTGTGCAATGTTGCTTCTACATGCAATATACAACTACATGTACTACAACAACATTACCATAATTACTTATTTTAAACATCCTGTTATATACATAACTGTGTGTTTTATTTTTATAAAAATAAACAGACTCATTATACACATTATCATAGTAACGGGATCGGTATGAATGACTGCCGGACCTATGTCAATGTTCAATCCCGACGCCGGAAGACCGGCAGCAGTGGCGTCAGAAGGGGGGTGCGGGGGGTGCGGCCCGCATCGGGTGTCACCCTTCAAGGGGGTGACACCAAAAACAGCAGCATACAGACCCGCGGGCCGCACCTGCTGCCAGCACACCCCCTTCCTCCGAGGTCCTGCACTCTGCCGCCGCCGCCGGGAGTGACTTAGTTCTCTCTCCGCGGCCGGCGTCCAGAGCCACAGACAGGCACAGAGCATTTCTATGTGCCTGTGTGTGGCTCTGGACGCCGGCCGCGGTGACGTCATCACTCGCGCGGCATGAGGAAGAAGGAGGTGCGCGCCCGGAACCCTCCTGGTGGAAGCCAGCCTGGAGTGGACATCCTGAAGATAGGTAAGTAAGTATTGCACAGGGGAGGGGGCACAGCATAAGGGGCATTACTGGGGGTGTTCTGGGGGCACTACTGGGGGTACTGTATAGGGGGCACAGTATAAGGGCATTATGGAAGGCACAGCATATGGGGCACTACTGTCTGGGGGCACTGCATAAGGGGAGCTCCTGCGGGGTACTGTATAAGGGCACTACTGGGGTACTGTATAAGGGCACTATAGGGGGCACTGTATAAGGGGTGCTACTGGGGTACTGTATAAGGGCACTATAGGGGGCACTGTGTAAGGGGTGCTACTGGGGGTACTGTGTAAGGGCACTACTGGGGTACTGTATAAGGGCACTATAGGGGGCACTGTATAAGGGGTGCTACTGGGGTACTGTATAAGGGCACTATAGGGAGCACTGTATAAGGGGTGCTACTGGGGGTACTGTATAAGGGCACTACTGGGGTACTGTATAAGGGCACTATAGGGGGCACTGCATAAGGGGAGCTACTGGGGGCACAGCATCAGGGGCTCTAATACAGGAAGCATTGCATAATGGGCTTTAATATAGGAGGCATTGCATAATGGGTTCTAATACAGGAAGCACTGCATATTGGGCACAACTACAGGGGGCATTGCATAAAGGGGTATTACTAAAGGGGAAACTGCATAATGGACACTATTACTGGGGGCATTGAATAAGGGGCACTACTACTGTGGGCATTGTGTATAAGTGTCAATAACGTGGTCATTGTGTGAAATGGGCACTCCTGTGTGTCAGAACATAAATAAGGGACTCTACTTTATGGTGTAATGTGAATCTCTAGCACTATGTGCGGTGTAATGTGGATAAGATTGTGCTACTGTGTGGCGTAATTTGAATTAGGGATAGTATTGTATGGCCATGTCCCTTTCTTTTAAGATCACGCCCCTTTTTGCGCTACATGCCTTAGGCGCACGTTGTCCTTTTATTGATAAATCGCCGGGGGGAGGGGGGGGTCGTTCCACCACATCTCTAGGACCACTTTAAGCATTGCTACCCAGAATATCGGGCGTGGCATCGACACGCCTGCCGGGTGCGCCTGGCATTCCGTGAGGAGCACAGTGTGACTGCTGGACTGGTAAGGGGGAAGAGTTCGTGGAGCTGCGCTCCATGGTCCCGATTTTTTTTTGTGGGGGGGGGGGTGTCACCATGCATTACAGTACTGGGTGACACCAACCCTAGTGACGCCTCTGACCGGCAGCAGTGAAGATCCCAACAGGTAATTAAGGTAAGTATAACTAACCTTCTCCCCCCTAACCCTCCCTTAGGGGTGCCTAACCCTAACCCCCCTGCAAGTGCCTAAACCTAACCCCTCGTCCTCTCAGCCTTAGCCTAACCCTCCCGGGGGGTGCCTAACCGTAACCTCCCCCCGGGGGTGCCTAACCCTAACCCCCCCTTCCTCTAGCCTAACCCTAACTTTCCCTGGGGTGTGCCTAACCCTAAGTCCGCCCCTGGGTCCCTAACCTAACCTTCCCCCCCCTGTGGCTGTCTGCACCCGCCGCTCGGCTTACCTTCATTAGTTTTGCCGAGCGTTGGGCTCCCGGCGTAGGGATAATGATAGGCATCGGGATTTTGACGCCTATCATTAGTCCTCTGTCGTGATTGCACAGTCGGCATTTCCACCGTCGGCTTCCTGACTGCATACCTATAGGAACATGTAACTGCATGTAAAACATGCACAAATATTTACATAATACATACGAATAAAATTAAAAAAATTCTTGAACACAAACTCTCTTACAGAAACACTTCTTCACATTAATGCATTAACTCTTTTATCAACATGGTCATGCCGATTCACTTTTGCTCGTTATGCAAGGTACTGTAGTAATAGCACAGACCAGCAGTAGTAACATTTTGTTTAGTATCTTAAGCAAATCTATTAATCCTCTCATTAGCCATAGTATGATGTATTTCTTAACTCACCAGAATTTTTGTCACTCAGGGAAACCTTATATGAATGCCTTTATTAATATTCTCATTATTTCATCAGAAAGTGCTTTTGACAATAGTGAATAAATGACTCAAATGACATGTAAATAAGTAAAATCGGATAGTAAATTACTTACAGATTTGTGACAACTTTTCTAGAAATGTTATTTTGTTTATTGGTTTGTTCTTTGACATTTGAAATCTACCGTATTAGTTTTTGAAAAAAATACATTATTTCAGTTGTTGCAATACAGCTGTGCAAATGGCATATTTATATACATATTGACATTTCATTAATTCTCCCCCCCTTTAAAAAAAATAAAATGCCCCTGGCAGCTCTCGGTAAAGACAGAAATAAATAGGTTTACGTTTGAAAGCTCAGTGGAATATGGGAAATGATGACTGCAGCAAGAAGTAGGTTACAAGAAGGACAGCATGGGGCACCAACTAATAAATTTGACCCGTCAATTAATCACAAAGCAGCACAAATGAAAAAAAAAAGATAATTATGATGCGCGTGATGGAAAAAAAAGGTAAAATAGTATAATAGTAAAATAGTCTTTAACTGTCACTATGTAGAATTAAAATGAAATAAAATAAAATAAGTTATATATTAGAACAGACCTGCAAGATGTAATCAGTTAAAAGGACACAAATAAAATGCACTCTTAAAAGAAAGAAAAACTGATTACAGTGTGCATTTTATGTGTGTCCTTTTAACTGATTACACATTGCAGATCCGTTCTAATATATAACTTATTTTATTTTAATTCTACATAGTGATAGTTAAAGAATATTTATTTACAATTTTTTTTCTGGTTACTACCCATAATTAAAGACAATTTATTTGTTTATGAAATCTGCTTTGATTATAAATTAGAAGCGCTTCACTGCATTTTATAAAATAGTATAATGCATATGTGTGTGGTTGCAAACAAAAATATTCTCAAAAATATATAGATATAAAAATATAAAGTATATATAATATAAATACTGTAAGTTTGTGTGCTCTGGTAATATTTCACTTCTCTAAAGTAAATGAAATAATCCAGCTTCAGTCATTATAGTAAATAATCAGTTAATGTGATTTAGAGAAAGTTTTATTCACAAACAATTGGGTTAATAAATGGACTGCAGAGGTTGCAATTGCGCCCAGTCTGTCACAGTCACCTACTGATCATGCTCTACCACAAATTAACTGGGCACCTGTGGGAGATACCATAAGTTTTGCAAAACCTATGCACTTGGTTAGGCAGGTGTGTTGCCAGGATCAGGGAAACGATAGTGATTATATTATAAAAAAACGCATATTTAGGGGTCAGCTCTAATAGCTGCAATGTATCGTGTTCCGGAAAGGCGCAGCGTAGGGTCCCTATATGGATGATTTTACCTTGCACCCAGGGAGGTGAGCAGAAATATCGGCAATGTACTGGCTCAGTAATGGCAAATATGTGGACAGTCAAGCCTTGTGGGAATTGTAAAGGTGCTAAGGACAAGTATTCTGTTGTCGCAAACACATTCATGTTGATTGTCTCCAGTAAGCAAGCTGGCACAGAGTGCCAAGAAATGATTGCTCAAGAGCTTTTTACTGCTAAACTCTCAGATTTTCTAAACTCTCACCCTATTACATTTGGCCCTTGGTATCAAAACAGTTTTCAAGGGGCATCATTTTTTTTTTATTTTGCATCTGGTCACCATCAACCAGAGTTACACCACTGTTCATCTTATCTATGTTTGTCAAATGGAACCTTACTGATTACCACCGGTTGTTTTTTGCCAATACCCACCTATTGTCTGCTTCCTGTTTCTCTCAATTAGTAAATACCTCAGAAACTTTGTGGCAAGTTCTAAACATATTATGATTTAAAGGAAATGGTGGATAGAAGTGAAGAGCGTACTAATTTGGTTACTGATGTTTACAATCAGTGGCGGCTCCTACCCTCTTAGATGAGGGAGCTGCCGTTGCTGAAAACGGGTGGGAGGGTAGGGATGGACATCGATTGTCGATGTTTGCCGACCATCAATGTTTTTCTTCCGATGTTAGTGTTTTTTGCCATTCGATGGCAGCGTTCAGATGTTTGCTGCCATCGAATGGTAATCATTCAATGGTGTTTTGATGGTGGCTTCTTTTCTTTAAAAACTAAAAGCTCTGCCTCCCCTGGCTTCTGTGTGCTGTGTCTCTGCCTCTGATAACCTTTCTGGCTCATGCTGCTGGGATCGTTGGAGGCTGTCTCTCACTGCCTCAGACCTGGCCCTCAGTCCCTCCCCTCCCCCCTCTCTGCTAGCTCTGGTTGGCTCTCTGAGACAGTGAGAGCCAATCAGTGTGCAGCCCTGGCCCTGCAGCAGCTGTCACTCACAGACACACAGAGTGATAGATAACAACGTTTACACCAGCAGAGATTGGGAGTGATTTCTCTGCTGGTGCTGTAAGAGGTTCCTTTTCTGTGTGTTAGAAGTGTATTTAATAATGTTTTTACACTTCATTTTCTTGTTGCTATAAGTGCCCACAGCAGCAGCAGCTGTATGGCAGTGTTTCTCATTCTCCTCGTCATCCTAAATCAGCTGTGTCTGCCTGGGTTTTTTTTTTTGCTTCATGTCCGAGCCCCTCCCCTAACCCCACATCTTTACTATTCATATGAATAGTTTTCACCACTAAATGCTTTTGATGCGATGGTTAGTTACAATCGCATCGAAAATGGTGGAAGCACTGCCATCATATGATGGTGGCCTTCCGATGTCCATCCCTATGGGAGGATGCAATTTCTCACCTTGGTCACACGCTCCCTCCTGGCCGGCTCCTGGCACCTGCGCAATCGATCTGTCCGGCGCCATTCCCAGCGCACTAGCAGCAGGGAGCCGCGCATGCGCATGCCACCGGCATCCAAAGGGCTGCATCGTCTGCAGCTCCTAGGAGCCGGTTAGAGCTGGTGGAAAAGCAGAGTAGCTCTGCTAATAGCAGCCTGGACTGGCAGTCCCAGGGGGAGGAGACACCTCCCCCTGAGGCTACCTGTTGTGTATTTGACTGACAGGTAGCTCTTCCAATAGGAAGGTAGCGCTTCCAATAGGAAGTGTAGCCAGTGCAGTTACGGACTGCACTGACTACCATGATGTGGTGGATTCTACTTTGGGGGCAGCAGTCTCGCAGCCCCTAGGTAATATCCACCACTGTTTACAATTGTGATGTGGACCTAAATGTGACAGCTTGTATACTGTATATACGGTGGCAATAGAGTTGTATATGAGTAGTATGAAATTATTATGATGGCTTAGGTCTGTATGTTACAGGCATATGATTGTTTTGTTGGCAGGGCCGCCACCAGGGGGGACTGCTGGGACTGGAGTCCCGGGCCTGAGCACTCAGGGGGCCCGCCAGACACCTGCTACTGCTGGCCACCTGCTACTAATCCCCTGGCTCACGGTTGCAGACAGTGACAGCCAGGCCCAACGGTGGGGACCCATCCACTCCTATCAGTACACTGCGGTCACCCGTTACTATCCCCCTGGCCGGGCCCCCACCACACAATACAGTGAGGAAGTCAATGACTCATCCAGCCGCGCCACCCTCCCGCTCCTCCTCCCGCACTGACTGGCGTGCCCACTGCCCTGCCCTCAATAAAGTTTGTTTGTCAATGCTGAAGCAGTCGCAGCATGACGTCATGACATCACGCCACAAAATGAGAGAGTAGCCGCTGCAGGCAGGAGAGTTAGAGTAGTGTGAGCAGCCGGCATACGGAGCATACAGGCAGAGACAGTCTAGAAGATGGAGTAAGATAGGTTAGTTTAGTGTGTGTGTGTGTGTCCTTTCTCCCAGACCTGGGCCAGGCCATTGGTTCATTGTGTATTCAGTCTGTCAGATAGTGGAGACTGAGCATGATGGGGAGAACCACACTGTCTCTGCTCCATGGAATTCTCCCATCCCATGCTGGCAGGCTCCAGTTATTTTTACTATGCTTCAATTTTTTTGATGTGCTCTACCCCCTCTGTAATATAATGCTCTTTCTGCATTTTTTTAATTATGTATAAATAAAGTAGTGAGGGATGGGAGTTGTGGGGTGGCAGGGGTTGGAGGGGGGGGGGCACTGCCTATATTGTCAGTCCCGGGCCCCACAATTTCTGATTGCAGCCCTGTTTGTTGGCATATGGTTTTCATGAAGCTGCTGTTGAGCTCTGGGCCTAATTCAGACCCGCTCGCAAGTGCTGAGCGCTCGCAAGCAGGTCGATGGTGCCCTAATGCGCATGCGCACGATGGAGGGAGCTCCGTCGTGCGCATGCGCGAGACCCGCATAGCGACAGGCATGTTCCCATGGGAACGCCTACCGTCTGGGTCCGGCCCCACTGACATCACTAGTGATGTCAGTGGGAGTGCTTTTGGCTCTAATAAAGCCAAAAGCACTCCTGGGCTTGCGGCAGCGAGACCCTACCGCAGGGTCTCGTCGCGAGCCTGATGGTCGCGATGGTCTTGACCATCGCGACCATCTTTTTGGCCACTCGCTATAACTGTGGGCCAGGAGGCCGCTCCATTTTTAGGTAGGAGGGCCCTGATTCAGAGCGAGCGCTCTGTGTGGTGGGTAGGAGGCCATTATACAAACACACTTTGTATGGATGAAAATGTCCAGTTAATAGAATTTGATGCACCTTTATTATTGTTCCAGAACTTCAAAGTCTTTTCTTAGGGGACTTTGCTCCAATAGATGTATTATGAAAGTCCCATACAGGTATAGCAATTTCAAAAAGTGAAACATTGGGTAGAGATAAGTATTCTGAGCTCCAACTTTTTTACAAGAAGTTCTACTCCAATATTTAATAATGCAAGTTACCACAGCAGGACATCATAGCTTAGTTCAACAGGCAAGTTAGTTGATTAGTAAAGCAATAAAGCAGATATACAGTATAACTTCCAGACTTATAAAAAAGTGCTGCTGCAATAATGACTGTCTCCAGAGGAATAAAATCTACTTGGATTTTTGTGCAGCCTTCAGCTATTCTGTTGGGGGTGTCACCCTATAAGGGGTTCAGCAGGGACAAGGTGGTTGCTTGATGGTTCCTGAAGGTAATGGTTCCATTACATTGTGTCCATATAGTAAATTCACCGCTGTAGCTGACTTTAAATGGCTCAAACTCTAGATAGCTGCTACTGACTCCGAAATATGTCTGACGCATTTAGTATACGAATTGCAGACTTTTTCAAACCAGAATACCTTTCCCTTAGAGGCGGACAGGCTTTTTAAAATACACAGCTGCTGGGTTTTGCTATTCAATTAAGGGACTGACAATAAGACACAGTGATTTCTATAGAGTTGACAGGGTCTTTTTTTCTCACACCTACAGAGCAAGTCTGATTTCTCCTAAAATCGTTAATTTTAGAAAAATCAGCGAGACTTGCTCTGGGACCCCTGCGGCACCCCCCCCCCCCCCACGAGGACTAATTAAGCAATTGGAAGTTTCCAATTAGCTTGATCAGTCCTTAATTACTCACCTTCCGAAGTGGCATCTTCTGCATCCAGCATCAGGACCCAGTCTCCTACAGCAAGGTGAGTATGTCAGTCTGTGTGAGTGTTTCTGAGTGTGTATGAATGTGTGTATGTGCGCATGCATGATTGTGTGTGTGTATCCCCTCCCTGTAAAAGGCGTTGGGAGAACTACATCTTCCAGCAGCCCTTGCTCCTCCCACCGGCCCCCAGAGCTTCCCAGCAGTCCCCCGGGACTCCCAGCAGTCCCCTCCCCAGTGACAAGATGGAGGAAAGCCACGCGGAGCCGCGGAGACTACCAGAGATCCCCGGGGAGGTAAGTGTCTTTTTTTTAATTTTTTTACGTGACATGGGGATTTCAGCTCTGAAAACCCTGCAACCACTTTTTTTTAATTGGATACCGTGAGTATCCGGAGCGTGAGGGGTGCGAGGAGCGGAATTGGGCACGCCCAATTGGATATACCCCTAAATGTTTCCGCTTCTTATATAGCTAGTGAGAGTTGCAGATACACGTTCATTGGAGTTAACCCTTTCCACACTTGAGTAATAGATTCAATAGAATTAATATGTCAGATTTCATTTTTGCTTCAGATTCAATAGAATGAATATGCTCTATTTAATTTTTGCTATTGTAAAAATAGAATATAGAGCACAATTTTTTTTAAATTGCGTAAATTTTTAATTAAGTTTAGAATGTAAACAGACAAAAATACAATTACAGTCAGTTCCCAATAGGACAAATAATCCTTCATACAGTGAAATGCTTAACAATATTTCTTCATATATAGTCGGACATTATATATTCAAATCAATTCCCACATATCTCTGGGCATATAGAAATATACAAACATATATAGATATTCCAACAGATACATCTACCAAAATGTCCGTATTTAGCAATATTCACTAATAATTGAAACTAAAACAAAAACAAACCAAAAATTATAAATAAACTAACAACCCACTATAGGACACAATTGAAACAATTATTATGCATGCACTCTGCAGCCTGTAGAGCCACACTCTGGGAAACGCCCTTCTTCCAAGTACTTGTAGCCACGCCCCCTCAGTGTGACATCATGACGTCCCATTTTCAGGGTGGGGGACACAGGGAGGAGAATCACACTGCTCCAGCACTGATCTGTTATATTATCACATATTGTTTTCCATCTCACTCAAAAATATATTCGCCCATCCACCTCAGACCATCATCCCCTACACTCCAAATATTCACTATTGCCCCTACTTTGACTAGCAGTCACTTACATATTTAGGTGATTGTTTCTTTTGTGTGTTGTTGTGTGTATGTAGACATAAATACCATTGTGCTTAGTATTATCTGTTATCATTTTAATTAAAAATAAAATAAAAGTTAGGTTTTAGCATATATTCAAAATGTCTTACCCTTGTTCTAATTCTTTCTGCTGTCTTCAAATAAGTTTATTCACGAGTCCCAAAACCCATATTAAAAACTAGATAGTTTGCTTTTTGAGAAAACCGAACAAACCTGAACTTAGAGGTTCAGTGCTGAGCCAAGTACCAGTTCGGAATCACTTTGGGGTACTGAGTAGAACCAAATCCTGACTCAGGTCTTCTTGCAATTTTGAACTCGGATTTAAAAACGAATGTTGCATGTTTTCGATTGCATTTAAGTCCTTCCCTCATGACTTCAGGTGCTATAAGGTGGCCAAAATTGTCTGAAAATTACTGGAAATTAATGTTATTGATTTTAATAATACTATAGGAACAAAAACAGGTCCAAGATACAAGATTTTTAGCTGTTTTTATACATTGTTAAAGAAACCCAAAACCAAATCTGAACCAAAACTCTTGAGGGTAGTTTTGACGAACCCAAAACAACACGCACATCTCTATTAAAAACTCTTTAGAATATATAGTAAGATTATATTCTGCATATGATCCTATGTTGCTCCATTATTTATTACAGGTTGAGACTCCCATATCCAAAATGCTTGGGACCAGCAGTATTTTGGACATCGGAATATTCTGTATTTTGGAGTATATGCATACCATAATTAGATATCTTGGGAATGGGACCCAAATCTAAACACAGAATGCATTTATTTGTTATATACACCTTATACACACAGCCTGCAGGTAATTTTATACAATATATTCAATAATTTGTGGCTCAAACAAAGTTTGTGTACAGAAATTAAATTCATTTATGTTTCATTTACACCTTATACACACAGCCTGAAGGTAATTTTATAGGTCCCAGTTATGCTAAAAAAATTCCATATTTCGGAATATTTGGATATGGGAGACTCAACCTGTACTACTTTTTTGCTCGGTGCGGAAAATCTCCCCTTAGCATGATCAGTATATTATACCACAAATATAATAGTGTGCAATAACAAAAAGATCAGTAAAATTGTGATGACAACAATTCTATTTCTTCTGTCCTTGGGTCGGTTAGTGCCTCCAGTCTCCCCGTAGGACCACTTTCTTCTCTGTACGTAGAAACCTATTTGGTAAGTGTCATTGCTCTTATCAATCCGTTGCAATGTCATCGCAACTGAGTTTGATTTGAGAGAATGAGAAAAGCCAGCTATTCAGATCACTTTGTAACCAAACTAGAACACATTCAATTTTCTTCTGTCATTCAAAGCCTCTTGTGTACCCTCAAGAAATGATATGTGGGATTGCCTGACTCTGTCAGATATGGAATCTTATAGTTGCCTCTTGTACATGGCCAGGTGAGAGCACAGTAAAATTAACTTTGCCTTTTATCAGCCAAAGGCAGCAAATATTAAACGTATTATTATTAGGGGTGTGCACCGGCCACTTTTCGTGTTTTGTGTTTTGGTTTTGGATCTGGATCTTTCTTCGTGTTTTGGATCTGGATTGGTTTTGCCAAAACCACCCTTCCGTGTTTTGGGTTCTGGGTTTTGTGTTTTGGATCTGTATTTTTTTTAAAAAAAGCATAAAAACAGCTAAAATCACAGAATTTGTTGGTTTCTCTGCTCCTATGCTATTATTAACCTCAATAACCTTAATTTCCACTCATTTCCAGTCTATTCTGAACACCTCACACCTCACAATAGTGTTTTTATGTCCAAAAGGTTGCACCGAGGTAGCTGGATGACTATGCTAAGCGACACGAGTGGGCGGCACAAACACGTGACCCATCTAGGAGTGACACTGCAGTGGCAGACAGGATGGCAGTTAGAAAAACTAGGCCCCAAACTGTACATAATGCAAAGAAAAAAAAGAAGTGCAAGATGGAATTGTCCTTGGGCCCTCCCACCCACCCTTATGTTGTATAAACAGGACATGCACACTTTAACAAATCAATCATTTCAGCGCCAGGGTCTGCCACACAACTGTGGCTGAAATGATTGGTTCGTTTGGGCCCCCACAAAACAAGCTGGCAATTAATGTGTCCCTGCACATACTGGCTCTACGGAGGCAAGATGTCATCCTCATCCTCCTCATCCACCGATTCCTCACCCTCTTCAGTGTGTACATCCTCATCCTCACAAAGTATTAACTCGTCCCCACTTGAATCCACCACCACAGGTCCCTCTGTACCTTCTGGAGGCTGGTCTCCCTGGAAGAGCTGATAATTCATTTTGATGAACATCATCTTCTCCACATTCTGTGGAAGCAACCTCCTACGCCTTTCGCTGACAAGGTTCCCGGCTGCACTAAACACTCTTTCGGAGTACACACTGGAGGGGGGGCAACTCAGGTAAAATAGAGCCAGCTTGTACAGGGGCCTCCAAATTGCCTCTTTTTCCTGCCAGTACAGGTATGGACTGTCTGACATGCCTACTTGGATGCTGTCACCGATGTAATCCTCCACCATTCTGTCAATGGTGACAGTATCATATGCAGTGACAGTAGACATGTCAGAAATTGTTGCCAGGTCCTTCAGTCCGGACCAGATGTCCAAACTTGGTCCTGCCTGCCCTGCATCACCGCCAGCGGGTTGCTTAGGATACCTAAGTTTTTTCCTGGCAGCCCCAGTTGCGGGAGAAAATGAAGAAGGAGCCGTTGACGTGTCACGTTCCGCTTCAGCTGACAGTGTGTTCACCAGCAGGTCTTTGCACCTCTGCAGGCTTGTGTCGGCCAGAAAGAGAGACACATAGGCTTTAAACCTAGGATCAAGCACGGTGGCCAAAATGTAGTGGTCTGATTTCAACAGATTGACCACCCTGGAATCCTGGCAAAGCGAATGAAGGGCTTCATCCACAAGTCCCACATGCCGAGCGGAATCGCTCCGTCTTAGCTCCTCCTTCACTTTCTCCAGCTGCTTCTGCAAAAGCCTGATGAGGGGAATGACCTGACTCAAGCTGGCTGTGTCTGAACTGACTTCACGTGTGGCAAGTTCGAAGGGCTGGAGAACCTTGCACAACACGGAAATCATTCTCCACTGCGCTTGAGTCAGGTGCATACCCCCTCCTTTGCCTATGTCATAGGTGGATGTATAGGCTTGTATGGCCTTTTGCTGCTCCTCCATCCTCTGAAGCATATAGAGGGTTGAGTTCCACCGCGTCACAACCTCTTGCTTCAGGTGATGGCGGGGCAGGTTCAAGAGTGTTTGCTGGCGCTCCAGTCTTCGGCACGCAGTCGCTGAATGGCGAAAGTGGCCAGAAATTTTTCGGGCCACCCAAAGCGTCTCCTGCACGCCCCTGTCGCTTTTCAGAAAATTCTGCACCACCAAGTTTATTGTGTGAGCAAAACATGGGACGTGCTGGAATTTGCCCAGATGTAATGCCCGCACAATATTGGTGGCGTTGTCAGATATCACAAATCCCCAGGAGAGTCTAAGTGGGGTAAGCCACTGGGCGATGATTTCCCTCAGTTTCTCTAAGAGGTTGTCGGCAGTGTGCCTCTTACTGAAACCGGTGATACACAGCGTAGCCTGCCTTGTAACGAGCTGGCGTTTCTGAGATGCTGCTACTGGTGACGCTGCTGCTGTTGCTGCGTAAGGTGATACATCTACCCAGTGGGCTGTCACAGTCATATAGTCCTTAGTCTGCCCTGTTCCACTTGTCCACATGTCCGTGGTTAAGTGGACATTGTGTACAATGGCATTTTTCAGGACACTGAGGACACTTTTTCTGACGTTTCTGTACAGTCTCGGTATCGCCTGCCTAGTGAAGTGGAATCTAGACGGGATTTGGAACCGGGGACACACTACCTCCATCAATTGTCTAAATCCCACTGCACTAATGGCGGATACCGGACGCACGTCTAACACCAACATAGCAGTCAAGGCCTCAGTTATACGTTTTGCTTCAGGATGACTGCTGTCGTACTTCATCCTCCTCGCTAAGGACTGTTGGAGGGTCAATTGTTTAGTAAAAGTAGTGGTGTTCCTACTTCCTCTCTGGGATGATGAACGACTCCCAGCAGCAGCAACAGCAGCAGCAGTAGGCGTAGCAATGCAGGATCCTCCAGAGGAATCCCGGATAGGAGAGTCAGTCATGCCAGGGACATGGCCTGCAGGACTACTTCCGATCCTGACTAAGGAAGAAATTGACGAGGAGGGAGTTGACGGTGTGGTTTGCAGGCGCTTGGATACAACAGGACAACGGGATTTAGGTGTCCCTGGACTGCTTACGGTCTTAGCCAAAGTTTCTGAACTTGACAGTAACTTTTTATGAACGCGCTGCAGGTGCCGTATAAGGGAGGATGTTCCTAGGTGGTTGACGTCCCTACCCCTACTTATTTCACCTTTACATATGGTACATATGGCAAGACAGTTGTCCGGATTTGGATAGAAATATTGCCAGACCAAAGAGGTGGAATGTTTGGTCTTCTGCCCAGGCATGACCGTGATGGGCTTTTTCATCCCACGGACAACAACTGTCTCCCCCGGAGCCTGATTTAAACAAACCACATCACCATCAGAATCCTCCTCGCCAACTTCCTCCTCAGCGCCAGCTACACCAGTATCCTCATCCTGTTGTACTTCAACAGTGACATCTTCAATTTGCATATCAGCAAGTGGACTGTGGGTGCTCCTTTCAGCACTTGCAGGGGGCGTGCAAATGGTGGAAAGAGCCACCTCTTCCCGTCCAGTGCTGGGAAGGTCAGGCATCGCAACCACCACCACACTTGGACTCTCCTTGGGGATTTGTGATATCTTCTTAGAAAGCACAGTTCTTCGCTGTGCTTTTGCCAGCTTAACTCTTTTGATTTTTTTAGTGGGAGGAGGGCTTCCATCGTCATGTGAAGCTGAACCACTAGTCATGAACATACTAGGGATCGACCTTAGCCGTTCCTTGCCACTCCGTGTCGTAAATGGCATACTGGCAAGTTTACGTTTCTCTTCAGCTGATTTAAATGTCTTTTTCAAGGTCATTTTCCTGAACTTTGCCATGTGGGATTGTATGTGCCCTCTACTATGACATTGGGCATCGGCCTTGGCAGACGACGTTGATGGCATGTTATCGTCTATGTCATGACTAGTGGCAGCAGCTTCAGCACTAGGAGGAAGTGGTTCTTGATCTTTCTCTATTTTATTTTTATCGGAGAAAGTTTGGTCCTCCATTTATGTTATATCGATTTGATATATACGTGCGGCTAAACACAGAAAATAATTTTTTTTTTGGTTTGGACTGGAGTGTACTTTCGGGGGTTACAGCACCCTTAACGGTCAAGCCAGCCGGCCCTTTACTTATGACACAGGCGCACGCTTGGCACTACTTTGTTGATGCACGTGCGGCTACTGCGCACACAATTCACAAACACAGAAAATAATTTTTTTTTTGGTTAGGACTGGAGTGTACTTTCGGGGGTTACAGCACCCTTAACGGTCAAGCCAGCCGGCCCTTTACTTATGACACAGGCGCACGCTTGGCACTACTTTGTTGATGCACGTGCGGCTACTGCGCACACAATTCACAAACACAGAAAATAATTTTTTTTTTGGTTTGGACTGGAGTGTACTTTCGGGGGTTACAGCACCCTTAACGGTCAAGCCAGCCGGCCCTTTACTTATGACACAGGCGCACGCTTGGCACTACTTTGTTGATGCACGTGCGGCTACTGCGCACACAATTCACAAACACAGAAAATAATTTTTTTTTTGGTTTGGACTGGAGTGTACTTTCGGGGGTTACAGCACCCTTTAACGGTCAAGCCAGCCGGCCCTTTACTTATGACACAGGCGCACGCTTGGCACTACTTTGTTGATGCACGTGCGGCTACTGCGCACACAATTCACAAACACAGAAAATAATTTTTTTTTTGGTTTGGACTGGAGTGTACTTTCGGGGGTTACAGCACCCTTAACGGTCAAGCCAGCCGGCCCTTTACTTATGACACAGGTGCACGCTTGGCACTACTTTGTTGATGCACGTGCGGCTACTGCGCACACAATTCACAAACACAGAAAATAATTTTTTTTTTGGTTTGGACTGGAGTGTACTTTCGGGGGTTACAGCACCCTTAACGGTCAAGCCAGCCGGCCCTTTACTTATGACACAGGTGCACGCTTGGCACTACTTTGTTGATGCACGTGCGGCTACTGCGCACACAATTCACAAACACAGAAAATAATTTTTTTTTTGGTTTGGACTGGAGTGTACTTTCGGGGGTTACAGCACCCTTAACGGTCAAGCCAGCCGGCCCTTTACTTATGACACAGGCGCACGCTTGGCACTACTTTGTTGATGCACGTGCGGCTACTGCGCACACAATTCACAAACACAGAAAATAATTTTTTTTTGGTTTGGACTGGAGTGTACTTTCGGGGGTTACAGCACCCTTAACGGTCAAGCCAGCCGGCCCTTTACTTATGACACAGGCGCACGCTTGGCACTACTTTGTTGATGCACGTGCGGCTACTGCGCACACAATTCACAAACACAGAAAATAATTTTTTTTTTGGTTTGGACTGGAGTGTACTTTCGGGGGTTACAGCACCCTTAACGGTCAAGCCAGCCGGCCCTTTACTTATGACACAGGTGCACGCTTGGCACTACTTTGTTGATGCACGTGCGGCTACTGCGCACACAATTCACAAACACAGAAAATAATTTTTTTTTTGGTTTGGACTGGAGTGTACTTTCGGAGGTTACAGCACCCTTAACGGTCAAGCCAGTCGGCCCTTTACTTATGACACAGGCGCACGCTTGGCACTACTTTGTTGATGCACGTGCGGCTACTGCGCACACAATTCACAAACACAGAAAATAATTTTTTTTTGGTTTGGACTGGAGTGTACTTTCGGGGGTTACAGCACCCTTAACGGTCAAGCCAGCCGGCCCTTTACTTATGACACAGGTGCACGCTTGGCACTACTTTGTTGATGCACGTGCGGCTACTGCGCACACAATTCACAAACACAGAAAATAATTTTTTTTTTGGTTTGGACTGGAGTGTACTTTCGGAGGTTACAGCACCCTTAACGGTCAAGCCAGTCGGCCCTTTACTTATGACACAGGCGCACGCTTGGCACTACTTTGTTGATGCACGTGCGGCTACTGCGCACACAATTCACAAACACAGAAAATAATTTTTTTTTTGGTTTGGACTGGAGTGTACTTTCGGGGGTTACAGCACCCTTAACGGTCAAGCCAGCCGGCCCTTTACTTATGACACAGGCGCACGCTTGGCACTACTTTGTTGATGCACGTGCGGCTACTGCGCACACAATTCACAAACACAGAAAATAATTTTTTTTTTGGTTTGGACTGGAGTGTACTTTCGGAGGTTACAGCACCCTTAACGGTCAAGCCAGTCGGCCCTTTACTTATGACACAGGCGCACGCTTGGCACTACTTTGTTGATGCACGTGCGGCTACTGCGCACACAATTCACAAACACAGAAAATAATTTTTTTTTTGGTTTGGACTGGAGTGTACTTTCGGGGGTTACAGCACCCTTAACGGTCAAGCCAGCCGGCCCTTTACTTATGACACAGGCGCACGCTTGGCACTACTTTGTTGATGCACGTGCGGCTACTGCGAACACAATTCACAAACACAGAAAATAATTTTTTTTTGGTTTGGACTGGAGTGTACTTTCGGGGGTTACAGCACCCTTTAACGGTCAAGCCAGCCGGCCCTTTACTTATGACACAGGCGCACACTTGGCACTACTTTGTTGATGCACGTGCGGCTACTGCGCACACAATTCACAAACACAGAAAATATATTATTTTTTTAGCACTTGGGGGGAGCACCCCTGATGGACAGAGCACCCCCTGGACAACACTACAGCACTCCTTTAGGACTGGGACACTGCACAGGACTTTGGAGTGGACACAGCCCCTATGGAGAACTGACTGCACAACACAGTCCAGCCAGCCCCTATGGACTTTGAAGTAGTGGACACAGCCCCTATTAACAACAGCAGCACAGCACAACACAGCCAGCCCCTATGGACTTTGAAGTAGTGGACAACAGCAGCACTACACTACACTACACTACACTACACTACACAGCCCTAACTCCCACCCTCCCTCTTCACTGTCCACAGCCGAGTGAGAAAATGGCGCCGACGCGGGTACCTTATATAGGATCCAAAACCCGCGAGACTCGGAAGGCGGGATGATGACGTTTTGCCTCGATTTCAGATCCGAGTCAGGCGGGAAAAGTCGAGCCTGACTCGGATCGGACTCGGATCGGGGGGGCTCGGGGGGGTTCGGATTTCAGAAATCCGAACCCGCTCACCCCTAATTATTATACAGTAGAACAGGTTTGAGAACATTCTTTTTTATCTCCTGCTTGTAGCAGTATTGCATATACACTATATTGTACTAAATTCTACATACATTTTCATTTCTTTTTTGCAAAAATATATTTATTTATTTATGTCAACAAAAGTCATAGCAACGTCACAAAACTACATACATTAAAATAAAAAAACTTAAGTAAATAAAATTTATAAATGCTTTCACAAATTCATAATAATTCAGATTTTATATAGATTTATCACTTATATTCTTTAGAACCTCTGCAAAGAAAAATAGATAAATAAAACAAATATGATGGGCCTCATTTATCAACGAGTTTTATCATATGCAACGAGTTTTAAAACTCGTTGCATATGATAAAGGGTGCTCCAGCCATTCAGCTCCAAACGTCATTTTTCAAACAGATGACAATTAGGAGCTGATTGATTGACTACCATTATAATTTGAGACGAGCGGGTTTAGTTTCCTGGAAACCGAACCCACCCGAACTTACCTTAACTGAGGAGATCCGAGCCTCTGCTCGGATCTCCTCGTCTTTTCCAGATTCCAAAACGAGGCGCAACGCTATCTTCCCGGCGTCTGACCTCGTGTGTTTTGGAACTGATTCACCCTCATTTGTCACAGGACCACGGGAGGGGAAGGAGGGTAGGCTAGTTAGCTTAGGTAGTTGTGACAGTTAATGACAGTTGCAGTCAGTTACTGACAGTGAGAGTCAGGAGTAGGACAGGTTTAATAGTGACACTGTCTTGATGGGCAGTGCCATCCACAGTGACAGTCCCCTAGGTAATACTGACCGAGCTAGGTTTGTGGATAGGCAGTTAGCAAATCATTGTTTTCTTTCTTTTTATAGTGCAGGAACATCATTTAATATAATAAATAATATTGTTATGTGTGGCTTAAATTTTTATTTTATTTGGTGCTTTATCTGCAGGCCATGATACTGTGTCTGATATATCAGTCAGTAACGGTCAATAGGTCACTGGTTAAGTGTGTCGCAGTCGCTGGGCACATTATTTTTTTGTAAAAAAATATATATATTATTTTGTTTGTGATAAATTAATTCAGGTTGTGATACTGTGTCTGTGAGATATAATAGTCACTAATGGTCAGTAGGTCAAGGGCCACCGCGCAGTGTGTCACAGTCGGTGGGCACTTTTTTTTATAAAAAAAAATATATATATTATTTTGTTAGTGATAATCAAATTCAGGTGGTGATACTGTGTCAGTAATGATCAGTAGGTCAAGGGCCACTGCGTAGTGTGATGCTGTTGGTAGGCACTTTTTTTTCCTCATTGATAGGGAACATGAGGATTAATCAACAAAATAGTAGGAGAAGCAACCAAACACTAGCACTGTAGCTGCTGCCACCACAAGTCATGATGACAATACCGCTTCAACGTCATCTACTAAAGCCGATGCTCAAGGGTATAGATACTTTCAGTCAGGGCTTCTAAAATCATGAAAACACCTGTAATAAAGGAAAGTTTAGTGCAGAAAAAATAAAATTGCCAACATGCCATCCACCACACGCAGTGGCAAGGAAAGGCTCAGGCCTTGGCCTATATTTATGAGTGGTGGTACTGCAACTGTCAGTGAGGCATCTTGTTCTGCCTCTCATGACAATGCAAGACCTTTTCATTCGGAGTCTAGAAGAGGAGTCAAAAAATGAACTTCACTAAGGCAGTAGAACAAACTGTATGTTCAGAAACATAAATGTGACAAATCCCTTCGAAGTTATCAACTGTGAAGTGAGTTCAGACACAACCAGCTTGAGTCAGATCCTTCCCCTAATTAGACTTTTGGAAAAACAGCTTGAGAAACTGAAGGAGGAGCTCAAACAAAGCGATTCTGCTAAGCATGTCGGACTTGTCAATCAAGTCCTTTATTTGCTTCACCAGGATCCAGTGGTTGTCAGCATCTTAATATCGGATCAATACATTTTGGCAACCGTGCTCGATCCTAGGTTTAAGTCATATGTCATGTCTTTCTTTCCAATGAACACAGATCTGAAGAGATGTAAAGAGCTATTGGCGAGCAAATTGTCAACTCAAGCGGCATGTGACATGGCGACGTCTCCTCCATCAGTTTCTCTGGCAACTGCAGCTGCCAGGAAAAAACTCAGCCTTCCTAAGAGACCCACTGCTGATGCAGATGAGTCAACACAACATTTTGACATCTGGTCGGGTCTAAAATAATTGCGAAAATTAGTGGTAACTCCATCTGATACGGTCAAGATTCAAAGAATGGTTGAGGATTATTTTAACTACAGTGTTCATATAGGCATGTCAGACAGTCCGTTTGAATACTGGTAGGAAAAGAAGGCAATTCGGAGGTACTTGCACAAACTGGCTGTGATTTACTTAAGCTGCCCACCCTTCAGAAAGAGTTTTCAGCATAGCCAGGAACCTTGTCAGCAATCGCCGTAGGAGGCTACTTTCTTAAAATATGGAAAAGATGATGTTCATCAAAATGAACTACAATTACGACGAGAAAGACCTTTACTGGCAATTACGTCAAAGTCCAGAGGCACCTGTAATGGTGGATTCCAGCGGGGAATAATTAATATTGTATAAAGATGATGTACTCACTGATGAGGGTGAGGATGATATTGGCAATGACAATCTTGCTTCTGTAGAGCCAGTTGTACATAGAGATCACTGCCAGCAATGTCACCTTAGATTGCCAGGATCAATAAATTTTCTTATTCCCAATCAAGGTTATCCATTTGCCAGTGTGGTTCATGTTTACGGGCAGCTGTTTATGTTGAAAGTTTGTGTTAAAATGAATTAGCTTCTGAAGAAATTGTACTTCATACGGAAATGCGTTTGATAGAGAAGTTGGGACTGAGCAGAGCGAGTGATACGCCAGGCTGCAGAGTGTATCTTACGTTAATTTGCACTGTGCATACCCAGAACGTGAATGCATGCAAATTCACCTATGCAAATCCACATGCATTTTGCATGTATCCAACTCATATTTACATTCTTTATCTCCTCATAAGGAGAAGCCCAGAGAGGAGATGCAGCTGTCTACTTCGGGGGTGGGACGGGGCTTTCACGTCATTAGGCTCAGCCCCATCGCTGCAAATTGCCGTGATTTGCAGATCTGTTTGGGGGGGGACTAAAATTACGTAATGCATCATTTTAGCCATGCCCCCTCCCTATTAACCGCAATTAACGGTGTTATTATTTCCCCATCCTGCCAACTTCTCTACTGGGAAGTGGGTGTGATGTGGGTGATCCGGCCACTCAGCCTTGGGTACTGGGGACTGCTGCACCTACCACGGGCGGTAGGCAAGTGTGACCCAACCTTATGACTGGAGAGGCAGAAAAGGGGTGGGAATGGGCACATTTTAGTGAGGCAATGATCATGTAAATACAGGTGATGATAATGATTTATCCCAAACTAGGCGCATATACTGTCCAGGTGCAGCCACATCAGCGAAATATGCTCAACTTGGCATAAGTGTGGAAATACACTGTTTTTGTAAACACATTTCTTTGGAGTAATTTGCGCACATTTTGATACTGACACTGCATCACATTGGGCCTTATTCAGAGGTGTACTCAATGCCGATCTTTGCGCAGCTGAGCGAGTATCTGCTAGTGCGCTGCGCAAAAAGTCCTGAAAACCCCTACAATGCATGCCTCCCTCTGAGTGTACATGGTGTCCGCTCTTATGTATGGAGGCGCTGGCATTAGAATTGGCAGGGCAAAAACAAGGGAGTTGCAGGGTGGTGCCAGGGAGGAGGTCTGAAGTGAGCGCAAGAAAAGGCCGTCTCATGGGCGCACTATGGGAGTGTCACAGGCGTGTCGGTGAATGCTGCTACATTCCTAAACGTAGAGCCCCAGACATAGAAGCCATGTTTTGAGCAATTTCAGAAGGAGATAATGCGGCAGCCATAAGCTGGTGCAAGGGTTGATGGTGAATGAGTGCGATGGTGCACCGATGGCGGAGTGTTTGGAACCACCAGCGGATTTGCACTGTCCAAAGGCACTGAAAGTGGGCGTCTCAGTGCGGTGCACACTGGTACACAAGGGGAAGACTGAAACTAGCATTTGCATTTTGCCACCGGTGGGTCTCCACAAAAGCCGCAACCGTGAATGCATTAGGGTGCACCTCTTAATCAGACCCTATGGGCCAAATGTAATAGGTAGTCTGTTTTAGTAACAGTACAAACTCACACTTTCTCGCACTTTTAAAAAGTGCGAGTTTGTACTGAAACTCGCAAATTCAATAGCCTGCGAACTTTTCTGCTCGAGGCTACTGCATTTGCGAGTTTAGGCGAGTTTAGGACTATGTAAACTGACACCTTTTAATGCGAGTAGCATTAAAAGGTGCGAGTTTTAGAGAAGCCATCACAGATCAGTGAGATCCGTGATGGCTTCTGTGTGTGTGTAAAAAAAAACAACGTGCACCCCCTCCCCAAAAGCATAACCAGCCCCGGGCTTCATAAAGCCTGTTCTGGTTCTAAAAATACAGGGGCCAAAATGCGTAGGGGGCCCCTGTATATTAAGAACCAGCAGAGGGCTTTGTTGAGCTGGTCCTGGTTCTGGAAAATCAGGGGACAAAACGAATAGGGGTCCCCAGAAAATTCCAGAACCAGCACCGAACTCTGTCTAGCGGGGGGATAATGCCACAGCCAGGGAAAACCTTTCACCGGTTTCCCCGGCCAAAGCATTATCCCTGACCGCTAGTCAGTCCAGGCCGGGGATCCCTGGGGAGTTGGGTACCCCCCCAATAAAGGGGTACCCCTCTCCAGGGCACCCCAGGCCTAGACTGATAGCCCAGGGCTATCCCCGGCACCCTAGGGCGATGGGTGCCGGGTTGATAGTGTAAAGTGTAAAATTAAAGTTTCCATATTGTTTTTGGTTGTAGAACCACAAGTACCAGCAAGCCTCCCCTGCATGCTGGTATTTGGAGAACCACAAATACCAGCATGCGGGGCATTACGGGCCCGCTAGCACTTGTAGTTCCACAACTAAAGAAATAAGTAAATAAACAAACATACCCCGTGAAAGTAAAATTTTAATAAAACATACATGCACACTCACACTCACACATACTCACCTAGTATCTGAAGTAATCCATAGGGGTGTACCTGAAAAAAAAAATCCATACTCACCTCTACTATGCGTAGATCACATCCACTGGCAATGATACAATGTCGTGACATTGTATCATTGATGTAACCACAAGATTAACCTCAATTAATCTTGCGGTTATGATGTAGCGGCTCCCACCATAGACGTCTATGGGGATTTCTCACCATAGACGACTATGGGAGACACAGGCTGGCCGCATTCAGCTAATCAGGGAGCTGCTCCGGCGGAGATGCTCCCTGATTGGCTGGCGGCCCCTTCACTGACGGGCACACGTGTGCCCCGGTCATTTACGCGGAGCAAAGGTATGTGTACACACATACCTTTGCTCAGTCCGTATGGATCGGGTTTTTTTGCGTTTTCTTATTTTAACCCCTGGATTGCCTACTTGGAGAAGAGGACGTGATCTACGTATAGGAGAGGTGAGTATGGATATTTTTTTCAGGTACACCCCTATGGATTACTTCGGATACTAGGTGAGTATGTGTGAGTGTGAGTGTGCATGTATGTTTTATTAAAATTATACTTTCACGGTGTATGTTTGTTTATTTATGTATTTATTTAGTTGTGGAACTACAAGTGCCAGCGGGCCCATAATGCCCCGCATACTCAGAGGCATGCCTCTATTAGCTCTCATTCTGTGCAGTTTACTGCCCGTGGTGTAGCGCCACCCCCAGTGTCTGACTATACAGAAGTGAGGCTGAGCTGTTGCTGCCTCATCTCTCGTCTCCCTACAGTCCCAGGTAGCTCTACAAAGCTGGTGAGTGTTAACTATAAAAATGATTACAATAAACAAAGAAGATGTTTATAATTTATAAATATCTTCTTTGTATTATTCTAATAATTTTTATATCAAATATCAGGAGTATGATAAGGGAGACTCTGCCTACCCTGACTGTACGTCCCCTGCTACCTCCTCCCACATTGTTTTCCACTTATGGACTGGATGTATTGCTCAATATATGAAACTCATGCAATCCTCCTATTTCATTATACTGTTTGCACTAAGGTTCCCATTTGTAAGAGTAAATATGTTCCAGTCTGTGATTGTGATTATTTAATGATCTCATTTTAGTTAGAATGACGGAAATTTGCATACTGTACCCAAAACATTGACATAATTATGACCATAGTGATGTAGTAACGCAGTATAACTAATACAATTTATAATTTACTAGCAATAATTACAGCTGTAAATGTCAAACCCATTTCTAGGGAAATAGCAGACTTTGTGATTTCTGCTCATATCTAAAGTACATTTTCTTACATTGTAACAAGGCAACATTGGCGACATGCGATTTATAACACAAAGCCTATATGCTGCGTTGTGTATTGTATCTGGGTATTATCAGTGTTATCCAGCATCTCTGGATGTTTTTTTATACACAATGAGCAGATAGTCAGGGTAAGTGTTGCAGCTGTTGGCTGTTGCCTCAGTACATGCGGAAAGCTCACCCAGGCCAGGCTACAGGAGGAAAGCTGGAACACTTCTCCTACAGTTCCCTTTGTTTTTTATAAAACTGAATATATTTGTTTGCTTCTTGTTTTATTTTTTCATTTTACAATTAGTACTGCTGGGGACAGGGGCGCCTAGAGGGGGGGGAGCAATTAGAAATTACCCGGGCTTGCTGCGGGGGCCCGGTGGGGGCCCGGGTCCGGCACCTCTCCCCCTCCCTCTTAAGTCACGCAGCCCAGCAGTCGCTGCTGTGTGTTGGGCTGCACTGGGAGACTGCTCGTGGCTGCTAAAGCAGCAGCCAGAGTAGTCTCCTATGGCGGGAGCGATCACGCTGATCCAGCCCCCCCATTGACTGCACACAGCACCCCCCTCCCCAGCGCGCAGCGACAGCACTGAAAATATTTAAATTTTTTTCATTTTGTTTCTAAGGGGGCATGGCCACGCCCCCTGTCACCTAGGCCCGGCGCGGCTCTCGCCGGCCCTGGCTGGGGGTGGGGCGGGGTTGGCGCCGTGGGCCTCCATGATTATATGTTAAAAAAAATAATAGAATACATTTCTTTCTTTCTACAAATGGAGCATGTGGCATTGTGGTTAGATGCACAGGGCATTGCGAGAATAGTTTTGGGATAGGGTGACTTAATTAGGCAATATATGTTATATTTTATCACAACTTATCTCAACGATAAACAAAACTGTTATTGCTGAAGTTCAGCATTAATATCTTGCAGAGCCAGCTCAGCAAAACTCAGCTTCACTGGTGATACTAACCCTGAGCCAGTGGCGTAAGTTCATCCCAGGAGCTCGGAGGCAAGTTATAATTTGGTGCGCCCCCACCCCCGAAAAGGAAAATAAATATGGTGCATTTCTATCTATCTAACTATCTATGCCGGGAAGAGGTGCAATGTATTGGGCGGCCGTGACGGTACACTCCGGGTACATATTTACATCCCTAAGTGGGGTCAATATATTGTGGGCAATAGAGGAGGTGCCCCTTCAGTGCTGGCACCCGGCGGCAGGTGCCTCCATTGTCTCCCATAGTTCTGTCCCTGCCCTGAGCACTAAGGGGTCTATTTATTCAGTTGGGAAAAGTTCTTTCTCTGGAGCTTTCCCTGAAGAATGGGCTTTTCTCAACCCCTCTCATTTTGCCAACATTTTAACTCTGCTGTTTGCCTCCAGCCCTATAGACCAATACGGGGATGGAGGCTTACCCGAATTTACTCTATTGGGTACTTGCGAATCCGCAGAGGCTTTACAAGAACAACTCTGGGTCAAAACACATGCACACTGCAGCGTTAAGCTGCTACTGAGGAGGAGAAAACTCTCACGTAGTAGCAGGGTTTTGTCAGGGCTCCGGATTTATAGTTTACGCTTATTTCTAATAAACGGACTCCTAAGTCTTAAGTCTTTTGGTCATTTTAAGATGACAATAACATGCTTTGCATGCGGAAGCTTATATGCTGCAAAACTCTGTGAAATATATTGGCAGCACATTCTACAGCCTGTTAGAGCATTGCTATCATTCACAGAGACCAGTGACCCCTTGATGTATAAGAGAAAAAACGTTTTCATCAGCCATAGAGATGTTCACCTGTGATAAATATAACTTGCAGCTCTTATCATGCATGTATCTATAATGGATACAGGGTGTGTTGTGGATCCAGGTGGCCCCACACTACACACCATGCACCATTTCCCAATACTTACCTCTCCGTTGGTGCTGCAGATATCATCGGGAACATAGCTAAGACACCATGTTTCTGGAGATCTACGCATGGGCCCAAAGCCAGCATAGAAACGCCCACTACCGCTTTCGCACATCTGTAATACTTTGCAATCCTGAGTATACATTGGAAACATCGAGTAACATCGGCATTACAGCAGGTCTTACTCAGAAATTGCTTAACTCGAGTACACAAGCTGCGTATGGCGTCGCAGTGGCTAACTTATGCACGCCCATGCAACGCCATTCAAATGGACTGGCATGCCTGCATTTCTCCGACCGTTCCCTCATCACCACCCCCAAACGCTGATGTCCCATTCCTCTGTCTGCGGTGGCTTTGTATCTGCGTAAGTGAACACAGAGCGATCGTAATGCTAACTCACGCACGCGCACTGCGTTGCATATGTATGCACAGTACACAACAATCGGCCGTCTGCGTGCGCTATCGCAATACGATCCATGCTGAATAAGGGACCATTGTCCAAAGCAACCAATCAGATTGTTACTAACATTTTATAGAATGTACTAAATAAATGACAGCTAAAATCTGATTGGCTGCTATGGGGAAACACCTTCACTGGTCCTCTTTCAAATGGTTGATAGATTTCCTAACCAAGGAGAAAAACAAAAACAGTATACAGGGAGTTAGAGATTTAAAGATAGATCTGACTATGGCAGGAAAATACAAAAGTAATACTTACTTAGGAATATAGAGAATGCTATAGGTGGGAATAGGATAGAGATAGAGGGGGAGGAATGGGAATAGAGGGCAGGACCAGAAGCCTGTGACACTGCTGGTGGAGGTTAGGAACACACTTGGTTGTGGCAGACGGCTAGGATAGAATACCACATACTAAATGTGTCTACAATAGAAAGTTTGAGAAACCCTGGGAAGGGTCTCATTGGAATGGTGAACTATTATAACTGAGCCAGTCACTCCAGACCTGGGTATATTTTTGGGACTTGCTATTCAAATATCCTGACATTTTTCCCACAGTTGCTATGTACCAAATTGTTTTAAGAAGCTCTTGTCATTAAGGGAGCATCAACCAAATATCTTGCAATATTAAGAATCTGTAAGGAAAGTTTATCAGAATGCTTATCCAGCCCCCCAATGGGTAACCAAGCAGAAAGGGCCAGAGAGATCGCTACACTGAAGCTTTGAGCAGGGCCGCTGAGACATAATGCTGTGCCCAAATGCTAGAGGAGGTGTGGCCATCCCCATTTGTCAAAACTTTGACTTAAAATACTATGCTTTGTGGTGGCATGGATCTAGTATGGCCCACCCAGGCCCGTCTTCCCCAGCCCCCTCTCAGTGCCCTAACTTTGAGTATATCATTAATAAAACTACCTACATCATCCTATTTAGTAGGTGACATTAAATTGTAAAGGACAGGAAAAAGGGATTATATACACATCGATTTTGAAATTAGGTCAGGTGTCATACTCTGATTGGAAAGGGAGTCAATAAAAGGGTTTTACTTTGATTTATGCAAAGGTGCAGATTATTGGGAAATCAGTATTTTCATGTAAAGTTCCTCAGAGAGGAACAACAGCCAAATACAAGGACATCTTAAACCAAACTTAACACTCTCAAACCAAGCATGAATCAAGGCAAGCAGTGACCTGGTACAAAATCATACTCAAGAAGCATGTTAGGTACAGGGGGTGAAGTAGTCCTATAATGAACATTACAGTGATCCTATATATGACACAAGTAACAGTAACAGGGTGTGACCTCGTCAGAGGGAGTCTAGCGTCAGACGAGTTACCTACAGCTTATATCAGGGGTAGAATGTCATAGACAGCTTCGAGGTGTATACACAAGGCTTGTGATTTAGCAAATAAAGCTACAACAATGGCAATAAAATGGGTCTTACCTACTGTAGGCGCTACTCAGTATTTAACCATATGAGAACATATGAGAGGTTCCAGTTTTTAAGTGAAACAAATATGACATTTATTCATCATGATAAAAAAAAACATGTGAAGATGTATGAAAACATGAAACATTTAGCATACAAAATCATGAATGGGGGGTACCCACAGGTTATGGGTTTGGTCCAAAAATTCTTGGGGTTGGGAATGGTGGGCAAATACCCCGACAGAACGAGTAGATTCAGTCAGATTTACCATCATGTGGATTGAAGCTGGATGAGTGAGTGGGATGGACGAGGGGAATGTCCAGAGTATCCTTGGGGTTGGTGATGGTATAAAAAATGACCCACAGGATGGGTATATATATATTCAAATATTCCAGTTAAAAGATAAAACTGGATACATGAAGTACTTTAGTAAAGTCGTACCGGAGGAGGGGTGGAGAGCCAGCTGGTGTTGGTTTGCAGGGATTCTGGGTGGCCCTGCAATGGCTCCACTAGTTTGTGCCCAAATCGTCCGGGGATCTTTGTTTGTTGTCCTTCTGGTCCAGTAGATGACACAGGTGTAGATATCCAACGCATTTCGAGACTTGTAGTCTCTTCCTCAAGGCTGCTGTGTACCTGCGTGTTTGCTGGCTTTTTATAGCTGGCTCCAGGGTGTGGTGTTGGTGTTTGGAGTTTAAAAACGCCCACTTCCGGTTTGCGGGCTGCCGAAACCGGAAGTGACGTCACAGACCCGGAACTGAAAGTGACGTCATGGAACCAGAGCCGGAAGTGATGTACTGTGCACATCATGGTTCACGAGCAACATGGGGTACAGGAAAAAGTGTTCATGCTGGGTACCGAAGCAACTTACCGAAGTTCACAAGACCAGTAGATGGTTTTTTCTCTTGTGCACTTGACGTGGTACCATGAGGAGGGAGGGCAGTTCCTGCAGTGTATTGTTACAGGAGATAATACATGGGTGCATCATGTGACACCGGAGACGAAGCAAGCATCCATGAAATGGAAATACGCATCGTCCCCACCTTCAAAGATATTCAAAACAACTCCATCAGCAAAGAAGGTCATGGCGACCATGTTTTGGGACCACAAGGGTGTGCTTCTTGTTGATTTCCTCAGCAAGGGAGATACGTGAATGCTTTCTGCTATTGTGACACATTGAGCCAATTGCAGAGGGCAATTGGTCAAAAACAACCTGGGTTGTTGTGAACAGCGTCATGTTGCTGCACAATGCCACCAGGCCACATTCAGCCAACCACACACATGAGTTGTTACGGCACTACCATTGGGAGGTACTGGACCATCCTCCCTACAGCCCTGACCAGGCACTGAGCGATCTCCATCTATTTGGACCATTGAAGAAGCACTTGGGTGGAAGGCAATTTGCAACCAACGGTGAAGTTCAGCAACAATTCATACTATTGATCATATGTATATGTACAAGTTGCATTCATATATGCAATGAGAGGTCTTGTTACATTATTTATAGAATCATTCTCGTATATATATATATATTTTCCAGTGACTCAACAACTTTCCAGATGCCCTCCAAATGTAATTCAAACAACTGACAAGCGGCGGTGGGACTCACTGACAAATAATAGGGGTCACAAAAACCTCACATGTAGTTCAACATTTCAGTTTATGTATTAAACTTTCCTGACGAAAGTTTTATACATAAACGTTGCGCTACATGTGAGGTTCTTGTGAACTCTTCTTATTTGTGCGTGAGTGCCGCCAACGCTTGTCAGTTATAGACATATATTATATAAACATGTTTAATTTATTATATAAAACTAATGGGGGGCATCCACTAGACGATAAAGTTGAACGATTGAACGATAATGATAAAATCATTCGATAATCGTTCGAACATCGTTTGAACATCGTTTGCAAATCATGCAGTAATTGTTTCTAATGATGTACGATGCGCGCTCCCGCTGGTCGTTTGATCGTCTCCTCCATCGACTGAACATGCAGGTCAATTTCACTTGATTGCTTACAAATCGTTTACACATCGTTTACACATCGTTCATGCTGAACGATCAAACGATGAACCACTATCTGCCCACTATAGCTGAAAGCTCTCAATCACAGATTCAAACAACATAGTTTATCGTTAGATCTTTTGCAAATCGTTTGCAAATCTTTTGCACATTGTTCAGAGTGGAAGATCAAATTTCAGGTGAAACTTCAAGGGAAAATCGTTAAGAGGTTGGACAGGGATAAAATCGTCTAGTGGATGCCCCCCATAACAAATCAAGTACCATGTTGATGTTTTAAAATAAATATCAATTTACCTATTTCGGCTACCTAGAGTTATTCTCAGCTAGACGCATAAGAGTTATTTATTTGAAAACTGTAAATAAAAAGGCAACCCTGTGTTCTGTCATTGCTTGACTTATCCGACAGAATGCTTGTAAGATAAAGGAGGTCTTGTTATATGGGTGCAGTAAAGTGCTATGAAATATGGATGAATTTGTCTGTGTTGATTGATTGCATGTACAGAAATGTCTGAAAAATCACCAGCCCCATTGTGATGCTGCTGATAATAATAGCACCGTATCGCTTCTAATTGAGTGCCTGACAGTTCCTTACATAAATGAAAAAGAAAAATGTGGATATAGGCTGCTCTTTTGTCAACTGAAGTTCAAAATATATTATTAACCTCTTTAAAGGTCCTGCAACACTTTTGTTATACATATTTATATATTCATTCAGATATCGGAATTCTGGTAGTAAAGGGAGAATATCTTAAGGATCTCTCACCGGGGTCATTTATCACATAAATCAACACTTAGGGGTGAATTTACTAAGATTCGAGTTTGATCGAGTTTTTTTCTAAACTCGCTTTGCATCGCCGAAACTCGGTGAGTTTCCTATTTTTAAACTCTCAAATTTACTAAGAAGTGAGTTTAGCTGAAAGTGAGATGGCTGATGGTGTAGCAGATCGAGATATGTGAAGGCTGCTTGTGTGGTATACCTGTATAAAAAGGGTTAAATCTTTTAAAAAAATTATGTAGGGTCCCCCCCCAAAAGCATAACCAGCCCCGGGCTGCTCAGCCAGTCCTGGTTCCTGAAATTACGGGGGGAAAAACGTGTAGGGTTCCCCCGTAATTTAGGAACCAGCACCTGGCTGCAGGGCCAGTCCTGGTTTTAAATATAGGGGAAAAAAATGTGTAGGGGTTCCCCCTATATTTAAAACCAGCACCAGACACCGGTTATAGGGTCTCCTGGCTGTGGCATTACACCCCAGTCGGTTTGGATCAGGTACTGGTTTTTAAAATCAGCACCTGATCCAAACTGACTGGGGTGCTGTTTCTTTTGGTCACCACCAAAGTGGAAGTAACTGATTTATTGATTAATAAAAAGGCTGATCAGTTTAAACACCACTTCCTGTCTCCGTGTGGTTATTCTTATTATAAATTATATGTTGAATAGTTTTTTTATACATATATATATATATATATATATATATATATATACATTATATACATTGCATAATGTAATAGAGTTAATTGCCGACAGGGAGTTTATAACGCTGGAAATGAATGAATGATTCTGCATGTAGTGTTTGCCAGCAGAGCTGTAATTAGACTTTTTTGTACCTTGTGCCAGAGAGAGCATTGGCGCCCCCTCCCATTTTTTAAATAGGGACATAAGATAGTGGACCTGAAAAAGGGCCATGGCCTCATAGGGAAGGGCCAGGGAAGAGATAGGGGTACTCCTGGGGCAGCCAGGAGATGCTGGGGATAAAAGAGGAAGCTCCAAGTAAGAATGATAATAAACATGACAATTGACAGGCCCAAGGAGCGCCCCCTGCCCTGCGGTGCCCTGTGCCACGGCACAGGTCACACTACCCTAATTACGGCCCTGGCTGCCAGTTACACCTTAGTTGTCATGTTATCAAAATATGACTTAGCTGTGTACGTGGACACTAGGCTTGTACAGAAGGGCTGCAGCAGTCCTGTATGGTTGGTATTATGTGTATCCTGAATGGTCCTGAAATCATTCATGCATGATGATCCAGAGCGGTCACGCTTGCCTTTTTATTCTCCAGTTGTCAGAGATACATGAGAAAGTAAAATGCGAATGCTTTATGCAAGAACTATAACACCTGATATTTTATATATATATTGTGATATAGTCGGGGTATTGGGTCCCTCTCCTGGGGTAGATGGACACCTGCTCGCACACAGCAGCCAGGAAACAGCACACCAGTCCAGGGTTTTCGTGCAAGCTGGTCCAAACCAGTTTTATTGTGCAATATAAACAACAAAATAAACAAAACATAAAAATAACCCTAGCCCGTCTGGGCACTAACTAGACAGGTTATTCCCTCTCTACAAGTGGCACGGCCTACTGCCTTACCACAAACAGCAGTTCCAAATAACACAGTGTCTCTGAACAAACCTCAGTGTCTGTTCTCCCCAGGGTATGTGAGACCCTCAACCAAAACCTAACACAGCTTATCTGAGCCTCTTCCAGGTGCAACTACTAATCAGCCTGCTCTCAGACTGAAAGGCCCAACACCTGGAATGGCCTGTGGATGGAGCCATCCTTTCTCTTCTTACATCAACACCCCTAGAACCCATTATCCGTCTTTTACCAAAAGCCGATACTTCTGGTCTGTTTGGCATAACAGACTTTTCCTGGGGTTTTAAAACACATGTGATAGGAATCTGGGACACACATATATGCCATCCCAGACTTCTCCAGGGCTTCTGCCACAATATATATACTGTACATACATTATTTGTGCGATAAAGACATAACTATAATATTGGAAGACCCGTACAAGTGCAAGAAGTATAACATATTAATGTAAGTAGTTACGTAACGTAACCCACAAGATCTTTCTAATGTGCCTCCATCCATATTTTATTGGAAATCTCTTGACACTTGATTACAGTAAAACTGTTGAACATGTCATTTGAAAGAGTTCTGCCGCCCCCTCTCTTCATTGTATTAACTTCTCATTAGCATCACCTGTCCAGTAACCTGCTACCATGTATGTTACACTATATGTTAAGAAAGAAAACTAGATGCCAGACTAACCTATCATTACAGCTCTCCTATCTCCATGTATATTCCTCCACAACAGCACTTCAATTAAATGTAGCTTTCGAGTAACTTTGCCCTGCATGGAGAGGAAGACACATTATCTGTTTGTATTGTATTTCCGACAACAACACTAATCAAATCCACAGCTTCACAGAGAGAAGGGGAAGTTTTAAGTTACAGGGATAAGAAAACCTGTATCTTTTACTAGATGTCTGTTACATCTCATGTAGTCGTCACACCTCCATATCATTTTGAATAGTTGGCTTAATGAGAAACATTGTAAATCCATCTATCAGTGCATAGGTACATGCTAGTTTGTTTCGTGTTCCTGCGTGTCCTTGTTGAGTTCAGAAATCTTCATTGTATTCACACTTTGTCATGAATTGTTTTCACCAGTCACTCAAAGTCCTGATGCACTTGGTTTAACATTACTTGGAACTGTGTCCTGTAACTTTGCTGCCGAAGGACAGGTGAGGAGCAAGTTACAGGTCACATTGGTGTCTCAATTTACGATACAAGAAATATGTCTGCCAATGTAATAGGTGTGCTACATACTTATTGGTAGAAAGTCATGATATTGAAATGTGGTCATATGTAACTGCTTTGGTGATTCGTGTCATGCCAGTACTTTATGGATATTATACCAGTAATTTATGGATACTATACCAGTACTTTATAGAAACTATGCCAGTACTTGATGGATATTATGCCAGTACTTGATGGATGCTATGCCAGTACTTGATGGATACTATGCCAGTACTTTATAGATCCTCTGCCAGTACTTTATAGATACTATGCCAGTACTGTATGGATAGTATGCCAGTACTTGATGGATACTATGCAAGTTCTTTATGGATACTATGCCAGTACTTTATAGATACTATGCCAGTACTTTATGGATACTATGCCAGTATTTTATAAATACTATGCCAGTAGATTTTGTATACTATGCCAGTATTTTATGGATACTATGCCTGTACTTTTTGTATACTATGCCAGTATTTTGTGGATACTATTCCAGTACTTTATGGATACTATGCCAGTACATGATAGATACTATGCCAGTACTTTACTGATACTATGCCAGTACATTATAGAAACTATATTAGTACTTTATGCATACTATGCCAATATGTTACATATACAGTACTATGAAAGTACTTTATAAGGATACAAGTACTATACCAGTACTTTACAGATACTATGGCAGTACTTTACAGATACTATGCCAGTACTTTACAAGTACTATACCAGTACTTTCCGGATTCTATGACAGTACTTTACAGATATTATGCCAGTACATTACAGATACTATGCCAGTACTTTACAGATACTATGCAAGGCCTTTATGGATACTATGCAAATACTTTATGAATACTATGACAATATTTTACAAATGCTATGCCAGAACTTTATGGATACTATCTCAGTACATTATAGATACTATGGGCCTGATTCAGAGCCACTCGTAAGCGCAGCTCGTTCGCTCCGAGCGATGTTTGCCCAACTGCGCATGCGTACGGATCGTTAAACGCAATGCGCGAACCAGTCAGTGCGGTCGAAATTCATGTGCTCGCAAAATAGCGAATGCCTGATAATTTGAGTGACAGAATGAGGCGTATGTGGGTGGTAACAGGGGAAGGTGCTTGAAAACAGGGAGTGGAAATCAGAACGCAGGCGTGCTTAAAGGTCAAAACAGGCGTTTTATGGGTGTGCATAATTAAAACAGCAGCGTCATTGAACACGTCACTGAGTTATTTTATAGCCAGAACTGCTCGAAAAATTGTGGTAGCAAAAACCGACCACAAGAATAGCGAGCAGTTCATACCCTGGTCGATGTACTCGATTAATCTAATAAATAGCGGACATGACGTAGGATGCGAGCGGCCAGGGGGCGTAGTTTCCCAAAAAACAACCGCAAGTTTTGAACGCTCGTTCAGACCTAGAGGCGTGAACAGACCGCAAACAGCGAACGGTTCATTTGAATATCCACCAATATTTTCAGGACGAGCGAGCACTAATTGTGTCCGGCTCTGAATCAGGCCCTATGTCAGTACATTACAAGTACTATGCCAGTACTTTACAGATACTCTGCCAGTACTTCACAGAGGCTATACCAGTACTTTAGAGATACTATGCCAGTATTATATGGATACTATGACAGTACATTACAGATACTATGCAAATACTTTATGGATACTATCTCAGTACATTATAGATACTGTGCAAATACTTTATGGATACTATGTCAGTATATTATAGATACTATGTCAGTACTTTACAAGTACTATACCAGTACTTTACGGATACTCTGCCAGTACTTCACATAGGCTATGCCAGTATATTAGAGATACTATGCCAGTACTTTATGGATACTATGACAGTACATTACAGATACTATGCAAATACTTTATGGATACTATGTCAGTACATTATAGCTACTATGTCAGTACTTTACAAGTGCTATACCAGTACTTTACAAATACTATGGCAGTACTTTACAGATGCTATGCCAGTACTTTACAGGTGCTATGCCAGTACTTTACAAGTACTATACCAGTACTTTCTGGATACTATGACAGTACTTTACAGATATTATACCTGTACATTACAGATACTATGCAAATACTTTATGGATACTATGCCAATATTTTACAAATGCTATGCCAGTACTTTATGGATACTATCTCTGTACATTATAGATACTATGTCAGTACGTTACAAGTACTATGCCAGTACTTTCCGGATACTCTGCCAGTACTTCACAGACAGTACTTTAGAGATGATATGCCAGGACTTTATGGATACTATTCAAAGACTTTATGGATACTATGCCAATATTTTACAGATACTATGCCAGTACTTTATGGATACTATGCCAGTATTTTACAGATGCTATGCCAGTATTTTACATATACTATGCCAGTATTTTACATATACTATGCAAGGACATTATGGATACTATGCAAATACTTTATGGATAGATGGTTTACGCACTAATTCAATTGTTTGGGGTCTGTGCATGTGCAGGACATGTTCTGTGCACTATGGGCCTGATTCAGACCCGCTCGCAAGCGCATAGCCCTCGCAAGCGGGTCGATGGTGGCTCAGTGCGCCCCGGAGCAAGCACAAAAAGAACTCGCTCCGTGGCTGACTACAAAAGGGGCGCCTGTCGCTGTTGATCGACAGCTCGCCCCGTTTTGTAGGCATGGCATGGGGTTGACTTCACAAACGGAGGCGTTGCCAAGCGAACGCCTGCCGGTGGGCGGCCCCACTGACATCTCCAGTGATGTCAGTAGGAGAGCTTCTGGCTCTATTAGACCATCGCGACCATCATCCTGGCTGCTCGCAATAGCTGTGGGTGGTCACCCACAGCTATGCGAGCGGTAAGGATGGCGTTCCAAAAAAAAAAAAAACGCCCTGATTCAGAGCGAGCGCTCTTTCAGAGCATCCGGCTCTGAATCAGGCCCTATGTCACTACTTCACAGATACTTTACAGATACTATGCCAGTAATTTACAGGTACTATATCAGTACTTCACAGGTACGTTGAAAGTTCTAGCTTGAGAACTGAGATGTGAATTTTGATGAAAATGTTTAATTGTAGGCCCAAATAGGTTTTCGGCATGGCCTTTAACAAAAGTGGAACAGTTACTATGCATTAAAGTCAAAACACAGAATATTGTTGCCAAATTATGGTGATATAGAGATGATTAATATAAAAGTGATTGTTGGTACCAAATATCTCACCCAGCCTACCCACCACCCCCTCCCCAGTCCTAGAATATTTTCAAATGTATCTATGTGTGTCTTTAAATAAGTAAGCAGACAGCTGCCGGGATGGTGATACTCCTCTAGTAATCAGCATCATTGTCTGTAGTATTACAGGTCCCAGGCTCTGACAGCTATAAACTACTTGGGCTGCCCATACAGAACAGTTCCACTCTGATTGGTCATCGTATGAGAAAGTTGCTCTGATTGGTTGGTAGTGGCTATACAGCACATGGAGTCTATCCACAATGAACTGCATTGATACAATGTAGCGGGATGTAGTCAGAAAGCCGATGGTCTAAATGCCGACCGCTGGCTTCCCGACTCTCTAATCCTGGCAAGGTACTAAAGACAGGCGTTGAAAACTCGATGCCTGTAATTAGACCTACGCCGGAAGACCGACGCCCAGCATACTGAACGAAGCTAAGCCGGGCACCGGGCGCGGACAGTTGCAGGAGGGGATGGTTAGGTTAGGGGCTCCCGGGGGGGACTTAGGGTTAGGCACCCCCCTGGGAGGGTTAGGGGAAGGGGGGGTTAGGGTTAGGCACCCCCAGGGTGAGGTTAGGGTTAGGCACCCACCTGGGAGACTTAGGTTTAGGCTACGGGGGGGAGGTTAGGGTTAGACACTTGGGGGGGAGGTTAGAGTTAGGCATCCCTAAGGGAGAGTTAGGGGGTAAAATTAGGTAAGTTAATACTTCCCTTTTTACGATCGGGATCTTCACCCCTACCGGGCTGCCACTGTCGGGAATTGAACCGTCGGCCATGCAGTAATGCCTCCTACACCCAATGTAGCTCATTGATGCATTTATCAGTGAACGTCTGCTCATTAAACACAAATGCATTCTATTGTAAATGAGACTCAAATTGTAATTTGTAAGCAAATGACAGAGGAGACATTGACCATTGTGTAAAGAGAGGAAACGGCTCTTGGCTCTGCATATACTGTATCTGGATTGAAATTAAAATCTATAATTAGAAACAATTATTTATGTATTTTAGCATGTTAAATAAAAATTTATTTTCTTATGTAAATTATGTCTATTTTAATGAAAATGTAGCATGTTAATGTTACAAATGTATTATTGTTTATAGTAGCAAATCTACATCAATCAGGATACATAAGAGATCTGAGCTCCCAAAGTAATTACAAAAAAATAGCAGCAGAGGTAGTTGACCCTGATGGCACCACCTACATTACTCTATATATCTGTCTCAGCTGTACATCCTTCCATTATGTATTAAGGTCATTCAGCTATAGGGGTGAGTTACATCATACCCAGCAATGTGCCGGAGGGGGAAATAATGCAGAATTTATAGAGACAAACGCTCTTCTTCATGCACTTGTGATAACAATAACAAATGAAGGACAGACAGAACTGTCCTAGTACTGACACAAGCAATCTATGTTACTATAACGTTCTATCGCTGGTAACGTTTTGTTTCGTAATAATGGAAAAACAGGATTTTTGTTGCTTTGACATTTTCCTGCTGCTTTCAAAATACAGGAAAGAAAATGTGCTTATCACCTATACCAGGGGTGGGGAACCTTTTTTCTGCCGAAGGCCATTTTGATATATATATATATATATATATTATTATTCACAGGCCTTGTGTAGGCCATGCCCCCTCCGAGAGATGTCACACGGGGGTGGGGCCACAATCGCCGGTGATTATAGCAATGCCCGGAGCATCCTGAGGATGCTCCAGGGAGCTGTAAGGGCTAAGGACGCTCCAGGCGGCACTGCTGCATAGACTCTGGCTGCAGGGTGCCATTCTATGCACCCTGCTAGCCAGATGAGGCTAGCAGAAAAAATCTTTGAGGCCCAGACCAAATGATTCCCCCGGGCCTGTTGTTCCCCATCCCTGACCTATACGCTATAGTGCCAGTGTTTTGTGGGGTGGAGCCAATCAATTTACTAAGGGACATGGAAGCAGTTGGTCATTATCAGTGATGTATTGCTATTGGTGGGTACACTTTGGGGCGGGTTCTAAGTTGAGCACAAAGTGGCTGTTTTTGCGTGATACTGCGAAAGCCAGATTTATTACCTTATACTAGGGGTGAGCGGGTTCGGATTTCTGAAATCCGAACCCCCCCGAGCCCCCCCGATCCGAGTCCGATCCGAGTCAGGCTCGACTTTTCCCGCCTGACTCGGATCTGAAATCGAGGCAAAACGTCATCATCCCGCCTTCCGAGTCTCGCGGGTTTTGGATCCTATATAAGGTACCCGCGTCGGCGCCATTTTCTCACTCGGCTGTGGACAGTGAAGAGGGAGGGTGGGAGTTAGTGCTGTGTAGTGTAGTGTAGTGTAGTGCTGCTGTTGTCCACTACTTCAAAGTCCATAGGGGCTGGCTGTGTTGTGCTGTGCTGCTGTTGTTAATAGGGGCTGTGTCCACTACTTCAAAGTCCATAGGGGCTGGCTGGACTGTGTTGTGCAGTCAGTTCTCCATAGGGGCTGTGTCCACTCCAAAGTCCTGTGCAGTGTCCCAGTCCTAAAGGGGTGCTGTAGTGTTGTCCAGGGGGTGCTCTGTCCATCAGGGGTGCTCCCCCCAAGTGCTAAAAAAATAATATATTTTCTGTGTTTGTGAATTGTGTGCGCAGTAGCCGCACGTGCATCAACAAAGTAGTGCCAAGCGTGCGCCTGTGTCATAAGTAAAGGGCCGGCTGGCTTGACCGTTAAAGGGTGCTGTAACCCCCGAAAGTACACTCCAGTCCAAACCAAAAAAAAATTATTTTCTGTGTTTGTGAATTGTGTGCGCAGTAGCCGCACGTGCATCAACAAAGTAGTGCCAAGCGTGCGCCTGTGTCATAAGTAAAGGGCCGGCTGGCTTGACCGTTAAGGGTGCTGTAACCCCCGAAAGTACACTCCAGTCCAAACCTAAAAAAAAATTATTTTCTGTGTTTGTGAATTGTGTGCGCAGTAGCCGCACGTGCATCAACAAAGTAGTGCCAAGCGTGCGCCTGTGTCATAAGTAAAGGGCCGGCTGGCTTGACCGTTAAGGGTGCTGTAACCCCCGAAAGTACACTCCAGTCCAAACCTAAAAAAAAATTATTTTCTGTGTTTGTGAATTGTGTGCGCAGTAGCCGCACGTGCATCAACAAAGTAGTGCCAAGCGTGCGCCTGTGTCATAAGTAAAGGGCCGGCTGGCTTGACCGTTAAAGGGTGCTGTAACCCCCGAAAGTACACTCCAGTCCAAACCAAAAAAAAATTATTTTCTGTGTTTGTGAATTGTGTGCGCAGTAGCCGCACGTGCATCAACAAAGTAGTGCCAAGCGTGCGCCTGTGTCATAAGTAAAGGGCCGGCTGGCTTGACCGTTAAAGGGTGCTGTAACCCCCGAAAGTACACTCCAGTCCAAACCAAAAAAAAATTATTTTCTGTGTTTGTGAATTGTGTGCGCAGTAGCCGCACGTGCATCAACAAAGTAGTGCCAAGCGTGCGCCTGTGTCATAAGTAAAGGGCCGGCTGGCTTGACCGTTAAGGGTGCTGTAACCCCCGAAAGTACACTCCAGTCCAAACCTAAAAAAAAATTATTTTCTGTGTTTGTGAATTGTGTGCGCAGTAGCCGCACGTGCATCAACAAAGTAGTGCCAAGCGTGCGCCTGTGTCATAAGTAAAGGGCCGGCTGGCTTGACCGTTAAGGGTGCTGTAACCCCCGAAAGTACACTCCAGTCCAAACCAAAAAAAAAATTATTTTCTGTGTTTGTGAATTGTGTGCGCAGTAGCCGCACGTGCATCAACAAAGTAGTGCCAAGCGTGCGCCTGTGTCATAAGTAAAGGGCCGGCTGGCTTGACCGTTAAGGGTGCTGTAACCCCCGAAAGTACACTCCAGTCCAAACCTAAAAAAAAATTATTTTCTGTGTTTGTGAATTGTGTGCGCAGTAGCCGCACGTGCATCAACAAAGTAGTGCCAAGCGTGCGCCTGTGTCATAAGTAAAGGGCCGGCTGGCTTGACCGTTAAGGGTGCTGTAACCCCCGAAAGTACACTCCAGTCCAAACCTAAAAAAAAATTATTTTCTGTGTTTGTGAATTGTGTGCGCAGTAGCCGCACATGCATCAACAAAGTAGTGCCAAGCGTGCGCCTGTGTCATAAGTAAAGGGCCGGCTGGCTTGACCGTTAAAGGGTGCTGTAACCCCCGAAAGTACACTCCAGTCCAAACCAAAAAAAAATTATTTTCTGTGTTTGTGAATTGTGTGCGCAGTAGCCGCACGTGCATCAACAAAGTAGTGCCAAGCGTGCGCCTGTGTCATAAGTAAAGGGCCGGCTGGCTTGACCGTTAAAGGGTGCTGTAACCCCCGAAAGTACACTCCAGTCCAAACCAAAAAAAAATTATTTTCTGTGTTTGTGAATTGTGTGCGCAGTAGCCGCACGTGCATCAACAAAGTAGTGCCAAGCGTGCGCCTGTGTCATAAGTAAAGGGCCGGCTGGCTTGACCGTTAAGGGTGCTGTAACCCCCAAAAGTACACTCCAGTCCAAACCTAAAAAAAAATTATTTTCTGTGTTTGTGAATTGTGTGCGCAGTAGCCGCACGTGCATCAACAAAGTAGTGCCAAGCGTGCGCCTGTGTCATAAGTAAAGGGCCGGCTGGCTTGACCGTTAAGGGTGCTGTAACCCCCGAAAGTACACTCCAGTCCAAACCTAAAAAAAAATTATTTTCTGTGTTTGTGAATTGTGTGCGCAGTAGCCGCACGTGCATCAACAAAGTAGTGCCAAGCGTGCGCCTGTGTCATAAGTAAAGGGCCGGCTGGCTTGACCGTTAAAGGGTGCTGTAACCCCCGAAAGTACACTCCAGTCCAAACCAAAAAAAAATTATTTTCTGTGTTTGTGAATTGTGTGCGCAGTAGCCGCACGTGCATCAACAAAGTAGTGCCAAGCGTGCGCCTGTGTCATAAGTAAAGGGCCGGCTGGCTTGACCGTTAAGGGTGCTGTAACCCCCGAAAGTACACTCCAGTCCAAACCTAAAAAAAAATTATTTTCTGTGTTTGTGAATTGTGTGCGCAGTAGCCGCACGTGCATCAACAAAGTAGTGCCAAGCGTGCGCCTGTGTCATAAGTAAAGGGCCGGCTGGCTTGACCGTTAAGGGTGCTGTAACCCCCGAAAGTACACTCCAGTCCAAACCTAAAAAAAAATTATTTTCTGTGTTTGTGAATTGTGTGCGCAGTAGCCGCACGTGCATCAACAAAGTAGTGCCAAGCGTGCGCCTGTGTCATAAGTAAAGGGCCGGCTGGCTTGACCGTTAAGGGTGCTGTAACCCCCGAAAGTACACTCCAGTCCAAACCAAAAAAAAATTATTTTCTGTGTTTGTGAATTGTGTGCGCAGTAGCCGCACGTGCATCAACAAAGTAGTGCCAAGCGTGCGCCTGTGTCATAAGTAAAGGGCCGGCTGGCTTGACCGTTAAGGGTGCTGTAACCCCCGAAAGTACACTCCAGTCCAAACCTAAAAAAAAATTATTTTCTGTGTTTGTGAATTGTGTGCGCAGTAGCCGCACGTGCATCAACAAAGTAGTGCCAAGCGTGCGCCTGTGTCATAAGTAAAGGGCCGGCTGGCTTGACCGTTAAGGGTGCTGTAACCCCCGAAAGTACACTCCAGTCCAAACCTAAAAAAAAATTATTTTCTGTGTTTGTGAATTGTGTGCGCAGTAGCCGCACGTGCATCAACAAAGTAGTGCCAAGCGTGCGCCTGTGTCATAAGTAAAGGGCCGGCTGGCTTGACCGTTAAGGGTGCTGTAACCCCCGAAAGTACACTCCAGTCCAAACCTAAAAAAAAATTATTTTCTGTGTTTGTGAATTGTGTGCGCAGTAGCCGCACGTGCATCAACAAAGTAGTGCCAAGCGTGCGCCTGTGTCATAAGTAAAGGGCCGGCTGGCTTGACCGTTAAGGGTGCTGTAACCCCCGAAAGTACACTCCAGTCCAAACCTAAAAAAAAATTATTTTCTGTGTTTGTGAATTGTGTGCGCAGTAGCCGCACGTGCATCAACAAAGTAGTGCCAAGCGTGCGCCTGTGTCATAAGTAAAGGGCCGGCTGGCTTGACCGTTAAGGGTGCTGTAACCCCCGAAAGTACACTCCAGTCCAAACCTAAAAAAAATTATTTTCTGTGTTTGTGAATTGTGTGCGCAGTAGCCGCACGTGCATCAACAAAGTAGTGCCAAGCGTGCGCCTGTGTCATAAGTAAAGGGCCGGCTGGCTTGACCGTTAAGGGTGCTGTAACCCCCGAGAGTACACTCCAGTCCAAACCTAAAAAAAAATTATTTTCTGTGTTTGTGAATTGTGTGCGCAGTAGCCGCACGTGCATCAACAAAGTAGTGCCAAGCGTGCGCCTGTGTCATAAGTAAAGGGCCGGCTGGCTTGACCGTTAAAGGGTGCTGTAACCCCCGAAAGTACACTCCAGTCCAAACCAAAAAAAAATTATTTTCTGTGTTTGTGAATTGTGTGCGCAGTAGCCGCACGTGCATCAACAAAGTAGTGCCAAGCGTGCGCCTGTGTCATAAGTAAAGGGCCGGCTGGCTTGACCGTTAAAGGGTGCTGTAACCCCCAAAGTACACTCCAGTCCAAACCAAAAAAAAAATTATTTTCTGGGTTTAGCCGCACGTATATATCAAATCGATATAACATAAATGGAGGACCAAACTTTCTCCGATAAAAATAAAATAGAGAAAGATCAAGAACCACTTCCTCCTAGTGCTGAAGCTGCTGCCACTAGTCATGACATAGACGATAACATGCCATCAACGTCGTCTGCCAAGGCCGATGCCCAATGTCATAGTAGAGGGCACATACAATCCCAAATGGCAAAGTTCAGGAAAATGACCTTGAAAAAGACATTTAAATCAGCTGAAGAGAAACGTAAACTTGCCAATATGCCATTTACGACACGGAGTGGCAAGGAACGGCTAAGGTCGATCCCTAGTATGTTCATGACTAGTGGTTCAGCTTCACATGACGATGGAAGCCCTCCTCCCACTAAAAAAATCAAAAGAGTTAAGCTGGCAAAAGCACAGCGAAGAACTGTGCTTTCTAAGAAGATATCACAAATCCCCAAGGAGAGTCCAAGTGTGGTGGTGGTTGCGATGCCTGACCTTCCCAGCACTGGACGGGAAGAGGTGGCTCTTTCCACCATTTGCACGCCCCCTGCAAGTGCTGAAAGGAGCACCCACAGTCCACTTGCTGATATGCAAATTGAAGATGTCACTGTTGAAGTACAACAGGATGAGGATACTGGTGTAGCTGGCGCTGAGGAGGAAGTTGGCGAGGAGGATTCTGATGGTGATGTGGTTTGTTTAAATCAGGCTCCGGGGGAGACAGTTGTTGTCCGTGGGATGAAAAAGCCCATCACGGTCATGCCTGGGCAGAAGACCAAACATTCCACCTCTTTGGTCTGGCAATATTTCTATCCAAATCCGGACAACAACTGTCTTGCCATATGTACCATATGTAAAGGTGAAATAAGTAGGGGTAGGGACGTCAACCACCTAGGAACATCCTCCCTTATACGGCACCTGCAGCGCGTTCATAAAAAGTTACTGTCAAGTTCAGAAACTTTGGCTAAGACCGTAAGCAGTCCAGGGACACCTAAATCCCGTTGTCCTGTTGTATCCAAGCGCCTGCAAACCACACCGTCAACTCCCTCCTCGTCAATTTCCTCCTTAGTCAGGATCGGAAGTAGTCCTGCAGGCCATGTCACTGGCATGACTGACTCTCCTATCCGGGATTCCTCTGGAGGATCCTGCATTGCTACGCCTACTGCTGCCGCTGCTGCTGTTGCTGCTGCTGGGAGTCGTTCATCATCCCAGAGAGGAAGTAGGAACACCACTACTTTTACTAAACAATTGACCCTCCAACAGTCCTTAGCGAGGAGGATGAAGTACGACAGCAGTCATCCTGAAGCAAAACGTATAACTGAGGCCTTGACTGCTATGTTGGTGTTAGACGTGCGTCCGGTATCCGCCATTAGTGCAGTGGGATTTAGACAATTGATGGAGGTAGTGTGTCCCCGGTTCCAAATCCCGTCTAGATTCCACTTCACTAGGCAGGCGATACCGAGACTGTACAGAAACGTCAGAAAAAGTGTCCTCAGTGTCCTGAAAAATGCCGTTGTACACAATGTCCACTTAACCACGGACATGTGGACAAGTGGAACAGGGCAGACTAAGGACTATATGACTGTGACAGCCCACTGGGTAGATGTATCACCTTACGCAGCAACAGCAGCAGCGTCACCAGTAGCAGCATCTCAGAAACGCCAGCTCGTTACAAGGCAGGCTACGCTGTGTATCACCGGTTTCAGTAAGAGGCACACCGCCGACAACCTCTTAGAGAAACTGAGGGAAATCATCGCCCAGTGGCTTACCCCACTTAGACTCTCCTGGGGATTTGTGATATCTGACAACGCCACCAATATTGTGCGGGCATTACATCTGGGCAAATTCCAGCACGTCCCATGTTTTGCTCACACAATAAACTTGGTGGTGCAGAATTTTCTGAAAAGCGACAGGGGCGTGCAGGAGACGCTTTGGGTGGCCCGAAAAATTTCTGGCCACTTTCGCCATTCAGCGACTGCGTGCCGAAGACTGGAGCGCCAGCAAACACTCTTGAACCTGCCCCGCCATCACCTGAAGCAAGAGGTTGTGACGCGGTGGAACTCAACCCTCTATATGCTTCAGAGGATGGAGGAGCAGCAAAAGGCCATACAAGCCTATACATCCACCTATGACATAGGCAAAGGAGGGGGTATGCACCTGACTCAAGCGCAGTGGAGAATGATTTCCGTGTTGTGCAAGGTTCTTCAGCCCTTCGAACTTGCCACACGTGAAGTCAGTTCAGACACTGCCAGCTTGAGTCAGGTCATTCCCCTCATCAGGCTTTTGCAGAAGCAGCTGGAGAAAGTGAAGGAGGAGCTAAGACGGAGCGATTCCGCTCGGCATGTGGGACTTGTGGATGAAGCCCTTCATTCGCTTTGCCAGGATTCCAGGGTGGTCAATCTGTTGAAATCAGACCACTACATTTTGGCCACCGTGCTCGATCCTAGGTTTAAAGCCTATGTGGTGTCTCTCTTTCCGGCCGACACAAGCCTGCAGAGGTGCAAAGACCTGCTGGTGAACACACTGTCAGCTGAAGCGGAACGTGACACGTCAACGGCTCCTTCTTCATTTTCTCCCGCAACTGGGGCTGCCAGGAAAAAACTTAGGTATCCTAAGCAACCCGCTGGCGGTGATGCAGGGCAGGCAGGACCAAGTTTGGACATCTGGTCCGGACTGAAGGACCTGGCAACAATTTCTGACATGTCTACTGTCACTGCATATGATACTGTCACCATTGACAGAATGGTGGAGGATTACATCGGTGACAGCATCCAAGTAGGCATGTCAGACAGTCCATACCTGTACTGGCAGGAAAAAGAGGCAATTTGGAGGACCCTGTACAAACTGGCTCTATTTTACCTGAGTTGCCCCCCCTCAAGTGTGTACTCCGAAAGAGTGTTTAGTGCAGCCGGGAACCTTGTCAGCGAAAGGCGTAGGAGGTTGCTTCCACAGAATGTGGAGAAGATGATGTTCATCAAAATGAATTATCAGCTCTTCCAGGGAGACCAGCCTCCAGAAGGTACAGAGGGACCTGTGGTGGTGGATTCAAGTGGGGACGAGTTAATACTTTGTGAGGATGAGGATGTACACACTGAAGAGGGTGAGGAATCGGTGGATGAGGAGGATGAGGATGACATCTTGCCTCCGTAGAGCCAGTTTGTGCAGGGACACATTAATTGCCAGCTTGTTTTGTGGGGGCCCAAACGAACCAATCATTTCAGCCACAGTTGTGTGGCAGACCCTGGCGCTGAAATGATTGATTTGTTAAAGTGTGCATGTCCTGTTTATACAACATAAGGGTGGGTGGGAGGGCCCAAGGACAATTCCATCTTGCACCTCTTTTTTTCTTTGCATTATGTACAGTTTGGGGCCTAGTTTTTCTAACTGCCATCCTGTCTGCCACTGCAGTGTCACTCCTAGATGGGTCACGTGTTTGTGCCGCCCACTCGTGTCGCTTAGCATAGTCATCCAGCTACCTCGGTGCAACCTTTTGGACATAAAAACACTATTGTGAGGTGTGAGGTGTTCAGAATAGACTGGAAATGAGTGGAAATTAAGGTTATTGAGGTTAATAATAGCATAGGAGCAGAAAAACCTACAAATTCTGTGATTTTAGCTGTTTTTATGCTTTTTTTCAAAAAAATACAGATCCAAAACACAAAACCCAGAACCCAAAACACGGAAGGGTGGTTTTGGCAAAACCAATCCAGATCCAAAACACGAAGAAAGATCCAGATCCAAAACCAAAACACAAAACACGAAAAGTGGCCGGTGCACACCCCTACCTTATACTAATGCAAGTTTCCGTACGGCCAATGCAGGAAGCCACTCTGCCCATGGTTTTTCCACCCAAAGCAGCAACCATCATTAATAGTACGGCACTTGTACCTGACCCATGCTGGTTGCAAGAGAGCTGCCTAAAACATGCTTCCTCCACTGTTTGCATGGCTCAGAATAGCACTGGAATCTAGCTACACGCCTACATCGTTCCCATGACGCACCCATGAGACAGATCTCTTTAGTGCATCCGCAGTGTTGCTGCACTGAAATGCGCATTACATGCAAAGGGGGAGATTTATCAAAGCTTGGAGAGTCATAAAGTGGAGAGAGATAAAGTACCAACCAATCAGCTCCTAACTGTCACTTTACAGGCTGTGTTTGAGAGATGACAGTTAGGAGCTGATTGTTTGGTACTTTATCTCCGTATACTTTATCTCTCTCCAAGTCTTAGTACATAGACCCCAAAGTTTGAAAAATGTAATTTAGGAGCTGATCGATTGGTTGGTAGTTTATCTCTCTAGACTTTATTTCTCTCCAAATTTTATTAAATCTCCCCCAAAAAGGGGTCCAGCTAACTGAGGATCGCCCGGAGATACAGAGAAATGCGTAAATCAGCTCTGCACATGCGCAGTGTGCTAGACCTTGCTACTTGCAGCCATGAATGGAGCTGCTTCCTACTCAGAATCAGACCATATATGTATATGTGTCAGGCTGTGCCACCATAGAACCAGCTGATGACTCGTGTGTGTTTGGCGGCTGGTGCGCCGGCATGATCGTCAACGATTAACTGTCAGGCTGCAGGCATGCTCATTGCGGCCTATCCTGCATAATGGGATGTGTTGCTTTGGAGCCTGACTCAGAGACAGAAGTAATGCTTACGTTTTTGAACGATTATCTGTGGTCTGCGCATGTGTCTGTCGCACTCCAAAATATTGTACTGCGCCAGTGATATTAGTGCGATTCTGTTTTTTCCCTCTTGTTTGCCAGCTGCAAAAGCCTGGGCCACATTAATTCGATATCTGACAGCGGTAATGATTGTAACATTCATCGTGCAGCAATGTACTATAGACAGGGCCGTAGAGAGCTGCGTTCTGGGTTGCTGACAGGTAAGTAGGAGGGGGTGAGGCGGCGGCGGACATGGGGCACTCGCTGAGCCCCTCCAACAAGCCTTGGCCCGGGTAATTAGTACCCACCGCTACGCCCTTCTCTCAAAGTCCTTGGCTATAGATCGTTGAGAAGCATAGCTGTCCTGCCAACCTGATTCACAGTGTTATAAAAGTCTAGTTCTGCTTTTCTACAACTAAAATCACCTGGGCTGAATACCTTAAATCATTCAACACAGATTGACGTGAGTTAGAAAACAAGTGAAAGAAGCAGACACAGGCCCCCATTTACTAACGAGTTTTATCACCAAAATGAGTGTGATAAATGTCACTGTGTATGATAAATGTTGCTCCAGCCAATCACCTCCCAACTGTCACTTTTCTAACAGATGGCAGTTAGAAGTGGATTGGCTGCAGCATCATTTATCATACACAGTGACATTTATAATTCGTTTTGGTGATAAAACTCGTTAGTAAATGAGGGTGACATACTGTTATTACATTGTATAGTCTCCTGGATAACGTACAGTGGAATATAACAGTATAAATGTTACTATGGCTCAAAATGTATTTAATTATTTTTAAGATCCAGCATCTCAAGGCTAGCTTGTTGTATATATCTTGTATAGACAATACATTTACTATTAATTCTGTTTGCATATTTACATTTCTAAAAGCCCTAATTGAATAAAAACGTTAGCTTTACTTTATTTTCTTTATCTGTAATAGCTGGTAATTGTTCTGTAGGAGCTCCATGAAATAATGTTTCCATTAAGTAGGGTTCTAGTATAACCAGTGTGTTGGTGACATCTGGTGGCCACTATAACATTTTGCACGATCGCTATTTCATTTATTGATACAAAATGACTCAATAGGGACAACAGATATAATAACAGATATCACTATTATCAGTGGTCATTGAACTGACAAAAATATATTAGAAACCAGTAAACAAACGGATATAATTTTAGTGCACGGTCATAATTACATTTAGTTTGCATATGTAGAAAAAAAAGACAGAAAAGAATGTATAAGTGTTTTTTTATTAGTCCCGTAATTTTAACATAAATAATATTAAAAATATGCATTTTGACTGATTAATGTATATTTGTCTGATAATTATATGTATGTGTTGACTATTGAACCATTTTATCAGGCTATGGGTCTCATTCAGACCCGCTCGCAAGCACTATGTGCTCGCAAGCGGATCGATGGTTGTGCATTGCGCACGCGTGGCATGCGCAATGAGCGTGCGCAAGCCCCGTAGCGAGTGAAAAATTCACTCGCTCCAAGGTTCGCTACAAACGAAATGTTGATCGACAGCTTGCCCCATTTTGTAGGCGCGATGGGGGGGTGGCTGGACAAACGGAGGCGTTCTTGAAGGAACGCCAGCCGTTTGTGAGTGGGCCTACTGACATCACCAGTGATGTTAGTAGTGAGCTTCCGGCTCTATTAGAGCCAAAAGCTCACTGGGGCTTGCGGCAGACGAGACCCTACTACAAGGGTCTCGTCGCAAGCCCGATGGTCGCGACCATCGTGACCATCACCTGGCCTCTCGCAGGAGGCCGGCTTTTAAAGAAAAAAGCAGCCGCTCTCATTCAGAGCGAGCACTCACTTTTTGCGAGTGGCTCTGAATGAGGTCATATTTTTCTATCATTGTTATGGAAATGTATATATTAGGGGTGAGCGGGTTCGGATTTCTGAAATCCGAACCCCCCCGAGCCCCCCCCGATCCGAGGCCGATCCGAGTCAGGCTCGACTTTTCCCGCCTGACTCGGATCTGAAATCGAGGCAAAACGTCATCATCCCGCCTTCCGGGTCTCGCGGGTTTTGGATCCTATATACGGTAACCGCGTCGGTGCCATTTTCTCACTCGGCTGTGGACAGTGAAGTGGGAGGGTGGGAGTTAGGGCTGGCTGGGCTGTGTAGTGTAGTGTAGTGCAGAGTAGTGTTGTGCTGTGCTGTGCTGCGCTGTGCTGCTGTTGTCCATAGGGGCTGTGTCCACTACTTCAAAGTCCATAGGGGCTGGCTGTGTTGTGCTGTGCTGCTGTTGTCAATAGGGGCTGTGTCCACTACTTCAAAGTCTATAGGGGCTGGCTGGACTGTGTTGTGCAGTCAGTTGTCCATAGGGGCTGTGTCCACTCCAAAGTCCTGTGCAGTGTCCCAGTCCTAAAGGGGTGCTGTAGTGTTGTCCAGGGGGTGCTCTGTCCGTCAGGGGTGCTCCGCCCAAGGGCTAAAAAAAATAATATTTTTTCTGTGTTTGGGAATTGTGTGCGCATTAGCCACACGTGCATCAACAAAGTAGTGCCAAGCGTGCGCCTGTGTCATAAGTAAAGGGCCGGCTGGCTTGACCGTTAAAGGGTGCTGTAACCCCCAAAGTACACTCCAAACCAAATAAAAAAATATTTTCTGTGTTTGTGAATTGTGTGCGCAGTAGCCGCACGTGCATCAACAAAGTAGTGCCAAGCGTGCGCCTGTGTAATAAGTAAAGGGCCGGCTGGCTTGACCGTTAAAGGGTGCTGTAACCCCCAAAGTACACTCGAAACCAAATAAAAATATTTTCTGTGTTTGTGAATTGTGTGCGCAGTAGCCGCACGTGCATCAACAAAGTAGTGCCAAGCGTGCGCCTGTGTCATAAGTAGGGGTGTGCACCGGCCACTTTTCGTGTTTTGTGTTTTGGTTTTGGATCTGGATCTTTCTTCGTGTTTTGGATCTGGATTGGTTTTGCCAAAACCACCCTTCCGTGTTTTGGGTTCTGGGTTTTGTGTTTTGGATCTGTATTTTTTTTTTAAAAAGCATAAAAACAGCTAAAATCACACAATTTGTTGGTTTCTCTGCTCCTATGCTATTATTAACCTCAATAACCTTAATTTCCACTCATTTCCAGTCTATTCTGAACACCTCACACCTCACAATAGTGTTTTCATGTCCAAAAGGTTGCACCGAGGTAGCTGGATGACTATGCTAAGCGACACGAGTGGGCGGCACAAACACGTGACCCATCTAGGAGTGACACTGCAGTGGCAGACAGGATGGCAGTTAGAAAAACTAGGCCCCAAACTGTACATAATGCAAAGAAAAAAAAGAAGTGCAAGATGGAATTGTCCTTGGGCCCTCCCACCCACCCTTATGTTGTATAAACAGGACATGCACACTTTAACAAATCAATCATTTCAGCGCCAGGGTCTGCCACACAACTGTGGCTGAAATGATTGGTTTGTTTGGGCCCCCACAAAACAAGCTGGCAATTAATGTGTCCCTGCACAAACTGGCTCTACGGAGGCAAGATGTCATCCTCATCCTCCTCATCCACCGATTCCTCACCCTCTTCAGTGTGTACATCCTCATCCTCACAAAGTATTAACTCGTCCCCACTTGAATCCACCACCACAGGTCCCTCTGTACCTTCTGGAGGCTGGTCTGCCTGGAAGAGCTGATAATTCATTTTGATGAACATCATCTTCTCCACATTCTGTGGAAGCAACCTCCTACGCCTTTCGCTGACAAGGTTCCCGGCTGCACTAAACACTCTTTCGGAGTACACACTGGAGGGGGGGCAACTCAGGTAAAATAGAGCCAGCTTGTACAGGGGCCTCCAAATTGCCTCTTTTTCCTGCCAGTACAGGTATGGACTGTCTGACATGCCTACTTGGATGCTGTCACCGATGTAATCCTCCACCATTCTGTCAATGGTGACAGTATCATATGCAGTGACAGTAGACATGTCAGAAATTGTTGCCAGGTCCTTCAGTCCGGACCAGATGTCCAAACTTGGTCCTGCCTGCCCTGCATCACCGCCAGCGGGTTGCTTAGGATACCTAAGTTTTTTCCTGGCAGCCCCAGTTGCGGGAGAAAATGAAGAAGGAGCCGTTGACGTGTCACGTTCCGCTTCAGCTGACAGTGTGTTCACCAGCAGGTCTTTGCACCTCTGCAGGCTTGTGTCGGCCGGAAAGAGAGACACCACATAGGCTTTAAACCTAGGATCAAGCACGGTGGCCAAAATGTAGTGGTCTGATTTCAACAGATTGACCACCCTGGAATCCTGGCAAAGCGAATGAAGGGCTTCATCCACAAGTCCCACATGCCGAGCGGAATCGCTCCGTCTTAGCTCCTCCTTCACTTTCTCCAGCTGCTTCTGCAAAAGCCTGATGAGGGGAATGACCTGACTCAAGCTGGCTGTGTCTGAACTGACTTCACGTGTGGCAAGTTCGAAGGGCTGGAGAACCTTGCACAACACGGAAATCATTCTCCACTGCGCTTGAGTCAGGTGCATACCCCCTCCTTTGCCTATGTCATAGGTGGATGTATAGGCTTGTATGGCCTTTTGCTGCTCCTCCATCCTCTGAAGCATATAGAGGGTTGAGTTCCACCGCGTCACAACCTCTTGCTTCAGGTGATGGCGGGGCAGGTTCAAGAGTGTTTGCTGGCGCTCCAGTCTTCGGCACGCAGTCGCTGAATGGCGAAAGTGGCCAGAAATTTTTCGGGCCACCCAAAGCGTCTCCTGCACGCCCCTGTCGCTTTTCAGAAAATTCTGCACCACCAAGTTTATTGTGTGAGCAAAACATGGGACGTGCTGGAATTTGCCCAGATGTAATGCCCGCACAATATTGGTGGCGTTGTCAGATATCACAAATCCCCAGGAGAGTCTAAGTGGGGTAAGCCACTGGGCGATGATTTCCCTCAGTTTCTCTAAGAGGTTGTCGGCGGTGTGCCTCTTACTGAAACCGGTGATACACAGCATAGCCTGCCTTGTAACGAGCTGGCGTTTCTGAGATGCTGCTACTGGTGACGCTGCTGCTGTTGCTGCGTAAGGTGATACATCTACCCAGTGGGCTGTCACAGTCATATAGTCCTTAGTCTGCCCTGTTCCACTTGTCCACATGTCCGTGGTTAAGTGGACATTGTGTACAACGGCATTTTTCAGGACACTGAGGACACTTTTTCTGACGTTTCTGTACAGTCTCGGTATCGCCTGCCTAGTGAAGTGGAATCTAGACGGGATTTGGAACCGGGGACACACTACCTCCATCAATTGTCTAAATCCCACTGCACTAATGGCGGATACCGGACGCACGTCTAACACCAACATAGCAGTCAAGGCCTCAGTTATACGTTTTGCTTCAGGATGACTGCTGTCGTACTTCATCCTCCTCGCTAAGGACTGTTGGAGGGTCAATTGTTTAGTAAAAGTAGTGGTGTTCCTACTTCCTCTCTGGGATGATGAACGACTCCCAGCAGCAGCAACAGCAGCAGCGGCAGCAGTAGGCGTAGCAATGCAGGATCCTCCAGAGGAATCCCGGATAGGAGAGTCAGTCATGCCAGTGACATGGCCTGCAGGACTACTTCCGATCCTGACTAAGGAGGAAATTGACGAGGAGGGAGTTGACGGTGTGGTTTGCAGGCGCTTGGATACAACAGGACAACGGGATTTAGGTGTCCCTGGACTGCTTACGGTCTTAGCCAAAGTTTCTGAACTTGACAGTAACTTTTTATGAACGCGCTGCAGGTGCCGTATAAGGGAGGATGTTCCTAGGTGGTTGACGTCCCTACCCCTACTTATTTCACCTTTACATATGGTACATATGGCAAGACAGTTGTTGTCCGGATTTGGATAGAAATATTGCCAGACCAAAGAGGTGGAATGTTTGGTCTTCTGCCCAGGCATGACCGTGATGGGCTTTTTCATCCCACGGACAACAACTGTCTCCCCCGGAGCCTGATTTAAACAAACCACATCACCATCAGAATCCTCCTCGCCAACTTCCTCCTCAGCGCCAGCTACACCAGTATCCTCATCCTGTTGTACTTCAACAGTGACATCTTCAATTTGCATATCAGCAAGTGGACTGTGGGTGCTCCTTTCAGCACTTGCAGGGGGCGTGCAAATGGTGGAAAGAGCCACCTCTTCCCATCCAGTGCTGGGAAGGTCAGGCATCGCAACCACCACCACACTTGGACTCTCCTTGGGGATTTGTGATATCTTCTTAGAAAGCACAGTTCTTCGCTGTGCTTTTGCCAGCTTAACTCTTTTGATTTTTTTAGTGGGAGGAGGGCTTCCATCGTCATGTGAAGCTGAACCACTAGTCATGAACATACTAGGGATCGACCTTAGCCGTTCCTTGCCACTCCGTGTCGTAAATGGCATATTGGTAAGTTTACGTTTCTCTTCAGCTGATTTAAATGTCTTTTTCAAGGTCATTTTCCTGAACTTTGCCATTTGGGATTGTATGTGCCCTCTACTATGACATTGGGCATCGGCCTTGGCAGACGACGTTGATGGCATGTTATCGTCTATGTCATGACTAGTGGCAGCAGCTTCAGCACTAGGAGGAAGTGGTTCTTGATCTTTCTCTATTTTATTTTTATCGGAGAAAGTTTGGTCCTCCATTTATGTTACATCGATTTGATATATACGTGCGGCTAAACACAGAAAATAAATTTTTTTTTGGTTTGGACTGGAGTGTACTTTGTGGGTTACAGCACCCTTTAACGGTCAAGACAGCCGGCCCTTTACTTATGACACAGGCGCACTCTTGGCACTACTTTGTTGATGCACGTGCGGCTACTGCGCACACAATTCACAAACACAGAAAATAATTTTTTTTTGGTTTGGACTGGAGTGTACTTTCGGGGGTTACAGCACCCTTAACGGTCAAGCCAGCCGGCCCTTTACTTATGACACAGGCGCACGCTTGGCACTACTTTGTTGATGCACGTGCGGCTACTGCGCACACAATTCACAAACACAGAAAATAATTTTTTTTTGGTTTGGACTGGAGTGTACTTTCGGGGGTTACAGCACCCTTTAACGGTCAAGCCATCCGGCCCTTTACTTATGACACAGGCGCACGCTTGGCACTACTTTGTTGATGCACGTGCGGCTACTGCGCACACAATTCACAAACACAGAAAATAATTTTTTTTTGGTTTGGACTGGAGTGTACTTTCGGGGGTTACAGCACCCTTTAACGGTCAAGCCAGCCGGCCCTTTACTTATGACACAGGCGCACGCTTGGCACTACTTTGTTGATGCACGTGCGGCTACTGCGCACACAATTCACAAACACAGAAAATAATTTTTTTTTGGTTTGGACTGGAGTGTACTTTCGGGGGTTACAGCACACTTTAACGGTCAAGCCAGCCGGCCCTTTACTTATGACACAGGCGCACGCTTGGCACTACTTTGTTGATGCACGTGCGGCTACTGCGCACACAATTCACAAACACAGAAAATTATTTTTTTTTTGGTTTGGACTGGAGTGTACTTTGGGGGTTACAGCACCCTTTAACGGTCAAGCCAGCCGGCCCTTTACTTATGACACAGGCGCACGCTTGGCACTACTTTGTTGATGCACGTGCGGCTACTGCGCACACAATTCACAAACACAGAAAATAATTTTTTTTTTGGTTTGGACTGGAGTGTACTTTCGGGGGTTACAGCACCCTTAACGGTCAAGCCAGCCGGCCCTTTACTTATGACACAGGCGCACGCTTGGCACTACTTTGTTGATGCACGTGCGGCTACTGCGCACACAATTCACAAACACAGAAAATAATTTTTTTTTTGGTTTGGACTGGAGTGTACTTTCGGGGGTTACAGCACCCTTAACGGTCAAGCCAGCCGGCCCTTTACTTATGACACAGGCGCACGCTTGGCACTACTTTGTTGATGCACGTGCGGCTACTGCGCACACAATTCACAAACACAGAAAATAATTTTTTTTTGGTTTGGACTGGAGTGTACTTTCGGGGGTTACAGCACCCTTTAACGGTCAAGCCAGCCGGCCCTTTACTTATGACACAGGCGCACGCTTGGCACTACTTTGTTGATGCACGTGCGGCTACTGCGCACACAATTCACAAACACAGAAAATATATTATTTTTTTAGCACTTGGGGGGAGCGCCCCTGATGGACAGAGCACCCCCTGGACAACACTACAGCTCTCCTTTAGGACTGGGACACTGCACAGGACTTTGGAGTGGACACAGCCCCTATGGAGAACTGACTGCACAACACAGTCCAGCCAGCCCCTATGGACTTTGAAGTAGTGGACACAGCCCCTATTAACAACAGCAGCACAGCACAACACAGCCAGCCCCTATGGACTTTGAAGTAGTGGACAACAGCAGCACTACACTACACTACACTACACAGCCCTAACTCCCACCCTCCCTCTTCACTGTCCACAGCCGAGTGAGAAAATGGCGCCGACACGGGTACCTTATATAGGATCCAAAACCCGCGAGACTCGGAAGGCGGGATGATGACGTTTTGCCTCGATTTCAGATCCGAGTCAGGCGGGAAAAGTCGAGCCTGACTCGGATCGGACTCGGATCGGGGGGGCTCGGGGGGGTTCGGATTTTAGAAATCCGAACCCGCTCACTCCTAGTCATAAGTAAAGGGCCGGCTGGCTTGACCATTAAAGGGTGCTGTAACCCCCAAAGTACACTCGAAACCAAATAAAAAAATATTTTCTGTGTTTGTGAATTGTGTGCGCAGTAGCCGCACGTGCATCAACAAAGTAGTGCCAAGCGTGCGCCTGTGTAATAAGTAAAGGGCCGGCTGGCTTGACCGTTAAAGGGTGCTGTAACCCCCAAAGTACACTCGAAACCAAATAAAAAATATTTTCTGTGTTTGTGAATTGTGTGCGCAGTAGCCGCACGTGCATCAACAAAGTAGTGCCAAGCGTGCGCCTGTGTCATAAGTAAAGGGCCGGCTGGCTTGACCGTTAAAGGGTGCTGTAACCCCCAAAGTACACTCGAAACCAAATAAAAAAATATTTTCTGTGTTTGTGAATTGTGTGCGCAGTAGCCGCACGTGCATCAACAAAGTAGTGCCAAGCGTGCGCCTGTGTCATAAGTAAAGGGCCGGCTGGCTTGACCGTTAAAGGGTGCTGTAACCCCCAAAGTACACTCGAAACCAAATAAAAAAATATTTTCTGTGTTTGTGAATTGTGTGCGCAGTAGCCGCACGTGCATCAACAAAGTAGTGCCAAGCGTGCGCCTGTGTCATAAGTAAAGGGCCGGCTGGCTTGACCGTTAAAGGGTGCTGTAACCCCCAAAGTACACTCCAAACCAAATAAAAAAATATTTTCTGTGTTTGTGAATTGTGTGCACTGTGGCTGCACGTGCATCAACAAAGGAGCAGCGCCAAGCGTGCGCCTGTGTCCCATAAGTAAAGAGCCGGCTGGCTCATTTCTCAAAGGGTGGTGTAACCCACAAAGTGCACTGCTCTCCAGCAAAAATAAAAAAATATTTTCTGTGTTTGTGTGCACTGTAGCCGCACGTAAATATCAATATAACATAAATGGAGGACCAAACTTTCTCCGATAAAAATAAAATAGGGAAAGATCAAGAACCACTTCCTCCTAGTGCTGTTGCTGCTGCTGGGAGTTGTTCATCATCCCAGAGAGGAAGTAGGAACACCACTACTTTTACTAAACAATTGACCCTCCAACAGTCCTTAGCGAGGAGGATGAAGTAAGTCAGCAGTCATCCTGAAGCAAAACGTATAACTGAGGCCTTGACTGTTATGTTGGTGTTAGACGTGCGTCCGGTATCCGCCATTAGTGCAGTGGGATTTAGACAATTGATGGAGGTAGTGTGTCCCTGGTTCCAAATCCCGTCTAGATTTCACTTCACTACGCAGGCGATACCGAGAGTGTACAGAAACGTCAGAAAAAGTGTCCTCAGTGTCCTGAAAAATGCGGTTGTATCCAATGTCCACTTAACCACGGACATGTGGACAAGTGGAACAGGGCAGACTAAGGACTATATGACTGTGACAGCCCACTGGGTAAATGTATCACCTTACGCAGCAACAACCGCAGCGTCACCAGTAGCAGCTTGTTCCAAGGCAGGCTACGCTGTGTATCACCGGTTTCAGTAAGAGGCACACCGCTGACAACCTCTTAGAGAAACTGAGGGAAATCATCGCCCAGTGGCTTACCCCACTTAGACTCTCCTGGGGATTTGTGACATCTGACAATGCCACCAATATTGTGCGGGCATTACATCTGGGCAAATTGCAGCACGTCCCATGTTTTGCTCACACAATAAACTTGGTGGTACAGAATTTTCTGTAAAGCGACAGGGGCGTGCAGGAGACGCTTTGGGTGGCCAGAAAAATTTCTGGCCACTTTTGCCATTCAGTGACTGCGTGCGCCTGTGTCATAAGTAAAGGGCCGGCTGGCTTGTCCGTTAAAGGATGCTGTAACCCCCAAAGTTCACTCCAAACAAAATAAAAAAATTCTTTTTTTTCTGTCTTTGTGAATTGTGTGGGCTGTAGCCGCACCTGCATCCTCAAAGCAGCAGCGACAAGCGTGCGTCTGTCTGTTAAAGGGTGGTGTAACCCTCAAAGTGCGCTCCACAAACAATAAAAAAAAATCTTCTTTTTTTGCTGTCTTTGTGAATTGTGTTGGCTGTAGCCGCACCTGCATCCTCAAAGCAGCAGTGACAAGCGTGCGTCTGTCTGTTAAAGGGTGGTGTAACCCTCAAAGTGCGCTCCACAAATAATAAAAAAATTACTTTTGTTTCTGTCTTTGTGAATTGTGTGGGCTGTAGCCGCACCTGCATCCTCAAAGCAGCAGCGACAAGCGTGCATCTGTCTGTCAAAGGGTGGTGTAACCCTCAAAGTGCGCTCCACAAACAATAAAAAATTCTTTTTTTTCTGTCTTTGTGAATTGTGTGCACTGTAGCTGCACGTGCATCAACAAAGGAGCAGCGCCAAGCGTGCGCCTGTGTCCCATAAGTCTGTTAAAGGGTGGTGTAACCCCCAAAGTGCTCCAAAAAATAAAAAACTCTTTTTTTCTGTGTTTGTGACTTGTGTGTGATGTAGCCGCACATGCATCAACACAGTAGCAGCGCCAAGCATGCGCCTGTGTCATAAGTCAAGGGCCGGTTTGGACATCTGGTCCGGACTGAAGGACGTGCCAACAATTTCTACTGTCACTGCATATGATACTGTCCTCAAAGCAGCAGCGACAAGCATGCGTCTGTCTGTTAAAGGGTGGTGTTACCCCCAAAGTGTGCTCCAACAAAATAAAATAATCTTCTTTTTTTCTGTGTTTGTGTGTGAAATGTATGTGCAGTAGCCGCACCTGCATCCTCAAAGCAGCAGCGACAAGCGTGCGTCTGTCTGTTAAAGGGTGGTGTAACCCTCAAAGTGCGCTCCACAAAAATTAAAAAATTCTACTTTTTTTTACTCTTTGTGAATTGTGTGGGCTGTAGCCGCACCTACATCTTCAAAGCAGCAGCGACAAGCATGCGTCTGTCTGTTAAAGGATTACATCGGTGACAGCATCCAAGTAGGCATGTCAGACAGTCCGTACCTGTACTGGCAGGAAAAAGAGGTAATTTGGAGGCCCCTGTACAAACTGGCTCTATTTTACCTGAGTTGCCCCCCTCCAGTGTGTACTCCGAAAGAGTGTTTAGTGCAGCCGGGAACCTTGTCAGCGAAAGGCGTAGGAGGTTGCTTCCACAAAATGTGGAGAAGATGATGTTCATAAAATGAATTATCAACTCTTCCAGGGAGACCAGCCTCCAGAATGTACAGAGGGACTGGTGGTTGTGGATTCCAGTGGGGACGAATTAATACTCTGCGAGGATTAGGATGTACACAACACTGAAGAGGGTGAGGAATCGGTGGATGAGGAGGATGAGGACGACATCTTGCCTCCGTAGAGCCAGTTTGTGCAGGGACAGATTAATTGCCAGCTTGTTTTGTGGGGGCCCAAATGAACCAATCATTTCAGCCACAGTCATGTGGCAGACCCTGGCGCTGAAATGATTGGTTTGTTAAAGTGTGTATGTCCTGTTTATACAACATAAGGGTGGGTGGGAGGGCCCAAGGACAATTCCATCTTGCACCTCTTTTTTTTCTTTGCATTATGTACTGTTTGGGGCCTAGTTTTTCAAACTGCCATCCTGTCTGCCACTGCAGTGTCACTCCTAGATGGACCATGTGTTTGTGCCGCCCACTCGTGTCACTTAGCATAGTCACCCAGCCACCTCGGTGCAACCTTTTGGACATAAAAACACTATTGTGAGGTGTGAGGTGTTCAGAATAGACTGGAAATGAGTGGAAATTAAGGTAATTGAGGTTAATAATAGCATAGGAGCAGAAAAACCCACAAATTCTGTGATTTTAGCTGTTTTTATGCTTTTTTCCAAAAAAATACAGATCCAAAACACAAAACCCAGAACCCAAAACACGGAAGGGTGGTTTTGGCAAAACCAATCCAGATCCAAAACACGAAGAAAGATCCAGATCCAAAACCAAAACACAAAACACGAAAAGTGGCCGGTGCACACCCCTAGTATATATTGGGAATCACATAACTATAATTACTGGGGGGAGATGTACTAAGTTTTGGGGAAAGATCAAGTGGAGAGAGATAAAGTACCAACCAATCAGCTCCTAACTGTCATTTTACAGGCTACTGGATAGATGTACTAAGGGCCTGATTCAGAGATGGACGCTAATGCAATCATAGTTGCAATTTCATGCGGAACGTAGCTGCGAAAATATGCTAATGGTTGCAAAGATCACCCGAGCATAGGGCGCCCACTACTGCCTTCCCATCTGTGTACGACGTTGCTTACCTCCGTAAATATCGGTAACATCGACTCCCATCCAGCAGCCATATTACCCTTGTGGCAGGTCTGACCAGCTGCAAACACCACAACTCTCCTCACATGCTGCGAATGCAATCACAATGGCCAATTTATGCATGCCCAGGAATCAGCGTTCAAACGGTCAGACACACCTGCGTTTTTTTCTGACCACCCCCCGTTCCCACCCCCAAACGCCTATGAGTGGATCCTCTGTGCAAAAGTAATCGCAAAGCAATCTCGGCGCATGCGCAGGGCCACTTTTACGCTTTCACACTGGCAAGCAATCGCCTCGATCTGCGTAAATATCGCCATTGTGTCAGTCTCTGAATCAGGCCCCAAGCCTTGGAGAGTGATGAAGTGGAGAGAGATAAAGGGGTCTATATACTATGGTCACCCGGCCCTGATTCAGAGCGAGCGCTCTGTCACAGCATCCGGCCTTTGTCTCTCTCCAAGGCTTAGTACATCTCTCCCCCTATATGTTATTTGAAGACTCTAGTAGAGATAAATAGGTCACAATGAAGAACGTGGAGCAGTGAAAGAATAGTGTGTCAATCACAGGGGAAATTAAGACCTGTTAAATGTACATGTGAAAGTAATCACTTATATTAGGGCTTGTTCGTGCCTATCCTTTTTTTGACACTTTTCATATTTTAATAAACACATGATAAGAACATTAAAAATAGGACTAACAAGAGTCATTGGGCCTGATCCTATTAGTTGTGAAGGGGGTGGCGAGTTACCGTTGCAGCACTGTGAAAATGCTGCAAAAGGCTCCGCAACCCGCCCACCTCGTGCACGATTTCGCTGCGGACTTGCACATTTTTTAATGCAGCCCTATGAGACAGCAAACAAGTTTCAGCAAGTCAGGAGGCACCGTAAGGGTGGCATAGAGCAGCACATACTTGTGCCTCAAGCCTATTTATGGATAATAGGATAGAGCCCTATGGGTCACTTTTGCTACCATTGCGCTCTAAAATTTTAATACTAAACTTAAATTTGATAAGACAGCATTTCCTGTATCTCTTGCATTAACATGCACTAGGAGTATAGTGCATTATATCAATAATGGCGTCATGCATGAAACACGTGGAAAACATGCATCACTAAGGTTACAATATATTATGTGTTTCTGTTTCTGGCTCTATAACTATGTCAGTATGTTTAAACATAATTGTCACCCCTATACTTGGGAGAACAAGCTGGGTAAAGCCGGGAACACATTATCCGACCTGTCAATTTGAAGCCCGATGGTCCTTAAGAAACTATATATCGGGCGGTCAGTACACAATCCACAATCCGGGGTCGGACTGCCTGATACATCGTTCACCTGCACCATTCACCTTCCTGGTCTCGACTGCTGGGTTGCTCCATCTGCTGCGCATGCGCGGCCAACAGAACGACTCCGATGTCACCATTTGGGAACGCGGATAGTGCATACATACATACATACATACTAGTCGAGCCGAACTACTGTATATGTCGGTCCAATTCGCCATATAGTCTAATGTGTACCCAGCTTAAGGATTGCTAGGGCTACCCAAGTTGTGTGTAAGAAGAGTTTAAGGAACATGGAAAGTTTAACTTTTTACATTACTGTGCCAGGATTTCACTATATTATGCCAATAAAACAAATATATTTAGTCCACTATGCAGCCAAAGGTAGCCCTATCTATCCCAAAAAGCAATATAAAATAAAAGTCATCACGATAGATAGAGCGATAGATAGACATTGGTGTATCTATACCGGGTGCAGGGTGCGGACACCACACACCCTGCACCCATATAATTATACTGACCTCTCCAGAGTCCCGCATCGGCACTGCTGCTACAGCAGAAATAACTGGGAAAATGGTGCGGCAGCCATTTTCCCAGAGATTTGAACTAGTGCAGTAAAGAAATCACCAGGAACAAGGAGACCTGGAGACCTGCGTAAGGGCAGTAGAGAGAAGTGTGCTCGCAAGGAGCCCGCACATGGGCCCCCTCCTCTCTTAAACCAACCTTCATAGATATATAGATAGATACTGTTACATTCATATTTTGTATTAGACTTTACTGTATTTAATTCAAATTTATTTTTTGCTTTAAGCGCTTTCAAACTCGTATAATCTGGTAAAACGATCCATGCTTTATTCCAGTTAGCGGCAGTGACAACCTTCCACAGTATGCTTATTACATGCAAACAGCTTCGGCAAAGGGGCATCTGTTCTATTTCAGTTGTAGGATGGAAGTTTACTGGAAAAGTCTTGCATTGAATTCTTCTTTTACACCTTATAAAACTACACTTTTATAAAGCCAGTCATACATAGCTAACTCAGCAACTTCATCTTCTGATGCATAGTGCTGTGATTTGCCACAAGAGCTTCCACAGCTTCCCACAAGACTTATTACTGGTTGTCTGTTTGTCTAATTAATTAATTGTTTTACAGTAGCATTAAAATGCAGAAGAATGCACACTAGATGGTGCCATGGCTAAGAATTAAGTTGTTCGTGGGAACTGTACCAAGTAAAAAACACAACTATTAGTTTTTGTTTTTTTCACAAAAGCCAACTTTATTTACCATAACAGAACATGACATAAATGTACTTAAGACATAGGCACTGATTCAGAGGTGGACGCTGCTGTACAGGGCCGGATTAAGGTCTGTGGGGGCCCCTGGGCAACAAACGTGTGGGGGCCACTATCAATGAGTTATGTATATATATATATATACATAAAGAAAAAATTATATATATATATATATATATATATACACATACACACACCAGTCTATCTGCCTGATGTTCCAATGCCCCCTGTAGTTGTGCCCCTTCTGGAATGCCCTCTGTAGTTGTGCCCCTTCTGGAATGCCCCCTGTAGTTGTGCCCCTTCTGGAATGCCCCCAGTTGTTGTGCCCCTTCTGCAATGCCCCCAGTATTTGTGCCTTTCCTCTAATGCCCCCAGTATTTGTGCCCCTTCTCCAATGCCCCCAGTATTTGTGCCTTTCCTCCAATGCCCCCAGCATTTGTGCCCCCTGCAATGCCCCCAGTATTTGTGCCCCCTGCAATGCCCCCAGTATTTGCGCCCCCCTGCAGTGCCCCCAGTAGTTGTGCCCCTTCTCCAATGCCCCAAGTATTTGTACCTTTCCTCCAATGCCCCCAGTGTTTGTGCCTTTCCTCCAATGCCCCCAGTATTTGTGCCCCCTGCAATGCCCCCAGTATTTGTGCCTCTTCTTAAATGCCCCCTGTAGATGTGCCCCATAAAGTAGTGCCCCCAGTAGCTCTCCCTCCCCGTCCACATCCCTGTTAAAAAAACTTACCTGTCTTCGCTCCACGCCGTCACAGCTTCCGAGTCCCGCCGTCACTGCTACTGCTGCTGTCGCTGTCTGCTGAATCTGGCGCACATTTTCCTCTCCTCTGCAGTGTGCGGGTGATGTCATGACGTCATCCGCGCACTGCATCACTGGGAACGCTGGCTTCTGAAGCGATCAGTATTCAGAGGCCAACGTTCCCACTTACCGTAAGTTGATCGCGATCTACAAGCGAGAGCTCCGTGAGCTTCCAGTAGATCGCGATCAACCTTCTCACCGGGCATGTGGCTAGGGGTCGGGGACAGTGTGTGGGGGCCCCCTATGTGTGGGGATCCCAGGACGACCGCCCCTGTCGCCCTGCCCTTAATCCGGCCCTGCTGCTGTATCCACTCTTACGTCCGTTGCTGGAGTCATGGCTTTAATAATATGCAAATGCTGGATTCAGCCATCCCCCCCTTTGTGGGGCAGCCTGCATCTGAATGAGCAAGGATTGAGCCACACACTTTCAGCTTCTCTGCGCGCTGCATCGCTGCTGGTGATTCCTTAAACCCCACTATTGGCGTAGCATCATGTGCACTAATCAGAGCCGGGCTCTTGGGGTGTTCGACCAGTATGTTTGAACAGGGGGGGTGCCACCCCATAGAGGGCGCACCCCTCCCAACATCCCGTTAAGTCCCGCGGGACTTCTTGCCCCCTAAGTTGCATAGGGAGCCTTTTTCTCCTGATCAGGCTAACTATGTTACTTCCTCCCTTTGGAGTGCTAGGTGGAACGCAGTAATTTCTGGTCCCGCGATGTCAGGTGGGAGTTTACTGCGCACCCAGGCTGATTTCGTCACTTCCGCCCTTTGGAGCACAAGTTGGAACACAGCCACTTCCAGTTCCATGATGTCGGGCGGCAGTGTACGGCAAATACAGGAGTCCATCGTTCTACACAACCCCCATTGGGTAAGCCGGACCATCGGTCCCGATGGATGACTCTCCGGTGTGGACGTATATTGTATTATTACAGCAAGTACATATTTTGGTAATGGGGTAGACGTCACTTCCGGTAATCCGGTATAAATAGAAGTTAGATCAGAGCCTTCAGTACACCTTGACAAAGATCATAGCGATCGAAACGCGTTGGTATTAGGGGCTTAAGGAGGTAGTAAGGACTACTCTAAAATAATATGTTTTTCTTTCCCCTTTTTATTTTTTGGAGGTATATCTGTCTCAGTTATTACTGTTTGTGGTTGAATGTCCAGACGTTTTTCTCCAATTCAAAAGATTTATAGTATAACCATCTAATAAGACTTACTGTGGATTTTAAATGGGGTTTTAGGATGAATCGTTCTATCCTCTCCATGTCATGTTTGTTATGAAATGTTGTTTTTGTTTATTCTATAAACATTTTGTAAACATTGGTTTGAATAAATTGTGGACAAAAACTCCCTTTTCAAATATATTGCTTTTGGATACATTTTATGACTTGATTGATGAAGATATAAAAAAAAAACATTATTTGAGGATCCCAACTACATGATATTGTGAGTTGGCTACGCATATTATATGTATATATGTTTCCTTGGAGTTCTTCCACTAGTATGAACACTTCTTTTGTGATGGATAACTGAGCGGCGTTCCTGTGAATAAAGACAAAGGACCCCGCAAACCTTGATAGGTTTTAATTATTCTACTCCTAATTGAGCAGGGTACGTTACTTAATCACCTCTCTCATAGAATTGGGATACCACTATTCTCTATCCTTTTTATACACCCTGATTGGTTTCCTCTGAAGCACCCGTTATTTTATAATATTTACAAACAACTTTCTGGGTGCTGGCAGATCTTTTGTTACAAACAATACTACACATTTATCATTTTTGTTTTTATTTTTCAAAACGCACCATTATGACCACATAGGTAAAAGACAAATGAATAAGAAATGGAGAAAAAAAGAAAAAGAAGGACTTGGACTATTTACTTAAGGGTGAAGATTTGCACTGATCCAGAACTGTATCTTGGAAAGATTCTTGTGTTGGTGGTTTACTTTCAGATTTTTTATTACTTTTTATTTTTGTATTTATATGTGTGTATTGGAATAGCGCCTTAGATTATATAACCAAATATAATTTTTTCTTTGTGCACATTTACCTTGTTTTGGGACAAGCTAGGCCATGGGTAGCCAACCTCGGTCCTCGAGAGCTACTAACAGTTCACGTTTTTCAGACCACCTAGCTGGTGCACAGGTGTATTCATTACTCAGAAACTCATTTGAAAAGATCCACAGGTGGAGTTAATTATTACACTTGTGATTCTGTGAGGAGACCTGGAAAACATGCACTGTTGGTAGCTCTCGAGGACCCGGGTTGGCTACCACTGGGCTAGGCAATATAATTGGGAAGCTTTCATTGCGCCAGGACATTCCTCTCCAATATAACCTTATTATGCAAAATGTGCCCAGCACTACCCGCTTACCTATGTGCAATCAGCAGGCTGCACATGCACAGTAGCTCCTCAAGGTCCAAAAACTGCGATCACTTTACTTTTACACATCGCAGGGATTTGCTCCTATCGGAGACCCTGTCCTTAGATCTAATTTTTGATACATCCCGGCAATCTATAATATTTTTTATTGTGGAGGTAATTATAATTATTGGGTCTAAAACTCGATTATTGATAAATATGGCACTATCGGCCTTATTCAAAGAAGTACGCTATGCCGATGTTTGTGCAGGTGAGCGATTATTGGCGCATACGTCAATGTCCATTACCGTAGTTGCAAGCAGCACATTTTAACTTGCAGAGTTATTTACAGTTAAGGGTCGTTTCGGAGCATCTGCGACATTAGCATATTTTCGCATATCCCCTGCGTACAAAATCGTATCAGCGACAGCAATAATCCACACAACAATGCACTTCTCTAAAACAGGCACCATGTGAATATTGTGTGCAGTTTTTTTTCTAGTTTTATGTTGCAGTATGTGTCAGTGCACCTATCACCTATTGCACATATTGAAAGCAGCCATTTTGTGTGGCTTAGTGATACCAATGGTGGTTGGTGAAATGGCTGGGATGCAGTCAGGAAACCGACAGTCAAAATGCCGACCGCCGGCTTCCCGATTGTGCAATTCCGACAGGGGACAAATGATAGGCGTCGAAATCCCAACGCCTACCATTATCCCTATGCCGGGAGCCCTTTACCCGGCATACCGAATGAAGGTAAGCCGGGCGGCGGGCGCGGACAGCCGCAGGGGGTGAGAGTTAGATTATGGGCTCCCGGGTGGGATAGGGTTGGGCTAGGGGTAGGGGGGGTTAGGCACTAGGGGGGGAGGTTAGGGTTAGGCACTCCTAAGGGAGGGTTAGGGATAGGTACTATACTTACCGATCAGTATTTTCAGCGGTGCTGGTTTTCCGGCGTCGGGATTTAAACCACCGGACCTATATACCAATCCCAAATGGCTGCCTCCTTGTGCATAGGCAACATCCAGAAACTCTTATTTTTTCTTCTAAAAAATGTTTTGTAGTTACATCCTGGTACAATATGAGGCTGACGAAGAGTTGGACATAGAACAGCTGCACATTATTTAAGAGAAGCGTGCGTTTTCCGAGCATGCGTAGTGCGGACATACCAATGACATGCTATACAAATGGGCATTCATTCAACTGTGCATCAACCACCATGTGTCTTGATTTTACAGAAGGGATATTAAATATATATTTGAGAAGTCAGTACAGTACAGTATGTGCTCAAGAAAGATTGGGATAATTATAAGTCACAGTGAATATATAAAGTACAAAGTGTTTTAAGTCTTAAAGCAACTCAGAAGAGAAAGTGAAGGTTATTTCAGCAGATCTGATTGGCTGCCTTGTAAATTTAATTGGCACAATATCTATTCAGTTACTAGTCTAGTTTTGACATTATAACTACTGGCCATGCTTGACATCTTAGTTATTAGCCTGAATTTGCTTTGCTGTTTGACATATCAGAGATTCAATGATTCGAAAAGCACAAATCACCAGTACAGCATTGAGCAGCGTATTATGTCATAGAACAGAGGGCCTGATTCAGACCCGCTTGCGAGTGCTGAGCGCTCGCAAGCGGGTCGATGGTGGCCTAGTGCGCATGCGCACTACGGAGGGAGCTCCGTCGTGCGCATGCGCGAGACCCAGATAGCGACAGCCAAGCTGTCGCTTCGGGTCTCACACCAAAGGGGGCGTGCTGTCGATGTTGAGTGACAGCACGCCCCCTTTGGTGGGCGTGCCGGGGGCGTGGCTGCCAGACGGAGGCGTTCCCATGGGAACGCCTACCGTCTGGGTCCGGCCCCACTGACATCACTAGTGATGTCAGTGGGAGTGATTTGGGCTCTGATAGAGCCAAAATCACTCCAGGGCTTGCGGTCACCGAGACCCTACCGCAGGGTCTCGTTGCAAGCCCGATGGTCGCAATGGTTTTGACCATCGCGACCGTTATCATGGACGCTTGCATAAGCTGTGGGTGGTAACCCACAGCTATGCGAGCGTCCAGGAGGACGCTCCAAAAAAACCCCCAAAACGCCCTGATTCAGAGTGGGCGCTCGTTCCTGAGAAGGTTTCCTATTTGACAGTGGAGAACAGCACCCTTTATAAATATGACAGAGGATATGTAGGTCTTCAGTGGTGTAACTATAGGGGGCTTGCTATGGGGCCCACAGACTTTTTTAAAATTTCAACTCTGTGTTTATTTAAACTTTGCTGGCCGCGGGCAAACGCCGGATGGGGGGTTGGGGGGGGATTGTGTGTCATTCACTGACACTGTCCGGCTTCCACCCGACACGCAGAGCTACTGGTCTCAAGAGATGATGACATCATTATCTCGCGAGTCTCTCTCTTCTTTGGGCGTCAGACAGGGACTGATAGTACAAGGGTCGTGTGGCACAGCAGGCAGCGGCTTCGGAGTGGTGCCGGTGTGTAAAGGAGGGACTGTCTGTGAGTGACACAAGCTGTGCTGCTGCAGCTCTTAAGAGCTCCTAAGAGCCTGCTCATGAAGCTAATTTATCATTTATTTATAAATATATGCTCATTAATATTATGTATGTTATATACAGTATATGTATGCGTTGGCTTTGCTGTAACATGCTTTGAATACAGCTATACATTCATGCAAAGACCTGGAGTGCCGCCTGTTATTGTCAATGTGTATATACTACTGCTATAGGAGGGCACCAGGAGGCCGCTCCAAAAAAAAAAAAACGCCCTGACTCAGAGCGAGCGCTCTTTCAGAGCATCCGGCTCTGAATCAGGCCCAAAGTTCGACACGAAAAAAAGTCAGACACACTAAAGTTAGACATGTAAAAAGTTCGACAGATAAAACAGGTCGACAGGATCAAAAGTTCGACATGAAAATGATTGACACAAATATGGCCGACACATTTTTTTATATTTTTTTTAGGGTTAGGCACTTACCCCCACGGTTAGGCTTATGCACTTACCCAGATGGTTAGGGTTAGGCACCAGGAGGGAGGGTTAGGGTTAGGCACTTACCCAGACAGTTAGGGTTAGGCTTCAGGAGGGAGGGTTAGGCACCAAGGAGAGGGTTAGGGTTAGGCACTTACCCAGACAGTTAGGGTTAGGCTCCAGGAGGGAGGGTTAGGGTTAGTCACCAAGGGGATAGTTAGGGTGAAGATTAGATTACATGTATAACTTTAGTGTGTCTGACGTTTTTCCATCTCAAACTTTTTTCCCTGTCTAACTATTGACTGTCTAACATCTGGTGTCTATCTAGACATTGTCTATCTATTTACTGTCTATCTCTTATACCACACCAGAGCTGGAATCAAGCAACCCACAAACAGGAGACCAAATAGGTTGCAGAGGTATGAATATGCCTCAAGGAGAAACATTTAGTTTTACTGATGATGAAGCAGAACAGATATTATTCAAGGAGCAACTTTCTAATGCAGAAAATGCTCTGAGAGTTGAGGACCTATACCATCGGTTTCTCAAAATGAAAAAATGTGAAGTCGATTTTCTACTTCACGGTATATCTTTGTCGGACTATTATAGAGAAAAACTTATCCCTAGGGGATTAATACTAGAAACATTCTGTCAATAGGCAGATACAACCCAGACTTTTGCCGTAAATGGGTAGCCATACTAAACAAGTATGGCCTGGATCTCATGCTCCTTGTGGTAGAAGAGGCTGGTAGGGAGCTATCTGTTGCCAGGCAGAAAATGGAAGCTTTTGAAATTGATCACAAAAGCATGTTGGAACAGGATATAACACAAAACTAGTATCATAAAATTCAAGTGCAATGCAACAATTACAAGAAGGAGCCAATCAGATTCAAGAAAAACAAACACCAAATAGTGAAATCTGACTGCGAGGAAAATCATATATATAGGTGGTTAATGGGTGGAGAAGGACCCAGATTGCAACGTGGTCCATTTACCTCCAGAGTTGGAGACAAAGACGTGAAAATCAAACCAGAAGGGTGCAGTCAGTCATCCAACAGTGATAGTGAATTTTCATTACCTGAATTCGATGATACAACCAGAGCCCCAGAGGTCCCTTTAGGGGCAACTGGGGGAGAGGTTGAGCAAGTAGTAACAGAACGTCCACCCGCAGCGCCGGTCGTAGCGGGTCTCTTTCCAAAGGGGGCGAACTGTCGATGTTGATTCACAGCCCGCCCCGTTTGGAAGGCGGGCCGGGGGGGTGGAAGCCCAAACGGAGGCGTTCCCATGGGAACGCCTGCCGTTTGGGGGAGGCCCCACTGACATCACTAGTGATGTCAGTGGAGAGCTTCCGGCTCTGACAGAGCCAGAAGCTCTCTGGGGCTTACGACAAGTAAGACCCTACCCTAGGGTCTCATCGTAAGCCCCGATGGTCGCAATGGTCAATGACCATCGCGACCATCACCCTAGCGGTCGTTAGAGCTGTGGGTGTTAACCCACAGCCTAATGACCAAAACAGAAGCGGCCGGTCAGGATGCAAGCGGCCGCCCAGTTTCTGAACGACCGCTTGCATCCTCCGACCGCCTCTGAATGAGGGCCATATTCTCTGATTTAACCCTTTAACTGAATTGTAACCAGAACATTTTAGAGTAGAACTTAGTGATGCTGCTGACCTTCATAGTGGACTTCAGAGAAATCTCTTGCTCAGATGGTGAGGAGCTCCTCTCATTAGCTTTGCAAAAGTGTTTCCTTGTGAGGGGAGCCCTACATTGGTATCCGATCAGCACACCATCCCCTTTCTTCATGTGCACTGGCGGCAAAGATGTGCTTGCCACCGCGCCAGTGATCTATCCATCATCATGGATACCAATGGGGGGCCCTGGGAGTGTGGTACGTGTCGCCTGGGTCCTCAGACTACTCATTAATCCACATTTAGCCATCTATAGGAGGAAGGCCTTGTGTGTCATATCAGGGCCGGTTCTAGACCTAGTAGAGCCCAGGGTGAAAATTCCTTTTTGCATCCCACTTCAAAAAACAATAAAATTCTATACTGTTTTGTGTGTACTAAATAAAAATTCACCTTACCTATATGGTGGTTTCTTGGCAATGGGGAACCTGCGAAGACATTGATCCTCTGTGGGCAGACAATGTCCTCAATCAGTAGTCACTATTCACATTGAAGATCACATGGTCTGGAAGATGCCTGTTTGTGTAGAAATAAAACCAATGTCATCATCATACAATAGAAGTTCAAACAGAATTGTGCCCCCTGTGTCCCCTCCAGCATCCTGCTCCTGTGGTCCCTCCAGTCCCCTGTCATTCCAGCCTTCAGCACCCTGTGTCCCCTACAGAAGCCTGTCTTTCCAGCCTCCAGCCCTCTGTGTACCATCCAGTTCCCTGTAATTATAGCCTTCAGTCCCCTTTGTCCCCTCCAGCCCCCTGGCATTCCAGCCTCCAGCCTTTTGTGTCCCGTCCAGCCCCGTCATTCGAGCCCTCTGCCGCCTGTGTCCCCTCCAGCCACCTGTCATTCCAGCCTGCAGCCCCCTGTGTCCCCTCCAGACCCCCAAAATTCCATTCCTCCTGTCTCCCCTCCAGCCCCCTTCATTCTAGCCCCCTGTGTTCCCTCTAGCCCCTATCATTCCAGCCTCCTGTCTCCTCTCAAGTCCCGTTATTCCAGCCTCCAGTTCTCTGTGTCCCCTCCAGACCCACTTCATTCCAGCCTTATGTCTCCCCTCCAGCCTTCAGTCCTCTGTGTCCCCTCCAGCCCCCTTCATTCCAGCCTCCTGTGTAACCTAAACAACCAACCTGCTCCCATCCTTTATGTCCTGTCCAGCCCTGTCATTCCAGCCTCCTGCCCCCTGTGTTTTTCTTCTGGCCCCCTGTCATAGCCTGCAGCCCCGTGGTCCTTCCAGACTCCCAAAATTCCATTCCTCCTTTGTCCCCTCCAGCCCCCTTCATTCCAGCCTCCTGTCTCGCCTCAAGCCCCCCATCATTCCAGTCCCGTGTGTCCCCTTCTAGCCCCCATCATTCCAGCTGTCTCCCCTCCAGTCCGCTGTTATTCCAGCCTCCAGCCCTAGGTGTCCTCTCTAGGCCCCTTAATTTCAGCCTCTTGTCTCCCCTCCAGCCCTCGTCATTCCAGCCTCCTGTCTCCCCTCCAGCCCCACATCATTCCAGCCCCCCATCATTCCAGCCTTCTACCTCCCCTCCAGCCCCCTGTCATTCCAGCCTCCAGTCATCTGTGTCCCCTACTAAACAAACAACCCGCTCCCCTCCCCCCATCAAATTTACCTTCATTTTTGCAGTTTCTGCTGCTCCAGCCATGGTAGCCAGTTTAATATATGCTGCCTGCTCTTCAGGGTCTTCGTCCCGAGCACTTGACACAGGCATGCCACACACAGAGCGGATGTGCAGTGTGACGTCATCACTGGGAAATCCCAATCCCACACTGTAACTTCAGCCCAGTCTGCCCCAGCGGCATGTCAATCCAGGTGCAGGCCCCACCCGCAAGCCCAATCAGCAGCAGCAGCCCATGTCCGATAGCTGCATAGTGGGACAGAGCAGCGGTGGGGGGGGGGGGAAGAGACCTGGTAAAAATGATTAATTGAGTTGGGGTTGGGGGAACTGTGGTGCGGTGTAACTCCGCCCCTGCTCCAGGAAAGTACAGCCTAAGACTGCACCCTTTGAGCTGTCTCTGTATCTTATGAAGACACACACCAGCCTGACTTCCCTCCCGCTCAGCCCGACCCTGCACTCCGTAGCACACCAGAGTATGCCTGACTTCCCTTCTCCTCTCTCTTTCCCCCCGCTCTGCCTGTGGACTTCGTAGTATACCAGCCTGACTTCACCCCGCTCAACTCACCCCTGCTGCCGGACTCCATAGCACACCAGCGTATGCTGACTCCCCATATTCTCTCTCTCTCCCACCCTCAGCCCACCCCTGCAGCCGGACTCCATAGCATATGAAGACACACACCAACATATACCTAACTACCCCACCCAACCCGGCTCAGCCCAACTCTGCAGCCTGGCTGAGCGGGGTGAAGTCTGCAGCAATAATACAGAGCCAGCCGCACTTCAGGTAGGAGTTGTTTTATGGGCTCTCTTCCTTTGACAGCCTTTGAGCAGTGTTAGGGTAGCGGAGCTCTGCTGTCCAGCTGAACTTGCAAAAAAAATAAATGCTGGAAGTGCCGGTATGTCATACCGTTGCATACCGGCACTCTTCGAGCACTGGTTATACATTGATGCAAAGACCTGGAGTGCCACCTGTTATTGTCCATGTGTGTGTATATATATATATATTATATATATATTAGGGGTGTGCACCGGCCACTTTTCGTGTTTTGGTTTTGGATCTGGATCTTTCTTCGTGTTTTGGATCTGGATTGGTTTTGCCAAAACCACCCTTCCGTGTTTTGGGTTCTGAGTTTTGTGTTTTGGATCTGTATTTTTTTTAAAAAAAGCATAAAAACAGCTAAAATCACAGAATATGTTGGTTTTTCTGCTCCTATGCTATTATTAACCTCAATAACCTTAATTTCCACTCATTTACAGTCTATTCTGAACACCTCACAATAGTGTTTTTATGTCCAAAAGGTTGCACCGAGGTGGCTGGATAACTATGCTAAGCGACACGAGTGGGCAGCACAAACACGTGGCCCATCTAGGAGTGACACTGCAGTGGCAGACAGGATGGCAGTTTGAAAAACTAGGCCCCAAACAGTACATAATGCAAAGTAAAAAAAGAGGTGCAAGATGGAATTGTCCTTGGGCCCTCCCAGCCACCCTTATGTTGTATAAACAGGACATGCACACTTTAGCAAACCAATCATTTCAGCGCCAGGGTCTGCCACACGACTGTGGCTGAAATGATTGGTTCGTTTGGGCCCCCACAAAACAAGCTGGCAATTAATCTGTCCCTGCACAAACTGGCTCTACGGAGGCAAGATGTCGTCCTCACCCTCCTCATCCACCGATTCCTCATCCTCTTCAGTGTTGTGTACATCCTCATCCTCACAGAGTATTAATTCGTCCCCGCTGGAATCCACCACCACAGGTATGTTGTAGAGAATGGTCTCCCTGGAAGAGTTGATAATTAATTTTTATGAACATAATCTTCTCCATATTTTGTGGAAGCAACCTCCTACGCCTTTCGCTGACAAGGTTCCCGGCTGCACTAAACACTCTTTCGGAGTACACACTGGAGGGGGGGCAACTCAGGTAAAATAGAGCCAGTTTGTACAGGGGCCTCCAAATTGCCTCTTTTTTTGTCAGTACAGGTACGGACTGTCTGACATGCCTACTGCGCATACATTTCACACACAAACACAGATAAAAAGATTATTTTATTTTGATTAGAGCGCACTTTGGGGGTTACAGCACCCTTTACTGGTCAAGGCAGCCGGCCCTTTACTTATGACTCAGGCGTACGCTTGACGCTACTTTGTTGATGCATGTGCGGCTACTGTGCACACAATTCACAAACACAAAAAAATATATATTTTAATTTTTTTTGGAGTGCACTTTGGGGGTTACAGCACCCTTTAACGGACAAGCCAGCCGGCCCTTTACTTATGGGACACAGGCGCATGCTTGACGCTGCTCCTTTGTTGATGCATGTGCAGCCACAGTGCACACAATTCACAAACACAGAAAATATATTTTTATTTTGTTTGGAGTACACTTTGGGGGTTACAGCACCTTTAACGGTCAAGGCAGCCGGGCCTTTACTTATGACACAGGCACACGCTCGACGCTACTTTGTTGATGCACGTGCGGCTACTGTGCACACTATTCACAAACACAAAAAAATATATATTTTTATTTTTTTTGGAGTGCACTTTGGAGCGTACAGCACCCTTTAATGGTCAAGCCAGCCGTCCCTTTACTTTGACACAGGCGCACGTTGGCGTTATGTTGTTGATGCACGTGCGGCTACTGCGCACACAATTCACAAACACAGAAAAAAAAAAATAATTTTTGGAGTGCACTTTGGGGTAGCACCCCTGATGCACAGATCACCCCCTGGACAACGCTACAGCACCCCTCTAGGACTATAGCCTTTATGGGACACTGCACAACACAGTTCAGTCAGCCACTATAGACTTTGGAGTGGACACAGCCCCTATGGACAACAGCAGCACAGCACAACACAGAAAGCCCCTATGGACTTTAGAGGAGTGGACACAGCCCCTATGGACAACAGCAGCACAGCGCAGCACAGCACAGCACAACACTACACTACACAGCCCAGCCAGCCCTAACTCCCACCCTCCCTGTTCACTGTCCACAGCCGAGTGAGAAAATGGCGCCGACGCGGGTACCTTATATAGAATCCAAAACCCGTGAGACCCGGAAGGCGGGATGATGAAGTTTTGCCTCGATTACAGATCTGAGTCAGGCGGGAAAAGTCGAGCCTGACTCGGATCAGCCTCGGATCGGGGGGGCTTGGGGGGGTTTGGATTTCAGAAATCCGAACCCGCTCACCCCTAATATGTATATATTAGGGGTGTGCACCGGCCACTTTTTCGTGTTTTGGTTTTGGATCTGGATCTTTCTTCGTGTTTTGGATCTGGATTGGTTTTGCCAAAACCACCCTTCCGTGTTTTGGGTTCTGGGTTTTGTGTTTTGGATCTGTATTTTTTTTTAAAAAAGCATAAAAACAGCTAAAATCACAGAATGTGTTGGTTTTTCTGCTCCTATGCTATTATTAACCTCAATAACCTTAATTTCCACTCATTTACAGTCTATTCTGAACACCTCACAATAGTGTTTTTATGTCCAAAAGGTTGTACCGAGGTGGCTGGATAACTATGCTAAGCGACACGAGTGGGCAGCACAAACACGTGGCCCATCTAGGAGTGACACTGCAGTGGCAGACCGGATGGCAGTTTTAAAAACTAGGCCCCAAACAGTACATAATGCAAAGTAAAAAAAGAGGTGCAAGATGGAATTGTCCTTGGGCCCTCCCACCCACCCTTATGTTGTATAAACAGGACATGCACACTTTAGCAAACCAATCATTTCAGCGCCAGGGTCTGCCACACGACTGTGGCTGAAATGATTGGTTCGTTTGGGCCCCCACAAAACAAGCTGGCAATTAATCTGTCCCTGCACAAACTGGCTCTACGGAGGCAAGATGTCGTCCTCACCCTCCTCATCCACCGATTCCTCACCCTCTTCAGTGTTGTGTACATCCTCATCCTCACAGAGTATTAATTTGTCCCCGCTGGAATCCACCACCACAGGTCCCTCTGTACGTTGTAGAGAATGGTCTCCCTGGAAGAGTTGATAATTAATTTTTATGAACATAATCTTCTCCATATTTTGTGGAAGCAACCTCCTACGCCTTTCGCTGACAAGGTTCCCGGCTGCACTAAACACTCTTTCGGAGTACACACTGGAGGGGGGGCAACTCAGGTAAAATAGAGCCAGTTTGTACAGGGGCCTCCAAAATGCCTCTTTTTTTGTCAGTACAGGTACGGACTGTCTGACATGCCTACTGCGCATACATTTCACACACAAACACAGATAAAAAGATTATTTTATTTTGGTTACAGCGCACTTTGGGGGTTACAGCACCCTTTAATGGTCAAGGCAGCTGGCCCTTTACTTATGACACAGGCGTATGCTTGACGCTACTTTGTTGATGCATGTGCGGCTACTGTGCACACAATTCACAAACACAAAAAAATATATTTTTTTATTTTTTTTGGAGTGCACTTTGGGGGTTACAGCACCCTTTAACAGACGAGCCAGTCGTCCCTTTAATTATGACACAGACACACGCTTGACGCTGCTCCTTTGTTGATGCACGTGCGGCCACATTGCACACAATTCACAAACACAGAAAATAATTTTTTATTTTGTTTGGAGTACACTTTGGGGGTTACAGCACCTTTAACGGTCAAGGCAGCCGGCCCTTTACTTATGACACAGGCACACGCTCGACGCTACTTTGTTGATGCACGTGCGGCTACTGTGCACACAATTCACAAACACAAAAAAATATATATTTTTATTTTTTTTGGAGTGCACTTTGAAGTGTACAGCACCCTTTAATGGTCAAGCCAGCCGTCCCTTTACTTATGACACAGGCGCACAGTTGGCGTTACGTTGTTGATGCACGTGCGGCTACTGCGCACACAATTCACAAACACAGAAAAAAAAAAAAAATTTTTTTGGAATGCACTTTGGGGGAGCACCCCTGATGCACAGATCACCCCCTGGACAACACTACAGCACCCTTCTAGGACTATAGCCTTTATGGGACACTGCACAACACAGTTCAGTCAGGCCCTATAGACTTTGGAGTGGACACAGCCCCTATAACTGTAACTGACTGCACAACACAGCCCAGCCAGCCCCTATGACAGCAGCACAACACAGCCCAGCCAGCCCCTATGGACAACAGCAGCACAGCACAGCCCAGTCAGCCCCTATGGACTGAGTGGTCACAGCCCCTATGGACAACAGCAGCACAACACAGCCCAGCCAGCCCTAGCTCCCACCCTCCCTCTTCACTGTCCACAGCCGGAGTGAGAAATGGCGCCGACACGGGAACCTTTTATAGAATCCAAAACCCGCGAGATCCGGAAGGCGGGATGATGACATTTTGCCTTGATTTCAGATCCGAGTCAGGCGGGAAAAGTCGAGCCTGACTCGGATACGACTCGGATCGGGGGGGGGCGGCTTGGGGGGGTTCGGATTTCAGAAATCCGAACCCGCTAATCCCTAAGATATATATGTATATATATGTATTAGGTTTGTGCACCGGCCACTTTTCGTGTTTTGTGTTTTGGTTTTGGATCTGGATTGGTTTTGCCAAAACCACCCTTCCGTGTTTTGGGTTCTGTGTTTTGTGTTTTGGATCTGTATTTTTTTTTAAAAAAGCATAAAAACAGCTAAAATCACAGAATTTGTGGGTTTTTCTGCTCCTATGCTATTAACCTCAATAACCTTAATTTCCAGTCTATTCTGAACACCTCACACCTCACAATAGTGTTTTTATGTCCAAAAGGTTGCACCGAGGTAGCTGGATGACTATGCTAAGAGACACGAGTGGGCGGCACAAACACGTGGCCCATCTAGGAGTGACACTGCAGTGGCAGACAGGATGACAGTTTGAAAAACTAGGCCCCAAACAGTACATAATGCAAAGAAAAGAAAGAGGTGCAAGATGGAATTGTCCTTGGGCCCTCCCAGCCACCCTTATGTTGTATAAACAGGACATGCACACTTTAACAAACCAATCATTTCAGCGCCAGGGTCTGCCACATGACTGTGGCTGAAATGATTGGTTCATTTGGGCCCCCACAAAACAAGCTGGCAATTAATCTGTCCCTGCACAAACTGGCTCTACGGAGGCAAGATGTCGTCCTCACCCTCCTCATCCACCGATTCCTCACCCTCTTCAGTGTTGTGTACATCCTCATCCTCACAGAGTATTAATTTGGAGGCTGGTCTCCCTGGAAGAGTTGATAATTAATTTTTATGAACATCATCTTCTCCACATTTTGTGGAAGCAACCTCCTACGCCTTTCGCTGACAAGGTTCCCAGCTGCACTAAACACTCTTTCGGAGTACACACTGGAGGGGGGGCAACTCAGGTAAAATAGAGCCAGTTTGTACAGGGGCCTCCAAATTGCCTCTTTTTCCTGCCAGTACAGGTACAGACTGTCTGACATGCCTACTTGGATGCTGTCACCGATGTAATCCTTTAACAGACAGACGCACGCTTGTCGCTGCTGCTTTGAGGATGCAGGTGCGGCTACAGCCCACACTATTCACAAAAACAGAAAAAAATAAGAATTTTTTTTTGTGGAGCGCACTTTGAGGGTTACACCACCCTTTAACAGACAGACGCATGCTTGTCGCTGCTGCTTTGAGGATGCAGGTGCGGCTACAGCCCACACAATTCACAAAGACAGAAAAAAATAAGAATTTTTTATTTTTTTGGAGTGCACTTTGGGGGTTACAGCACCCTTTAATGGACAAGCCATCCGGCCCTTTACTTATGACACAGGCGCACGCTTGGCGCTACTCCTTTGTTGATGCACGTGCAGCCACAGTGCACACAATTCATAAACACAGAAAATAATTCCTCCACCATTCTGTCAGTGGTGACAGTATCATATGCAGTGACAGTAGACATGTCAGATATTGACATTGTTGGCACGTCCTTCAGTCCGGACCAGATGTCCAAACCGGCCCTTGACTTATGACACAGGCGCACGCTTGGAGCTGCTGCTGTGTTGATGCACGTGCAGCTACTGCGCATACATTTCGCACACAAACACAGAAAAAAAGAATTGTTTATTTTTTGTGAAGTGCACTTTGGGCGTTACACCACCCTTTTACAGACTTATGGGACACAGGCGCACACTTGGCGCTGCTCTTTTGTTGATGCACGTGCAGCCACAGTGCACACAATTTGCAAACACAGAAAATATTTTTTTATTTTGTTTGGAGTGCACTTTGGGGATAACCCCACCCTTTAACAGACGAGCCAGCTGGCCCTTTTCTTATGACACAGGCGCACGCTTGGCGCTACTTTGTTGATGCATGTGCGGCCACAGTGCACACAATTCAAAACACAGAAAATATTTTTTTATTTTGTTTGAAGTGCACTTTGGGGGTTACAGCACCCTTTAAAGGACAAGCCAGCCGGCCCTTTACTTATGGGACACAGGCGCACGCTTGGCGCTGCTCCTTTGTTGATGCATGTGCAGCCATAGTGCACACAATTCAGAAACACAGAAAATAATTTTTTATTTTGTTTGGAGTGCACTTTGGGGGTTACAGCACCCTTTAACGGTCAAGCCAGCCGGCCCTTTACAGATGACACAGGCGCACGCTTGGCGCTACTTTGTTGATAACCGTGCGGCCACAGTGCACACAATTCACAAACACCGAAAATATAGTTTTTTTTTGCACTTGGGGGAAGCACCCCTGATGGACAGAGCACCCCCTGGACAACACTACAGCACCCCTTTAGGACTGGGACACTGCACTGGACTTTGGAGTGGACACAGCCCCTATGAACATCTGACTGCACAACACAGTCCAGCCAGCCCCTATGGACTTTGGAGGAGTGGACACAGCCCCTATGGACAACAGCAGCACAGCACAACACAGCCAGCCCCTATGGACTTTGGAGGAGTGGACACAGCCCCTATGGACAACAGCAGCACAGCGCAGCACAGCACAACACTACACTACACTACACAGCCCAGCCAGCCCTAACTCCCACCCTCCCTCTTCACTGTCCACAGCGGAGTGAGAAAATGGCGCCGAGGCGGGTACCTTATATTGAATCCAAAACCCGCGAGACCCGGAAGGCGGGATGATGACGTTTTGCCTCGATTTCAGATCCGAGTCAGGCGGGAAAAGTCGAGCCTGACTCGGATCGCCCTCGGATCGGGGGGGCTCTGGGGGGTTCGGATTTCAGTAATCCGAACCCGCTCACCCCTAATATATATACACATTTATATGTGTGTGTATATGTGTATATACATAATACATATGTATATAGTGTAGATATATGTGTGTATATACATATATTTATATATATACATATATATATATATATATATATATATATATATATAGTCAGGTCCATAAATATTGGGACATTGACAGAATTTTCAGATTTTGGCCTCTATTCACCACCACAATGGTTTTGAAATGACACAAACAAGATGTCATTTAACTGCAGACTTTCAGATTTAATTTGAGGGTAATTACATCCAAATCAGGTGAACGGTGTAGGAATTACAACGGTTTCTATATGTGCCTCCCACTTTTTAAGGGGCCAAAAGTAATGGGACAAACTAAACAATCCTAAATCTAACATTCACTTTTTAATACTTTGTTGCAAATCCTTTGCAGGCAATTACAGCCTGAAGTCTGGAACACATAGACATCACCAGATGCTGGGTTTCATCCCTGGTGATGCTCTGCCAGGCCTCTACTGCACATGTCTTCAGTTCCTGCTTGTTCTTGGGGCATTTTCCCTTCAGTTTTGTCTTCATCAAGTGAAATGCATGCTCAATCGGATTCAGGTCAGGGGATTGACTTGGCCATTGCATAACATTCCACTTTTAGCCTTAAAAAACTCTTTGGTTGCTTTTGCAGTATTCTTCGGGTCATTGTCCATCTGCACTGTGAAGCGCCGTCCAATGAGTTCTGAAGCATTTGACTGAATATGAGCATATAATATTGCCCAAAACACTTCAGAATTCATTCTGCTGCTTTTGTCAGCAGTCACATCATCAATAAATACAAGGGAACCAGTTCCATTGGCAGCCATAAATGCCCACGCTATGACACTACCACCACCATGCTTCACTGATGAGGTGGTATGTTTTGGATCATGAGCAGTTCCTTTCCTTCTCTTCTCTTCCCATCACTCTGGTACAAGTTGATCTTTGTCTCATCTGTCCATAGGATGTTGTTCCAGAACTGTAATGGCTTTTTTAGATGTTGTTTGGAAAACTCTAATCTGGTCTTCCTGTTTTTATGGCTCACCAATGGTTTGCATCTTGTGGTGAACCCTCTATATTCACTCCTGTGAACTCTTCTCTTCATTGTTGACTTTGACACATATACATCTACCTCCTGGAGAGTGTCCTTCATTTGGCCAACTGTCGTGAAGGGGTTTTTCTTCACCAGAGAAATAATTATTTTGTCATCCACCACAGTTGTTTTCCATGGTCTTCCGGGTCTTTTGGTGTTGCTGAGCTCTCCGGTGCGTTCTTTCTTTTTAAAAATGTTCCAAACAGTTGATTTGGCCACACCTAATGTTTTTGCTATCTCTCTGATGGGTTTGTTTTGATTTTTCAGCCTAATGATGGCTTGCTTCACTGATAGTGACAGCTCTTTGGATCTCATATTGAGAGTCAACAGCAACTGATTCCAAATGCAAATGTCACACCTAGAATCAACTCCAGACCTTTTACCTGCTTAATTGATAATGAAATAACAAGGTAATAGCCCACACCTGTCCATGACATAGCTTTTGAGTTGATAGTCCCATTACTTTTGGCCCCTTAAAAAGTGGGAGGCACATATTGAAACTGTTGTAATTCCTACACCGTTCACCCGATTTGGATGTAATTACCCTCAAATTAAATCTGAAAGTCTGCAGTTAAAGCACATCTTGTTTGTTTCATTTCAAAACCATTGTGGTGGTGAATAGAGGCCAAAATCTGAAAATTCTGTCAATGTCCCAATAATTATGGACCTGACTGTATATACACAGTAATATATATATATATATATATATATATATATATTGTATGTATCTGTCTGTCTGCTGTGCTATATTTTTATTTTCATGTGGGGGCCAATGTGTTTTTATCATGTGGAGTCAAATGTGTGTGGGTTTTTTTTGCCTGTGGGGGAGGCAGGCCCTTACAAGAGTTTGCTATGGGGCCCACAAAGTTCTAGTTAGGCCCCTGTAGGTTTTATTTATTTTATTAACAGTTCCTTATATAGCACAGCATATTCTGTTGCGCTTTACAATTGGAAACATTAGTAGAACACAACTGGGTAATAATAACAGACAGACATAGAGGTAGGAAGGCCCTGCTCGCAAGCTTACAACATTTCTGCAGCTGTCAACAAAAAAATTGAGATATTGGAGCCTATTTATCAAATAATATTTTCGGTATATTCCCCTAAATCAAAAATTTTCATGGGGGAATTAGTATGATTTACTGCCGGCCCTAACCCTCCTTTAGGGGTGCCTAACCCTAACCACCCCCCAAGTGCCGAACCCTAACCCCCTAAGTCTCCCGGGGGGGTGCCTAACCCTGACTTCCTCCCAGGGGTGCAAAACCCCCCTTCCCCTAGCCTAACCCTAATCCTCCTGGGGGGCTGCCTAACCCTAAGTTCCCCCAGGATCCCCTAACCTAACCCTCCACCCCCCCAGGGCTGTCCGTGCCCGGTGCCCGGCTTACCTTTGATCGGGATATCAGGGCGTCGGGCTCCCGACGTAGGTTAAATGACAAGCGTCGGGATTTCGATTTCGGGATTTTGAATTCAAGATGACTGATGTGTGACTCTTGAAAACGAAGCTGCCAAATCCCTGGGAGACAGAAGCTACTTAGTGTAACTTACTGGAGCTCGTTCCCTGTAGCTAACGCCATCAATAGATCGCATTGGCTCTAGTTGCCTGTATCGAAAGATCTGTCCAAGCAAGACAGCAAAGATACATAGGGACGATTCAGCAGGTAAGGCAAAGAAGTCCGTTAATGATCACATTATAATTGCAATCATTAATACATCTCACCCCCCGGAGAGGAAAACCCCTGCAGCACCATATAACAGGGTGGTGTGTGTATGGAATGGGTATGATATACCGCCGGCCGTATGGCCGGCGGTTCGATTCCCGTCAGCGGCAGCCCAACAGGAGCAGAGTGCGGCACAGCGGAAGCCCGACAGCGCTGGAAATCCCGATCGTGGATAGGTAAGTATCCACTAACCTAACCTAACCCCCCTAACCCTAACCCTCCTTAGGGGTGCCTAACCCTAACTTCCCCCCCCAAGTGCCTAACCCTAAATCCCCCCTCTAAGTGCCTAACCCTAACCACCCCCTTCCCCGCTGCCTAAACCTAAGTCCCCCGGGGGGGTGCCTAACCCTAAGTCCCCCCGGGGGTGCCTAACCCTAACCCTCCCTCCCCCTAGCCTAGACCTAACCCTCCCGGGGGGGTGCCTAACCCTAAGTCCCTCCCGGGAACCCTAAACCTAACCCTCCCCTTCGCGGCTGTCCGCTCGCGGCGCCCGGCATCACTACGATCGTGATGCCGGGCGCCGGTCTCCCGGCGTCGGGGAAATGTGGGCGTCTACATCTAGCCGCCCGGCATTTCACCCATGCCGGGATAAGACATTCGGGAAGCCTGCTGCCGGTATATAGGCAGTTGGCTTCCCGATTGCTTCCTGTGTGTATGACAGGACCAAAATTATTGGAATAATATAATGAAGATAATTATTGTATTATTCTTTGGATAATTATTTATGGTTTTCTTGTAAAAGCTTTTAATTATAAATAAATAAAAAATACAAAGATGAATTAAGTTTTTCAGATCTCCATAAATTAGCTTCATCTAAGATGTTCGAATGTCACTAGTTAGTAACAGGTTCTGATGCCTTTCTTCCAGGTCTCCAGCAGATGGCACTCCGTATTCATCTCAAGATTCAGCAAACTTGAATACTTGTTGGCTTTATTATGACACACACACTTGCCTACATGCTACATGTATGTTGGCTCCTGCAGCACTACTATCTTCTGACACTGACATACAGTACTTTGAGCCTCTTTATCTGGGTCTAAGGTTACCTTGCATTTCTGTGTGCTGCTGTATTTGTTCTTCTTTGCCCTGGATCCTGGACAGCATCGTCATTCAAATCTTGGTATGGGTACCATTAGTCACAATAATAATTCTGAACTGCCGTGGCTTATATTTCTTTCCTTGTCCTCTGTTCCAGTCTGTTTGTTAAAGACTACATTTGTTACGATGTGTCTTTTGAGTTATAATTTGTTTTTTTTCCTATTTAGTAAAAAAAAATTCTTACATGTAAAGATGCTTGAAAACTTTGAACTGGTTCGAAATTCGGTCAAATTTGCGCAAAACATTTCTCTTACTCTCTAGACACCGATTGACAATTTGCGATTCATAAATTTGCAGCTCACGTTCTCTAGGCCTGATTCAGAGATGGATGGTAATTCAATCACACTGCATTCTCTCACGGATCGCAGTTGCTAAAATATTCCTTCCAAAGCATTTCCAGACATAGGGACACCCACTGCTGCCTAGTCATATCCATACAGCAATGTGCTACAGCATAAACATCGGTACCATCGACGCACATCGGGCAGCCATGCAGCATATTGCGGCAAGTCTAACCAGCTGCAAGTACTGCAGATCTCCTGACATGCAAAGAGCTCTCCTGCTGTGAAAGAGACCTCAATGGCTAATTTATGCACGCCCATGACTACCTGTCACTCACTTTGCAAATGGTTCCTCTCTACAAATGTAAATGCACATGCGCATTAGCAAACAATCACTCGTTCTGCGTAAATATCAACATTGCGCCCGTCTCTGAATCAGGCCCTCTGTTCGCAGTTTCAATTCAAGTGTTGCTGTTTGGTTAAAATTAGTGGTTTTCATTTTTTTTTCATTGAACACTTTTGAAATAATATTTGTAATTAATGAAAAAAAGAACAGTATGCCATTGTAAATATAAAAACACTGCTGCGTTTCAAGGCTACGGAATTCATCATAGTTCACGTTATAGTTCATCGTTCACCATGCCACGAGAATCAATTTTATTTCTAACACTGTGAAATTTGTTTGACTTTCTTGAACTTAGGGCCAGATTCAAAGCCGCTCGCTAGAAGCGATCGCTCGCACGATGTGTATGAAAATTGCGTAGGCAGTGCCATTGAACAGCAATGCATTAGCACACCCAGTATTTTTTAGAGAGCGATCACAATGTATGCGGACACCCAGTGGCAAACGCAGGATTTCTAGAGGGGGGTTTCCAAATGCTGGATTTTAGAGTGAGAGTGGCCTGTCCATGAAGTGGGCATAATTAGCACTTATCCAGCTTTAATATGTTACATACAAAGTATATTGTGTTGCATAATTCCAGCATATACAGGACCAGCGATCACAGTGAGCCATTAGATGCGGCTGTAGGTCCATCCTGTCTGAGCAGAATGTTTTTTTTCTGATGTGAGCACCATTCCTGAGCATTGAAGCAAGTCCGGGAGTCTGGGGGAGCAGCAGAAGAGCTTAGCACTGCCCTGGACATATATATACATATCGGTCTCCTTATGTACTGGATAGTGTATTATTATATGGTATTAATTATTAACCCTATTGATGGTCTATAGCAGTGCACCTCTAACAGTGCATATTTTCCACATCTCCTAGTTGGTGCACAGGTTAATTTATTACTGGCTGACACATTTTAAAAGATCCACAGGTGGTGCTAATCATTTCATTTGTGATACCGAGAAGAACATGCAGCACTAGTAACATTCTATTATATTACTATTTCTATTGTGGTCATGGTGTGTGCTGGGGAGGGGGGTTTCCAGGCAGACGGAAACCCCCCCTGCGTGTGCCTATGCGGACACCCACCAGCCTGTTTTAAGATGCCCACTTGTGCACGTCATGTCCAGGAAGTGTATGCAACCATCGGTACATCAGATGCTATTACAGCGCTTGAGGTTGACCATACCCTGCCGCAAGCACTGCGAGCACTTCAGTGTATAAACCAGCCAGGTGACGTGTACTATGATGCTGTCTTATAATTATGCACACCTCTAACACTCCGTTGAGATGCTCAGGCACGCCTGCATTTGTACCTCCACTCCCCCATTTTTAATGGCCAGCCCCTGTCACCACCTACAAACGGCTTCCCCTGTCACTCACTCTGCTGGGCTGTCTATGTGCAGCGAGCAAACGCATTGTGAACTTTCGCTAAGGTATGCACATGCGCACAATGCACACACACTGCATACCATCGGCAGCAGCGAGAGTATGCATCTTAGCGAGCAGGTCTGAATCAGGCCCTTAGCTCAATTTTATTTAATGGAGAATTCAAGAAATACCAGTGAATTTTCAAATTACAGAAGCAATTTGTGGAAATTGAATCGCTGTCAGACGCTCTGCGGTCGGTTTGAGAATCTCTGCTCACAGGTATCCATGTTTGAATGCTGAAACATGGAATTATAGGGTTTAAAATAATTTTACGCACATAGCAATACGAAAGACGCAAACTTACATTGTTGTCCATCTGATTCCCGTGTATCTATATAGTAATTAGAGGTGCGCTGACTTCCGTGTTTTGGTTTTGTAAAACCACCCTCAAGTGTTTTGGTTTTGGATCTATTTTTTTTTTTTTTATTAATAAATTTATAAAAAAATTTAAAAAAACAGCTAAAATCATGTAATTTTTGCAATCCCAAACCCAAAATTCAGACTTAAAATCCGAATTCCAAACCACGAGAAGATCAGAACTGCGCCTTGGATCTGTCCGGATCTCCTCAGAAGATCATAACTGTGCCTCGGATCTGTCCGGATTCATGAAATTTGGGTGGATTCTGATTTCTGGAGAACCAAATCGCACATCTCTAATAATAATAGTAATAGTATGTGCTCTTGATAGGCCTAAACATACAGGAATGGGGAGATCCATTTAATTATCAATTACTGGAGAAATTGTGAAACTAACCACCACCCCCAACGCGCTATATAGACTAAATGCAATTACTGTATCTTATGCCTGTTAATTAATGAGTGTGTAGGAAATATACATGATGCATATCCCACTGATTCTGCACCATGCAAATTAAAATCTCGCACTGGCTGTCCTCATTCTTATCCTATAATTAATGCACCACAAAGCATGTAAATTAATCATCCTTACTCTTGACTTGCATGTCAACATATGTTAATTAGTGTCATTTTATATACTTTACCCAAGTCAGCTGTCACGATACATGTTTGTTTACTGTATGACTATGAACACTACACTGCTGCCTCTCCCAGTAGATTATACAGCCAGGATTTTTTGTTCTAAAACATATTTCACTATGAAAATGTATCATTTATAACGCTTTAAATAAAGTCGGTTTTTGTTCAAATAAAAAAGAAAATAGGTTTCACTTGTGTCTTTTTTTGTTTACTCAAAAATGAATGTGCTGCACTGAAGCTCAGCTAACGCGGTCATTAAATAATTAAGGTTAAGTGACTTACGAATAATTATAAGAATAAACACAACATTGATACATTTTAAAACCGTCCACTCACTCCAAGGTAGAGATACAAGATAACATATTAGGACATACTGTAACGGCCAAGTATATTATTCTTCCATGTTTTACAGCAGGAATGGGTATGAAATACCGCTGGCATGCGGCCGGCGGTTTGATTCCCATCAGCGGCAGCCCGACAGGAGCAGAGTGCGACGCAGCGGAAGCCCGACAGCGCTGGAAATCCCGATCGTGGATAGGTAAGTATCTACTAACCTAACCCCCCTAACCCTCCTTAGGGGTGCCTAACCCTAACTTCCCCCCCAAGTGCCTAACCCTAATCCCCCCTCTAAGTGCCTAACCCTAACCACCCTTTTCCCCGCTACCTAAACCTAAGTCCCCCGGGGGGGTGCCTAACCCTAAGTCCCCCCTGGGGGTGCCTAACCCTAACCCTCCCTCCCCCTAGCCTAACCCTAACCCTCCCGGGGGGTGCCTAACCCTAAGTCCCCCCCGGGAGCCCTAAACCTAACCCTCCCCCCGCAGCTGTCCGCGCGCGGCGCCCGGCGTCACTACGATCGTGATGCCGGGCGCCAGTCTCCCGGCGTCGGGGAAATGCGGGCGTCTAGATGACATTTCACCCTTGCCGGGATAAGACAGTCGGGAAGCCAGCTGCCGGTATTTAGGCAGTCGGCTTCCCGATTGCTTCCCTTACAGCATGCTTACCTAAGCAATTTGGTAATTACACTTATTTCCCCCGCCATTAGTGTAGTCTCCTGTATTTCTGTCCGTCAGCCTCAGCTGTATCTTTTTATTCTGTTTGTAGAATGTTCGACCTCAGGTTTATTTGCTCAGTGGCAAACGCAGGATTTTGAAAGGGGGGTTTCCAAATAATTGGTTACAGACCCAATGACAAAAACGTCTAACCAGAATAGGCCTGCAACATACACTTAATTGTGTCCTTCAAATGTTTTAATAGGAGGATACTATTTAATAGCTTATGCCAGCTGTCTGCTATCCCCAGTGGGTGGGGGATGGGAGGATAATATTTATTAGATTATGCAGAGTTGTCTGTTGTATGTTATTCCAGGGGTGTGGGGGGATGGGAGGATTCCTCCCATTCCCCCACCCCCCGGGACTAACATACAGCATACAGCTGGCATAATCTAATAAATATTATCCTTCCCCCTCCATCCCTCCACCGCATATAAATGGAGCAGTCGAATGGAATGATATTAATACATATTATCCCCTCCTGGCTGACCCCCCCCATACACAAAGCAGTAGAAAATGGCCATCATTCAAAAAATATTACTCCCCGCCCCCCCCCCTCCTGCTGCCCTCGCCCGCAAGTGCTCCACCGACATACAGCAGTACTCAGTCAGTCTGAGTCATCAGCTGCTTAAACAATAAATGTTATCCCCCCCGGGCGGGGCGGCACCCGGCGGCGGCCACCTACGTCTGGCGGTTGACAGCTCCGGAACTCCACAGCCGCTGGCAGTGACAGTGTGTCAAGGGTGGCATGAGGCGCTGAGTCATCCGGATCATGGTGCCCGGCCTGGGGACTGACTGGGAGGAGCTTGCGCGCTGCAGCTCCCCCTACAGCCAGCCCAAGCAGTGTCAATCTTTGAAAAAAATTTTTTTCAAAATAAATATTTTGTTCAGCGGCGCTGCTCACCGGGTCAGGCAGGGGGGGTTTCTAGGTACTTGGAAACCCCCCCTGCGTGCGCGGGTGTTGCTAATATATGAATCATCCATATCGAAGACCCTCTGCTGAAAGTACTTCAGAGCAGGGCCGGATAGGCTAAATAGGGTGTCCCCTATGGGCTCCTACTACCAAGGGGCCCCACCATCAGTAAGCAGGACCGCATGCTATTTTGCTACTGCATTATGCCACACGTTGCAACATAGCAACGCTGTCAGTGGGAGAGGTAGCAGAGTGAGAGTGCACTGCAGCGCTTGTGAAGACTAGAGAGAGGACAGGAAAATGAAGGCAAAGGATGAAGAGAAAAGAGAACCAGAGATAAAGTAAGTATTGTAGGATACAGTCATGATTTGCTGCAGTACCACTGACCACCAGCGGTGCTGCTGTCCTTGGTTTCTGCTGCAGTACCACTGTCCTCCAGGGGAGCTGCTCTCCTTTTGGACTTCCAGATATCCTGACTATGGTCTTGTTTTAGAATACTCACCTGCTTATTCTCTGTGGCTATTACATGATATAAAGTGTACCAGATCCAGTACCAGTTGTGACTATCTTTCTGGACTTATATCTGCACCAGTGAGTTACCAACACTGCCATTCTCTATTGCCTGTTATCTGTTTTAATGCAATCCAGCATATTCAAGTGCATTCTATTTCCTGTTCATCATTGTACTTGTTATAACCCCAAATTGCTTACTTTACTATACTCTGTATTAAGCTATAAATAAACATATTTGTATCCACCCTCCACCAGCGGTGTCTTTATAGCAGACATATGGGGAGTCTGGTGAGAACAGTGAGAGGGGTCTGCAGAGGAGACTGACACCAAGTAAAAGGATTTTAAAAATATTTTTTGCAATGTGCAATGATTAGCCTGTATAAGGATAGCGTCCCTATTAATGGGACAGAGTTAAATATTGTTGGCCTCTGTCCAGAGGGCCCCAACAGAGTTTCAGCCTAGGAGCCCCCACAGTCCTAACTCTGCCCATGCTCCAGAGATGTAGCTGATTTATTTGGATAGGATTGCATTTAGCAGACTTTTTTTAGAAGAGATACAAAAATGCACTGGGAGCACATAAACAGAGTAATAATTAAATTAAATAATATAAAAATATTAATTAAAAAAACAAAAAAACAAATGCCAATGTAGGAAGGACATAAACATAATGAATACAATAGAAATGTGGTAATAATGTAAAAAAGAATTACTCAAAATAAAAGTAAAAATAATTTACACAATAACAGTCAATTGATAAAATGTAAAGGATAGCAGCAACAAGGTAACAATTATATGAACATACTCATACTGGTAAATCAGATTTAGGTGGTAATAGGAATGCAGTCCCGCTCAGTAAAAATCACAGTCCAAATAATGACATATGTGCCGCACATTTAGAGAAGTGGTCAGAGTTGAACTGATATATAGATACGTAGACAGTAATATTGAATTGTAATGAGGGTGGTTGCAGTGGGATGTAGTTAATAGACTGGCGGACTAAATGCCGCCAGTCTATATCCCGACACCAGAAGACTGGCAAGGCACAGAAGATAGGCGCCGATATACCGACGCCTATCTTCATCCCGAGGCCGGAGTGCCGAAGGACGCCGGACCGATTAAGGTGAGTCTGGCCATCCCTAGCACTTATCTGCGGGGGCAGGTTTAGGCAAACCTGGGAGGACTTAGGTTTAGGCTCACCCTGGGGAGGGTTAGGGTTAGGCTAGGGGAAGTTAGGGTTAGGCGCCGCTGGGGGGGAGGTTAGGCTTAGGCACCCCCCAGGAGGGTTAGGTTTAGGGTGCGGGGGAGGTGGGGTTAGGTTTAGGCACCCCGAGGGGGACTTAGGGTTAGGCGCCACCACAGGAGTTTAGGGTTAGGCATCCCTAAGGGAGGATTAGGGGGGGGAGAGAGGAGGGTTAGATAACTTGCCTAACGCTGTCGGGATTTCCTCCTGTCGGGCTGAGTATGTCGCCGGCATTACAATCCCATTCCGTTGCAGCACAAGAAGGATTCCAGCTAGTACACCTCATAGAGTAGGGTAGGCAGTTGTTCTACAGTTTAGATGTCTGAAGCCAGCAAGGCATTACTCACATTACAGCTGCACCTGGATAGCTTTGTGGATCGGCAGCGTGGAGCCGCGCAGTTGCCTGTTGGAGGAGACCATCATGGATCAGCGACAGGCAGTAATGAAGGTCCTTGCTGGAATTAATGAACAGCGGTCCGTGGCTGTCACAATGGTGTGGGCGGCTGATCCAAGCCACAGCAAGACTGGAATTGAGATCTCAATCAATTGGAAAAAGTGAAAATAAGTCACTTGTATAGCAGTCCTTCCATAAAATATAATAAAAGAGGGCTAAATTCTTCTGGTAATTACGTGTTTCTCAGTCACATATAGCAGGCCATTCTCTTTTAGAAAAGAAAATTTTAAATATTTTTTTTGTGTGTACATCTAAGTGATCTAATCCGATCTCTGTATTATTTTTTCCCTGGTGCGCATTTTCTGGGGTGACCGTTCGATTAATTATCTTGCCTCAGATTGTAGCTGTGTTTTCCATACAGTGGTTATGACTGCTTTATGGTTGTTGAGATACAAAATTAACTCCTTAATAACTTGCCTGATTTCCTGAGCATAAGATTAAGTAACATGGCACCATTCAAGTCTGCATGGTGTGCCCCAGTCAATTCTGGATATAAAAATGAGTATATACGGAGTAGATCAATATGGAAGAAGTACATTTTGGGCCTGATTATGAGTCTCATGCGATGCCAATGTCCACGGAGCTTAGCGATTGTCAGCTACTGCGCAAAAAAACCCTATAAACTCTTACCCTGCATGCGTTACCCGGTGTGCTGAGACGTGGATTACTGTCCATGGGGGGAATTCTATTGTTTTGGGCGCCGCAATAATTAGTGGGCGCCTGATGGAGCAATTCAATTGTTGCTCAGATCGGGTTTGACTTTATTAATTATTGTGCTTGTTGCTTCCAAATACACTGGGTATATAGACTTATAAAGCTGAAAGCGGCTAGTCTGGCCTAAAGTCCTGGTTAGGACTTTTCGCACATTTCTGCTCGCCATCTCAGGAGGCTGCGAGCAGAGATATGTCCGCCCACGGCACTCACGTCCGATCATGCAAACAACTGAATTGCTCAGTAGCGTGTGCTGAACTGCTCTGAGGTAAGAGGGAGGGGGGGGGTCAGTGACGGACCTGGACCCCCATCGGGCCCATTCAGCAAGCCTAGGTAATTAGTACCCACTCTTTCACCCCCTCTCACGCCACTGCTAGTGGGAAAAAATATGTGTACAAAACCTTATTCAGTGAGCAGATTTTAAAGAAAATATATTCTCATATGAACAGAAGAACAATACATTTCTAACTAGATACTATTTTACATGTTTACTTTCACTCTTAGAGCCATATTCAATTAGAGGTGAAAAGTCCGTTATCCGTCATTTTCGCCTCTTTCACTTATCCCCATATTCAGTTACAAAGACTTTTCGCAGGTGCGAAAAGTCTTTCTAAAAAAACGGGGATAAGTTTTCACCACTGTTTTAAGTGGCGAAAAAAAGTCCAGAATTGGGGTTTTGGATTGCAGAATAAAAAAAAACAAAAAAGCCTGCAGCCTTTAGAATGTCCCTTTAATGTAATCTGAGTAAAAAAAAAATTAAAAAAAATTCCTTAGGACACCCCAAAAAAAGTACTGGGGAACAAATTTAAAAACTAGCGAAATAGCCTCAAGGGGGTCCCCGTGTATGTGGCAGTTGTTTTCTAGAATGCGGGTGGTTGTGGCAGGTGGATTTTTGAAGAATTTTAAAAAATCACTTTAGGGACTTAAAAATATGCTTACACCCATTTTCATGTATCCCAAATTTGATGGGCATAGTTATTTCCCCCCCCAAAAAAATAAATGCTATTCTTCACCACTTCTTCTCAGGCGCATTTATGTACCTGCTGCGGCTATTTAAAAAACCCGAATACCTTCAGCAGGCCAAATTAGGGGTACCCATAGTGATCCCCCATGTCAGACCATCTTTTGGGGGGTGACAGGCTGATTTCCCCTAAAGTGACAGGACTTACCTTTCTGCCGTTTTCGCCGGATCCTAATTGAGTACTGGGATAAGCGGGCACGCGCCCAATACTTTATCCCAGGAAATAACAGCGATGATAGCGAAAAGTCTGACCTCTGACTTTTCGCCTCAAATTGAATATGGCCCTTAGTGTAATGACATAAATTTGATTTATCTGGATTAAGAAAATGTAAAACTTGCAGTCTATATGCTATGTATTTTTGCAAAAATAGACTTATGGAAAGCACAATGACCGCAGTGATCTCATAAAAATAACTCCTTTAGTAGTTTAGGGCTGCAGTGCTCCGGAGCTGCCTCTGGTAGGAAACACTGATAGGAAATGCTTATGTCCACCAATTGATCTTTTTGGCCCAACGCTATGTAATATGAAAGCCTGCTCTTTACACTGGAGAAGCTGACATTCTAATTGTTAGATGTCAAGGTTCAATAGTGAACAGGCAAATATGCCCCAGGTTGTTATTTATGTTACACTCCAGGAGAAAAAGAAGTTATTCAACAATTTGATAGAAACATAAATTATACTGTTGTCATTGCAGACATGTCACAAGGACATTATCCCAGATGTCCATCACAGGAATTGCTTATAAATGTCAGTAACAGAATGGGAGAACAGGACTATAATTTGATTTCAGAATCTGTCAGTATGTCGTCAGTATTCCTGGAAATTCCATATATAACATGTAAGTTTTGGTTGCATTTTTGTGAATCTTATCCTATAATAAATCAACAACTAGGTCTAATTCAGATACAGTTTGCGTACTGTGGGCCTCATTTACTAACGAGTTTTATCACCAGATAAATTTCACTGTTAAATGGTGCTCCAGCCAATCACCTCCCAACTATCAACTGTTAGAAAAATGACAGTTGGGAGCTGATTGGCAGGAACACCATTTATTATACACAGTGACATTACCACTTGTTTTGGTGATAAAACACGTTAGTAAATGGGGGCCTTTATGCAATGGCGTAAATTCATCCCAGACGCCCGGAGGCAAGTTATAATTTGGTCCCACCCCCATCACAGCCGCTAACACTGTAATGTAGAAATTCACATGCAGACAGGCTATAAATAGAAGAAGGCAGCAGCTGATGGTCTGACATGGAGCTCTCCACGAGTGTATGGTGGCTTCTCAGGTGCTCGGAAGGGGTGCCATGTATTGGGCGGCTGTGATGGTACACTCCGAGTACATTGTTACAGCCCTAAGTGGAGTGAATATGTTGTGGATAATGGAGGAGGTGCCCCTTCAGAGCTGGAACCCGGCGGCAGGCGCCTCCATTGTCTCCCATAGTTCTGCCCCTGCATGTATGTGACATTAGCCCCTAGAGCAGGGCAATAACTAGGAGTGTGTGTGCAGTGACGCGCTATCACTGCTCAAAGTCCCTTGCTTCAGGCTAGCAGGGTGCCTGTAACTGCAGCCTCACCCGGAGCGTCCTATGGGGGATGTGAATATTTACCAAGCTCCGGAATGTGAAGCATTCCGGAGTTTGGCCACGGCAGCTAAGGCCATCTGGGCTGCACTTCACAAAATTTACCAGGAGAGAACCCTCCCTTGCTATGGTCATCGCACATGTGTGGTCAGCAGACTGTGCATGTGCAGTAGCTCACCAGGGGTCCCGATATATGCCTGTATTCAATTTGAGGCGAAATGTCGGAATCGGTGATAATTTATCACAGATCATGTAATTTTCGCCTATTTCAACTATCCCCGTATTCAATTACATTGACTTTTTGCCGGTGCGAAAAGTCAATGTAAAGTAACGGGGATAAATATTCAACAGCCTTTAACAGGCGAAAAAAGGTGCAGAATTGGGGTTTAGGGGTGCAGGCTTTAAAAAAATAGCCTGCACCCCTGGGAATGCCACCTAAAAACTAAATGTGGAAATAAAAGTAAAAAAAAAAAAATTGGGACACCCCCAAAAAATTATTTAAAATTTTGGGGTGAAAAAAAAAAAAAAAAAATGGGATCAGTGTTTAAAAATAGCGAAATAGGTTCAGGGGTATTCTGTAAGTATGTGGCAGGTGTTTTCTAGAATAGGCTGTTAGCAGCAGGTGTTTTTTTGCAGAATTTTAAAAATATGCTAGTACCCATTTTCATGTACCCCAAATTTGATGGGACCACTTTTAAAAATGAAAAAAAAGCTAAGTGCTGTTCTGCATCACTTCTTCAATGTCGGGAGAAAAACACCTGCTGCGGTTATTTAAAAACCCGACTTTCTTTTGCAGGCAAAAACGGGGCTACCCATAGTGATCCCCCATGTCTGGACATCTTTAAGGGGGTCCCATGCACATTTCCCAAAAATTCCCGTTTTTTTTCATAGTAGGGTGCGAAAAGTGAATGTAAAAAAACAGGGATCATTTTTCTATTGCCATTAGCAGGCGAAAAAAGTGCAGATTTGGAGTTTAGGGTGCAGACTTGAAAAAAATAGCCTGCACCCATGGGAATGGTCCTTAAAAATAAGCTGTGTTAAAAAAAGATTTTAAAAAATAGGGACAATTCAAATTTGTTTTTTTAAAAAAAAAATAGGGAACACACTTCTAAATTACGGAACTGAGTCCTGAGCGGTTCCCTTATGTGCGGCAGGTGTTTTCTTCATTGCGGGAGTAGCGGCAGGTGCATTTTTGCTGAATTTTTAAAATCATTTATGGGACTTAAACATATGCTTGCACCCATTTTCAAGTACCCCAAATTTGATGGGCATATTTATTTTTCCCCAAAAAAACTTCCAAATGCTCTTCTGCATCACCTTTTTCAAAGCCGCTTTTTTGCACCTGCCGCGGCTATTTACAAGCCCAAATTTTGTTTGGCAGGCCAAAACGGGGGTATCCATAGTGATCCCCAGGTCTGGACATCTTTCGGGGGGTCCTACAATTATTTCCCGAAAATTCCCATATTTTTTCGCCGATCAAAGTTTCGCCTGTTCCCGATTTCTCCTACTTTGGAATTGAATACAGGGAATAGCGGGCACGCGCGTGATACTTTTCCGCCTGGAAAACAGGTGAAGAACACGAAAAGTCCAGTAGGCGAAAAGTCTGGACTTTTCGTCTCAAATTGAATATGGGCCATAGTAGGGAAGTGTCCTCAAATGCGATCACTTCAGTACTAACACATCTAAGGGCGGGGATCCTTTTAGGGCGGTATTAAATTTGTTATTGCTGCAAATAACGGCGATAAGAAATTACAATTATCAGGTCCAAAACCCGATAATTGATAAAAATTACTCCTGGAAACAGAAAGGATATCTTTCACACCAGTGAGGAAGATTTATCAATCTTTTTAAAGAGGATCTTGCCTAAAACAACTAATCAGACTGTAGCTATCATTTTATGGGTAGGTATATACTGTGTTCACTTGGAGATGTGGGTATAACACAGCTGTATCCAGAAGGGTGTCTGACCTTTTAATTGCAAAATGCAAATGGTGAGTGATACAGTACAGCAGTGGGATACTGGAGGGAATTGGGAAGGCTGTGATGTGTGTTGTGCAGTCTAAATGTAATGTGTTACTAACGCGTTTCACATGCGTTGGTCATGTGGTAATATACAAGTACATGCACTTGCTTTTGGCAGGTTAGTCGACTCTCTATTTAACTCAATGCTTTTGGCTTCCAATGAATGCAAAAAATGGAACAGGCAACATACAAACTATTAAGCCAAAAAGATAATGCTCCCGTGCTAACACAAACCAGTGTGCTGATGTTAAAAGTAGTAGGTTCCACAGTCATTCTCATTTAAATGTATAGTGCTAGCATTAAGAACACTAATAAATGCATGGTGGATATGAGGCTTGAAATAAATATTACACAGACAAATTCCTCCATTAAAAATATAACAATATATTGAAAAATAAATTTTGCTAACTAATCCAAGACTTGGGAAAATGAAACTACAGTATCTGCCTAATTTTGCTAATTGTCCCAAGAAAATAACAGTTGGGGGTAGATTTACTAAAGCTTCTAAAACAGACAAGAGGTGTTGTTAACCATAACAGCCAATCAATCCGATTCTACCTATCATTTTCTGGAATGCAATAAATGAGAGCTAGAATCTGATTGGTTACACCTCCTTTTCATTTTTAGAAGCTTTAGTAAATCTAATTGTTGGTGTCTCACTTATCTCTAGATAAATGCACTAACACACATTTTATATCCTCTCATGACATTAGTGATATATATATTGGTGTCCCACAATGCTATCCCATGTTTTCTTATATTGCATATTATATTTATTTACTGTTTAAGAATCTGGCAGAAAATGTTATGTGTGAGATATCTACTAAATTCACAAATAACAAAAAGAAGATGAACATTTGAAGACATACAGCTCCTTTCTGTACAGCTGAATAAATTCATTCTGTATCTAGGCAATATGTAACATGCATTTGGTTTATAAAATTATCATTGCTGCACAACATTCTATGGTATACATGTCTATTTAGGGACTAAGGGGCTGATGTATACAAAAAAATTCACAAAAACATGGAGAATTTGCAGCCTCCACTTTCTTTATACACTTTTTAACAATTGTCAAATATATGAAAATATTTACGAACATTTCTTGCCTAACATCACATAGAAGCCTGTGGTATCTGTAATGCTATGGAAATGTATTATACTCTGAATATCATTTTTTATTTTTATAATCAATGTCATGTTGTGATAGCTTACAGGACACATATATTGAGATAATCTTATAATATTCCAGACAATTTTATAATATTCCAGACAAAATATATCAAACTCTCCTATTTCACCCCTGAGCAAATACTGTAGCAAGTTTTCTTGCTTTGGGAAATTTGCCCTGCAAATGCACCCTTTCAGGGTTACGGGCCAAGATGGGAACGCTCATGTCGGAAAGATTAAAAATGTCATTCCACAGTTTTGCCTTTTGTCACATTTGGTCCATCCCTTAATAAATTATGTTTATATTTTTCTACTATTTTTTAATTTATTTTTAGCTTCCTTTATGGATTAAATATTTCATGATAGCTAATACTGTTTTTTTTTTTCCTGCCATAATTGTAATTTTGTTTGCAAATAGTTTTTATTTTCTTTAAAAACAATTAATAAAATACTGTCTAGGACAATCTATGTAAGTGTCATTTATACCACAACCCTGTTGATTTTTTTTGGTTTCATTATTTTTGCAAGACACTATGGGGCTGAGTTGGACGCACTGTTGATGTTGGATGCAGTTAAGCAATTTTTTTTTCTTCTGCGCATACCTGCAGAGTCCATGTGCACAGAGTTGCAGTTATGATTGAGACATATGGGAGATGCACGGGAGACTCACAGCCTCAGAAATGTTTTGAAAATGTATTGAGCATTCCTAGGCAGTGAAAGGGAGGTGGCTAAATGGATTCAAGGAGATGTCTTATGGGTGTGTTATGGGAGTGTAACGGGCGCATTGCTATAGTGGTTGTGAATTCAGATGCACAATCATTCTCAATGGAGGCCATACTCTGACGGAGAATCTGCACCTAGCATGGGCCTGGTGAAAGTTCCGAAGGTGCAACTGAAGGTTGCACCTAAAGACACTGAAAGAGGGCATCTTAGACCTTGTACAGTAATACGCATGGCTGTACATCAGTGGAGGGCAGGGCCGGTGCAAGGTTTATCGGCACACTAGGCAACACTTCTTGCAAATCTCTTCCCCAACACACACTCATTTTAGGTGAAAGTGTGGAGGCGGCATCTTAAAAGTTCCAAAGCTGCCACTGTCAAATAGAGAAACACCCCCTCAAAAGAAAAAAAAAAAGAAAAAACATTATACGCGACATTTGTGGGTACATCCAGGCTGGCTCTAGTGTAGTCAGGGGACACAGGCAGGATAGATAGATAGATAGATAGATAGATAGATAGATAGATAGATAGATAATGTGATATAGATAGATAGATAGATAAAAAACACACACAAGGGAGCACTATAGTAAAAAGTTACAAATTAATTTAATATAACATAATTGTTAGAATATATTTTACACCTTACATGTAATAAAACCACTTAATATGGCCAAAAATAATTTAAATATATAAAATACTAGTATAGAGTAGGGCAAAATAGCCTCAAGAAGAACAGATATAGAGTCCACTATGCCTTTAGAAATCTGTTTAAAATGCAGGGATCCACTTTGTGAAATAACATGTACATTTATCCAGGTATACAATATAAGGATCAGTAAGCCCAAATACTGGCTTTTCAAGCTCGACCTCCTCACTGTGAATCAACCTCACCACCTTGCAGATCTTGATCCCCAGTACTCTGTCCTGGAGTAGCAGCGGTGGGAAGGCAATACCTCAGTGAATTACGCACCCCGTGAGATGTACACCTGATGTTGAAGATGGAGCTATGTCAGCGGGAGCAACACATTATCGTCCGGTGTTTAGGGAGGTAGACGCAAGTGGAGTAGCGTAATAGATCCAAATTGCTTGAATCCACGGGGTCCCGTTTGTTCTCATATAAATCACCGGATCTGTGGCAATAGTGCTCAAGCCTGCGGATAAGTCCTTAACTGCCTTATCCATTATAAACGTGTAACGGTTTCTTCAGAAGGGTATTGCAGGTATCTCACAGGTAAGATATTATTTAAATGTGTCACAGCCAATAGCTTCCATCCAACAATTAACTTGACCAAACAGTCACAGATGTATTTAATTTGGAGAGAGGAGGGAAGTCTGCTGGTGAACAAAACTTTTTTGTAACAGTTTAACATACGGCTAATCATAATACAACAGGTCATTACCAAAATAACTTGATAATAATAATAATAATAATAATAATAATAATAATAATAATAATAAACAACCAATTACATAGAGAAAAATAAAAATGACATATTAAACAGTTAAAACTATAATGGCATCATGGAGAAACACAGCGAATAGACATCAACATAAAACTTAATTTAGATGGTATACTGTATGTATAGAGAGAAATCCAAATAGATTTCAATCGTCCCAAATAGTCTAGAGGGCTAATGCCAGAGCACTGTTAACCACAGTAACCCAGGTGTGAATCCAACACAGAGTGATATTTTGAGTTTAAGAACCTAGTGACTAATATATTTTCAGTATTCTATTTAGAGAGATCTTAATAAATTTCAGATAATTTCTATTTAGAGAAAAGAAGCAAAAAAAATACACAAAAAAAATTATATTTTTATATAAATACTTTTATGGCTTGACAATAAAAAATATGTCCACATTCAACATATTAGATGATTAGAAAGAAATATATAGAGAGATAGATAGAACTAACGGTCACTCTTTTTAGCCCCAGTCATTTTGATATTTAATACAGAAAATTGAAAATACAAAAGCCCATAGAGTAGCTCTTACAGTTGATCACCCATTATGGTCTAGTGGGCTAACGTCAGAGCACAATGCTCACATGGACCCAGGTTCTAAAACAGCAGAAAGCAACAGTAATAACTTTCTTTATTAATTATCTTTTCTATTTATTATATATATCTCTTTTAGCAAGTTTAGTTTTAGATTTTACAGAAGTAAAATAATACAACTATACATGCATACTCAAATAAAGAGGTATATGAAATACTCAGACAAACAGAATAGCGTGATATCATATGAACACATATATCAACATTCCATTCTAATTAGAATAAATCATATAGAGCAATGCAAAATATAAAACATTGAGAAAAAAATATGTAAATGGAAAGCAGAACTACTTAGAGGGGTAGAGAGAGGGAAAAGAAAGAAAAGGAAAGAGGAAAAAAGAAGGGGGAAAGTATGTTGGGGAGGACATGTGAGTTAAGGAGGAGACCGAATCCAGACTTATACAAATAATAGGTGAATTATGGACATCAAAGTAGTAGGTTTGAAAAGCCTGAGGGTAGGGATCCATGTGGTGTGGTGTTATTATAAAGAAACCAGTCACCCCAAACTATAAGAAACTTATGGGAGGTGTTATGGAGATAAGGTGATATTTTCTCCATGGCCGCCACATGCCAGATTTTATTTATGAGTTGTTGGCGAGCAGGAGGGTTGATATCTTTCCAGTGCCTTGCAACTAAACATCTAGCTGCATTTAAAATGTGTGAAGAGAGCTTATCAGCATGTGGGTTGAGACCCTCTAGTGGACAGCCAAGGAGAAAAGACCAGGGAGATTTAGTCAGTGGTACTTTAAGAATCTCCAAAAGGAGGACAGCAACCTCATCCCAAAATTTAGCTATTATAGGACATGACCACCATATATGAATGTAGGTGCCAGTCTCGCCGCAACCTCTCCAGCAACGATCAGAGGCTAGATGATACATTCTATGCAGGCGGGTAGGTACCAGGTACCATCTATAATATATATTGTAGGCATTTTCCTTTATTAAGGTGGAAATAGAAGATTTGGATACCCTCTCCCTCACCACAGACCATGTGCTCTCATCCGGTGGGCTCCCCAGATCCTTTTCCTACTGAAGTTCATGGCCAGGTGTATCTGGTAAATTAACATACAATAAAAGATTATAAATAACAGATATAATACCTTTCATGAGAGGATTGCGGAGACATAAGGACTCATAGGGTGTTAGAGATCTATCAATTGAATTAATGGGAAAAGAGTTAATAAAATTACGTATATGAATATAAGCAAAAGTATTGACAGAAGATATATTACATTTATTCTGTAGGGAATCCAGAGAGGCGAATCCACCCGACTCAAAAACATCAGATACCACCCTAACCCCACCTTTAATCCATGAAGAAAAGCGGGCAAGTTCGAAACCTGGAGTAAATGCTGGGTTCGACCATATAGGGGTAATGGGGGATGGATAGGAGGTGATGTTAAATTGGGATTTACAGTAATCCCATATGAAGCATGTGAAGGAGATAACCGGGTGTGAGCGGGCAGGTTGGGGTCTATAATTGTAGATATGGAGGAGACATTACACGACTTAATTTAAATTTCCACCCAGCGGGGTGGTTGAGATAATGTAAACCAGGCTATTGCCTGACTTAAATGGGTAGCATAATAATAAAGGTTAACATCAGGAAATCCATTTTCCCCATTAGTGGTGGGACGACAAAGAGTCAGAAAACTAATGCGGGGAGGTTTCGATTTCCATACAAATTGGACAAACCACCTGTGTATTTGCAATAAAGTTGATTTGGGAACAGCAACAGGGAGGGTCTGGAAGAGGTAGAGTAATCTAGGCATAAGGTTCATCTTGATTGCTACTATCCTGCCTAACCAGGAAATTATTAGATCACGCCATAGAAGAAGGTCCAGTTTAAATTTTAAGCATAGGGGGGACGTTCGCAGAGTATAAAGTGTCATAACTGTTTGTTATGTAGACACCTAAATATTTAATTTTAGCGGGGCGCCAAGCAAAGTTATAATTGTGACGCAGGAGATCCAAGACCCTAGGTGTTATATTGAGTGCAAGAGACTCAGTTTTAGAAAAGTTGACCTTATAGCCTGAAAGTGAGCCGTAAACAGTCAAAACTTGGAAAAGTTTCAGGAGAGATGTATGAGGAGAAGTTAGGGTCAGGAGTACATCATCAGCGAAAAGAGATAGTTTGTATTCAGTTTTCCCAAGTGACGTACCCCTAATATCCGAGTCAAGGCGTATTTGCGCTGCAAGGGGTTTGATGACAAGAGCAAAGATCAGGGGCAACAAAGGGCACCCCTGTCTAGTGCCATTAGTTATACGGAAAGAGGACAAGAGAAGACCATTGACGGAGACCCTAGCTGAAGGGATAGAATATAGGGCCAAGATGCCCTGGAGAAAATTGCCACCTAAGCCGAAGACCCTCAAAGTTTGAAACATGAAGGGCCAGCAGATCCAGTCAAAGGTCTTCTCAGCATCCAAGGAGAGCACCAGAGCTGGGGTTTGAGTAGAATTGATGGAATGAATGAGACTAACAACTCGTCTGGTGTTGTCCCTGGCTTGCCTCCCCGGAACAAAGCCAACCTGATCATTATGGACCAAGTCAGGCAGTACTGAATTTAGGTGGTTGGCAAGTATCTTTGCATAAATCTTGACATCAGCGTTCAACAGCGAGATGAGTCTGTAATGGGCACAGTTGAAATGGTCTTTACCTTCTTTGGGAATAACAATAATCCTCGCCTCAAGGGCCTCTTTGGAGAAAGAACCACCAGATATCACACCATTGAACACCGCGGCAAGATGGGGGGAGAGCAGGGAGGCAAAGGATTTATAGTAGGTAGCTGTAAAGCCGTCAGGGCCAGGGGCCTTATTGGCTTTAAGGTTCTTTATCACCTCTGAGATCTCCTGCGTCTCAACCGGAACGTTTAAGGATTCAAGGACTGATGAGGATAATTTGGGTAAATGACAACTGGCTAAGAAGTTTTGTACTGAGTCCTTAGTAGGTAATGAACTACCTGAAGAAGACGAAAGGTTATATAAATTAGTATAAAATTTACAAAAATCCTCAGTAATGTGTGAGTGATCTCTAATAGGTTCACCTGAGCTAGATTTAATTGTCAGAACATTGTTCTGCGAGAGTTTAGATCCTAATCTAGATGCCAGTATTCTATCAGCTTTATCCCCCTTCTCATAAAATGTTTGGTTAAGCCATTAAAAGAGAGGTCTCCGCTTTTGCTGTAAGAAGGAGGCCAAGTTCACCCCTGGCGGCTACAAGGTTATGGTAATCATCCGCCAGTCCTGATGTTTTGTGGGTTTTATCTAGACGATCAACCAGAGCCATGAGTTCAAGAAGCCTCTTGCCTCTGGCCCTCCTAGCAAGAGCCGCAGACTTAATCAGAGACCCTCGGATCACTGCTTTATGAGCATCCCAGAGAAGCTGGGGAGAGATGGTAGGATTAGTGTTAAGAGAGAAGTATTCTGTTATCTCAGAGGCCAGCTGTGAATGCAGGGCAGGATTCATAAGGAGCCTGTCATTAAGGCGCCAAGTATGAGAGTTATTATGAGGAAAGGGAGATTAGTCTGACCAAGTGCTGGGGTGAATGCTGGCGTCTAGAATTAGTTGTGCGGGGTCAACCCCAAGAAAAATCATATCCAGCCTTGTATGGACATCATGGACATGTGAATAAAAGGTAAAATCTTTAGAATTGGGTTCTTTCATGTGCCAAGCATCAAATAGGAGGTGGTGGGAGAGAAACTGTTGTAAAGCATCAGAATTAGCACGAACCGAGCTAACCGATGATCGTTGGGGAGGTTTAGATCTATCAAGCCGTGAATCTAAGGTAGTATTAAAGTCACCTGCCACAACCACTCTACCTCTACTATGTTGGGGCAACAGCAAACTTAGAGTTCGAAAAAAGCGTGGTTGTGCAGAATTGGGGCGTAAACATTAACAAACGTAAAAAGGGTACCATCTAGTTCCCCAACCAAGAAAAGATAGCGCCCCTCTGGATCCCGAACAACTAAGGAGGGGGTAAAGGAGACCCGACGAGAGAATAATATAGCAACACCCTTCTTTTTACGGGAAGGGTCACAAGCATGGTAAGTGGAGGGGAAGTATTTGGATTTCAGTTCGGGGTGATGAGCGCACGCGAAATGGGTCTCTTGAAGAAAAATAACATTGCTTTGTTTGAAGATGGCGAAGAGTATGGAACAGGGTGGATCGACGTTGTGGGCTATTCAAACCTCTAATGTTGAATGTGATGAGTTTGGTAGTCATGGGGGTGTGTATAAAATGGTTAACATGTAATGGTCAAAAGAGAGTAGGTGAGTAATGTACCAGAAAGTCCGGACTTTGGTCTCAGGGAAAGAAGAAAAAAAGAGAAGATAGGGAAAGAAAGGAAGAGAAAATGAGGAACGGGGAAGGCCCCGTCCTTATGGTCGGACCCACGGAAGTAATTGGCTAAAAAGCCTAGAGTATCCGAGACCGGTCATTATGACCGCTTGGGGGTAAGTGGTCAAAGGTGCCAAAGAAGTAGCACTAATCTACGAAGATACAGTAGGATGGAAAACAAGCTCCAGGTGTGAATCAATAGTAAAGGTGTACAAGAAAACAACAGGGTGAATTAGGGGAAGGAGGGTGGCAGTATAACCACCACTGGAAGGGTGGTCAAAAGGGGTCGGAGATTAATACAAATGGTTAAGAGGGGGACAGGGTGGTGGGGGGCAACCTACAGAAACCATATTAAAAATAGTGTGGTTGATAAGGCAAGGCAAGGATGGAGTACAATAGAAGTAATAAGGCTCAATAGCAGTAAGTACAACAAAAAAGAAAGTATTTTGCCTATTACAGTAGCATCATAAAGTAACCATAACAGCAGACAAAACTATAAATATTCCTAGGAGCCACATTTATAATTTAAATACGACAAGGAAAGGCAGTAGCCAAAATAGGTCAGGAAATTGGCCGTCATCAGAAATAGAAGTCTAACAGCATAGGACTTCTATAGAGATTTCTAGGAAAATAGATACTGCAGACTGTAAAATTTGGTAGCCCATAGGAACATCAGAAGCAGAGCAGTAAACCTCCGATCTACAGTATAGCTTGTCCCAAAATCTATAAAAATAATTGGTAAATGGCTATGGGGGATATTGGTAGTAACATAATAGGGGAATGACTTACTCCATAAATGAGAGGACATATATATATCTTTTAGATAGACAGTCAGACAGACAGATAGATAGATAGATAGATAGATAGATAGATAGATAGATAGATAGATAGATAGATAGAGCCAGATTCAGAGGTGGAATAATATAATAAAATACAAATAAAAATATAGAGAATATATAGAGAAAACCTGGCAGTAAACAGATAAATATCCATTAAGCAACTGAAGAGATAAATATCCGTGGGGCGTGGATTAGTGACGCCGCAACGCCGTGACGTCACCAACTGTGAGAGTGAGTGAGAACGAGCTGCTGGAAACCGGAGCCTGGAGAGCGGATGCTACATAATTGCAGCTTACAAGTACCACGGCTGTAACACTCCAGATTCGTACCATAGCAACTAATCAGCTTCTAACTTTCATTTTATAAACGGTGCTAGATAAACGACAGTTAGAAGCTGATTGGTTGCTATGGACAATATCTCCACGTTATCTTTCTCAGAGGTTTGATACATCTCCCCGTATATTATAATCTCTAAATTTCTAAGTTCTTGCCCAAGAACATCTCTATTAGCGCAGACAGTTGGAGCCACCAGAAGCCAATGGATATCAGGGAATAATGCACTGATATCCACTTTATCTCTCTTGAAAGTTTGATACATCTCCTATATAGTTTTTTTTTTACTGTTGCTATAGCTACTAATGCCTCTAAACTGAAACGTTAGATTTAGTGTTAGTTTCTATATTTCTATTTCTTGGTTTACTTTTCAGAAAACATGAATATATTCATATGCCATTGATTTTTAATGTAAATATTTTCTGTATAACTTTACCATAATGTTGGAATTTTCTGGTTTGTGTAGAAAAATAGAAATGTTTATTATTTATATAAAAAAGAGGGGTCATACAGTCAGTATTATTTTCTTAACAGAGGTAAAATGGTAATAGAAAAATCCTGCTGTCAAACAGAACAGCCTTTTCTAAGTCTTTGTGCATAATATTACCTCCGGGAGAAGATTGCATCTTTCTCCAATACTGTGTCTCATATTTGTGTGCTGCAGGTAGTGAGGCAAATGAAAACAATTCCTGTATAATAGTAATACATCTTCATTGTTTAGTTCGGAGTCTGATCTCTTTATGCCTTTCAAGATTTTTTTTTCACTTGGAGAATAAAGCTTAAAAAGAAAACGTGACAATGAAAACAACCCCAGTGGGCGGTAAAGGCAATGCTGTGTTAAATGTACTGGATCAATGATAATAAATAAACAGAATATTTAAATGTGTTAACAGACGGAAAATATTGCAGCAAAACAACATGTACAAATAATGCGTCGTCTGTCTCAGAGAACAAAGCCGCTTTCAAAAGTTGCCCATTGCTCTTTCTTGGAAATTGCAGAAACGATAGACATTCTAGTACTATTCTTTATTTTCCTTTTATGCAACCTTTTTGTTTATATTTCTCTAAAATGAAAAAGAACAAGATGAATGTATAATACAATCAGTGCCATAGGACTTTAAGGGGTCTATTTACTAAGCATTGCTTGGAGACAGAGTGAAAAGTGATAAGGTACCAGCCAATCAGCACCCAACTGTCATTTTTCAAACACAGCCTGTGAGATGGCAGTTAGGAGCTGATTGGCTGGTACCTTATCAATTTTCACTCTGTCTCCTAACACTGCTTAGTAAATAGACCCCTAAATAGTGTAAAGTTACACTGGCTCATTATATCTGGAAAGAGGGATGTACAATAAGTCCATGCATACAGGGGCGCCGAGAGGTGTGGGGGGGAGGGTACTATTTACCTGGGCCCAGGCTTCCTGAGGGGCCCAGCGGGGGCCTGGGTCCGGCGCCACCCCCCCCCTCCATTCTCTCTCCATCACAACAGCCTAGCACACAGCGTGTGCTGAGCTGCAGTGGGAGACTACTCGTGACTGCTGAGCAAAAGTGTGTTGTTGGGGGGTTTTTTGCTCAAGGGGATGTGGCCACGCCTCTCGTTATTAGGCCACACCCCCTCTATACATGGGCCCGGCAGGGCTCTCTACTTCCCTGCATGCATACAATAGTGCAGCACACCCACTATAAATGAGAGATGTGTGCAGAACCCCGTGTTTTGGTGTGGGCAAAACCACCCTCAAGTGTTTTGGTTCACTTTTGTTTTTTTATTTCTTTAATTGATAAGAAAGTGTACTCTACAATGCGCCACCTTCCATTTTCGTGGGGTCTGTAGAAGTCACCCTTAGTGTTGATACATATCACACTGCCTAAGCTACAGCTCTGTATATAGAACAATAGGTTTAATTTTACTTAGACTTTTCATCTTTTCTCACACATGCCCACCAGATTTTCTCACACATGCCCCTGTGCCCATCAGATTTCATAAAACATGCCCCCTGCACACATTTGCTCTTGAACACCAATATATCCCCCTGCACATATCTACCCCTGCACACCAACATGTACTTTTGCACACATTACACTTTTTTCTTAATTTAACTTACTTTATTTCCTACAGTGTTGTCTGCTACACAGAGACTGGAACAGCAGACTCAATGCAATATGTACCATGTGACTGCAGCAATCACATGACATAATCAAATCAGCTACAGGAAGTAACCTTATCGGGAGACATGCAGGGGGCTGTAAGGGAGAAAGGGAGACACATGTAAGGGGCTTGCAAAGGGATATGCATGGAGTGGCTTGCAAAGGGAGATATGCAGGGGGCTGCAAAGGGAACACATGGATGGGGTTTGCAAAGGGAGACACATGGAGGGGGCTGCAAAGGGTGACATATGGAGACCACTTTCTGAAACTCACTCCCTCACCAAGACAGACTTTATCACAATCTTGCCAGTTTCAAACGTACATCGGAGCCTTTCATAACTCCAAAGTCTCCACTCCTCTTTTCTCCCCTTTCCTATGCTTCTCCACAGTTCAACTAGCAGCTCTTCAACCCCTCTCTTAACCACTTGCCTGGCATGGTCGTAATTTTCTGACCACACCAGTGTTGATCGGTCAGCAAAGCAAGACCCCCTACCCAGCAGCTGCAAAGATTAGCAGCCACTGGGAGAAAGTAAATTAACCTCCCCCTCAACCCCCTAGAGTACCTGGTGTCTGAAACTGGTCTCAAATTGAACGTCGCGATGGTCGCAATGTTTCCGTTGGTGGTTCCGATGTTTGAAAAAACACATTTTTTTTTACAAATCTTAAAAAAAAAATATATATATTTTTTTTTTATGAAATCATTTTTGATAAGTTAAAATGGATGTTCCTCACCTATTTCACTCATAAAAAACCTAACAAATTTGGAGCGGTTTTCAGAAAAAAAAAATTGTCAGTTAAGTGGTTAATATGTAAACTATAATGGCTTGGGCCCTCTTTCCTTATGTTCATACCTCTCGCTGTCCTTCCTTCCAGTGCTCCTTGTCATTTGTCTCCCAGCCCTTTTCAGCAATTCTGACATTGTGTGTTCACCCTTTCCTGGGTGGTGCAATGTCATTGTGTGCTCAGTTGTCTTCCCCTCCCTGCCACTCATCTCTGATTCTCTGCCAAGATAAACTGAATTACCAAACCCATGCCCCTACCTAGTTTATCAGTTTATTGAGTCTGTACCATTCCAAAGATATGTCAACAAACAATTACAGTACCATTTATATGTCACTTTCTCAGTATATTCCATGTATGGTACTGCATTTTCTAAGTAATGTCTTAATAAATATTATAACAATAATAATAATAATAATAATAATAATAATAATTACATGTTTATGTAATATAGTCCCTCAGAGAAACACCTGTTTATCTTATAAAATAGACAATTAGTTAGTCAATAATTAACACACCTGTACTCCTGCTAGGTGATATAGAACATTAACTATTAAAGTTCCACTTGGACCACATTTGTGAAACACTGTCCTAGGGAATTTAATCACGTGCTGAGCAGGCTCGGTCTTGCTCAATTTATTCCCATACTCCAGGTATCCCTGTTATTGTGTGATTAGCCCACCCTGGCATAACCTGGTGCTGACTGAGGCTTTTGCAGGGGAACACACACTGGGTCTGATTCAGAGATGGACGCTAATGCGATTTTCACGCAGATCAAGCGATTGTATTGCCATAGTTTTATGTATGGCATGTTACCAAAATACTTGTGAAATTTTAGTTTTCCTTCGTATGGAGAAAAATTTGGAAAATTAGGAAAATTCCATTTCAAAATTATTCTGCTCCTGACATTTTACTCCTGGATAAAATGCTAAGCAGTGACAAGGCATGTACAGTAAGCACTTACTGGTCATATCTTTGAAAGACATTAATACTGAAAAACAACAGTTATTTTCTTATCTTTAAAATAGACACAAGTGATTGTATTTATACAGTATGGTATGTGTTGCCACAGAATAACTGATTTAGGCCCGTATTCAATTTGAGGCGAAAAGTCCAGACTTTTCACCTGCTGGACTTTTCGCCTCCTTCGCCTGCTTTCCAGGCGGAAAAGTATTGCGCGCGTGCCTAATAATCCCCGTATTCAATTTCAAAGGACACGAAAACGGGACCCGACAGAACTGGGAGCGGCGAAAAAAAATGGGAATTTTCGGGGAAACATCCCATCACCCCCATAAAGATATCCAGACATGGGGGATCACTATGGGTACCCCCGTTTTGCCTGCTGAAGGGAAGTCAGGTTTTTAAATAGCCGCGACAGGTGCATAAATGAGGCTTTGAAGAAGGTGATGCAGAAGAGCATTTAGCAATTTTTTTGCGGAAAAATAACTATGCCCATCAAATTTGGGGTACATGAAAATGGGTGCAAGTGTATTTTAAGTCCCTAAAATGATTTGTAAAAATTCTTTAAAAATGCACCAGCCGCTACTACCCGCTATGAAGAAAACACCTGCCGCATATATAGGAACCCCTCTGGATTTAATTTAGCAATTTTACAAGTGTTTTCCCTATTTATTTTTGTATCCCGATTTTTATTATTTTTTTTCAGTTTTTTTTCCACACATTGTTTTTAGGGGGCATTCCAAGGTGCAGGCTATTTTTTTTAAGCCTGCACCCCTAAACCCCAATTCTGCACTTTTTTTCGCCAGCTAAAGGCTGGAGAAAAATTATCCCCATTTTTTTACATTGACTTTTTCGCACCGGCAAAAAGTCTTTGTAATTGAATACGGGGATAATGACAAAAGAGGAAAATTGCGTCATTGGCGATAATTTATCGCCGATAACGGTTTTTGCCAAGGAATTGAATACGGGCCTTAGTGAGAATATCAAATAAACATTAATTGGGCCTATTCTTCTATAATGGGCCTGTTACACATGAGGAAAAATTAGTTTCCGCATGGTTTATGTAACGGGCCTATTCGTTATTAGGGAGCAATGGGCCCACCTAATATTCAACAAAAAAACTCTGGGAATCAGGGAATCAGATGGTGCTGATTCGTGGTGCACTGTTACTTCCTAAGGGAAGAAGTTTAGGCATTGTGAAGAGGGATCTAAGCAGACCACCACCTCTGCACTGTACAACCATTGGCATTGCGCATGTGTGACCTCAGGACATGCAAGTGCAGAAGGACGGTGCTGTCCAGTATCACTGCTACTGAAGTATCGCGCGCGTGCCTGATAATCCCCGTATTCAATTTCAAAGGACACGAAAACGAGACCCGACAAAACTGGGAGCGGCGAAAAAAAATGGGAATTTTTGGGAAAACATCCCATCACCCCCATAAAGATATCCAGACATGGGGTATCACTATGGGTACCCCCGTTTTGCCTGCTGAAGGGAAGTCAGGTTTTTAAATAGCCGCGACAGGTGCATAAATGAGGCTTTGAAGAAGGTGATGCAGAACAGCATTTAGCAATTTTTTTGCGGAAAAATAACTATGCCCATCAAATTTGGGGTACATGAAAATGGGTGCAAGTGTATTTTAAGTCCCTAAAATGATTTGTAAAAATTCTTTAAAAATGCACCAGCCGCTACTACCCGCTATGAAGAAAACACCTGCCGCATATATAGGAACCCCTCTGGATTTAATTTAGCAATTTTACAAGTGTTTTCCCTATTTATTTTTGTATCCCGATTTTTATTATTTTTTTTCAGTTTTTTTTCCACACATTGTTTTTAGGGGGCATTTCGAGGGTGCAGGCTATTTTTTTTAAGCCTGCACCCCTAAACCCCAATTCTGCACTTTTTTTCGCCAGCTAAAGGCTGGAGAAAAATTATCCCCATTTTTTTACATTGACTTTTTCGCACCGGCAAAAAGTCTTTGTAATTGAATACGGGGATAATGACAATAGAGGAAAATTACGTCATTGGCGATAATTTATCGCCGATAACGGTTTTTGTCTGGAATTGAATACGGGCCTTAGTGAGAATATCAAATAAACATTAATTGGGCCTATTCTTCTATAATGGGCCTGTTACACATGAGGAAAAATTAGTTTCCGCATGGTTTATGTAACGGGCCAATTCGTTATTAGGGAGCAATGGGCCCACCTAATATTCAGCAAAAAAACTCTGGGAATCAGGGAATCAGATGGGGCTGATTCGCGGTGCACTGTTACTTCCTAAGGGAAGAAGTTTAGGCATTGTGAAGAGGGATCTAAGCAGACCACCACCTCTGCACTGTACAACCATTGGCATTGCGCATGTGTGACCTCAGGACATGCAAGTGCAGAAGGACGGTGCTGTCCAGTATCACTGCTACTGAAGTAGGGGATCGCTGGGACAGCCGCTTTTTGGCTGAGTAGAATACGTAATTGTCGGGCCTGCATGGCCCCTAAGTAATTGTCTATCTTAAGTATAATATTAATCAGAAGCCTGTCACGGGTTGGAGCGAACCTGGCCCCGGAGTGGAGTCGGACGGTGCTGGAAGGGTTGCTTTTTGGCACTGGAAGGCAGCAGGTCTTATCGGGGTGTAACTCATGAATGGAGGATACATGTAGGGCGAGGACGGTTATGGAGATACTGGCAGTACTAGCAAATCGGGGTTAGCCGGGCGTATAGCAGATGGTGAGCGCCGGAGGCGGCTGGAGACCAGGAGCCAGACTGGAACTCACTGATACTGTGGAGTACAGAGGCAAGGGAGCACAGAGAACTAGCTCACAGCATATGCTGTGATAGACGTTGCACTGGCAACCAAAGAGCCTCTTGACAGCCCTTTAGTACCCTCAGGTAGTGCAGGATTGGTTGCTAGCACTCCAGCCCAAGCTGCAAGCTGATTGGCCCAAACTAGACATGTGACCTGGATCCAAGATGGCCACGCTCAGTGGTCACAGTGCGGGAGCGCTGCCAGTTACATCCCCTCTCATCTGTCTCCAGATGGAAGCCCCTCAGTCTGCAGAGACTCCCTGTGCCCAGCGCCGCTCTCCAGGGCCCTGCACCCCCGCCAGATGGTGGGGGACGCCAGAGCACCTGAAGCGGTATGGACCGCGATCTCGGCAGCCCCTCAGCCCTGGCCATGACAAAGCCTACTGATCAGATATATGTTCTGGCATCAATGCTAAGGGGCCCATATAGTAATCATTAGGACTTGGCCCAGATAAATATAATTTCTTATCAAGACTTATTTTGGTTATGTGCTAATTTTCATATTCCGAGATCCAATAGGAGCCCGTCTCCGAAATGTGTTAAAGTAAAGTGATCGATAATACAACGCATGTGGAATTGGTCATTTCCGAAGAGGGAGATTAAGGATCCCTTTCCCCTGAAATGTTGAGAAGTGTAGCCTATAGGCTTCTATAGCTAACCTTATCTAAAGTTGGAAATAGCTTTTGGGGCCAAGCTCTTGAATGCTTCACATTATGGATCTTGGTAAATTTTGCATTTTAGCAACCCCCAATGGGGGCTGCATTTAAGGTAAAAAATGGCGGATTGTAGCAAGTATATCCAATGGCATGCACGGGATCCTTCATATTTGTGTGTACCCTCCCCTGGTATTTTTGTGTTTTTAAGGGATAGCACATGAATATTTATTGATAAATATACCCCTTAGTCTATTAGATCAAAAGCTTGAGTGTAGTGAGCTTTAGCTAAGATTTACAAAATTTATCAGAAATTAGTGACAATTAGAAACTGAAAGAGGAATAAAAGTAAGGTTGATGAGTAACAATATATCAGTTTTTATGGCTTGGGGGAGCATAACCGGCACCAGCAGCTGAGAACTGTCTCTTCTACATCCAGCTATAATTCAGAGGTTTATGGAAGGAGGAGATGTGGATGTTGTTTACAGTAACATAATCTTTAGTCTGTTGTAACAATAGAAATCCTGAGTGTTCAAATTATCCTGGTAACTTTCATTGATTAGTTAATGCATATTAGCATTTGTATGACTATAATGAGGTTTATGAGGCCAGTCTGCTTAATCTTTTTAGGATACCTGGAAAGCCTGGTTTCTTACATAAATTAATCAATTTACTTTAAAGGCAATATATAATTAAAAAGGCAACAAAGACAGATGAAATCTAAGCAGAAAACAAATACATTATTAATTTGAGAAAGCCAGTATAATATCCCCTGACAATATTTATTTTATTTAATGTAATTTTAACAGATCAGACATACCATTCTTAAAGTCTCACCAGTCTATAGTCTATGGAGGGCCTCAATAATGATTGATTTTGCCGTTGCCTATGTGTGTACAGTTGTTACACATTATATGATAATTGTAGTATGGAAACAAATTTCAATAAAAACAAATTCTGAAGATGAATTTACAGAACAAACACAGATACTTATCTTCTGTAAAAGTGATGACCTGATTTTAAGGATGGAAATAGAGTAAAGTAGCACTATTTATTTCACCAAAGAAATTAATCCAAAATGAATTATAACTAAAAACACAATACAGATCCCTGTCGCATTTCAACCATTGCACAGCAGTGAAATATAAAATATAAAATTAAACTTTTTGTAGCAGAGTGTAGATTAAATCAAATGTAAACTGTAAAAATAATGTTGCAATATTGCATAATTAAAACAGTGTTAAAAATACACATTTATTAAAAATGTGGAGGGTACAGTAGTAGCTACCATATAGTTTGAAGGCAAATCACTTGTTAGCCTGTAGTTTATAATATAACATAACCATTCTCAAAATATAGCATCATGATAAGGTACTGGTTGCTTTTTTTAGGAGGAATGACTAAAAAAGTAGGAGTGAATGTGAGGTAAGACTTGAGATAGAAAATGTTTTACAGAAATGTTAAATATTATGTTAAATGTTAATTATATGTAAAAAAAAGGTTATAAAACCATTATGGAAAGAGTGATTTAAAATACTTTGACATTTTAGTGTTGTATGAAAAATTAAAAAAATAATAGTACACTCATTGATTCAAAGAAAATAGTGCAGTTTCTAAAAAAAATAATTTCTAACTTTGCCAGTTTTTAAAATCTCAGTTGGTTATAAAGTACAAACATATTTAGTATATAAAGAAACATATGATGAAAATTGTTCTATTTTCTTTACTTGGAAACAATCTCTATAATTAGGTGGGAGTTTTTTTTTATTAACTATGATAAATCAATGTTTAATGGAAATTTAATAAATTGACAATTGAAGTAGACTATATTGACTGTTATGTTCTGGGTTGTTTGTGGACCCGGGGTGGTAGCAGGAGCGATCACAGAAGCAGATTTGAAAATAAAACTAGGTTCTTTAATAAGTGCTTGAGTAGACATATAATGTGGCAGTAAAAAAAAGTCCAGGAATATATAAATGTGCACAAGAGTTCTGTGGTGGGAGCAAAAGGGTTAATGTCCAAGTAGAAACAATTAGAGCTGTCCAGGTGTGCAGGTAGTGAAACTGAAAATAATCAAGCCAGGTTTGCAGATAGTGAACTGAAAATAAACAAGCCAGGTTTGCAGGTAGTGAACTGAAGCGCAGGATGTCAGCAGGCTCAGGCACTCAGGTATGGGCAAGGGTGATGGAGGAAGCGGGGTAGTCCAGTGGGAGCTAGGAGCTGACAGGCAGACTGGCAGACAGTGAATTCACAGGAACAGGAAAGCACAGAGAACTCCCTCTCAGCTAGGCTGAGATACACGTTGCACTGGCAAAGAAGGAAGGCACTGACCCTTCCTAAATACCCCATGCCGTGCTGTTACTGGCCGGAGGGAACATGTGACTCACCAGGATTGGCCAGCCGCATCACATGGCCAGAAGGCAAGATGGCGGCGCCCATGCCAAATGGAACGGAGACGCCGCCAGGCCTTACCAGCGCAGAGTGACAACAGCCCCGCACAACAATGCGTGCAGCCAAAGCCCCCCGCCAGACACCAGCTCCGCCACCAGACAGCCCGCGCCACAATGACCTCACAGGTAACACTCGCCTAGCGCCATGCTGAAATACCCTGGCCGTGACAGTACCCCCCCTTTTGGGGTGGCCTCAGGACACTCACCAGGCTTCTCCGGATGGGCAGACTGGAATCTCCTGATGAGCGTGGGAGCGTGGACATCACAAGCATCGGTCCAGCAACGTTCCTCTGGACCGTAACCTTTCCAGTCCAGCAAATACTGTAGATGACCTCTGCGTAGATGAGAGTCCAAGATCTGGGCGACCTCAAACTCAACTCCTCTCTCCGTCTGGACTCGATGAGAAGCAGGTAGAGCACTATGGAATTTCTTCAGGACCAGGGGCTTCAATAAGGAAATATGGAAGGAATTAGGGATTTTTAGGTATGGGGGTAACTGTAGACGATAGGCCACTGGATTGATGACTTCTGTTATGAAGAAGGGACCGATGAAGCGTGGTGCAAATTTCATAGAAGGAACCCTCAGACGAAGATTCTGGGTGGATAACCAGACCTGGCTTCCAACTTGCATGTGTGGAACTATTCTACGCTTCTTATCGGCCTGGGTCTTATAGCGAGAGGATGCCTTCAACAAATCAGACCGTACTTGAGTCCAGATGGCAGCAAAATTCCGCACCGTGTCCTCCATGGCCGGAACATCGAAAACAGGCAGGCTTCGAAATTCGGGAACACGAGGATGAAGGCCATATACAACCTGAAATGGCGTTTGGTTAGTTGACGAGTGGTAGGAAGCATTATGTGCAAACTCAGCCCACGGCAGCAAGGCAGCCCAATTGTCCTGGGAAGATGACATAAAAATTCTTAAGAAAGTCTCTAGATCTTGATTAACTCTCTCGGTGGAGCCGTTGCTTTGCGGATGGTAGGCCGTGGAAAAGTTTAACTTCACTTGAAGAACAGAACACAAAGCCCTCCAGAATTTTGCAGTAAACTGCACACCACGGTCAGAGACAATTTCAGCAGGAAGGCCATGTAGACGAAATATGTGTTGGACAAACAACTGTGCCAGGTCAGGGGCAGAAGGTAACTTCTTCAACGGTATATAGTGGACCATCTTAGAAAATCGGTCTATTACAACCCAGATAGTGTTGAAACCTTGAGAGACTGGCAGGTCTGTGACGAAATCCATGGAGAGATGCGTCCATGGACGTGATGGAGTAGGTAATGGAAGCAATTCCCCAGCTGGAGCTTGTCGTGATGATTTATGCTGGGCACAGGAGGAGCAGGAAGAGATGAACTCCATTATATCTGCCTTCATAGAAGGCCACCAATAGTGTCTTTTCAGGAACTCCAAGGTCTTCCGAGTGCCTGAGTGCCCTGCAAAGCGAGAGGAATGTGCCCAAGTGAGAAGCTGCTTCCTTAATTCCGGGGCCACAAATGATTTTCCCGTAGGAGGCTGAACTTGTAATGAGGCAAAAACTCTTGATTCCAAGACAGGAGTATTGCTTTGATTTTCAGATTGATCATCACAGAGGAGAGATCTCGATAGGGCATCAGCCTTCTGATTAAGTGCTCCAGACCGGAAGGTCAGGGTGAACTGAAATCTGGCAAAGAATATTGCCCAGCGGGCCAAACGAGGACTCACACATTGGAGGTTTTTGAGAAATAGGAGATTTCTATGGTCCGTAAATACAGTAAATGGAAACTTGGCGCCTTCTAGCAAATATCTCCATTCCTTCAACGCCAACTTTACAGCTAGTAGTTCTTGCTCACCTATGGCGTAGTTCCTTTCGGCAGGTGAGAATTTTTTAGAAAAGAACCCACACGGATGGACTCGATTGTCCTCATAACGTTGAGACAAGACTGCTCCCACAGCTTCAGATGATGCGTCCACTTCCAACAAAAAAGGCCTGTCCAGATCTGGTTGTCGAAGAACTGGTGCTGAGATAAAGGCCTGTTTTAGAAGATGAAAGGCAGACTCTGCCTCAGGTGACCATTGGGCAGGATTAGCACCTTTGCGGGTCAAGGCAGTAATGGGAGCCAGCTGTGTAGAAAATTCCTTAATGAAGCGTCTATAATAATTGGCGAAGCCCAACAATCTCTGGATGGCCTTCAGTGTCTGAGGTCGGGTCCAATCCAGAACTGCTTGTACCTTCTTGGGGTCCATTTCTAAACTGGAACCAGATATTACATAGCCGAGAAAAGGTACACTGGGCACTCCAAAGACGCACTTCTCCAGTTTGCAGTAAAGGTGGTTTTCTCTCAAACGGGTCAGAACCTCTTTAACATGTTCTTGATGTTTAGCCACAGAGGGTGAAAAAATCAGTATGTCATCCAGATAGACAACAACCGAAACATATAATAGATCCCGGAAAATCTCATTAACGAAACTTTGAAAGACAGCAGGGGCATTACACAATCCAAAAGGCATTACTAAATACTCGAAATGTCCATCTCTGGTATTAAAAGCGGTCTTCCATTCATCGCCAGCTCGGATACGAATGAGGTTGTAAGCCCCTCTCAGATCTAATTTAGAAAAAATGACAGAGCCCTTTACCCTATCAAACAACTCAGTAATCAGGGGAAGAAGGTATCGATTCTTTACAGTAATGTCATTAAGGCCTCGATAATCGATACATGGTCTTAGACCACCGTCCTTCTTGCCAACGAAGAAAAACCCAGCTCCGGCAGGTGAAGTAGAGGGGTGAATGAACCCCTTTGCCAGGTTGTCCCGGATGTACTCGGTCATGGCTTGAGTCTCAGGCAAGGACAGCGGATAGGTACGACCACGAGGTGGTATCTTATCAGGTATCAATTCAATTGGACAGTCCCATTCCCTATGAGGGGGTAAGATATTTGCTTGTTGCTCAGAGAACACATCGGCAAACATCTGATATTCCTTGGGAATGGCAGAAGAAACTAATGGAACTGTCTTTCTCACAGGTCGAATTTTAGGAAGACAGGATTTCTGACAGTCCATACCCCATGACAGAATCTGCATAGAACTTCAATCAATCCTGGGATTATGTTGACGTAACCAGGGTAGACCAAGAACCACTTCTTGAGAGGCCTCTGATATCACCAGGAATTTTAAGGACTCAGAATGAAGTGCTCCAGTTCGGACCAATACTGGTTGAGTCTCTTTGGTGACTATCCCGTTAGTTAGAGGACGTCCGTCTATAGATGTCAGAGAGATGGCATGGTTGAGAGACAAACAAGGAATCTGAAATTTATCTATGAAACTGGACGTTATGAAATTTCCGGCTGCTCCCGAGTCAAGTAGAGCAGTAGCAAAGACAGGTTTGGGTTTAAGATCAAAGGCTAGGGTAATCGTGAAATCTTTAATTTTTGGAGACGGGTTCATAACTCCTAACTTGATGTCTCCAGGGTCAGTTAGGATTTGGCATTTCCCGGTTTACGGGGGCAGGAGATCAGCAGGTGACCAGACTCTCCGCAGTACAGACAGAGGTTCTTTTGCATTCTTCTATGACGTTCTTCTTTGGAGAGGTGTGTATGATTCACCTGCATAGGCTCCTCTTCAGTAGGAGAAGGAATGGGTCGGGTAGAAATGGAGGGGGTAAATGACCTTTGCCGGTCAGTTCTGTTTTTTTCAGCCTAACGTTCCCTGAAGCGTAGGTCAACTTTGATACACAATGAAATCATGTCATTCAGATTAGTAGGAAGCTCTCGAGTGACTAGATCATCCTTTAGTCGGTCTGACAACCCATGCCAGAAGGCCGAGGTGAGGGCTTCCTCATTCCATTTGAGCTCTGATGCTAAAATTTGAAATTGCACGGCATATTGACTGACAGGACGGACCCCTTGTCTCAGTGTCATGATGTTTGATGATGCTGATACAGTACGCCCAGGTTCATGTAAAATCCTCCTGAAGGATGACACAAAGCCTGCGTAATTATCCAGCAGCGGATCTGAGCGCTCCCAGAGTGGGGAAGCCCATTCCAAGGCCTGGCCGGATAACAGAGAGACTATATAAGCCACTTTAGTTCTTGCAGTTAGAAAGTTGTCAGGCTGCAGGGTAAAATGTATGTCACACTGATTTAGGAATCCTCGGCAGAGTTTAGGATTGCCGTCAAATTTACTTGGTAAAGGAAGATGTAAGCGGGGAGATGATCTGCCTCCTGTATTCCCAGACGCTGATGTGGATGTAGATGCTGGTACTTCAGGGGTAGAAAAGGAAGTTTGCAAACTATCCTGTCGCTTGGACATCTCTTGCAGAAATTTAGCCATCTGATGCTGCATGTTATCCAGATTTTCTAAACGACCAGAAATGCACCTGAACAAATCCACTCCTGACTCCTGATCCGTGGCCGGCTCCATTTGGCCAGTGCAAACTGTTATGTTCTGGGTTGTTTGTGGACCCGGGGTGGTAGCAGGAGCGATCACAGAAGCAGATTTGAAAATAAAACTAGGTTCTTTAATAAGTGCTTGAGTAGACATATAATGTGGCAGTAAAAAAAAGTCCAGGAATATATAAATGTGCACAAGAGTTCTGTGGTGGGAGCAAAAGGGTTAATGTCCAAGTAGAAACAATTAGAGCTGTCCAGGTGTGCAGGTAGTGAAACTGAAAATAATCAAGCCAGATTTGCAGATAGTGAACTGAAAATAAACAACCCAGGTTTGCAGGTAGTGAACTGAAGCGCAGGATGTCAGCAGGCTCAGGCACTCAGGTATGGGCAAGGGTGATGGAGGAAGCGGGGTAGTCCAGTGGGAGCTAGGAGCTGACAGGCAGACTGGCAGACAGCGAATTCACAGGAACAGGAAAGCACAGAGAACTCCCTCTCAGCTAGGCTGAGATACACGTTGCACTGGCAAAGAAGGAAGGCACTGACCCTTCCTAAATACCCCATGCCGTGCTGTTACTGGCCGGAGGGAACATGTGACTCACCAGGATTGGCCAGCCGCATCACATGGCCAGAAGGCAAGATGGCGGCGCCCATGCCAAATGGAACGGAGACGCCGCCAGGCCTTACCAGCGCAGAGTGACAACAGCCCCGCACAACAACGCACGCAGCCAAAGCCCCCCGCCAGACACCAGCTCCGCCACCAGACAGCCCGCGCCACAATGACCTCACAGGTAACACTCGCCTAGCGCCATGCTGAAATACCCTGGCCGTGACATTGACTAGTTTACATAATCAAAATTGGATGGAAAATGGTTTTCTCCAATTTCCAGAAAAACATTAATTATGCTGGCCATACATTAAGAAATGTGAATAAAAAAAATTATAGTACCAATATTTAAGGGGGTAATTTAAATGACACCTTAAATGATAGATTTAAACGATAGATGTAATGATAGACTAAAAACAGTCATCTCCATCCTCTCTATATTGTTTGGTCAAATATTTGGTTGTTTAGAAAAACATGAAAAACTGATCAAATTTCAACATGCCTTCAGGGCATATAATTCACCTTTGCACTCATGGACTTGTGTTGCAAATTCTCCATGTGTACTATATCTGTACACCTGTTCCAAGTATTTGACTTAGTCATCATCTTGGATGTTATCTCGCAACCTCTAACTTAATATTTCTAAAACAGAATCAATTATATTTCCACTGGCCAATAACAGTTACCAACTTGACTCTCTATCACTGTTGATAACTCGACAATCCACCTTGTCCCACAAGCTCGCTGCCTAGGTGTTATCCTTGACTATGAAGTGTCATTTGTTCCCCACATCCAATCTGTCTCTAAATCATGTTACATACATCTAAAAAACATATCCAAAATTCTAGAGTTCCCTGAAAACTCATCTGTTCAGGCAAGCTTATCAGATTCCAGAACCACCCACATAACCTTCATAGCTTCCTTATCTAATTACATCCCCTTTCACAGTCCACACACAACCTCACACATTGTCTATCTTTCACATCCTCCTGACATTTGTTCAACATTACTGTATGACTGGATCATGCAGTCCACCAAGAAACTCAAAATGCAATATATAGCACCTATCCTTGTGTATCAATGCCTATTTCCCTATAGATTGCAAGCTTGCGAGCAGGGCCTTCATCACTATATATCTGTTTGTTATTACCCAGTTTTGTTCTATTAATGTTTTCAATTGTAAAGCACATCAGAATATGCTGTGCTATATAAGAAACTGTTAATAAATAATAATAATAATAATAATAATAATAATAATAATCCAACATTGTATAAAAGGATGAAGAGATTAGGCAAAGTGATAATAAACAATTATTTTTTTAAAATAGCAAATGCACAAAGGAGAGTCCAGTGCAAGGTTCTAGTACTGCTTTTGTAAAATATTAAAAACAATCAAACCACAATAAATAATACACAAATGGATTGTATGCATGTAATATTTTTAGCCTCAGCCATATGTCAAAAGTAAATTACAGAAGGAATTTGATATTCTATTGGAATTATATTCAGCTTTAAATTAGTGATAAACTAGAGAAAAAAAATAGGAAAATACAGATGGTCAATGAGGAAAAATAACAAGCAAAGCTGTATAATATATATATATATATATATATATATATTATGTATATGTATAATATGCAGATGTAGAGATTGATTTCATTTATCTTTCTCAACTCATTTAATTCATTTCATCTCATTTAATTCATTTCATTTGAGTAAGTAAATAGTCAGATATTTGTTGGATCATGCAAGATATTTAGTTTACAAACCCAGAAGTTAAATGCAAATGAATAAATACTGTATTAGAATATAGAAAATTCTGCATTATTCTAAAAGAATATATTACTAACACTAAGATATGTGCAAATCAGCCACCAACTGTTTTACAAATTAGTAAACAAGGAAAAGAAGGGGGTAGTGGCGCTGATCTTGATTCCACAAAAAATGACATAAAAAATGAAGAAATACTTATCTGCACATGCAGTTCTCCTTCGTTTTTAAGGTCCTCGTGTATATATAGTTCATCATACCATGCAAATAAAAATAATATAACATGTGTAGTTCCTTCTATACAGTTATTTCTTATGGTACTTCACGTGGAAAAAACAACTATGGGCTCACCACAACTCACACAGGTTAGAGTTGTTGCACCCTTGTAAAAGTATCTTTAAATTCTATTGCTGGGTAAAATGTTACCCCTGCATGTAAAGTGGATCGGTGTACTCACGCACCTAACTTACATAGAGAATTTATATTATCAAGCTTTTAAAGATTTCTTATTAGAGACAACAATTGTTTTCTTTTTGACAATAATTGTAATATTTAAAATTAAATTACAATGTGAATAGCATACCCGTACTCACACAACATCAGATTGCTCCATGCACATCAAGGTATCTTTGCCCTCCTTTCAGTAAAATACTCAGTTTCATCAATAGTATAACAAAACAGAAATTCATTAGACACAAATACTAAAAAAAAATTCTGTCCTCTAATAATGAGGGTGATAATAAACAAAAGACAAGGTAGTAGATAAGAAAGAAAAAATATATATATACTTAGGGGTCTGTATTGCAGAGGTATGTGCTTGCGCATTACATAATAGGTCTGGTTGCTACTAAGTACAAAAAAAGTATATAAAGCACATATCTCAGAGTGTGTAGACAATATATGTTCAGCTAGACGGGTCTTCAATGGTCTCATAGTGCATCCAATGTATATTAGGCCGCATGTGCATTCTATCAAATAGACTACATTCGATGTATTGCACGTAATAAAATCTTTAATCTTCAAAGCAACTCCATTCACTTGTATTTCATTATACTTGTTACAAGTATCCTTAACGTTTCTACATGCAATACATAACCCGCATCGATGAAAGCCTGTAGTTCGAACTAAATGTTTGGAGGAGACAGGTAAAGTGCTTTTGACTAAATTATTTTTTAAATTCTTCGACCTTCTATAGATAAAAACTGGTTTCATTGGGATCACTTTTTGTAAAATTGGATCTTTTCGGAATAAATACCAATGTTTTTTAAAAAGTCTCTCAATTTGTTTGTGCTGTGCATCATAGCCAGTAATAAGTGCCCATTTCTGTCTATCTTTTTCCTTATTTCTCTTTTCTCCATTCAAACATATTTGATTGTTCAAAAGTGCATCTCTCTCCTTTCTCATCGTGTCCTCCGTAATAGTTCTGGATCATATGCTTTCTGGACGAATTCCTCTTTCATTTTTACTATTTGTTCTTTACAGATATCTTCTTTAATACAATTCCACTTTACTCATAGGAACTGGCTTCTTGGTACTCCTTTCAACCATAGTGCAGGATGTTGACTATCAGTGGGGATAAAAGAGTTTATATCCGTCGATTTCCAGAAGTGTTGTTTTACAAACTAGTTCATATAATTTTAAAGAAAATGTAAAAATGTTCCAAAAGTTAAAAAATTGATTAATGAAACAAATGAAGTTATCTTCCAGCTCAAGATAAATCTGAAACTGCTAAATAATTGTTAATGTGAGACTGAAACTGAAATGCAATCCTTAAAAATTAACTTTTCAAGCTGCTTGCAAGCAGCAAATGTAAAATATGAATGGTGAACGTGAGCAAAGAACCTCAAACAGAAATGGCTAACATAAGCTGAAAATGTTGAACCGCAAAAGTTAATCAAGGTCTTTTGAAGATGCTACCCATACTCTTGGCCATCAAACTGGTGAACGTTATACAAATTTTTTGCCAGTTTGAAATGACTGAGTATCACTAGTTCTATAATATTATCAGTTAGTGGGATTGGCTATGAGCTTTACCTAGAATACTCATCATTGTATTTTGTATAAAGGTCTAAACTGGGATACTTTATCAGTATTTTTTTAATTTAAAAAACATGAAAATAGTTGAATTGTTTAATAATAGATTTATGTAATCTGAATGATTTTATGTCATACTACTATTTTTTCCTAATTTTGGACACATTTTAAAATATGTTTTATAACCTACAGTTTGTTATCTTACTTAACTATTACCTTTATTAATTATCAGGGTTTAATACAACCTGTGTTTAAATAAATCCACTGCAGGAGATTGCCAGTTGGAGAAATATGTCATTTTTATCTGACATTACAGAACATTTTAAAAAAAAGTTATATCTTCTCAAAGTATCTCAAAATAAGTTTATCAGTGGGGCCCTGGCTAATAATATAGCAATTGGTCACATATTAACCTCTGACAAAGGTGAATGACTTAAAAAATAGTAATTAGGTGTAGTAAGTAAAAGAAATGAAGATGCAGAATTTAACTTAAGAATCATGAATATGACATAATACCTATTTTGCAATAAAAAGAATATTTACAAATGCAGGTGAATAAATATCAATATGAACTCAAAATACATTTTACCATGTCATCATTCAGAATTCAGGGCAAAATACTTAATAACAAATAAGTTATTAAGAAAAGTTTGTCTTCAGAAAAGTAGAAATATTGGAAGCTTTTTCCTTTGAGAAAAGCTAAGTTACAGTATATAGAAAAATACATTGCAAAGATCGTGTCATATGGAAGGACACTGCTCAACAATTACAATGATTTTGTCTCTGACTTTATTACATTGGCCGAGTTTAAACAGTGTGAGAGTTTACTCTCACATTTTCTAAACTCTCACCCTCCTACATTGGCCCTGATGTATACTTCCTTCCCTTCTACTTCAGATACAGAATTAAAAACAAGTTTAATCACAAATTACCTGTAAGTGTAAAATATAAATGGTCTATTGGTCATTTTTGCAATTTGTTCTCAATCTGACAACCATGCAAAAACCCTGCTTCCTCTTATTTGTTTTTCAACTCTGTATCTTCAAATTGTGTCCTTGTCTTCATTTACTAACAAGTACTTATGTTATATCATCCATTGTCAGTCTGTATCCCATTCGTCAGTCTGTGGCAGTTGTTTTCTCCTTTATTGTAAAATGTAATCTTAAATTAACATAATGTGCTTATGTGATTAAAATACTCACAGGCCTACTTCATTTCAGAAATAGAATATATATAGGGAAGGCATATTACTCAAGATATATTAAATTACAAGGGTAAACCCAGTTATTAACAGTATTTATATGTATTTATAGCATTTTGTGACTCCATTTTACCTTTAAAGTAAACTAATTACATTATGTAAGAAAATGTTTTTGAGATATGCTTGGTTAGAGACTTATGCAACAAGTTAGTAGTTTCTCACTACTAACCTAAGCCATAGAAATGATAATTACTACTGTAAGGAAACAATGAAAGTTAAAATCTCTGTGAATTGTCTGGGTGTCTATCCCTTGTGATATTAGCATAAACAGTTAATTCAATTGACATAGACATTAGGTGATTCTAGATGGTGGGTGTGTCTTTATGATAGAATAAAATATATCTAGAAATTTCTTAGCTTCTAGGGCTCATTCCAGAGGGCTTTGAATAGAGGTGGGAAGTAAAATGAATGTCCTTAGTGGGTCACCCCAAATATACTCCTCCCAAACCATAAACAAACATGACACAAATAAACTTTATATGTCCATTTAAGTTTCCAACTATGATTAACCTATGTTAAGCACTGTATAATTATGCTGATGTCACTACATTGGTGTATTTGTTCTAAGCAATATCATACTTAAGACCATACACATCCATATCTGATCAATAGAAGTTTAGTAAATAGTTTAGCTGTTTCTCTGTAGAATTCTCAATGAAAGTCATTCATCATGTGGCCACACATATTGGATTAATGCAATATTATCAGTACCACAATGTAATAGGGGACATTTATACAAACTATTCTACAAGTAAAGGTGTAGAAAAGATAATTTTACCCATAGATATCAAGTAGGTTTATTTTCTAAGATGATCTAGAATATAACATAATCATTTATGTACAGTTACTTAATTGCCTTCTAATAGATTGTATTTTAAAATAATTAAAAAAAGTTTGTCCTATGATTTATAACATGATGTTATATTTTTTATTGCATTAATGTTGGTGTAATAAATATAATATTTATTTCACAAATATAATGCAACGTCTTTACTAAATGGAAAGTCTACTTTGAGATAATATCCACATTTAATCTTATTTTGTTTTTAAATGTTCACTATGACAGATAAAAATGTATAATTATTATACATTAGTTGAAAGAATGTGACCAAATGCATCTCTATTCTAAATTTTATAAATGTTTTTCTACATTACATTTATTGAAGTTGGACATATTTGTTCATTTATTCAACTATGGACATGGTTGGATATTTTAATACATTTAATAAATCTTACAAACAATAGCTATAATAAAGAAAAAAACTAAATTGATACTTTTTAAATAACACTATCCACATAGTAAGTATATTGTGACTTAAGCTGTAAAACTTTTTAAACTACCAGTACAACATAAGAAATTTACTTGTTTTTCCATAATTTATCAAATGAAGACACAATAAAAAAAGTTGAAATGAAAGTTTTTGTAAAAAACAATAATAAAATATTTTATATTTCTTTTTAGAAGTATTGCCAAGCACATATCAAATGTAAAGCGATGGATGACATTTATACCAATATCCAAATAGAATGCATTAAAGTATTTACTTATGTGAGGAAAGTAACTGATATTCAGCAATATTTCAATTTCTGTCAGCAGAGAGACCAATATAAAATAATTTAACAAGTTGCTTGAATCCACATTCTAAATATATTTCTAAAAGTGCATTTTTTGTGCAATAACTCATCATTAAATTTTTTTTTTATTATTTCACAACTAGTTATAATAATGTAAGTTTTAGGCTAGCTAGAAGTCTTTATCTAATAACAGGTACAATATAATTGGTGTAAAATAGTGGTTTGTGTACCAGAAGGCACAGTAACTCCAGTCTACATTTCCTATTTGGTGACAGATTATAACCAGCAGTGACTAAGGGTATTCAGTCTGATACCAGTCCAGAGATGGTAAGTTACAATGTTTCCTCTCCTTGGTATAATCTTCTTTATTTCTCCTTGTAGTTTTATGAAGTATCTGCCAAAATATTTTTTTTCAGTTTCTTGCTTTAACTTATGATTTACATTTGGTATTCATGCAGCTCAATATGTTTTTAGTTACAGTTCATTTTGGATATATTGTTTTGGTAAAATAAAGAGTGCTTAATTGTACCACTACTATAATCAGGTTGTTTGCATCTTTAATATATAGAAATATAGCTTTTTCAGAAGGTAAACTTCAATAACATATTTTCAAAAACAATATAGTTCTTTTTCATAAATCCCCCAAAATTCACAGATAATTTATTTGCTTTTTTATAAGCATATGCCATTATTTCTTGTCTGTATATGGGTGTAACACATATAGGAGTGCTTGCTAAGTTGGCTGTAAAATATATTTAATTCTAAATGCTCATCTTCTTTATTTCCCTAGATATTAGACAATGAACCATTACATGAGGCCACCTCAGCTACTGTTCCAACATCATCTCTGTTTGAGGATAGCTTGATAGAGGAGCCCACTCAGCTGGAGAACACAATTGCTCAGATACCTGGTGACTCTCGAGGTGAAAGCAGATTGATCTGTGTGACCGACTTAATGAATAGGAGTTCATGCAGGAAGAGGCTAAGGCTTTTACCTGCTCATTAAAATGTATATCTATGTTAATATCAATCCCAAGAAGCCATGGACAATCATAGTTGATATTCTAACCAAGTGACCAGCCGAGGAACACACAAAGGCTTTCTGTGGTGGAGAAAACAACTGTCTAATACCTATGAGGCATCAAAACTTACTACAATGACTCATCCAAAAAAGAGATTTCTCCAAAGCTTTTTGGGATCAGGAATTTTGCTAATGTAATGAACTTATTTATACATATACATTTTATAAATGGTAAAACATAAAATGATAAAAAAAAACTAATTCTAAGAAAAAAACATATTTATTAAAAATAGACCTTTTTTGTAAATTAGAAATGAAATAAATGCATGATTTAAAGCCAATGTGATATTTGTATTCCTTGTAAATTATTTGCTAGTAAATTGCAACAGTATATATATATATACACTGTACCCAAAAGCAGCCAATTGCTAGTTGCATGTAATTTCTTTAGTGTATGTAGGTCAATTGATGTAAAAGTCTAACTGGTTAGTATCTGTATAATTGCACTAAAGGGAATCATTTATTCAAGCTAATATAACAATTAACTGAATAAACAGTTTATTTTATTCTGGAGAACAAGGCTTTTGTATATATAAACATAAATACAGAAAACAAAGAACAATGTTTTGTTTCACCCAATCAAATTAGTAACACATAAGATGAAGGACAATAAAAAGTTAATACAATAAAATATATAGGACATAGGAAAAAAACAGTATAAGGTGTCTACTTGGCAAATAAACATGTGCATGGTGCAGTGCAGTGTATTGGCTGCAAGGAGAGAACAAACCAAAACTCAATTGGCGTCCATAAGTGAAATATGCACACACTGGGTCAGACTGGCCCACAGGTGTACAGGGGAAATATCCAGTGGGCCACACTACCTGAAAGCCCCATCTTCTTCTGATTGGGGTGGTGGAGGATCATGGATAAACTTGGGTGCTTGATTTGTTTCTATGGACATTACAAAGTGTGTGATCCTGACACACCCTTGTCCCTGTTCTTTGCATCATCTCTAATGGTTGGCCAAGTATGTCTGTGGTGGCCAGCCAAATACCTTATGTTGGTCCACTACAACTGCATACCTCAGTGGGCTTTTTATGCTCCAGTTCAACACTGTGCATATATGTTTATACCAGTACCTGGCTTGTTGGGTTTTCAGGGTTACATATTGATCTAGTGGACAGCCTCATTTTCATCGCCCATAATGTGACAATATCTTACGTAACTACCATTTGCCTTTTGTCAGGTGAATGAATATCAAGGTGACCTCAAAGGAAATTATACCATGTCATCATTCAGAAGTCAGTTCAAAATATTTAATAATAAATTATTTAAGAAAAAAAGGTTGTCTTCAGAAAAGTAGCAATGTTGGAATCTTTCTCCTTTGAGAAAATCTAAGCAATATAGAAAAATACATCACAAAGATCATGTTATGTGGAGGGAAACTGCTCAACAATTACAATGGCTTTGTGTGCTCCAACACTTGATGTCAATTTTTCTTTTTCATTTACTTCACTTAATAACAAATAGTTATGTTATATCATCCATTGTAGGCCTACCATCCGTCAGTCTGTGGCCAGTTGTTTTTTCCTTTATTGTAATATTTAGGGCCATATACAATTAGATGCGATAAAGGGCAAAGTAACGTCTGTGAACTTTTCACAAACTTCTGGGATTTTGGTATGATATTTTTGCATCTTTTGCCTAACGCGCTTCCGTTTTTCAAACTATCCTATTACAAAAGACATGATGTGGCATTAGCCCGAAAAATGGTCATTGGTTTAAGCTGCGAAAAGTATAGCAGATTTTGGGGAAATCTGTCAGCACTCTATAAAAAGTCTAACTGACATAGGAAATCCCTTTAGAAGTGCATTAGTTAATGTAATAAAAGTATTTTGGGTTCTTAAATTGTGTCAAATGGCTGTCATATCCATTTTGTGTAGCACTGGAAAAATGATAAATATAATTTTTTTTGGCCAAAATAAATCCTGTAGTTAAAATAGGATTACAATAAAATGGGCTCTAGTATATTTTTTTGTCATAAAAGTGCATTTTTAAAAAATGTTATAAATAAACCTGGGACAGCAACCTACAATATTTAAAAAACTTGTCCCATTCATAGGGGCAGATTCAATTAGCCACGGGGTTCTCCCTATGACTAATTGCCACGCCCAACCAATTCAATTGCTGGGGAGTCCCCGCAGTCGGACTTTACCTTGCAGCTCATCATCGTTAAAACAACCAAATTGGCCTTGCGCGCGGGGTAAAAACCCTTTCATTCTGCAGTTTACGCTGAATCAATGTGTTTATGCATGTGAGTCCTGATTTTACTGCGCGGGAAAAAAGCTATTTCATTTAATAGCTTTTCCCCGCACCACAGGGATTTTGGACAGCAAATAGTCGTGGAGAGAACCCCGCGGCTATTTGAATCTGCCCCATAGAGCCTCGAAAATGCCAGACCCACTACTTGAAACCAATTTTCCAACCAACACTTTTACATTTTTTCACCCCAAAAATGACATGTCATTATTGTCAAAATGAAGCTATTTAAAAATATTTTTTGCCAACTTTGTCATTGGGCTGGGGTGTGGTGTGGGGGATTTTGGGGGTTGGGTGTCCAAAGGGTTTTGAACCAAGTCAAAATGTGGGTTTTGCAGAACTTTTCACCTGCTCTGATATTGTGAAAAATTTTCGCCATTTTTTGTCAATGGAGATTTTGCATGTGAGAAAAGTTCAGCAATAGGATTTCACGATATGCATTTTGTGTGAAAACTTTGCATCACTTGTATATATATATATATATATATATATATATATACAAAAGGAAAGCATATTACCACATATTTATTAAATGGCAAGAGTAAACCCAGTTATTAACAGTATTTATATGTAGTTATAGCATTTTGTGCTTCCATTTTACCTTTAAAGAAAATATTTTTGAGCTAAGATTGGTTAGAGACTTAAGGTGCGTACACACGGAATTATATATTTCAACAATATGAACGATAACGATATTGTTCACCGATATAGCGTTCATATCATTCAGTCTGTACACAGTGAACGACCAACAATGCGATAAAAGATATCTTTTGTCGTCCGTGCTAGAAGCCCAATTTGGACGATATCGTTATCGTTCATATTGTTCAGTATGTACAGAAATTAACAATATGAACGATGATCGATCAACGATATACATCTATCTAGGCACTCCCAGGAAAACACCCCACCTCCATTTTGTGACTGAAGCTGAGCAGCACGGATGCCCATCATTCAGCCGTCTAAACCCTTATTGTTAATAAAAATGGTAAGTAGGCATACTGCTGCCCACCAATGTAAACACTGCCCACCAATGTGCCACACACTGTCCACCAATATGCCCTGTGCCACCAATATAGACACTGCCCACCAATGTTATTACAGTCAGAGCCGAAGAGAGGGTGGTGCGGCCGATGCCTCTACACAGGGAGCAATCCTGCAAGGTCACCGGCCGCCACCTGGTTGGCTTCGGAGGTCTGCAGGAAGAGACCTCCTGGAGCGCAACGAGGCTCACACATAGCAGCGCTAAAGGAATCCCCACCCTCCACCCGTCGGGCGGGTGTAAAGGTAAGTGCTTACAGAGAAGAGGAGGCGGGGGGAGCGAGAGGGGCGGCAGTGCAGCACAGAGCGCACTGCCGTCCTGCTACGGCGCTGATTACATTGTCCACCGATGTGCCACACACTGTCCACCAATGCGCCCTGTACAACAAATGTAGACACTGTCCACCAATGTTTAAATATGTATATGTTATATGTGTATAGATTCTCTCTGTTATTATGCATTCGCCGGTGTATAGGTCTGCCCTGTTATTATGCATACTTCCATGTATAGGTCCTCTCCATTATTATGCATCCGCCCATGTATATGTCCTCTCTGTTATAATGTATCCGCCCGTGTATAGGTCCTATCTGCTATAATGCATTCACCGATGTATAGGTCCTCTCTGTTATTATGCATCCGCCCGTGTATAGGTCCTCTCTGTTATTATGCATCCGCCAGTGTATAGGTCCTCTCTGATTTATTACGCATTCGCCGATGTATAGGTCTTCTCTGTTATTATGCATCTGCCTGTGCATATGAGAAATTGGTCTTGTATAGCAGAAGCCACAAGAAAGGCACTGACATATGCTGGGTCAAAAGTAAGATCTAGAACTTCTGTACAGTGGCCCTGATTCAGAGCCGGATGCTCTGACAGAGCGCTCGCTCTGAATCAGGGCCGTCCTTCTGGATTTTTAGAGCGGCCCCCTGGCCGCTCATATAGCTGTGGGTGACCACCCACAGCTATAGCGAGTGGCCAGGAATATGGTCGCGATGGTCAAGACCATCGCGACCATCGGGCTTGCGACGAGACCCTTGTGGTAGGGTCTCGTTGCCATAAGCCCTGGAGTGCTTTCGGCTCTATCAGAGCTGAAGGCGCTTCTACTGACATCACTTGTGATGTCAGTGGGGCCGGCGCCAGATGGTAGGCATTCCCATAGGAACGCCTCCGTCTGGGCAGCCACGCCCCCAACACACCCACCAAAGGGTGCGTGCTGTCACTCACCATCGACAGCACGCCCCTTTGGTATGAGACCCATAGCGACAGCTTGCCCGTCGCTATCCGGGTCTCGCGCATGTGCACGACGGAGCCGCCTCCATTGTGCGCATGCGCACTGGGCCAACATCGAACCGCTTGTGAGTGCTCAGCGCTCGTGAGCGGGTCTGAATCAGGCCCAGTGTTCCATAAGGAGCACAAGAATTATACAGGTGCTCAACGTTCAGAAGCAGGGGCCAACAAAGTGGTGAAGCCATCTCTATGGTATTATGACTTCCTCACCTTCATCCTGGAGACAGAACCGGAGAGGCGGTCTAGGTGCTTACTGGATCCAGACAAGTTGGTTGTCATTCCAGAGGCTGATCCGGAGAGTCAAGATTGGGTAAGTACATCCTAATCTATATACAGTAAATGATTTATATTTTTTGCTGTTCATTTTTATACCCCTAGGTCCGGAGTTCTACAATGTAGACATCAGCTAATTTTACAATTTTTTTTACTTTTTTCATAATTTTTTTCAATATACATTCATTTTAAAGCTTTAAATGTAATTTAAATTATTATTTACAAGAAACTAATATTTTATTCTATCCTAGATCGTTCACTTGGACATCAATCACAGTGGACACAGTGCTAGAAGAGGGGGACCTAGAGCCGCCGCCGCCAGCATAGGCTGTGGGTGGTGACCCACAGCTATACGAGCGTCCAGGAGGACGCTCCATATTTATGGAGGTGGGCCCTGATTCAGAGCGAGCGCTCTGGTCAGAGCGTCCGGCTCTGAATCAGGGCCCCTGTCCAGAATTCTCCTTAAAAATTTGCCAATTATTGGTCGTGTAAAAAAATTCTAAATCTATAATAAAAGTTGTCTGTGTTTATTTTTTATGCAATATATACACCTATTAATTAATTGTTTAATTTTAACTGTAAAAGATATTATTTATAAAAAATATTTAATGTATGAATTATTATTACCTGCCTTCGGATTGGGGAATGCCAGATTTACAATGTTAGTATCATAAATTGGAACTAAATATACCTGTTTGAATTCAAACAAGTATATTTAGGCCTAGGGGCGTTTCTAGAGAGGAGACCCGTGTGCAGTCTCCGACACAGGCCCCCTCCTCTCCGCCCGGAGGCCGGTAGCGCACTAAGCTGTGCGCAGCCAGCACCGGAGTTATAGACTCTGGGCACTAGAGTGTGCCCAGATTCTATAATGAATGCACTGGTCACTAGGAAAATGGGCGCGGTGGCCTTTTTTCATGCACTGCGCATGCGCAAACGATGGGAAAATGGCCGCCACAGCCTTTTTCCAGTCGTTTTGCAGCGCTGGACCCCCGGGCAGACGTGGGACTCCGGAGAGGTAAGTAATATTATGGGTGTAGGGTGTGCGGTGCGGAGCCCCACTGGACCCAGGGGCCTGTGTTCCCTGCACACCCTGCACCTATTATAGATACGCCAAACTGGCTATACCATAGTGATAGCGAAAGGTAAGTAGGTTGTGTTTGTACATTAAGGTGGGGGGAAGGTTGGGGTACCACTACAGATAATGTGAAGTTGTGTACAAAATGGGCAATATTTTGGCCGATAATTTTATCGGCTAAAAATATCTTTTGCCCGTTGGACACTGTGTCCTGACGATATGTCTGTGAAAGACTTTAGTCACAGACATATTGCATTGGCTGTGCTGCACAGCAGATGGAAAGATATGTCCTCAGACATATGTCTCCATCTGTAAGTGTGTACATGCGGAAAGTGGCGCGGAACAACATCCATGTCACCTCCCGGGCAGTGGCATTTGCAGCTAACGCATAGATGATGTTCTTCTTTAATGGTGTATAAACGAATATCATCTAAAGTAGGGGTGGGAAATAAACAGCCCCCCCAGATGTTGTAAAACTACACAACCTAGAATGCCCTGCAACAATGTTGCTATTTGGCTATGTCAAAAAATGTTGCAAAGCATGCTGGGATTTGTAGTTCAACAACAGCCTGCTTATTGCCCACCCCTGATCTAAAGATATCTCTGCAGATCACTCGATCTACAGATATATCTTTCAGTTGTGTGCTCACCAGTGGTTTATGTTTCTATAAGGGTGGGGTTACTGGTATGGTGGGACAACAATGGTCTTTACATAATCAGCTGCAGTTTTTAAACAGACCAAACAATATTAATCAAATAACATAATATATAAGGAATAATCACAAGGTTGATGGTTAAATAACATATATTTATTTAAGATACATCAATTTGTAAATGGTTTGTATTATAAAATATAATCATCTTTATATTTAAATATGATTTTTGGGAAGAACCAAGTTGTATAGCAAACATCTTTAGACACGGGCATCCTGCCATGGCACAGACCCTTCCCCATTAAAATAGGCCATGTACTGGTCCCTGACCTGTTTTGCCCCTCTTGTGGCTACCTCCGGAACAGGTGGCCCAGAGATAGAGGTCCACAGATCCGTTTCTTCAAGATTATCCGGACACTCTGCTGTTATTGAGGTGGATGGTCTTTGTGAAGTACACCTCTGGCGAAGCATGTTGTGAATTGCACATGAGGCCAACACAATCCAATTGATTTTGTCGACTCTCAAATTGATTGGCGTGTGGAAAACGCGGAACCTATTGCTTAACATGCCAAATGCATTTTCCACTGTTTTCCTAGCTCTTGAAAGACGATAATTGAAGATTTGCCTTTCGGTGTTTAATGCCGGTTGTGGAAAAGGTTTCATTATATGTTCTTGGAAGGCAAATGCCTCGTTCGCAACAAACACAAAATTGAGTCCATGTTTACATTCCGAGGAAGGTGGAAGATTAAGGCTATTTGCTAAAAGTCGCTCATAAAACATAGTTTTTTTAAAAGATTCACCATCGGATGCATGTCCATTTTTGCCGACATCCACAAACAGAAACTCAGAATTTGCGTTAACTATGGCCATCAATACTATAGAAAAAAAACCTTTATAATTATAATATAAAGATCCTGTGTTTGCAGGCGGTGTGATCCTTATATGTTTGCCATCTATGGATCCGCCACAATTGGGAAAATTCCACCTGCACTCAAAATCTTCAGCTATTCCTTTCCAATCCTCCTTTGACGATGGAAACTAGAAAAAATAGATATAAATATAGATATTAAAGATATTTAAATACATTTGACTGATTTTGCTATTTGTAACTTTAATTCATATTTGTTCAGGCATATTACATTCATATAACAGACAATGGGGATCATAATTACATATTGTTGGACATATATTGTATTGCCTGCAGCATATATCAATAAGGGGTCAGCACAAGGTCCACTTTGTAAAGATCTATTAAAGGTTGAAGCGGCATCAGCGCACGTTATACTGTATATGATGATACTGCTTCAGCGCCATGCATGAATGTGTGCCTGAGTGGTAAATCTCAAGGACACTATGCACCACATGCCATTATTAATGCACAGGGCAGGCTTAACAGGGGGGCGACAGGGGGGATCATCCCTGGGCCCCTACACATAAAGGGCCCCCACACCCATCGGGGTTAAAGTGAGCCGGAGTAGACTAAACCAGTTCCGCCTCCTCCGGCCCACCTCAGCCGGCGCCACAGAGAAGCTCTATTTAACGGGCACTCACTGAGATTTTGTAACCAGTGGGTGCCCGGCTCCCTCCCTGCAGCGGGAGCCGGAGGCTGGAGCTCACTTGGAGCTCCTGCAGTGAACTATGGGAGATATGTCATGACATCTCTCCCGTAGTGCAGAGGAGCAGCCGAGCGGACCGAATGGCAGCAGATGCAGGCTTAAGGTAAGTATTCGTTTTTTTTTTGTGCATGTGCCTTTACTGGGAGCAATACTCAGGGGACATTACTACTGGGGGCAATACTCGGGGTACATTACTACTGGGGGCAATACTTGGGGGGCATTATTACTGGGAGCAGTACTTGGGGGACATTACTACAGGGGGAAAAAATCAGGGGGCATTACTACTGGGGGCAGTACTCAAGGGCGATTACTACCGGGGGCAATACATAGGGGGCATTACTACTGGGTGCAATACTTGGGGGCATTATTACTGGAGGCAATACTTGGGGGGTTTTACTACTGGGGGAATTACTCAGGGGGCATTACTACTGGGGGAAATACTCAGGGGGCATTACTACTGGGGGCAATACTTGGGTGGCATTACTACTGGGGGCATTACTCAGGGGGAATTACTACTGAGGGCAATACTCGGGGGCCTTACTACTGGGGGCAATACTTGGGGGACATTAATACTGGGGGCAATATTCGGGGGCATTACTACTGGGGGTAGTACTTGGCAGCATTACTACTGGGGGCAGAACTCAGGGGGCATTACTACTGGGGGCAATACTTGGGAGGCCTTACTACTTGGGGGCAATACTCAGGGGGCATTACTATTGGGGGCTCGTCATTACTACTGGGGCATTACTACAGGGGGCACTACTACAGAGGGAGCATTACTATTGGGGGCACTAATAAAAGAGCATTCTACTGGGGCATTTATATAGAGGGCTCTACTACAGGGGGCATTGCTACTGGTGCATTACTTTTGGGGGCACTACCACAGTGGACACTACCACAGGGGACATGACTACTGGGGGCACTACTACTGGGGGCACTACTACTGGAGGCATTACTACTGGGGGGCTCTACTACTTGGGGCATTACTAGTGGGGCACTACTACAGGGAGCATTACTATTGAGGGCACTACTACTAGGGGCATTTATAAAAGGGGCATTACTACTGGGGCATTACTATTGGGGATACTACAATAGGGGACAAATCTACTGGGGCCATGACTACAGGGGGCATGACTACTGGGGGCACTACTAATGGAGGTATTGCATAGGGGCATTGCATAAAGGGCACCACTTCTGGGGGTACTACTACAGTGTGCTCTGCATACGGAACACTACCACTGTGAGCACTGACACTACTTGGGGCACTGCATAAGGGGCACCACTACTGTGGTCTCTGCATAAGGTCCTCATTGTGCATACCCCTAGTTTGTCCACATTTAATAGGACCCCACATGTTTGTTGCCCAGGGGCACCCACAGACCTTAATCCGGCCCTGTTAATGCAGATTTGTATTTGCAAAAAATATTACTGATATGTCATACAATAGAACTGTCATTTCTTTTAAGCTTCCCCCCAACCACCTCAGACAGAGGGCAAGATCATACACAAGCTCAGTAGAGCTAACAGGGAGAGAGATAAACAGCATTTTTACTACTTTTCAATATCCTGCTCAGGGAGAACCATTTTAAATCAGCTCATTATTTGTGCTGCTTGCTTCACATTGGTGATCAGGTGAGGCAGAAGGCTTTATATCAGCATGAAAATATCAGCTATAATACTTGCCCCACAGTGAGAGGCAGCACAATATATCAAAGGTCATACATAACACAATATATCTTACCTTGAAATAGCGCTGCTTGAGAGCGGTGTATATTGCCTTGCAGGTCTCTGGGATAATTTGTCCCAAAGCCTGTCGTGATATCAGGGTTCCCAATTTAAGGTCTGCCAAGGATCTGCCAGTCACTAGATAACGCAGGGTAGCCACCAGCCTCTCCTCAGCAGTAATGGCCCTCCTCATTTTCGTATCCCGCCTCCGGATATAAGGGGTCACCAGGCCAAGCAACTCCTGAAAAGTTGCCTCATCTATCTGCAAGACGTTCTGGTAGTCGTCCGGGTTGTTCTCACAGATCTCCGTAAGCAGTGGCATGTGCGAGAGAGAATCCCTCTGCAACAGCCTCTCCTTCGTCCAGCAGGAACGAGCCCTTCTCCTCTTCTGGGCCCTCTCTCTATCCGCTATTATAACAGCTCCAGCATAAGCCACCATGACTTGATGACGAATGGGATCCATCGCAATAGAAAACTAGACACACTTTGTTCAAGGCAAGCCAAAAACAAAGCAGAGCAAATTAGCAGTGTAACAGCATTCAGCAGATAAACCTCACCAAACTAGCCACAGAGCATAAATCCATCTATTTATTCCCTCACATAAGATCTGCCCAACCCCTCAGTAAATTTAAATTTTTATACACCCCCCTTTGAAAAGACGTCCCATATTTTGATTTCACTGCTTTTTTTCTATATAATGTTCATGTGTGTATGAACTATATCGTAAATTTTAACCACTGGGAATGATGAACGATAACATTGAACGATATCGTTCATACAGCACATCGTTCCGTGTGTACCCAGCATTATGTAACCAATTAGCAGTTTCACACTCCTAACCTAAGCCATAGAAATGATAATTAATACTGTAAGGAAACAATAAAAGTTAACAGTCTCAGTGAATAGTCTTGGTGTCTATCCTTTGTGATATTAGTATAAACAGTTAATTTAATTACCATAGACACTAGGTGATTCTAGATGGTGGGTGTGTCTTTATGTTAGAATAAAATATAATGCCTAGAGTTGTTGTAGCCTCTAGGGCTAATAAAAGAGGGCTCTGAATACAGGTGGGATGTAAAATGAATGTCCTTAGTGGGTCACGCCAAACATACTCCTCCCAAACCATAAACATACATAACAGAAAGAAACTTTATATGTCCCTTTAAATTTCAAGCTGTGATTAACATTTGCTAAGCACTGTACATTTATGCTGAAGTCACTACATGATATATTTGTTCTCAGCAATATCATACCTGAGGCCAAATATATCCATATATGCTCAATAGGTTTTTAGTAAATAGTTTAGCTGGCTCTCTATAATATTCTCATTGAAAGTCATTCACCATGTGGCCACACATATTGGATTAATGCAATATTATCAGTACCACAATGTAATAGGGACATTTTTACAAACTGTTCCACAAGTAAATTTGTAGAAAATATCATTATACCCATAGACATCAAGTAGATTTGTTTTCCAAACTGATTTAACATATAAAATAATAATTTATGTACAGTTACCTAAATGTCTTCCAATAGATTGTTTTCAAACAAAATTCTAAAAAGTTTGTCCTATGACTTATGACAATGTTCCATGATGTTTCATGTCTGCATTAATGTTGGTGTCATAAATTTTATATATATTTCTCAAATATAATCCATAGTCTTTAATAAAGGGAAAGTCAACTTTAGGATAAAGTCCACATTTAATCTTATTTTTAAAAAAGAACTGTTCACTAAGGCACAGTAAAGATGTGTCAAAATGATACATTAGTTAAAAGAATGTGACCAAATGCATCTCTATTCTAAATTTTAGAAATATTTTCAAACATTACATATGATCAATATGCTTTTAGTAAATAGTTTAGCTGGCTCTCTATAATATTCTCCATGAAAGTAATTCTCCAATATTACATTTATAGTAGTTAGACATATTTTTCATTTATTCAACTATGGACTTGATTGCATATTTTAAGAAATTGAAAAAAATCTTACAATCAATAGCTATAATAAAGAAAAAATAAATAAATTGATACCTCTTAAATAAAACTATCCACAATATCCAGTAATTATGATGTGACTCAAGCTATAAAACTATTTGTAGTACCAATGGAACATAAGAAACAAACTTGTTTTTTCATAATTTATCAAATCACGACACATTAAAAAAGTCTGAATTAAAGGTTTTGTAGAAAACAATAATACAATATTTGATATTTCTTTTTATTGACAAGCATATATCAAATATAATGTAAAGTGATGGATAATATTTATACCAATATCCAAAAAAGAATGCTTTAAAGAATTTAATTATATGAGGAAACTACAAGTAACTGATATTCAGCAATACCACAATTTCTGTCAGCAGACAGACCAATAGAAAATACTGTAGTTTAATAAGTTCTTTGAATCCACATTCATAACATATTTTTTAAAGTGTTATTTTTACTGTACAATAACTTTTTTTATTTGACAACTAGTTATAATAATGTAAAACTCAGTTTCAAACCAGCTAAGAAGTCTTTATTTTCTTAAAATAACAGGTACAAAATAATTGGTTAAAAATAGAGGTTTGTGTAACATTAAATTTACATGTGACTGCAGTGGGTGGGACAAAGGTAGGATCAGTATAAAAGGACCAGGAGGACCAGTAACTCTAGTCTACACTTCCTATTTGGTGACAGATTATAACTAGCAGTGATTATGGGTTTTCAGTCTGATACCAGCCCAGAGATGGTAAGTTACAATGTTTCCTCTCCTTGGTATAATCTTCTTTATTTCTCCTTGTAGTTTTATGAAGTATCTGCCAAAATATTTTTTTTCAGTTTCTTGCTTTAACTTATGATTTACATTTGGTATTCATGCAGCTCAATATGTTTTTAGTTACAGTTCATTTTGGATATATTGTTTTGGTAAAATAAAGAGTGCTTATATGTAACACTAATATAATCAGGTTGTCTGTCTAATATGTCTAATATATAGAAATATAGCTTTATCAGAAGATAAACATCTATTAAATGTTTTCAGCAAACATTCTAGTTATTTTATTTACTTTCATAAATCTCCAAAAATCCACAGATAATTATTTTGCTTTTTCATAATCATATGTCATTATTTCTTGTATGACTATTGTGTAACACATATAGGAGCACTTGCTGAGTTGACTGTAATATATATTTAATTCTAAATGCATATCTTCTTTCTTTCCCCAGATGTTAGACAGTGAACCATTACATGAGGCCACCTCAGCTACTGCTCCAACATCATCTCTGTCTGAGGATAACCTGAGAGAGGAGCCAACTCAGCTGGAGAACACAATTGCTCAGATACCCGGTGACTCTCGAGGAGAAGGCAGATTGATCTGTGTGACCGACTTAATGAATAGGAGTTCAAGCAGGAAGAGGCCAAGGCTTTTACCTGCTCATATTAAAATGTATATCTATGTTAATATCAATCCCAAGAAAGCCACGGACAATCATACTTGCTACTGTAACCATGTGACCAGCCGAGGAACACACAAAGGCTCTCTGTGGTGGAGAAAACAACTGTCTAATACCTATGAGGCATCAAAACTTACTACAATGACTCATCCAAAAAAGAGATTTCTCCAACGCTTTGTTCGGGATCAGGAATTTTTCTGATGTAATGAACTTATCTATACATATATATATTATAAATGGTAAAACATAAAAGGAAAAAAAACAAACAAATTCTTAAAAAAAAACATATTTATTAAAAACAGACCTTTTTTTGTAATTTAGAAATGAAATAAATGCATGATTTAAAAACGAATGTGATATTTGTATTCCTTGTAGATAATTTACTAGTAACATGCAATAGTATAAATACACTGTACCCAAAAGCAGCCAATCGCTGGTTGCATGTAATTGCTTTAGTGTATATTAGTCAATGAATGTAAAAGTCTAACTGGTTAGTACCTGTATAATTGCACTAAAGGGAATAATTTCTTACATTTTATATAACAATTAACTGAATAAACAGTTTATTTTTCTAGAAAACAAGGCTTTTATAGATATAAACATAAATACAGAAAACAAAGAACAAAATTTTGTTTCACCCAATCAAATTAGTAACACATAAGATGAAGGGCAATAAAAGGTTAATACAGTATAATATATAGGACATTGGGAAAAACAGTATAAGGTATCCACTTGACGAATAAACATGAGCATGGTGCAGTGTAGTGTATTGGCTGCCACTTCCTTTGTTTAGAGCAGTGGTTCTCAACTGAAGTTCTCAAGTACTACTAACAGGTCATGTTTTTTGGATTTCTGTATTCATGCACAGGTGAATGAATCACGTTTGCAGGGTTATTAATGAACCCACCGGTGTGCACAAACTGAAGTTCTCATAACATTACCAGTAGGGAAAAGTTGAGGGTTAAGGTTGAGAACTATCAGTGGCGGCTATAGATCTTTACTTTTAAGGTGGGTTTTTTTAAGAATTAATACGACTCCTTCCCTTTCTATTGCTCCTCCCACTTACAGTCTGGCCCCCAAAGTTAGTTTCGGTGGTGTCTGATGTTATAATACACAAAGGGGATAATTCAAATGTTTTTTGGATGCCCATAGTTGCTAATCGTCCGTCACTTTAGACAGGGCAATATGCAAATCTTTGTTCCAGCACCGGACTCCCCTTATTTTTTGTGCTTGTCAGGAGGGGGCAAGCAGAAATAATGGGCGCCCATGGCATGCATGGCTGTTTGGAGCAACAATTGAATTGCTCCATAGGGCACAGGGCACTCAAAAACATTTCAATCCTCCCAAACTCTTTTACAGACTTTAGACTGTTATTTCAATAGTTATTGTCTACCAGTGGGAACTCTGGCAACCTAAGTTAGCTTGACCTCAGAACTACTGCAACATTAATTGACACAGAAAACATGATTGTACACTATTGCTCTGTTTCTGGACATTGCAGATTTCCTCTACTCAAATACCAGTACTGCCACCTTAACAACTCTCAGTAATACATATTACAATCTGCATATACAACCAAATATGTCAAAGGAGCCCATACCACACACAGCCCTCTGATCGTCAAAACACAATGACAGCCCATATAGTTTTCCATGCATTACATTGTGTCATGTAAAGCATAGACATCACGCTCATTACAGAGTCTGAGCAGTAAAAGAAAAACAACATTCCCATGTGACTCCGCTTCCTTCCCTGGCCGGTCAGGTGCCTGGGATGACATCTGACTCATCTCAACTGCCCACCCCTAACTGTATATGGCCGGCGCAGCCATGTCCCGGCTGGCCCCCGCAACTGAGCCCAGCCTTTGCTGCCTGCAGGATCAGTAGGTGGATGGGGCTTGGTTTGTGCATTGTATGGGGGGGGTGATCGCCCTTATCGCCCCCTCCTCCCCCTGCATCCACCACTGAGAACTACTGGTATAGAGAATAAATTCTAAAATTAATTTATTTTAAAAAATAACCCTTTCCTCTCACATTAAATTGTCAAGCAGCGCTCTTCACAGTGACCAGACATGTAGGCATTTGCTAATTATAACTGTGAATATGACATTATCACTCAACAACAATAGTTGATTTACAGGTCTCCATATGAAAATGTTTAGATAATCATCAGTGTAGTGAAGGTGGTTATATGGTATCTGTGGCCACATAATCAATTACTGATTAAGTGAGAATATCAGATAAGCCTCTGTTATTTCCCATCTTAGGTATAGTATTAAACAGATGCCTACTGGTCAGATACAGTATATATGTGTCCTGGTGGAATCGGTATAAAATACCGCCGGCAGTGCCTGGCCGACAAAAGCAGAGTTCCCGGCAGTGGAAGCCCAACAGCGCTGGAAATCCTGATCGTCGCTAAGGTAAGTATAAACTAACCTAACCTAACCCCCTAACCCTAACCCTCCTTAGGGGTGCCTAACCCTAACCTCCCCCCCAAGTGCCTAACCCCCCTTCCCCGCTGCCTAACCCTAAGTCCCCCCCGGGGGTGCCTAACCTTAACCCTCCCTCCCCCTAGCCTAACCCTAACCCTCCCGGGGGGGTGCCTAACCCTAAGTCCCCCCCGGGTGCCCTAAACCTAAAAGCTGTCCGCTCGCGGCGCCCGGCATCCCTTCGATCAGGATGCCAGGCGCCGGTCTCCCGGCGTCGGGGAAATGTCAGGCGTCTACATCTAGACGCCCGGCATTTCACCCTCGACGGGATATGACAGTTGGGAAGCCTACTGGCGGTATTAAGGCAGCCGGTTTCCCGATGGTATACCGTTCTGGTACCGAGTATGAAAGATATGTCGGTTAGTACAGAGGCAGGAGTATATACACATTTAGCACAATTTTTACAATGATTACCACGAATTAGCCCAAATAGACTTTGAAAGAGAATAAAAACAAGGTTGATGGCTACAATATATCAGCTTGTTTATTGGAATGTGGGAATATGATGGTGACCACCAGCTGAGACACTTCACTACTACATCCAGCTCTTGTAGCAATAGAAATCCTGAGTGTGTCACTTATCGTGGTACTTTCATTGATTACCTGCAATAACTAAATAAGCTACTCAGTTTATTAAGGTAAAAGAAAAAATACAAAATACAATATACTGTAGATGAAAATAAAGCTAAAGAAATACAAAACTACTTGTTAATTTAAGTTAATAATTGTGTAAACAATTATTTAAGTTAATGTCTTTTTAACAGATCAGGCATGCCATATTAAATGTATGTAATAAGATATTATACACATGGGTGTTCATTGTACGCATTTAACTGGCATTCTTAATGCTTCTCAGGCATTTGTCTACATATGGTCACAAAATTGATTGCATTTACCTTTGTTTATGTGTATACATGTCATACACAACATATGATTATTGTAGAATGAAAAAAGTTATCCACATAAGTAAGATCAAATAGTCTCCCCCTCCTTAAACAGTCCTCTCCTAACCCACTTCCTCACCAACCCCCAACCCCTGCTCATGCATATACGTGTAGATGCTTGTACGTTGACGCGTCTTTCAACACACATAGTTGTGATGGGATGTGGGCAGGTATGTATGTGTGTGTATAACATGTAGTTGTGTATTATATATGTATATGCTTGCATATAGATATATAGTTATGTGTGTGCATATAAATATGTATTTATATGTGTATCTTGATATGCTTATATATCTATGTATGTATGTACACGGACATATAGTGAGGTATGCACATAGGCGTATGCTCTTTGTATATGTGTTATTTATGCACAGGTATGTGAGGTATGCCCGGATAGGCGTGCTTATACGTTAATATGCAGGTATAAGGAGTTTCAATTATGTGTTTGTATGCTTGTGTACATGCAGAGATACATATATATATATTTATACTGGGCTTGGTACAGATAGATGTGGGCTGATATGTATAGGCATGTTGGTACATCGTGGGTGCGGGCATGTGTGAGAGCATATGGATTTATATGTACAGGTTTATACATGTGCATATAGGTATATGTGTGTATATATGCCAGTACGATTATAGTACAGTTCTTATGTAGGAGGACTCATATTGGCAGGTGTATGCATGCGTACATCTAGACATATATATGGATATGTATGGACAGGTACTTGCTTCTATATGTGAAGGTGAGTGACACATGGATGTGTTAGGGTTAAATAATTAGGTGTACATACGTATGTAGCCCATACCAGGGCGCAATAAAGCTGGGAGGATCCTTTGCAATGGAGTCCTTCGTGGGCTAGATAAATATATATAGGTGCTGGTCATGCACAGATATGGGTACCCTACAGATGCTAACTCTTTCCAACTCCCCAGACATGGTTCAGGATGGTTTCCAGGTGCATTGACGGACTCGACGACAGGGACCCTGGTGGCTACACCATATGGCTCATTGGGCATACAGGAGTGTGTGGTTCAAGACGGCGCCCTGGGCAGCTTGGCTATTGACACTCTGAAAAAGGGGCTGCAAGTTGGGCATTTCACAGTCTGGAAGGTGAGTTTGGCCATGTTAAATTTAGGATTGTTATGTACTGTCTGAGAATAACGGCTCCAGTAACACAACTTGGTATTCCGAGCACCCACGCAAGTTAAGGTGCTTGCTTTCGCACAGATTAGAGGTGATGGGCATAAGTAATGAGGCCAAGTGTATTTAGGTAAGAGCACTAAGTTCACATACCACTGTGACCCTTCCTCCACACTTTAGGGCTCTTCGGTGGGATCCATTTTCCCTCACCTAGGGTTCCACCAGCTTATCCTCAATATAGGGGTTTCCAACTTCCTATCTAGCTTAGCCTAGGTAGCTACTGTATGCAGTTAATCCCCTCTATTGGCTGCAGTGGATTTGTTTCTTGGCTGTAAACTGCCACTATGCAAAGTCCACAAGCTCCAAACCATGCTACCAGAGTACTTAGGAACAAAACTAGCTTCTTAGGTCTGCTCATTGTAGTTGGCAGAGTCAAACCCATGAGCAGGATTTTTGCCGCTGCCCAGGGAGAGCACACGTGGGAGTGAAGGCTCCATATCACCAAATACTCCTGTCAAAGGAGATCCAAGAAGATCTTAAAATGTAATGTGCCAGGTGTTTGCACAGGAGTTCAAAGGGGTATGGAGATAGGAAAACAGGTGTTTAGCTTGAACTGAAGTGCAGCAGCGCACCGAGGCAGCAGGATGTAAGGGCTTTGGTGCCATCGTTGAAAGATCATGAGGTGCAGCAGTTTGGCCAAAAGAATGAGTGGCAACAGGTTTCACCAGGAATTGTTGGTGCTAGTACTTTCTTAATTGCGATCTGGGAGTAGTGCATGCAATTAAAAACCAGCACCTCTCGTCCCTTGTGGCAATGGGGGTCATCAGGCAAGTAGTCCTGGTTGGCATTCAAATCAATATTACACTCACAACACAACACTTCCTGGGAGCAGATGATCGCATAGCTGACAGCTTGTCTAGGTTCAAGTGTGATGAATTTCACCAATGGTCATCCACAGTGGTGGAAAATGTACATCTCAAGTTTGGCAGATCAACATGCCAACAGCGAACACTCTTGATAAACTCTCTAGCCATAGCTAAGTGTAGCGTACATAACCTGGAAGGCATGGCTTCCTTTCCTAGAGGTGATATCAGTCAAGTTATATTAGATTATTTAGGAACATATATTTCAGATCATTAAAGGGGCAGCCAAGCCAGGTGACTTGGCAGGAATTTCCTATCAATAAAGTACATATAGTATGAAACGCGTTGGAGATGGAGACAGAGCTGCAGGATGCCCGACTGATTTTTCTCCCCCATCAGAAGCAAAACGCTGCTGACCGCCGTGCAAGGAGGCACAGAGCATCCAAGCTAAAGGGACGGAGAAGATGTCGCGCACCGCACTGTAAAGTAAACACTGGAGGGACGGCAACCTTAGGATAAGAATAGGGACAGTGTTCTATATGAGACCTATGCTCCCATATTCACCGAACCACCCACAGACATTCCACTCCATACCACTTATTCAGCAAAAGAGCTATAAACAGCAAGTGTGTATGAGGAGTTAATTGTTTATAGACATATTTTACATTTTCAAGCGCTCTTTTTAAATTAATTGTACAGTGTTTTTATTGAGCTGCTAGTATTTGCGCAATTACTGCAATTTTTTATTTGATTATTCACCTATTACTGAGCAGTTAAAGGTAAAGTTAGTGAGACCGCTATTTATAACCAAACAGTTTGTGCCATTAAGTTATCTGCTATAAAAATGTAACAGGTCTGAGGTGGAATATAACATAATATAAATTTTTTTGAAACTGGTTATACTTTTAAATTACAGTTATATTGCTTTTTAAAATCATATATAATGTTGCAATATTGCACAAAAAACACTGTTATAAATACACATTTAGTTGTGGATGGGTAATTAATAAATTAAAATTATTAATTATATTGCAGTTTATTAGATAGCACAACTATTTTCCAAAATAGTATAATGTTTATTTCACATGTAGGGTGATCATCCCAGGGATGACAATAGAAATACACTAAAAAATAATATTAAAAGAAAAAGTGAGGAAAGTGTGTCAGTATTATCTGACATTACAGATGTTTTAATGAAGCAGTTACATTTCTTGAATCATGTTAAAGTATCTCAAACTAATCTTTGTTTGAATTTTATAAACCATGTCCTTGTCTTGCATTGTTTTGTACTGTCAAAAACTGTTTTCTTGTGTGCTCATTTGTGTTTGTACTTTGTAAGGTGCTGCAGAACCCTTGTAATAAATAATAATAATAATAATAATAATAATAATAATAATAATAATTAGTTGGGGACCTGGCTAATAGTATAGCTATTGTAAACCTCTGACAAAGGTGAATGGCTTAAAATAATATTTAATCCTAGTTAGTAAGAAAGATGAAGATGCAAAAATGAACATTAAAAGCATGAATATGAAAGAATATGCTATGAAACAAAATTATGTGACATTGTTCATGTTTCAGAATATTTACAAATACAGAGGAATGAAAATAAATGTGAGATCAAGGAAACCTGGCAGAATTATCATTCAGAAGAACTCACTTCATAATTCTTGAGTACATAACTGTCTTCAGAATTGTGGCAATTTTGGAAGCTCTTTCTCATTTTCTCATTCTGTCTACCATGCAAAACCCTGCTTCCTCCTATGTTATTTAACTCTACATCTTCCATGTTTGTCCTTTTCTTCACTTAATAACAAGTACTTATATAAAATCATCCATTGTAGGCTTACCATCCATTTGTCTGTGGTTAGCTATTTTATCCTTTAGTGTAATATTTATTCTTAAATTAATGTAATATGCTTAAATGATTCAAATACTCTCAGTCCTACTTCATTGAAGAAACCATATATAGGGAAGGCATATTACCCCAGATGTATTAAATTACAAGGGAAAACCCTATCATTAACAATATTTATATGTATTTATAGCATTTTGTGATTCAATTTTCCCTTTAAAGTAAACTAAATACATGATGTAAGAAAATGTTTATTGAGATAAGATTGGGTTGAGAGTTATGTAACCATTTAGTAGTTTCACACTCCTAACCTAAGCCATAGAAATGATAATTAATACTGTAAGGAAACAATGAAAGTAAACAGTCTCAGTAAAGAGTCTGGGTGTCTATTCTTTGTGATATTAGTATAAACAGTTTAGTCAATTATCTTCAACAATAGGTGATTCTAGATGGCAGGTGTGTCTTTATGATAGAATAAAATATCATGCCTAGAGATGTTGTAGCTTCTAGGGCTCATTCCTGAGGGCTCTGGATACAGGTGGGAAGTAGAATGAATGTCCTTAGTGAGTCACCCCAAACATACTCCTCCCAAACTATAAACATACATAACACAAAGAGACTTTATATGTCTCTTCCAGTTTCCAATTGTGATTAATATTTGCTAAGCACTGAACATTTCTGCTGAAACTCACTACATTGATGTATTTGTTCTAAGCAATATAATACCCAAGACCAAACACATCCATATGTGATCAATATGCTTTTAGTAAATAGTTTAGCTGGCTCTCTATAATATTCTCAATAAAAGTCATTTTCCAATATTACATTTATAGTAGTTAGACATATTTTCTATTTAATCAATTATGGACTTGATTGGATATTTTAATAAATTGATTAAATCTTACAATCAATATCTATAAAGAAGAAAAACACATAAATTAATATCTATTAAATAACTATCCACATAGTAATTATGATGTGACCTGATTCACTACGGATTGCTATTGCGATCACAGCTGCGATTATGCACGCAGATCTGCTGTGAACATATGCAAATTTTTGCAATCGCAATGCCAGCATTGAGACGCCGTCTACCGCTATCTCACATCTGCAAGACCACGCAGACCTTCATATACATCGATACCATCGAGTAACATCGGCCCTCACGCACAATTACAGCAGACCTGACCTGTCTCAGAAATTACAACTCTCTCGTCGCAGTGTGTACTCAAGCTGTGTATGCTGTCACAGTGGCGGATTTATGCACGCCCATGCAACGGCGTTCAAATGGAATGGCACGCCTGCGTTTCTCCGACCACACACGTCACCACTCCCAAATGCTGACGTCGCTCCACTAACTCTGTGATGTCTTTCTTTCTGCGTGATTGCAGAACGATCGCAATGCTATCTCACGCATTGCGCAGTTCGCACCATTGCCTGATCTGCGTATGCGGTTGCAATTGCAATCCATGCTATATCAGGCACTTAAGCTATAAAACTATTTAAAGTACCAATGCAACATAAGAAACATACTTGCTTTTCCATAATTTATGAAGCCATGACACGCTAAAAAAAAGTATTGACAAGCAAATATCAAATGTAATTTAAAGTCATGGCAATATTTATACCAATATCAAAAAAGAATGCATTAAAGTATTTAATTATATGAGAAAGCTACAAGTAACTAATAATTCAGTGATACCGCAATTTCTTTTAGCAGATAGACCAATATAAAATAGTTTAAGAAGTTCTTTCAATCAACATTCTTAATATACTGTTAACAGTGCTCTTTATATTGTGCAATAACTCAACATTTATTTTTTGTTTAATTTGACCACTAGTTATAATAATTTAAAACTTAGGCCAATTAAGAAGTCTTTATTTTCTTATAATAACAGGTACAATATAAAAAGTGGTTTGTGTCACATTAAATTTACATTTGACTGCAATGGGTGGGGCTTAGCTAGGATCAGAATAAAAGGACCAGGAGGCCCAGTAACTCCAGTCTACACTTCCTATTTGGTAACACATTATACTAAGCACAACAGTGAACATGGGCATTCAGTCTGATACCAGTCCAGAGATGGTAAGTTACAATGTTTCCTCTTCTTGTTATAATCTTCTTTATTTCTCCTTGTCATTTAGTAGTTTTAAGAAGTATCTGCCAAAATATTGCTTATTTATTTCAGTTTCTAGCTTTAACTTATGATTTAAATTTTGTATTCATGTAGCTCAATAAGTTTTTATTTGCAGTTCATTTTGGATTTATTTTTTTTGTAAAATAAGAGTGCTTATTTGTACCACTACTATAATCAGATTATCTTTAACATATAGAAATATTGCTTTGTCAGAAGCTAGATATCAGTTATTTTTTTTCAAAATTATTTTAGTTCATTTATTTTCTTTCATAAATACCCACAAATATACAGATAATTTATTGCCTTATATAAGTGTATGTAATCATTTCTTGCCTGTATGTTGGTGCAACACATATATAGAAGCTCTTGCTGAGTTGGCTATGAAATATACTTATTTGTAAATGCTCATCTTCTTTCTTTCCCTAGATATTAGACAGTGAACCATTACATGAGGCCACCTCAGCTACTGCTCCAACAACATCACTGACTGAGGATAGCTTAACAGACGAGCCCACTCAGCTGGAGAACACAATTACTCAGATACCCGGTGACTCTCGAGGAGAAGGCAGATTGATCTGTGTGACCGACTTAATGAACAGAAATTCACGCAGGAAGAGGCCACGGCTTTTACCTGCTCATATTAAAATGTATCTCTATGTTGATATCAAAACCAAGAAAGCCATGGACAATCATACTTGTTATTGTAGCCAAGTGACCAGCCGTGGAACACACAAAGGCTCTCTGTGGTGGAGGAAACAACTGTCTAATACATATGAGGCATCAAAACTTACCACAATGAGCCATCCAAAAAAGAGGTTTCTCCAACGATTTGTTCGGGATCAGGAATTTTGCTGATGTAATGAGCTTATTTATACATATATATTTTATAAATGGAAAAACATAAAATGACAAAAAAATACAAAACCTTAATTTTTTTATAATTAAAAATAAACTTTTTTTATAATTTAGAAATGAAATAAATGCATGATTTAAAAACCAATTATATATTTGTTTTCCTTGTAGATTAATGAATAGCAATTTGCAACAGTATAAATACACCATACTAAAAGCAACCAATCATTGGTGGCATCTAATTACTTTAGTGTACAATAGTCAATGAATGTAAAAGTCTTATTATCTGTATAATTGTACTAAAGAGAATAATCTCCTTATGTAATAATTCACTGAATAAATAGTTTATTTTCCTGGAGAACAAGGGTTTTATATAGAAACGTAAAAACAGAAAAAAAAGAAAAAGGTTTTTTTTCACGCAATCAAATTAGTAGTACATAAGACGATGGGCAATAAATAGGTAATACAATAAAATATATAGGGCAGGGGGAAAAATCAATATAAGGGGCCAAATGTAATAGGGTGTCTGATTTAGTAACAGCACAAACTCGCACCTCACATTTTTTTAAAGGTGCGAGTTTGTGCTGCAACTCGCAAATGTAATAGCCTGCGAACTTTTCAGCTCAAGGCTACTACATATGTGAATTTAGGCGAGTTTAGGACTATGTAAACTGACACCTTTTAATGCATCTAGCATTAAAAGGTGCGAGTTATACAGAAGCCATCACAGATCAGTGAGATCCGTGACGGCCTCTGTGTGTGTTTAAAAAACAAAACACATGCAGCCACCCCCCAAAAGCATAACCAGCCCCATGCTTTCTAAAGCCTGTCCTGGTTCTAAAAATACAGGGGAAAAATGCGTAGCGGTCCCCTGTATATTAAGAACCAGCACAGGCTTTGCTGAGCCGGCTCTGGTTGTGGAAAATCAGGGGACAAAATGAGTAGGGGATCCCCTGTATCTCCATAACCAGCACCGGACTCTTTCTAGCAGGGGGGTAATGCCACAGCCAGGGAAAACCTTTCACCGGTTTCCCTGGCCAAAGCATTACCCCTGAGCACTAGTCAGCCCAGGCCGGGGATCCCTGGGGAGTTGAAGACCCCCCCAATAAAGGGGTCCCCCTCTCCAGGGCACCCCAGGCCTCGTCTGATAGCCCGTTAAGTTTTCAGGGTTACCTATAGATTTAGTGGACAGCCTGATTTTCATTGAAGAGTGAAGAGTCTCAATTCATGCTGTTTGGAAAAGTGTTTCACATTGCTACCAAATGGACAATCACAATGTAATGTTGATTTAACAAAGTGCTTTATATGTCAGTCTGGCAGATGACTTTCACACGAGCAAACAATCACTAGGTGCCAATTCATCCCAGAGCTGGCACAGACCAATTTGGGCCCTTAGGTAAGATTTTAGTGGATGCCTCATAAATTGCAGCCAATCCCACTACCAAGCATTGATTTTCTTATGCTCATTCAAAAACTACTACATGGTTTAATTTCTTTGAGATGTTTTATATCTAAAGAAACCAGTGCTAAATGCACAATACAGAACTGTGACTATAATACATCAAGGAACTAAGCACAGAAAGATAAATATAATATAAATTAAGTTGAGTGGTGTCCAGGTACTGTACATAGATTAGGCATGTTTTTTGCATTACTTATTACACTAAGGTACTGTTTCTCAATTTCGTCCTTAGGCAATTACCTGTACCTGTATTTTATTTAATAAGCAATAGTCAATAGTTATCACACTTGTGCTCAAGTTAGATTGTATGGAAACCACCATAAGAGATTTATTCCTGTGCTGACTGTGCTCAATCTGCTTGAAATTCTGACAGGTTGGTTCCATGCTTCAGGTATCCCTATTACTTTTGGATTTGGTTCTTAATCATCGTAGTGTTTTGGTTTTGGCAGAACTACTCTCATGTGTTTTGGTTATGGATTTCTTTAAAAAATGATAAAAACAGCTAATATCATGTAACTTGGGTCTGTTTTTGACATTCATTTTCAGTACCACTTTAAAGCACCTGAATCCACAAGGGAGGGACTTAAATGCAATCCAAAATGCACAAGATCTGGTTTATAGATCCAAGTTCCGAACTTGTAAGAAGACCCAAGTTGGGACTCTGGGCCTGAATCAGAGACGGAACTCTGAACGAGCGCTCGCTCTGAATCAGGGGTTGTTTTTTTTTTGTTTGGCCTCCTGGCCGCTCGCATAGCTGTGGGTGACCACCCACAGCTATTGCGAGTGGCCAGGTTGATGGTCGCGATGGTCAAGACCATCGCGACCATTGGGCTTGCGATGAGACCCTTGTGGTAGGGTCTCGTGGCCGCAACCCCCACAGAGCTTCTGGCTCTAATAGAGCCGGAAGCTCTCTCACTGACATCATTGGTGATGTCAGTAGGGCTGCCCACAAACGGCAGGTGTTCACTTGGGAACACCTCCGTTTGTGAAGCCACCCCCCGGCCACGCCTACCAAATGGGGTGAGCTGTCAATCGCCATCGACAGCTCGCCCCCTTTGGTGCAAGACCCGGAGTGACAGAGCACCCGTCGCTAGCCGGGTCTCGCGCAGTGGGCAAACATCGTCCCAGTTGCGAGCGCTCAGCGCTTGCGACCGGGTCTGAATCAGGCCTTCAGTTCTACCCGGAACCCAAAAGTGATCCGTACTGGGACTCTGTTCGATTTGAAACTCCAAAGTTTGGGTGTGTTCGTTTTCCAGCAAAACCAAATTGCTCATCTCTATTTGTAACCTGGAGCTGATGGTGGTCTTTGCTTGTCCCAGGCCATAAGTACTGAAGTTGGGTACATTTATTGTGGTTACTATCTTTTATTGACTACATTTCTGTTGTATATTTTTTTATGGGACATTAGTTTTATGTGTGGGATCTATTAGCAAAATGCTTGCCAAATTTTTCTTTTCCAGGTTATAGGGATTCCTTTGTTTAGAGTAGTGGTTCTCAACTCCAGTATCACCAACAGGTCATGTTTTGTGGATTTCTTTAATCATACATACTTTAGGTGAGTTAAGCTAGTTTGCTGGGATAGTAAAGAACCCTATAGTGTCCACATATAGAAGTTCCCAAAACATAACCTGTAGGGAAAACTTGAGGGTGGAGGTTGAGAACTACTGGCATAGAGAATCCTTTATAAAATTAACTAATGTACAATTTAAAAAAATAACCATTTTCTCTGACATTAAATTGTTGAGCAGTGCTCCTCGCAGTGACCAGACATGTAGGCACTTGTTGATTATATCTGTGATTATGACATTATCACTGAACGACAATAGTTCTTTTTTTTTGCTGATTTACAGGTATTAGTGTAGTGATGGTGTTTATATGGTATCTGTGACCGCATCATGAATTACTGAATATGTGAGAATATCAGATAAACCTCTGTTATTTCCCATCTTATGTATAGTATTACACAAATGCCTACTGGTCAGATACAGTATATATGTGTTCTGATACCAGGTATGAATTGTAAGTCATTTAGTACAAAGGCAGGAGTGTAGTGACTTTTAGCACAAATTTACAATGATTACCAGAAATTTGTCACAATTAGAACTTGGAAGAGAAATAAAAACAAGGTGATGGGCTACAATATATCAGTTTGTTTATGGCCTGAGAGAATATAATGGTGACCGTCAGCTGAGACCTTTTACTGCTACATCCAGCTATATCCCACAGTATCTGGTAGGAAGCTAAGGGGGAGATTTATCAAAGCTTGGAGAGAGATAAAGCACCATCCAATCAGCTCATAACTGTCATTTATCTTTTTCAAACAGCCTGTAAAATGACAGTTCGAAGCTGATTGGTTGATACATTATCTCTCTCCACTATATCTTTGATAAATCTCCTGCTATGTGGATATTTTCCATAATATGATGTTCAGTCTCTTGTAACAATAGAAACTCTGAGTGTATCATATATATCAAGGGTTTTAACAAGGTATATGAGGGAAACATTCTTCAAATGAACAGAAGTATTAAAACACAAGGACATGCACTAAAACTGGAGGGAAGTAGGTTCAAAGGAAATTTGAGGAAAAATGACTTCACAGATAGGGTAGTGGATAAGTGCAATAGCTTCCCTTCAGTAGTGGTGGAGGCTAATACAGTAGAGCAATTTAAACATGCTTGTGATAGGCATAACTATAGCCTTACAAAGAATGAAGGATCAAATAGGGTTGGGTTACCAAAAGGTTTAAAAAGGGCAAACTAGATGGGCCAAGAGGTTTGGCCCATCTAGTTTATAATTCTAAGCTTATATGTCACTTATTGTGGTAACTTTCATTGGTTACCTGCATACCAAAACAAGGTTCTCAATTTATTTATTTTAAAAGACACAGAAAAATTATAAAATACAAAATAGACGAAAATTAGGCTAAAACAAGAAAAAATACTCATTAATTTAAGGAAACCTCACAGACCTTTAGTCTACAGATGGCCACAAAAGTAATTGCTTTTACCTTTGTTTATGTGTATACACATAATACACAACATATGATTATTGTTCAATGGAAAAAAATATTATCCACCTAATTAAGATTGAATAAAAAAGAATTTACAAACCCAGAGGGAACTTTATAAATGCAGTGGTCTATCAGCAATAATTCAAATAATATATAAGAAACATAAAGGCTGCTCTTTGGTCACTCCTATGTGTATTAACTAGCTAATATTGTTATTGGAAAATATCTGCCATTTACTGTTTTATTATGTAAAATATTTTAGTATCAATTATGTGAACATGAATATTAATACAAGAAATAATGACATGAACGAGGAGATTTACTGTGGATTTGTGAGAAAATAATTTAATAAATGAATAATTAAGATCAAATTACAAAAATAACTCTGATACTGATCTGACCAAAGCTTTGTTTATATTTGTTTACAAAAAAGGGATAAACTGATTTTCAGAATGGCGTAAATAAGCACTCTATCTTACCCAAGCAATTAAGCTAAAATGAAATGTAACTACAAACAGAATACATGTCCCAGCTGCTATCCACCTATTATTTTCACAGTTAAATGTAAGGTTAAAAAATAAATAAAACACCAGGTACAGAAGCTAAGTCAAGTTTCTCGCACACAGTTCAAAGCAAGTTTCAAGAAGATACTTACTCCATCAAAAACTTGGTTTTCATCAGTTCCAAAGACAGTCCTCTTTGTTCACAGATTTTTCAAACTTCCTCTTTATACCTATGCCAGTTGCTCGGCAAAGCTGGAAAGGAGGGAGTGTAGTATTTTCTGAAGTGAATGGGACCCAACACAGGAGAAGGTTCTGATAAATACGTGTGTTGTATAATATTCAAGTTTTATCCTCTTATTGGTTTAAATAGAAAAAGAATATTGTACCCTACTCACACAAAGGTAAGCATGCATATGTATTTAAAGGTATCTTTGTATGTAAACTTTCTCCTCCACCGAGTGGGCTCAGCATTAGGTTTTCACCTCACACGTGATGAAGATAGAAGTACAAATGAGCATACCATACTCACAATAATTCAAGGTTCCTAAAGCACATAGTGGTTTCTTTGGGATATTCATTTGTATCCACCAGAACAATACTCCTCATATTCAAACCATGAATACATTTTTTTTACATTTATTTAAAAAAATGAACAGCAATAAAAATACCGGATAAGTATCTGCCCAATAAGACAATACAGTGCTAGATGGAATCACAAAACAACTAGGTATCCTGTTTAGCGCACTTCCGGCTGAATGCCAACAGGGTCCCTGGTACACTATTGCTTAACTGGAGAGAAGGTTACGAACACTTACACCTGCAAACCAATGCATTTCTACCTCACTATAGGTATTTTTCAACACCGATTTCTGGCCGTGAGATCCAAGTCCAGTCTGCAGGTATGTAGGTTATTTACACTGTACACTGTGTTACCTTGGAAAAGAACTCAATGGTCATATGAAGGATAGCTGGTAGGAGGCTAATACCACTTTCAGACTTAAAATCCTGGTTTCATCCCAGCTTGGACTTGGGATACCAAGCATGGGTTGAAGCTGGGCTACAGCTTTCACACTAAGTGGGTCATCACTCTTCACACCTGACCCATGTCTTGCAGTGACCCGGGTCTTTCAGAATTCAGTGGGCACTTGGAGATGATCTCATCTCCAAGTGCCACTGTTCTGAGCCAATCACTTTGTTTTAGGCATTACCCAGGTCATCCAGACCTGGGTCGCACCTTTCACATTCAAGCCAGGTTTTCTACCCAAGTTACAAGTCCTGGGAACAAACCCTGCTAGCTAGCAGGATCGCGGACCCAGTACTGTCAACCCAGGTTGCACCTTTCAGACCTACACAAAACCTGGGTTGATGCGCGTTCTCGCACAAAAACCCAGGTTTTAGGCTTAAGTCTGAAAGGGGTATCCGTGGATATTTCCCAAAATATAATTTTCATCTTGTAGCAATAGAAACTCCGAGTGTCACTTTTCGTGGTAACTTTCATTGATTACCTGCAATAACTTCATAAGTTCCTCAATTTATTTCCTTTAATAGTTAAAAGAAAAATTACATAATACAATATAGATGAAAATAAAGCTAAACAAAAAAAAAAAATTGTTCATATAAGAAAACCTGGGTAACATACTGTGTAAACAATTAAAGTTAATGTCTTTTTAACAGATGAGGCAGGTCATGTTAAATGTATGTAATTAGATATTATACACATAGGTGTTTATTGTAAGCATGTAATAGGCATTCTTAAAGCTTCACAGGCTTTTGTCTATATATGGCCACAAAAGTGATTGCTTTTACCTTTGTTTACGGGTATACATGTGATACATTAATATTTATAAAAGATAAAACAACATTAATCAGGAGATGTACTGTGGATTTAAGAGAATTTTACTTAATAAATGAATAATTAAGACAAAATTACAAAAATAACACTGATACTAATCTTTTGACAAAAGCTTAGTTTTATATACTGTAGTGCAACTTTGGTTCATTTTTAGGGCGTGGGTCCCTCTGGATTGCCTTTGTTGATCTTTTTCAGGGCACCGCATTATAACACATTTTTAATTTATAACACATTTTAACCCTTCACTGTTTGTTTATTATATATGTACCTCACTTTTTATTTTCATTCTTTATATGCAGCAGTAGCTGCTACTAACTATCTCTTTCACACTGCACTTTTCTTAGTATGGTGCTGCCCTGGGGCAGCTTAGCTGGGCTAGTTTGGGTTTGTCCTGTGCTCTGGATTTGAATTGCAGTATGTTAGGGACCTACCCTACAGAGGTTACCTGGATATGGTGGGTAGGCCCATAACCTTGGCCAAGATTATGCTAAAAACCTCTTTTGATTGCAGAAAATTGTTATTGCATATATATATTATTGTAATTTGGAGTTGTGCACCTGAGATTTGTCTGTTTTTGTGCCTGCAATTAGTCTCATCAGGTAGCACCTCCCATTATATATATATATATATATATATATATATATATTAGGGGTGAGCGGGTTCGGTTCTACTCGGTTCCGTTCGGATTTAAAAACCGAATCTTATTGGCTATCAGCTGTCACAAGTTTTGGATAGCCAATAAGATTAGTTTTTTAAATCCGAACGGAACCGAGTAGAACCGAACCCGCTCACCCCTAATATATATATATATATATATATATATATATATATATATATATATTCAGGGTGTGCAGTCCAGAAATCTTTCCCATAAAAGCTTAGTTTGCATTTCTTATGAAAAAGGGATAAACTGATTTTCAGAATGGTGTAAAGAAGCACATCAATTAATCCAAAATGAAACGTAACTACAAACAGAATACATGTCCCAGCCGCTATGCACCTATTACTGAGCAGTTAAAGGTAAAGTTAGCCAGACCTCTATTTATGACCAGATTGTGCCAGTAGGATATTTGATATAAAAATGTGACTGGTATTAGGTGGACCATAACATAATATAGTGTAACATAAAATTTTTTGCAACTGGTTATACAGGTTGAGTCTCCCATATCCAAATTTTCCGATATCCAAACTACAGATTTTATTTTAGCATGGCTGATATAATGAAACCTTTGCTTTTTGATGGTTCAATGTACACAATCTTTATTTAAGGCACAATTAAAAATATTGTATAAAATTACCTTCAGGCTATGGGACGTATTCTATTAGATGTGAAAAGCCGAGATCCTTGAAAAAGTATCGCCGATTGCGTCTTTATCTCTGTATTCAATTCCACTCGCTTTTCGTGTACGCGAAAAGTCAATGCAATGTAATAGGTGAAAAAGATTCGCCTCTGAATAGCAGGAGAAAAGAAGTCCAACATTTTTATTTTGGGGTTCAAATGTGGGGAAACCCCTCAGAACCCTTGGGACAGCCCCTCCAAGGACAACTGCATCAAAAAATTCTGGATAGAAACTTAAGAATACGCCAAAAAAGTACTTTAATTTTGGGGGTGAAAAAGCACAAAGTGAGGGGGCAACTTAAAAAACTAGCAAATTAAGGTTCTGGAGGTGCTCTAAGAAGGGGCCAAGTGTTTTGGGGATTGCAGGTGTTTGTATGCAGGAACAAATGAACTTTTACTTAAACTTCACTTTACAGACATTAAAATACGCTTGCACCCATTTTCAAGTACCCTGAATTTGCCAGGACTACTTATTTTCTCCCAAAAATACAGCATTATGCCACTCTTCACCACTTGTCCAAAACACTAATTATTATTATTATTATCGTTTATTTCTAAGTGTTCCGCTGTACCTTACAAAGTACATAAACAAATAGGTTGATTTACAGTGACTTACAGTACAGTACAGTATAATACAATACAATACAGGACATGGATAATATACATTGCTACATTCGTGACCATAACACCCAGATAAGCAACAATGCAAAGCAACCAAGTGTTAGGTGCCCTGGTAGAGAGTAAGAAGTAGATGAAGGTAGAGTAAGGAGAAGCACAAGAGGGTAGAGGGCCCTGCTCATAGGAGCTGACATTCTACATTACTAATTAGAGGCTATTGAACCAACTTAAATACCCCAAAAAGTTTTAATAGGACTATTTGGCCACTACTACATTGATCCCCAATGTTACTGCATCTTTTTGGAGTGTTCAGGCTGATTTCCCCTATTCTGACATCACTTTCCACCTGTTCTGACTTCGCGGGTCGCCGTCTTTGCGTCTTTTGGAATTGAATATGTTAAATAGCGGAGACCGCACAATAAGTTTCCGTGTCCAAAAGACGTGATGTAGACAAAAAGTCCGGCAGGTGGAACTTTATCGCAGACGCAAAACTATTTGAATACCTCCCTATGTGTATAAGGTGTATATGAAACATATATGAATTTCATGTATGTAGACAAACTTTGTTTGAGCCACAAAATTATTGATAATATTGTATAAGATTACCTGCAGGCTGTGTGTAAAAACCATAAATGCATTCTGTGTTTAGATTTGGGTCCCATTCCTAAGATATCTCATTATGGTATGCAAATATTACAAAATATGGAATATTCCAACATCCAAAATACCCCTGGTCCCAAGCATTTTGGATATGGGACACTCAACCTGTACTTTTAAATTATACCACTTTTACACTAATGTCCCAGGTCTGGCCTGCTATTTGGAACAAGGTTGCAAACCGGGACAGACCCAGGACTTACCTCCCTCAGACTGCGGTGCTAACTTAAGCTATTCCCGGGAAAGCACTGTTCACACTGGTGCAGTAGAACTAGTCGGCTGGCTCTTGGAGATGACATCATCACCAAGCGCCGGAATATCCAGAACTCTCCATCCTATAACCAGGACATGTTAACACTGCAGGGTCATTCCTGTGTTAAATTCTGCAAACTACCTGGGTTGGATTGCCAGGCCACTCGACCCAGGAATTCAACCCTGGCCTATTTTACACCTACAGTAGCAGCAATCCGGGTTAACCCGGCAATATCCCGGGTTTTAGCTGTGGTGTAAAAGGGGTATAACAGTTAAATTACTTTTAAGAATGAGAAACAGTGTTGCAATACAGCACAAAAAACACTGTTATAAATACATATTTATGAAGAATGTGGAGTGTACAGTTGTGGATGGGTTATTATTAAATGCAAATTATTAATTAGATTGTAGTTTATTAGATAGCACAACTACTCTCAAAAATAGCATCTTGATAAAGTAAGTTTATTTCACATGTAGGGTGATCATCCAAGGGATGACAGTGGAAATGGACTAAATTATAATATTAATATTAAAAGAGAAGTTGAGAAAATTGTAATTTTTAACTGACATTACAGAAGATTTACAGAAGATTTAATGAATAAGTTACATTTGTTGAATCATGTTAAAGTATCTCAAACTAATATTTATCTGATTATAAACCATGTCCTTGTCCTGCATTGTTTTGTACTGTTAATAACTGTTTTCTTGTGTGCTCATTTTGTTTTTGTAATTCTTAAGGCGATGCAGAACCCTTGTGGTGCCATATAAATAAAGGATAATAATAATAATAATAATAATAATAATAATAATAATAATAATCTGTGGGGGCCTGGATAATAATGTAGTTATTGTAAACATTGTACAAAGGTGAATGGCTTAAAAATACTAATTAATCGTAGTAAGAGAAATGAAGATGCAAAAATTAACATCTAAAACATGAGGAAATACTGTATGTTATGAAACTAAATTATGCAACTTTTTGTTATGTTTCAGAATATTTACGAATACAGGGGAATGAAAATAAATGTGGCATTAAAGGAAATTTAGCAGTATTATCATTCAGAAATCACTTCATAATTCTTGATTACATAACTGACTTCAGAATAGTGGAAATTTTGGAAGCTCTCTCATGTTCTCATTCTGCCAACCACGTAAAAACCCTACTTCCTCTTCACTATGTTATTCAACGCTACATCTACCAAGTTTGTCCCATCCATCGGTCTGTGATTAACCATTTTATCCTTTAGTGTAATATTTAATCTTAAATCAACGTAAATGTCCTTAAATGATTCAAATACTCACAGGCCTACTTTATTATTGTTATTATTATAATTTATTTATATGGTGCCACAAGTGTTCAGCAGCACCTTACAAGGTGCATAAACAAAATAGTAACCAGTGACTTACAATACAATACAATGCAGGACACGGACATGTGTAATAAACATTGTTATATAAGCGACCTTTACACCCACATAAGCAGTCAAGTGTTAGTTGCCCTAGTGGGCAGTAAGAGATAAATTAAATTACAGTAGGGAGAAGCACAAGAGGGTAGAGGGCCCTGCTAGAAAGAGCTTACATTCTTTAAGGGAGGGGCAGACAAACAGGAGTGACACAGATGGGGTACTTTATTGAAGAAACCATAGAATATATATAAGAAAAGTATAGTACCCCAGATTTATTAAATTACATAGGTAAACCAACAGTATATATATGTTTTTATATCATTCTGTGATTCCATTTACCCTTTAAAGTAAACTAATTGTACATTGTGTAAGAAAATGTTTTTGAAATATGATTGGTTAGAGACTTATGTAACCAGTTAGTAGTTTCACACTCCTAACCTAAGCCATAGAAATAATAATTAATACTGTAAAGAAAGAATGAAAGTTAACAGTCTTATTGAACAGTCTGGATGTCTATTCTTTGTAATATTAGTATAAACAGTTAATTCAATTACCATAGACAATATGTGATTCTAGATGGCGGTTATGTCTTTATGATAGAATAAAATATCATGCCTAGAGATATTGTAGCTTCTAGGGCTCATTCCTGAGGGCTCTGAATACAGATGGAGTATAGAATCAATGTCCTGGGTCACCCCAAACATACTCCTCCCAAACCATAAACGTACATAGCACAAAGAGACTTTATATGCCGCTTTCAGTTTCCAGTTGTGAATAACCTTTGCTAAGCACTGTACATTTATGCTGAAACTCACTATATTGCTGTATTTATCTAAGCAATATATATGTAATACCTGAGGCAAAATACGGTACATCCATATCTGATCAGTAGGCTTTTAGTAAAAAGTTTAGCTGGCTCTCTATAATATTCTTAATGAAAGTCATTCTCCAACATTACATTTATAGTAGTTAGACATATTTGTTCATTTATTCAGCTATAGACATGATTGGATATTTCAATAAATTGCATAAATCTTACAATCAATAGCTACAATAAAGAAAAAAACATAAATTCATACCTATTAAATGACAATATCCACAGTAATTATGATGTGACTCAAGCTGTAAAACTATTGAAAGTACCAATGCAACTTAAGAAATGGACTTGTTCTTCCATAATTTATAAAATCATGACACATTGAAAAAAAGTTTAAATTAACAATAGTAAAATATTTAATATTTTTTAATAAGTATTGACAAGCACATATCAAAAGTAATGTAAAGCAATATATTAGTATGTATACCGATATCCATAAGAATGCACTAAAGTATTTAATTATGTGAGGTAACTACAAGTTAACAAGTTATTTGAATCCACATTCTTAATATATTTTTAAAAGTGTTCTTTTTAATTTGCAATTACTCAACATTTTAATTGTTTTTAATTTGACAACTAGTTATAATAATGTAAAACTCAGTTTTAGGCCAGTTAAGAATTTTATATTTTATTAAAATAACAGCTACAAAATAATTGGTTTAAAATAAAGGCTTTTGTTACATTAAATTTACATTTGACTGCAGTAGGTGGGGCATAGCTAGAATTAGTATGAATGACCAGGAGGCCCAGTAATTCCAGTCTATACTTCCTATTTGGTGACATATTATACTAAGCACAGCAGTGACTATAGGTTTTCAGACTGATACCAGGCCAGAGATGGTAAGTTACAGTGTTTCCTCTGCGAGTTATATTCTTCTTTATTTCTCCTTGTAATTTAGTAGTGTTATAAAGTATCTTCTAAAATATATTGGTTTCAGATTTTTGCTTTAACTTATGATTTTGTTCTCTTACAGATCAATATATTTTTAGTTACAGTTCATTTTAAATGTATTGTTTTGGTCAGGGGCTGGCTGGCAACTTTTAGCCTGGGGGGAAAATGCATGCAGGCGGCCCTGGCAGAAGGGTAGTGTGTAGCCAGGGTGCCCGAAGAACATGCGTGCTACGGCACCCCCCCACTCAAGTGTTCCAGGGAGGAGGTGGGTCCATATGGGATTAATGTAAAGTAAAAATAAAGAATAGGAACAGCCCCATCGTGGTCCCCATATGCAGTGCCCCCCTGTGCCCACGGAGAGGATCCCCTTATGCAGGCCTCCAGTAGTGCCCCCAGTAGTGATCCCCCTATGCAGTGCCCCTTATACAGTGCCCCCAGTAGTGGTCCACCCTGTGCAGTGCCCCTTGTGCCCCCAGTAGTAAGCCCCTTATATAGTGCCCCCATTAGTGGTACCCCCTATGCAGTGCTCCTTATATAGTGCCCCCAGTAGCAGTCCACACCACATGCAGTGCCCCCAATAGAGGTAACCCTTATGCAGTGCCCCTTAAATAGTGGCCCCAGTTGTAGTCTCCCCCCTATGCAGTACCCCCAGTATTGCCCTTTTTATAGAACTCCCAGCAGTGGTCCCTCGATGCAGTGCCCCCAGTGGTAGTCCCCTCCCCTCTATATAGTGCCCCTAATAGTAGTCCCCTCCCCCCTATGCAGTACCCCTAGTAGTTGTCCCCTCCCCTTGTAGTGCCCCTAGTAGTAGTAGTCCCCCCTTGTAATAGTAGTCCCCCACTTGTTGTAGTGCCCCCAGTAGTAGTCCCCCCAGTTGTAGTCCTCCCTTTGAAGTGCCCCCAGTTATAATCCCCAGTAGTGGTCCCCCCTTGTAGTGCCCCCCTGTAGTGCCCCCAGTAGTGATCTCCCCCTTGTAGTACCCCCAGTAGTGGTCTCCCTCTTGTAGTGCCCCCAGTAGTAGTCCCTCCCTCTTGTAGTGCCCCCAGTCCAGTAGTGGTTCCCCCTTTGTAGTGCCACCAGTAGTCCCCCCCCTGGTAGTGCCCCCAGTAGTAGTAGTCCCCCCCTTATATTGCCCCCATCAGTAGTAGTCCCCCCCTTGCAGTGCCTCCAGTAGTGGTTCCCCCCTTGTGGTGCCCCCAGTAGTGGTCTCCCCTTGTAGTGCCAGCCTCCCCCCCAGCAGACACACATAGTACAAAAAACAAAAAAAACCACTTACCTGAATCCCCGCTCCTGCCGTCGCCATCCGCTCCTCCGTCTGTCCTTCCTGGGCATTATGGGAGAGACGTCATATGATGTCATGATGCCTCTCCCATTGCCCACTGCGGGAGCTGGAAGATGGAGCAGCTCCTGCAGTTGGCGCAGCAGCAGCTAATGAGAGTCTGACAGACTCTCATTGGCTGCTGCTTACAACAAACACACAGCTGTCGGAGCCGGTGGCTGCGTGTTTGTCACTTGTGTAGTGCTGACCGAACTCCGTCCGGTCAGCGCTACACACGTGGTGCAGTCTGTGTCACAGTGACACAGACTGCCCGTGGCCCGCGGCCCGCATGACGCTGCGGCCCGGGGGGCACATGGCACCCTGCCCCCCGGCCCAGCCCGCCACTGGTTTTGGTAATATAAAGAGTGCTTATTTGAACCACTACTATATTCAGATTGTGTATATCTTTGATATATATATATATATATATATTTTTTTTTTTTTTCAGAAGACAGATTTCAATTAATTTTTTTCAAAAGCTTTCTAGTTCATTTATTTTCTTTCATAAATCCCCAAAAATCCACAGATAATTTACTTTAACAAAAATGTATGTAATTATTTCTTGTCTGTATGTTGATATAACACATACAGGAGCTCTTGCTGAGCTGGCTATAAAATATATTTATGTCTAAATGCTCATGTATTTTCTTTCCCCAGATATTAGACAGTAAACCATTACATGAGGCCACCTCAGCTACTGCTCCAACAACATCTCTGACTGAGGATAGCTTAACAGAGGAGCCCACTCAGCTGGAGAACACAATTACTCTGATACCCGGTGACTCTCGAGGAGAAGGCAGATTGATCTGTGTGACCGACTTAACGAACAGGAATTCATGTAGGAAGAGGCCATGGCTTTTACCTGCTCATATTAAAATGTATCTTTATGTTGATAACAACTCCAAGAAAGCCATGGACAATCATTCTTGCTGTTGTAACCAAGTGACCAGCCGTGGAACACACAAAGTGTCTCTGTGTTGGAGGAAACAACTGTCTAATACGTCTAAGGCATCAAAACTTACCACAATGACCCATCCAAAAAAGAGATTTCGCCAACGCTTTGTTCAGAAGAATTAATTTAGCTGATGTAATGAACTTATTTATACAAAAATATTTTATAAATGGGAAAAAAATAAAATGACAAAAAAATACAAAATCTTAGAAAAAACTTTTATTAAAAATAGTCTTTTTTGTAATTTAGAAATGAAATAAATGCTTGATTTAAAAACCAATGCAATATTTGTTTTCCTTGTAGATTATTTAATAGCAAATTGTAACAATATAAATATTTAATACCCAAAAGCAGCAAATCATTGGTGGCATGTATTTGCTTTAGTGTATATTAGTCAGTGAATGTAAAAGTCTAACTGGTTAGTACCTGTATAATTGTATTAAAGAAAATAATCTCCCTATATAACAATATATAGGGGGGCGTGGCCTGGCAGCTATCGAGAACGGACATGTCTGTCTTTTCTCCTGGCAGACATCCCATTGTGGAGAGATCCTGACCCATCTGGACCCTATTAGTGGCCACTCACTGCCTGTCCCTTGTCAGCTGCTAGCGGGGGACGCTGCCACGGAATCGGGAGACAGCTTCTCTGTCTCTGTGGATTGCAGCTTCTCTGACTCTGCGGATTGCTGCCTGCTCACCTCCTAGGATCCTCGGCCTCCAGTACTGCCGCGACCTGGAGAGGAAACGCGCAAAGGGCTGTCTCCTGCCAGCCCGGCTTGACTTTGGGAGCCCTCCTCACAGTGCCTGTTCCCGCCCGCTGCTGGATCCCACTCACCTCACCCCTCTCCTGCAGGTAAGTCCTGTCGCGGCCGCGACTTGGATGCGCGACGTGGCCGTCCCCCGGCTCCAGCCTGACAGCGGGAGGGCTGCTCCGTTCGTGGCTGCGGACTCGGTGCGCATGGTCTCCCACAGCCCATCTTCCCTCTCTGCCCCTCAAAATAGGTGGGCTGATATTCCCGCTTGCCAGACCTGCCACCCCAGCACACATAAAGGGCAACTACCTGGCACATACCCAGTTCCTTCCTCCTGCCTCCATCTTGGGCCTCACAGACACTGTGCTACAGCATAAACTCCAGCACTGAAGCCCCAGGGGGTAGTGAATCTAACAGCCTGCTCTTTCTTGTACATACCAAGAGGTTCAACCTATTGAGTTCCTTTTGAAGCTAATATTTGAAGTTACTAAACACCATATTTATCTCTAAGTTCATGAATCATATATCTCCCTATTACTGGCAAGAATTCTCCACCTGGTGGCTAGAGCATGTAACTACCATTCACTACTGGAATTAATTTTGATATATACATAGTGTTTTTCACTTTAATTCATATCACCACAGTGCCTACTTAAAAGCCGCAAGATGACTGACACCCTTTAAATGGGATGGTTCTTTCTTTGATGGCTGCCTAACTATAGGCTTCTGGGGGTCTGTGCTCGCATGTGGCTCATTTACATGACACACCTACGCTAATTTACTCTCTTTGCCCAACTCATTTATTGCCGCCATATATCTCACATTCTCTCAAAATGGGCAAAGACAAGAAAACTACAAACAAAAGAGAAGAATCTCGTCCTAGAAATGAAACACCTCAGTCAGACCTGCGACCTTTCCTCCTGCCAACACCTTCCAAGTCCGGCTACACTCAAGATAACTTAGAATCTTCTTCGGCCCAGTCTAACCCTTCAAGTCCCTCCTCAATTGAAGACCCTTCTCTTCTATCCTCATCTAAAGTCGGCAATGAGATCAAAGAAATACTGGCTTACATTAAAACCTTACCAACTAAACAAGACCTCCAAATTACCATAAGACAAGAAATGGCATCGGTCAAATACAATTTATCTCTACTTTCAGACCGTCTTACGTCCTTAGAAGAGTGTCAAGAATCGACAGATACTACGCTCTCCAAATTTAAGGATATTATATCTTCCCAATCAACTGAACTCCAAGCTTTAAAGTCTAGAATAGACAATCTGGACAACAGGGGTAGACGGAATAACATCCGTATTTGGGGCTTATCGGAAGATGTCCAACCCTCCAACCTTATAGATGCCTTGACGAAGATCTTTAATGAAATCCTCGGCAAAGACCCGAACGATAAAATAGTTTTTGACTGGGCCCATCCAGCTTTACGCCCTCGAGGTTCTTCCTCGGACAGACCAAAAGAAGTCATCTGCTGACTTCACTATTTTACCCAAAAGGAAGATATCATGCACAAAGTCAGACAATTAGACGGAGTGGACTTTAACGGTGACACTATACACATCTTCCAAGACTTATCTTGGCACACCCTACAATTACGGAGAGCGCTACGACCTTTGACAGAAGAACTCCACCAACGCCAGCTCAAATACCGCTGGGGTTTCCCATATCCGGCAAAATTTTATCCCTTCACACCCCGTCTGAACTCCCCTCATTCTGTGCTACCCTGGGCCTCCCTACAATCGAGACACCTGAGTGGAAAGACCCTTTGATCCATTTAGACCTGCCACCTCATCCAGAAAAACACACTTCATGGCAGACAGTTCAACATTCACGACACAGACCGAAGACCACCTCTGTTCATCATGAAGTGGAAGGCACTTGAAAAATGGATATCCACCTGGTCTTATTGTTCCAGTTTACTTCTCTTTATTCTAGGTTTTCGCCCAGACTGAGTGAAGTGAACGTTCAACTTGAAAGGATTTCAACCCTTCATTACCTGAGAAACTTTGTTTCTATTAGGGATTACAATTTAATAATGTTGTTTCTATATGTCTTGATACGGTTTACGCTATTATATTCATTGTTTGCTTATGTTGGGATCTCTACATTTGTTCCAATTATGATTCCATTATCCTACTCTTTCACTTAAATAGATGTGATGTCAATGTTTTCTTATTATTGTTAATATAATTAACAGGGCCGTGTTTAGGCATAGACCCCATGTGGCACTGGATATTCAAATGTGAAGATATAGAACAAATGATATAGTACTTAGTCCTTGTTGTAGATGGAAGATCCTGACGTATGTCCCCTTATATGCAGTTCTCGGGGTCTCCCAACGTTATTCGTTTAATACATGAAAAAGAATAAATACAGCAAAAACTATCTTAGAAGAGCTGGTGGGTATCCTTCAAAATGTCTATATATTATAGATATGGGGAAATGGCGGAATTCTGTTAGTTGGTCAGGTATAGTGGGAGCGTACCCCATCTCACGTTCAAATAACTAAATGTTATCCCCAAAAGGTTTCTTTGTCCCTTCAGCTTATTAGAAATTTTCTTTCTGTATATATGTAGTATTCGCAAAGAGAGGATTGGGTCATGCGTACCCTACTCACGTAGTAAGTATCCTGTGTTCTGCATATAGAGGTTTCTTTTAATTGTCAATGGAGTTTCGTTTGTAGTTTATCTCCATGTAATGGATCCTGAGCTCCGCAGGGACCAGACTGATCCTTTCAGACAGGTAAGTGTCCTGAAAGGCTATTCTGATAAAAGTACCGGAGTCTTGGTTCTGTTCTATCAATTCTCTAATCCGTCAGTTTATTTGGTCTCGAAAACGCCTCAGAATTAGACGAGACTTATTATCACGGTCAAAACAATCAGGTGGCCTTCAATTTCCAGACATTAAGTCTTATTATCATGCCATCCACCTGAACAGAGTACTTGAGTTGACTAAGGGCCTGATTCAGAGCCGCTCGTAAGCGCCTGCTCGTTCGCTCCGAGCGATGTTCGCACAACTGCGCATGTGTATGGGTTGTAATACGCATGCGTGAACTAGTCTTTGCGGTCGGAAATTGTGTGCTCGCAAAATAGCGAATGCCTGCTAATTTGAGTGACAGAATGAGGCGCTTGTGTGTGGTAACAGGGGAAGGTGCTTGAAAACGGGGCGTGGAGATCCGAACGCAGGCGTGCCAAATGGTCAAAAAGGGCGTTTTAAGGGTGTGCATAATTAACAAAGCAGCGTCATCGACCACATCACTTGATTGTTTCTTAGCCTGAACTGTTCGCATGATTGCGGTAGGAAAATCCAACCACAAGCACTGCGAGCAGTTCATACGCCTTTCGATCTACTCGATTAATCTAATAAATAGTGGAGATGACGTAGGATGCGAGCGGCCAGGGGGCGTTTTTTAAAAAATAGCGAGCACATGTTTCGTTCGCTCGTTCAGACATAGAGGCGTCAACAGACCGCAAAGAGCGAGCGCTCTATTTTAAATATCCGTCCCCTTTTTCTGAATGAGCGAGCGCAAACAGTGTCTGGCTCTGAATCAGGTCCTAAGAACAGAGACATTAAGCAATGGGTTGCTCTAGAAGGCTGCTTTATGGAACAACATTCTGAAATTGTGCCATGGTTACCTTCCCTTCCCAAATTTTCTCCACCTCACCCAACAATTTCCTCAACGCTTGCTATTTGGAAGTCTATGAGAAAACTTCCTTCCATCTCCTCTGACTTTGGTCCTCTCACCTCATTCCTATCCAATCCCAAATTCCCACCAGGCCTTAATCCCTCACATTTTTCTGCTTGGACCTCTACAGGCCTCTTTAGAGTGGGCCAACTGGTATCTGTTTCAGGTATTAAACAATTCTCGGAGATTTGTGAAAATTGGGAAATTCCTCAATTGGATTTTTGGAAGTTCCTCCAGGTTCACAATTTCTTAAGTTCTGACAATAACATAGTTCTAGCAAAAAGGGAACTCACACCGTTTGAGAAACTATGTGTCTCCCCTCTCCACCTCTCTCATATGATTTCTGTCCTTTATCGATTATTAATGTCAGAACAAGCACCTTCCCTTCCTCCCTGGACTAAAATATGGGAAAAGGATTTAGGCCTTAGCCTCTCCGATCAAGATTGGCATAATATCTTCATTAAAACACATTCTAGCTCTATCTTTGCAACCATACGAGAAACACAGTATAAGATTCTTATGAGATGGTATAGACACCCCTCTCTTCTGCATGCTATGTTCCCATCCCTTCCTAACATCTGCTGGAGATGCTCCTCAGCTCCTGGTTCTTTGAAACACATCTAGTGGGATTGTGCTCGACTAACGACTTTCTGGTCTGAAGTGGTCACTATCTCCCAAAGCATCACAGGTCACCCTGTGCCTTCAGACCCTGCTTTTTGGCTATTAAACCACTCACCCAATTCGGTTTCCGAATTCAAAAAATCACTACTTAGACATTTAAGCAATGCAGCGCGTTCCGTCATTCCTATTAGGTGGAACTCTGATAAATCCCCTTCTCGTAAAGATTGGTTCCAAAGGATCGATTATTTTATGTCTATGGAGGATATTATAAGCTCCATGTCAGACAAACTTTCAGACTTTAATAATACCTGGCAACCCTGGTTAGAATATAAGTCTTCCATTGATTATAAGACCTATATGACACTTACATAACAAAATACCTAGTTTATAACTTTCAACTATGGTTTACTATCCCTTTCATTTTTGTAAGGATCCCGTTTCTTTCTTTCTTTTTTTTTTCTCTTCCCCTATCTCCCTGTAGTATTAGTTATGTATTTATATTTTGTTTGATGTGAATTTTTTTAAAGATATATTAACAGATTCAATGTTGTTGTTTTTTATGAGAAATGTTTGTATTTCTTTATTTTGTTAAATACTAATAAAAATATAATACATAAAAAAAACAATATATAGAACAAGGCTTTTATATAGAAACATAAATACAGAAAAAAAGAACAAGGTTTTGTTTTACCCAATCAAATTAGTCATACAAAAGATGAAGGGCAATAAATAGGTAATACAATAAAATATATAGGACTTGGGGAAAAAACAATATAAGGTGTTCACCTGAAAAATAAACATGTGCATGGTTAAGTACGGTGTATTGGCTGCAGGGAGAGCACAAACCAAAATTAAGTTGGATTCCTTAGGTGAAATATGCATATATGTTGATACCAGTACTTTGATTGTTGAGTTTTCAGGGTTACCTATAGATTTAGTGGACAGCCTGATTTTCATTGCCCATCATAGGACAATATATCTTACATTTACCTTCTGTCATATCCTTACATACAAGAGTCTCAATTCATGCTTTTTGGAAAAGTGTTTCACAATGCTACCAAATAATAGCCAAAGATCTATGAAAAATAATGATAGTGATGATAATAACTGCAGTGAAAACAGCATAGGTAATGCAGACACCTTCAAGATGACATTCACAATGTAATGTTGATTTAACAGAGTGCTTTATATGTCAGTCTGGCAGACGACTTTCACATGAGCAAACAATCACTAGGGGTCAATTGACCCTCAAGTGTTTTTGTTCAGTTTTAGTTATGGATTTCTTTAAAAATGTATAAAAATTGGTCTGTTTTTGCTTGAATAGTAATATTAACATCAATAACATTAATTTCCAGTCAATATTGACCACCTCAGAGCACCTGAAATCAAAAGGTAGGGACTTAAATGCAATGTCAAATGTGCAAGATCTAGTTTTTAGATCCGAGTTCAGAACTTGCGAGAAGACCCAAGTTGGGACTCAGATCTCCCTGGAACCCCAAAAGTGATCTATGCCGAGACATTTTTCGACTCAAAACCCGAAAGTTTGGGTGTGTTTGTTTTTCAGCAAAACCGAATTGCTCATCTCTAAATGTAACCTGGTGCTGGTGGTGTTTGCAATCGGACTACCACTGATTGTCCCAGGCCATAAGTATTGATGTTGGGTCCATTTATTGTGGTTACTATCTTTTATTAGCTAAACTTCTGTTGCATATTTTTTATGGGACAATAGTTTTATGTGTGGGATCTATTACCAATATGCTTGCAAAATTGTTATTTTCCAGATTATGGGGATTCCTTTGTTTGGAGTAGTGTTTCTCAACTCCAGTATGACCAACAGGTCATGTTTTGTGGATTTCTTTCATCATACATATGTGAGTTAAGCTAGTTTGCTGGGATAGTAAAGAACCCACCGTTGTCCACAAATAGAAATTCTCAAAACATAACCTGTAGGGAAAACAGGTTGAGAACTACTGGTATAGAGAAACATTTTTAAAAAATTAACTAACTTTCAATTTAAAAAAAAAAAAATTTCTCTGTCATTAAATTGTTGAGCAGTGCTCCTCGCAGTGACCAGACATGTAGGAACTTGCTGATTATATCTGTGAATATGACATTATCACTGAACAACAATAGTTCTTTTTTTCTGATTTAAAGGTGCAGATGATAAATCTAAAATAGGTATTAGTGTAGTGATGGCATTTATATAGTATCCGTGGCCGCATCATGAATTACTGAATTAGTGAGAATATCAGATAAATCTCTGTTATTTCCCATCCTATGTATAGTATTACACAGATGCCTACTGGGGTCAGATACAGTAAATATGTGCTCTGGTACCAGGTATGGTTTGTAAGTCAGTTAGTATAAAGGCATCAGTGTAGTGACTTTTAGCACAAATTTACCATGATTACTTGTTTAATTAAATTAGTCACAATTAGAATTTGAATGAGAAACAAAAACAAGGTTGATGGGCTACAATACATCAGTTTGTTTATAACCTGAGGGAATATAATGGTGACCGTCAGCTGAGACCTTTTACTGCTACATCCAGCTATATCTCACAGTAGGAAACTAAGGGGGAGATTTATCAAATCATTGAGAGAGATAAAGTGGAGAGAGATAAAGCACCAACCAATCAGCTCCTAACTATCATTTTTTTTCAAAGAGCCTGTAAAATTACAGTTCAAAGCTGATTGGTTGGTACTTTATCTCTCTCCACTGTATTTCTCTCCAAGTTTGATAAATGTCCCCCTGTGTGCATATTTCCCATAATATAATGTTCAGTCTGTTGTAACAATAGAAACCCTGAATATATCATATATATCAAGGGTTTTAACAAGGTACATGAGGGAAACTTGCCTCAAATGGATAGAAATATTAAAACACAAGGACGTGCACTGAAACTGGAGGTAAGTAGGTTCAAAGGAGGAAAATTGACTTCACAGAAAGGGTAGTGGATATGTGCAATAGCCTCCTATTAGAGGTCGTAGAGGCTAATACAGTAGATCATTTAAACATGCTTGTTGTAGGCATAAATATAGCCTTACAAAGAATAGGGTTAGGTTACGAAACAAAAGTTAAATAAAGGCAAACTAGATGGGCCAAGAGGTTCTTATCTGCAATCAAATTCTATGCTTTTATGTTTCTATGTCGCTTATTGTGGTCATTTTCATTTATTACCTGCATACCAACATAATCTAGTCAATTTATTTATTTTAAAAGGCAATGAAAAATTACAAAATAAATGATAAAAAAGCTAAACAATAAAAATTACTTGTTAATTTAAGGAAACCTGTGTAACAACCTGTGTTAATAATTACTTAAGTTAATGCCTTTCACTGATTAGGCATGTCACATTAAATGTTTGTAATAAGGTCTTATACACATGGGTGTTCATTTTAATCATTTAATGGACACTTTTAAAACTTCCCAGCCTTTAGTCTACAGATGGCCACAAAAGTAATAGCTTTTACTTTTGTTTATGTGTATACACATAATACGCAACATATGAATATTATCGAATGATAGAAAATATTATCCGCCTAATTAAGATCAAATAAAAAAAAGAATTTACAAACCCAGAGTGAACTTTATAAATGCAGTTGTCTGTCAGCAATAATTCAAATATATAAGAAACAGAAAGGCTGGTCTTTGGTCACTCCTATGTTAATTAACTAGCTAATATTATTATTGAAAAATATTTGAAATGTACTGTTTTATTATGTCAAATATTTATAGTATTAAAATTATGTGTACATTACTAGTAATACAATAAATAATGACATAAATCAGGAGATTTACTCTGGATTTGTGATAATATAATTTAATAAATAATTAGGATCAAATTACACATTTTCCACCTATTATTGTTGCCGTTATTACCAAATGGATTGTGCTCATAGGACATTTGCTATAAAAATGTAACTAGTCTGAGGTGGAACATAATTTTTTTTGCAACTGGTTATACTTTTAAATCACATTTATATTTATATGAGAAATTATGTTGCATAATTGCACAAAAAGCAATGTTGTAAGTACACATTTATTAAGCATTTGGAATGAGCAGTTGTAGATGAGCTATTGTTAAATTGAAACATCTATTTAGATTGTAGTTTATTAATGGTGCAACCATCTTCAAAAATAGCTGCATGATAAAGTAAGTTTATTTATTCCTCATGTAGGGTGATCATCAGAGGGATGAAAGTGGACATAGACTTAAAGACATTATATTAAAAGAGAACGTGAGGGATAGTATGTTAGTTTTATCTGAATAGCTTTTATATACACTACTAACTGGGCCTAGTAAGTAAGAGAAGTAAAGATGCAAAATTGAAAATAAGAAGCATGAATATGATGAAATATGTTGTGATTTCAAATAACGTGACATATTTTTCATGTTTCAGATTATATACAAATACAGGGGAATAAAAATTAATGTGACATCAAAGGAGATTAGCTATGTTACCATTCGGAAATTCACTTCATAATATTTAATTACATAATATATTTATTAAGAAGACTTTGTCTTCAGAATAGTAGCAATTTTGCAATCTCGTTCCTCTGGGAAAAGCTCAGTTATATAGACAAATAAATCCCCTGAAAGTTCATGTCTTATGGAGGAATTCTGCTCAGTCATTACAAGGGTTTTGTGTGCTTCAACACTTGATGTTCATTTTTCTTTCTCTTCTACTACTGAATTAAAAACAAGTTTCATCAAAAATAATTACCTGTAAGTATAGAATATTTATTGTCTTTTGTGTATTTTTGCAATTTGTTCTTGTTATGCCAATGATGTAAAAACCCTACATCCTCTCCTCTTTTTTATCCAACTCTACATCTTCCAAGTTTGTCCTTTTAATCATTTAATATTAAGTATTTATGTAAAATCATCCATTGTAGGCCTCCCATTTATCCAACAGCAAATAAAAAACCAGGCGCACTGTTCCCAATCACAAGAAATTGCACTGTTATAAATTAAAAATATAATAATACTTTAATCTAAAGCTGCTGTCAAGGAGCTTTTATCCATTTATCCATCTGTGGTCAGTTATTTTACCTTTTGTGTTTTAATTAATCCTAATGAAAGTAATGTGTTGAATTAATTCAAATACTCATAGTCTTACCCTACTGAAGAAACCATAGAATATATATAGGGAAGGCATATTACCTAGGATTTATTAACCTACAAGGGTAATCACACTTATTAACAGTATTTATATGTAGTCATAGCATTTTCCCTCTAAAGTCAACTAATTACATCATGTAAGAAAATTGTTTATAAGATATAGTATGCTGGATTGTAGACTCCTGTAACCAGATAATAGTCTCACACTCCTAACCTCAGCCATATAAATTGTAATTAATACTGTAAGGAAACAATGATAGTTAAAAGTCTCAGTGAATAGTATGGGTGTCTATTCTTTGTGATATTAATATAAACAGTTATGTCAATCACCACCGATGATAGGTGATTCTAAATAGTGGGTGTGACTTTATGCTAGAATAAAATATCATGCCTAGACTTGTTGTAGCTTCTAGGGCTCATTTCAGATGGCTCTGAATATAGGTGAGGTGCACAGTGAATGTCCTTAATGAGTCACCCCAAACATATTCCTCCTGAATCATAAACATACATAGCACAAAGAGACTTTATATTTCTCTTTCAGTTTCCAACTGCAATTAACTTTTGCTAAGCATTGTACATTTCTCTGGAAACTCACTACATTCTTGCATTTGTTCACAGCAAGAAAGCATTAATACCTGATGCCAAGTACATCCATATCTAATCAATGGGCTTATACTATAGTTTAATAATTTAGCTGGCTCTATATTATATTCTTTGTGAAAGTCATTCACTATGTATCAATATTGGATAAATGCTATATTATCAGTACCACACTTTAATGAGGGACATTTATGAAACTGTTCCACGAGTAAATTACATAAAGTAGATTAGATTTCTAAACTAATATAGAATATAAAATAATAATTTATCTGCAGATTTCTGTGGAAATATTTTATTTAATGTCTTCCAATAGATTAAAGCAAAATTCAAAAAAGGTATGTTGGGGTAATATATATTATAGATATATCACAAATATTAAAGGGAAGTCTACTTTAGGATAATCGAGTGCTCCTCCTCTGAGGTACTGTAGATAAATTAGTCACTGAAAATATAGTCCACAGTTCTTGATAATATTCGTGGTTTCCTTTGATGGAATATTTTCTTAGTATGCTTCCTCCAAAAGAATACATGATGATCCTTTTTCAACACAATAGTGGAAACCCCTTCGGTGTCAGGCAGCACCTCAGAAAATCACAGCAAATCAAAGCAAGGGATCACCCAACATGAAGTATTGTCAAATTTATTTCTCCGCATATCATAAAAGTATCACAAGCAAGATGGCAGCATACCAGAATGAACCTTTTAAGAAAGGCACAGTGTTAAGCATTAAGGGTGATATTGCTACCCCAAAAGCAGTTCACCTTCCCTGTTAAGATGACAGGTCCCTTCAGAGGTTCCAGATTGTGGTAGCTCCCACAGATAACCAACACGTTTCAGCTCAATAGCATTTGTCAAGGTTTACCATCTTGCTTGTAATACTTTTATGATATGCACTTTTATGCTGAATGAGAAATAAATTTGACCCCGCGGTAAAAATCGAAACAATAGAAATGATCACACTGATTCGTGTCATCGTGGCCCTGCCTCCTGCTTAGGGATGTGCAGGCTCGGATAGGTTCGAGTTTGCACATTAAGTTCGGATTTTTCCCTCCAAAAAAACGGAACTAAGAAAGAGGCAAAACGTCATCTTGCATGGATGAACATCATCATTCCTGGACAAAAGTCCAGGAATGATGATGTTCGTCCATGCAAGATGACGTTTTGCCTCTTTCTGAGTTCCATTTTTTTGGAGGGAAAAATCCGAACTCAACGTACAAACTCGAACCTATCCGAGCCTGCACATCCCTACTCCTGCTTCACAATGTCGTTAATCTTGGCATTGTGAAGAGGGGTCAAGGCCATGGTGAAGCGATCGCGCGGTCACCCCCATGCTTTGCCCCCAATGCTGCATCATCGCAGTGCCTTGCCCACTTACTGCGGCAACACACCCTCTGCCATGGAAGCCTGACAGCTCCCTCCCGGAAGGAGGGAACTGAAGGTCGGTAGGTATGTTTCAGTTTCTTGATTTAACTTATGATTCAAATTTTGTATTCACACAGCTCAATATATATAGTTCACTTTGGATTTATTGTTTTGGTGATATTAAGAGTTCTTATTTTTACCACTATTACAAGGGCTGATTGAAAGGTAATGAGATTGCCTCCGTTTTTCTGTCCCATAGGTAGACGTGGCAATGCTATGCTGCTTATTGTGAAGCTCATACATCGATGTGTCTGAAACTGTGGCTAGACTGCTGTAGTCTTCTTTGTTTGGTCACAGCGAGTGGAAGATCTTTGTACGTTTTGTCATGGTGGATGAGGAAGACGTGTCTGTGAGATTACGTCAGAGATGTGTGATTGAATTTTGTGTTAAAAGCGGAAATGAAACTCATGAAATGTTACGCAAACATACAGTGGAGAAACAATTAGCAGTGCTGCAGTATTCCGGTGGTGGAAGCACTTCATAGAGGGTAATACGCGAGTGACTGTTGAAGCGCGTTCTGACAAAGGAACTGAAAATGCTTTGTGTGTGTGCCAGGTGGGTACCTTTAATATATCTTTAATAAATAGAAATATAGCTTTTGCAGAAGCTAGATATTAATGACATTTTTTCAAATGTATTCTAGTTCATTTATTTTTTTCAATAAATCACAAAAATCCATAGATAATTTCTTTACTTTTATTTAAGCGTATGTAATTATTACTTGTTAGACTGTAACATATATAGGAGCTCTTGCTGAGTTGGTTATTAATTATATTTAATTCTAAATGCTCATCTTCCTGCTTTCCCCAGATCTTAGACAGTGAACCATTACACCATGCCACTTCAGCTACTGCTCTAACAACATCTCTAACTGAGGATAGCTTGAGAGATGAGTCCACTAAGCTGGAGAACAAAATTGCTCAGATACTCGGTGACTCTCGAGGAAAAGGCAGATTGATCTATGTGACCGACTTAATGAACAAGAGTTCATGCAGAAAGAGGCCACGGCTTTTACATGCTCATATTAAAATGTATCTCTATGTTGATATCAAATCCACGAAAACCATACTTGCTTTTATAAACAAGTGATCAGTCGTGGAACTCACAAAGGCTCTCTGTAGTGGAGGAAACAACTGTCTGATACATGTGAGGCATCAAAACTTACCACAATGACTCATCCAAAAAAAGATTTCACCAATGCTTTTTTCAGGAGCAGGAGCTTTGTTCATGTAATGGACTTAATTATACATATATATTTTTTAAGTGGAAAAATATAAAATGACAAAAAAATACAAATTCTTAAAAAAAAAACAGTTATAAAAAATAGACTTTTTTGTAATTTAGAAATTAAATAAATGCATGATTTAAAAACCAATGAGATATTTGTCTTTCTTGTAAAATATTTACTAGAAAAGTGCAACAGTATAAATACATAGCACCCAAAAGCAGCCAATCACTGGCTGCATGAATTGCTTTAGTGTACAGTATATTAGTCAATGAATGCAAAAGTCTAACTGGTTAATTCCTGTATAATTTCACTAAAGAGAATAATCTCCTTAATCTAATATAACAATTCACTGAATAAATAGTTTATTTTTCTGTCTAACATGTATGAGGCATCAAAACGTAGCACAAAGACTAATCCAAAAAAGATAAACAGTCGAGTCACATTATTATGAACACCAGCTAATAGCCAGAGTAACCGCCATGTGCAGCATGGACAGCAGCTAGACGGGCTGAAAGTGACTCAGTAAGGTGCTGGTAGGTTGGCACAGGTATTTGGAGCCATGCTGACTGCAGTACATCCCACAGCTGCTGGAGGGTGCGTGGTGGAATATCCATAGAGCAAACACAACAAACAAGGTGGTCCCACAGATGCTCAATTGGGTTCAAGTCCAGGGAATTAGGGGGCTAGGGAAGTACTTGGAGGTCTTGGTTGTGCTCATCCAACCACTGTCAGACATTTCTAGCTGTGTGACATGTCGCATTGTCTTACTGGAAGATCCCATCTGCTTCAGGAAAGACAATCAGCATGTATGGATGTATGAGTTCTGCAAGGATGGATTCATATCCAAATCGATTGAGGGTGCCTTCCACATGGATGGGATGGCCCAGAGAATGCCATGAAAACATTCCCCAGACCATAACGCTGCCACCATCAGCTTGTGGCTTCCAGCAGTGGTTGCAGAGTGTTTGTTCTCTGTTGTTTCTCGCCAGACAGGCCAAAGTCCATCCGTTTGATGAAGCAGAAAACGTGACTCATCGGAGAAGGCAACCATTTGCCAATCAACAGAGGTCCAATTCCGAAAACAGGCATGAATATTGAAGCCTTTTCCACCGATGAACCTTCATTAGCATAGGTGCAGTGACCATCCATTTGCTTTGGAGCCCCATATGTTTCAGGGTTTGCTGAACTGTTATTTTAGACACACGTCTGATGGCTCCCAGGTTCATTTTGATGGTGAGCTGCTCCACTGTAGTGTGTTGATCTGCCCTCACGCACCTTTGTAGCTAATGTTCACCTCTCACATCAATGGCACGTGGTGCTCAGCAGTTTCAACATTGGTTATTCGCAATGGTGCTATTTGTCGAGTCACGATACATCTTCACCACAGCAGCACACGAACAGTTCACAAATTCTGCTGTTTCAGAAATACTGCCACATATTTGTGCAGACAGCCTATTGCACACCTTATATACCCACCAAGCCAGCGCACGGCACGTGACATACTTCATGGGCTACCCACTGCCGACGTCAAATGTAGAAGGTGGTCATAATAATGTGACTCGCTGTGTATTTCTCCAATGCTTTCCTCAGGAGCAGGAATTTTGCTGATGTAATAAACTTATTTATACATATATATTTTATAAAAGAAAAACATAAAATGTCAAAAAATACAACTTAAAAATGATATATATATTTTTTTTAGAAATTAAATAAATGCATGATTTAACCACTTGCCTGGCACAGTCGTATCTGATACGACCAGTCAGAAACACACAGTGGGCGGCTTGCTGGAAGTTAACTTCCAGCAGCCACCCATATCAGAGGGACCTGCTGGTCCCTCTACACCTGCGCCTCCTCCACATTTGTGTCCCGATCACTGCTGGCCACAGTGATCGGGCACCGGCATCACCCCCCTAGAAGCAGCAGCCATGGCTCATGTAGCCACTTCAGTAAGAGGCAGTAGCGACTGGTAGCCACCGCTGCTGCTATGTAACTGGGATGCTAGCGGGACACCCTCCCGCTGCAACTCCGGAACCCAGTGACCAGTGAGATCACTGTGTAGAAGCAGCAGCAGCTGCTCTGGTAGCCGCCGCTGCTGCAATGTATCCAGGCTGCTAGCGGGACACCCTCCCGCTGTGGCTCCGGAACACAGTGATCAGTGAGATCACTGTATATGAGGAGCAGCAGCAGCGGCTCTGGTAGCCGCCGCCGCCGCTATGTATCCCGGCGGCCCCTCCCACTCCTTTCTGGCCTCAACCCCGCCTCCCCAAGTCCCCATGTGTCCCGATCACTGCTGGCCACAGTGATCGGGCAAGATATATACAGTGGATACAACAGCAAAATATATACAGTAATAAAATATATATATATGTATATATATAAATATATATGTATATATATATGTGCGTGTATATATATATATATATATATATATATATGTGTGTGTGTATACATGTGTGTGTGTATATATATATATTTATGTATATATGTATGTATATATGTATATAGATGTACATGTATGTATATCTATATATATATGTGTATATGTATTTATATATATATATACCCACACATATGTGTGTGTAAGCAGGAGCAGTTTATATATATATATATCTGGATAGATATCGCAGAGCCTCTGATTAGGAATTGCAACAGACCATCGATGGTTTGCAAACATCGATGGTCTGACTGAAAACAAGTGGTTTGCCATTGCTGGTGGCCATCAATGTTGCACCATCGATGGCAACCCTCAATCGTTGTTTTGGAAACACCAGCAGTTGTGGTCTACACAGGTCTTGACCAATCGCTAAACAATTGATGGATTCTAACAATGGTTGAACCATCGATGGTACAGCTGTCAATGGCCATCACTACAGTATAACATAAAAATTGCTATTTTTATGGTATACTGGGTTTTAAAAAAAATATATATTTCAAATAAAATAGTGATGGATACGTTTAAAATGATGTTCTTGACCTAATTCAATCATAAAAGGAACCAACAATTTTGGAGAGGTTTTTGGAAAAAGAATTTGTCAGTTAAGTGGTTAAAAACCAATGAGGTTGTTTGCTTTTCTTAGTGATTATTTATTAGCGAATTGCAATAGCAAAAATACACAGTACTCATAAGCAGCCAATCGCTAGTTGCAAGCAGGGGAGTATTTATAATGGGTGCAGGGTGTGTGGTGCAAATGGGCCCCTGGGTCCAGGGGGTGCCCACACCGCACACACTGCACCCATATGTTTTAATACTCAAAGTCTTGCGTCAGGCTATAGAGCTTGACAAAACACCTGAAAAATGGCCGCCGCAGTCATTTTCCCACCGTTTTGCACATGCACACTAGGTAAATCACCGGAAAAATGGTGCAGCGGCCTGCACATGTGTAGTAGACTCGGGGCACAGACTAGCGCCCAGAGTTTACTGCTGCAATGATGCATACGGTCGCCGGGGAGAGAAGAGGGGGGCCTGGATGGGGAATGCACACGGACTCCCTCCTTTCTTAAGACACCTCTGGTTACATATATCTGCTTTAGTGCATGTTAGTCAATACATGCAAAGGTCTGGCTGGTAGGCAAGCATAGTTGCACTTTTCTTCTTTATTAGTACCTGTATAATTGCTCTAAATAGAATAATCTTAATATAATGTAAATTCACTGAATAAACAATTTATTTCTCTAGAGTACACCTTCTACTGATATAATTAAATTGTCGAGCAGTGCTCCTTACAGTGACAAGAAATGTAAGCACTTGCTGATTATATCTGTATATATGACATTATCAATTAAAAAACATAATTACTTTCTTTTTGATTTACAGGTCCCCAGATGAAAAGTCTAAACTGGGCATCAGTGTAGTAATAGCATTTATATGGTATGTGTGGCCTAATAATTAATTACTGATTTTAGTGAGAATATCAAACAAACCTTAATTATTTCTCATCTTAGGTATAGTATTAAACAGATTCCTTCTTGTTAGAAACAGTACATATGTGTTCTGGCACCAGGTATGAATGCTATGTCAGTTAGTACAAAGGCAGGAGTGTAGTGACTTTTAGCAGTAATTTACAATGATTACCAGAAATTAGTCACAATTAGAATTTGAAAGTGAAAAAAAACAAGCTTGATGGCCTACAATATATCAATTTGTTTATGGCCTTCGGGAATTACAGTAATTACAGTATATGGTGACCCCCAGCTGAGACATTTCACTACTACATCCAGCTACATCCCAGAGTTATCTGGCAGGAGGCTAAGTGGATATTTCCCATAATATAATGTTCAGTCTCTTGTAGTGTGTCACTTTTCATGGTAACTTTTATTGAATACCTCGGTTTCCTACATACATGCTACTCAATTAGTTTTAAGAAAAATACTTGCTTATTTAAGAAAACCTAGGTAATATCTTGTGTAGATAACAATTTATTGTCTTTTTAACAGAGCAGACATGTCACATTAGATGCATGTAATAAAGTCTTACATACATAAGAGTTCATTTAAGTATTTAATGGGCATTCTTAAAGATTTACAGGCCTTTAGTCATTGGGGGCACAATACTTATGATTAATGTATAATTGATAAAAATAACATCAACTCAAGTTCAATCAAATAAAAAAGAATTTACAAAACTAGGGTTAACTTTGTGCAGCTGTGCAATAATTCAAATACATAAGAAGCAGAAAGGTTGCATTTTAGTTACTCCAATGTTTATTAACTAGCTAATATTGTTGTTGGAAAATATTTATAATTTGTTGTAATATTTAAACTATTTTTAAATAGTATTGACTATGTGTACATAAAAATTCATACAAGAAATAATGACATGAATTAGATATTTACTTTGGATTTGCAGGAATTTACTAAATAAATAAATAAGATCAAATTTAAAAAATGAACAGTCTTCTGAAATGAACCATGTTTATATTTGTTAAAAAAGAGAAAAACTGATTTTAATAAGAGGCTCGGATAGGTTCGAGTTTGCACATTGAGTTCGGATTTTTCCCTCCAAAAAAACGGAACTCAGAAAGAGGCAAAACGTCATCTTGCATGGACGAACATCATCATTCCTGGACAAAAGTCCAGGAATGATGATGTTCGTCCATGCAAGATGACGTTTTGCCTCTTTCTGAGTTCCATTTTATTGGAGGGAAAAATCCGAACTCAACGTGCAAACTCGAACCTATCCGAACCTGCACATCCCTACTCCTGCTTCACAATGTCGTTAATCTTGGCATTGTGAAGAGGGGTCAAGGCCATGGTGAAGCGATCGCGCGGTCACCCCCATGCTTTGCCCCCAATGCTGCATCATCGCAGTGCCTTGCCCACTTACTGCGGCAACACACCCTCTGCCATGGAAGCATGACAGCTCCCTCCCGGAAGGAGGGAACGGAAGGTCGGTAGGTATGTTTCAGTTTCTTGATTTAACTTATGATTAAAATTTTGTATTCATACAGCTCAATATATATAGTTCACTTTGGATTTATTGTTTTGGTGATATTAAGAGTTCTTATTTTTACCACTATTACAAGGGCTGATTGAAAGGTAATGAGATTGCCTCCATTTTTCTGTCCCATAGGTAGACGTGGCAATGCTATGCTGCTTATTGTGAAGCTCATACATCGATGTGTCTGAAACTGCGGTTAGACTGCTGTAGTCTTCTTTGTTTGGTCACAGCGATTGGAAGATCTTTGTACGTTTTGTCATGGAGGATGAGGAAGACGTGTCTGTGAGATTACGTCAGAGCTGTGTGATTGAATTTTGTGTTAAAAGCGGAAATGAAACTCATGAAATGTTACGCAAACATACAGTGGAGAAACAATTAGCAGTGCTGCAGTATTCCGGTGGTGGAAGCACTTCATAGAGGGTAATACGCGAGTGACTGTTGAAGCGCGTTCTGACAAAGGAACTGAAAATGCTTTGTGTGTGTGCCAGGTGGGTACCTTTAATATATCTTTAATAAATAGAAATATAGCTTTTGCAGAAGCTAGATATTAATGACATTTTTTCAAATGTATTCTAGTTCACTTATTTTTTTCAATAAATCACAAAAATCCATAGATAATTTCTTTACTTTTATTTAAGCGTATGTAATTATTACTTGTTAGACTGTAACATATATAGGAGCTCTTGCTGAGTTGGTTATTAATTATATTTAATTCTAAATGCTCATCTTCCTGCTTTCCCCAGATCTTAGACAGTGAACCATTACACCATGCCACTTCAGCTACTGCTCTAACAACATCTCTAACTGAGGATAGCTTGAGAGATGAGTCCACTAAGCTGGAGAACAAAATTGCTCAGATACTCGGTGACTCTCGAGGAAAAGGCAGATTGATCTATGTGACCGACTTAATGAACAAGAGTTCATGCAGAAAGAGGCCACGGCTTTTACATGCTCATATTAAAATGTATCTCTATGTTGATATCAAATCCACGAAAACCATACTTGCTTTTATAAACAAGTGATCAGTCGTGGAACTCACAAAGGCTCTCTGTAGTGGAGGAAACAACTGTCTGATACATGTGAGGCATCAAAACTTACCACAATGACTCATCCAAAAAAAGATTTCACCAATGCTTTTTTCAGAAGCAGGAGCTTTGTTCATGTAATGGACTTAATTATACATATATATTTTTTAAGTGGAAAAATATAAAATGACAAAAAAATACAAATTCTTAAAAAAAAAACAGTTATAAAAAATAGACTTTTTTGTAATTTAGAAATTAAATAAATGCATGATTTAAAAACCAATGAGATATTTGTCTTTCTTGTAAAATATTTACTAGAAAAGTGCAACAGTATAAATACATAGCACCCAAAAGCAGCCAATCACTGGCTGCATGAATTGCTTTAGTGTACAGTATATTAGTCAATGAATGCAAAAGTCTAACTGGTTAATTCCTGTATAATTTCACTAAAGAGAATAATCTCCTTAATCTAATATAACAATTCACTGAATAAATAGTTTATTTTTCTGTCTAACATGTATGAGGCATCAAAACGTAGCACAAAGACTAATCCAAAAAAGATAAACAGTCGAGTCACATTATTATGAACACCAGCTAATAGCCAGAGTAACCGCCATGTGCAGCATGGACAGCAGCTAGACGGGCTGAAAGTGACTCAGTAAGGTGCTGGTAGGTTGGCACAGGTATTTGGAGCCATGCTGACTGCAGTACATCCCACAGCTGCTGGAGGGTGCGTGGTGGAATATCCATAGAGCAAACACAACAAACAAGGTGGTCCCACAGATGCTCAATTGGGTTCAAGTCCAGGGAATTAGGGGGCTATCAGCATGTATGGATGTATGAGTTCTGCAAGGATGGATTCATATCCAAATCGATTGAGGGTGCCTTCCACATGGATGGGATGGCCCAGAGAATGCCATGAAAACATTCCCCAGACCATAACGCTGCCACCATCAGCTTGTGGCTTCCAGCAGTGGTTGCAGGGTGTTTGTTCTCTGTTGTTTCTCGCCAGACAGGCCAAAGTCCATCCGTTTGATGAAGCAGAAAACGTGACTCATCGGAGAAGGCAACCATTTGCCAATCAACAGAGGTCCAATTCCGAAAACAGGCGTGAATATTGAAGCCTTCTCCACCGATGAACCTTCATTAGCATAGGTGCAGTGACCATCCATTTGCTTTGGAGCCCCATATGTTTCAGGGTTTGCTGAACTGTTATTTTAGACACACGTCTGATGGCTCCCAGGTTCATTTTGATGGTGAGCTGCTCCACTGTAGTGTGTTGATCTGCCCTCACGCACCTTTGTAGCTAATGTTCACCTCTCACATCAATGGCACGTGGTGCTCAGCAGTTTCAACATTGGTTATTCGCAATGGTGCTATTTGTCGAGTCACGATACATCTTCACCACAGCAGCACACGAACAGTTCACAAATTCTGCTGTTTCAGAAATACTGCCACATATTTGTGCAGACAGCCTATTGCACACCTTATATACCCACCAAGCCAGCGCACGGCACGTGACATACTTCATGGGCTACCCACTGCCGACGTCAAATGTAGAAGGTGGTCATAATAATGTGACTCGCTGTGTATTTCTCCAATGCTTTCCTCAGGAGCAGGAATTTTGCTGATGTAATAAACTTATTTATACATATATATTTTATAAAAGAAAAACATAAAATGTCAAAAAATACAACTTAAAAATGATATATATATTTTTTTTAGAAATTAAATAAATGCATGATTTAACCACTTGCCTGGCACAGTCGTATCTGATACGACCAGTCAGAAACACACAGTGGGCGGCTTGCTGGAAGTTAACTTCCAGCAGCCACCCATATCAGAGGGACCTGCTGGTCCCTCTACACCTGCGCCTCCTCCACATTTGTGTCCCGATCACTGCTGGCCACAGTGATCGGGCACCGGCATCACCCCCCTAGAAGCAGCAGCCATGGCTCATGTAGCCACTTCAGTAAGAGGCAGTAGCGACTGGTAGCCACCGCTGCTGCTATGTAACTGGGATGCTAGCGGGACACCCTCCCGCTGCAACTCCGGAACCCAGTGACCAGTGAGATCACTGTGTAGAAGCAGCAGCAGCTGCTCTGGTAGCCGCCGCTGCTGCAATGTATCCAGGCTGCTAGCGGGACACCCTCCCGCTGTGGCTCCGGAACACAGTGATCAGTGAGATCACTGTATATGAGGAGCAGCAGCAGCGGCTCTGGTAGCCGCCGCCGCCGCTATGTATCCCGGCGGCCCCTCCCACTCCTTTCTGGCCTCAACCCCGCCTCCCCAAGTCCCCATGTGTCCCGATCACTGCTGGCCACAGTGATCAGGCAAGATATATACAGTGGATACAACAGCAAAATATATACAGTAATAAAATATATATATATGTATATATATATGTATATGTATATATATATGTGCGTATATATATATATGTATATATATATATATATATATATGTGTGTGTGTATACATGTGTGTGTGTATATATATATATATTTATGTATATATGTATGTATATAGGTATATAGATGTACATGTATGTATATCTACATATATATGTGTATATGTATTTATATATATATATATATATACCCACACATATGTGTGTATATAAAATATATATATATATATACACACACACATATGTGTGTGTAAGCAGGAGCAGTTTATATATATATATATCTGGATAGATATCGCAGAGCCTCTGATTAGGGATTGCAACCGACCATCGATGGTTTGCAAACATCGATGGTCTGACTGAAAACAAGTGGTTAGCCATTGCTGGTGGCCATCAATGTTGCACCATCGATGGCAACCCTCAATCGTTGTTTAGGAAACACCAGCAGTTGTGGTCTACACAGGTCTTGACCAATCGCTAAACAATTGATGGATTCTAACAATGGTTGAACCATCGATGGTACAGCTGTCAATGGCCATCACTACAGTATAACATAAAAATTGCTATTTTTATGGTATACTGGGTTTTAAAAAAAATATATTTTTCAAATAAAATAGTGATGGATACGTTTAAAATGATGTTCTTGACCTAATTCAATCATAAAAGGAACCAACAATTTTGGAGAGGTTTTTGGAAAAAGAATTTGTCAGTTAAGTGGTTAAAAACCAATGAGGTTGTTTGCTTTTCTTAGTGATTATTTATTAGCGAATTGCAATAGCAAAAATACACAGTACTCATAAGCAGCCAATCGCTAGTTGCAAGCAGGGGAGTATTTATAATGGGTGCAGGGTGTGTGGTGCAAATGGGCCCCTGGGTCCAGGGGGTGCCCACACCGCACACACTGCACCCATATGTTTTAATACTCAAAGTCTTGCGTCAGGCTATAGAGCTTGACAAAACACCTGAAAAATGGCCGCCGCAGTCATTTTCCCACCGTTTTGCACATGCACACTAGGTAAATCACCGAAAAAATGGTGCAGCGGCCTGCACATGTGTAGTAGACTCGGGGCACAGACTAGCGCCCAGAGTTTACTGCTGCAATGATGCATACGGTCGCCGGGGAGAGAAGAGGGGGGCCTGGATGGGGAATGCACACGGACTCCCTCCTTTCTTAAGACACCTCTGGTTACATATATCTGCTTTAGTGCATGTTAGTCAATACATGCAAAGGTCTGGCTGGTAGGCAAGCATAGTTGCACTTTTCTTCTTTATTAGTACCTGTATAATTGCTCTAAATAGAATAATCTTAATATAATGTAAATTCACTGAATAAACAATTTATTTCTCTAGAGTACACCTTCTACTGATATAATTAAATTGTCGAGCAGTGCTCCTTACAGTGACAAGAAATGTAAGCACTTGCTGATTATATCTGTATATATGACATTATCAATTAAAAAACATAATTACTTTCTTTTTGATTTACAGGTCCCCAGATGAAAAGTCTAAACTGGGCATCAGTGTAGTAATAGCATTTATATGGTATGTGTGGCCTAATAATTAATTACTGATTTTAGTGAGAATATCAAACAAACCTTAATTATTTCTCATCTTAGGTATAGTATTAAACAGATTCCTTCTTGTTAGAAACAGTACATATGTGTTCTGGCACCAGGTATGAATGCTATGTCAGTTAGTACAAAGGCAGGAGTGTAGTGACTTTTAGCAGTAATTTACAATGATTACCAGAAATTAGTCACAATTAGAATTTGAAAGTGAAAAAAAAACAAGCTTGATGGCCTACAATATATCAATTTGTTTATGGCCTTCGGGAATTACAGTAATTACAGTATATGGTGACCCCCAGCTGAGACATTTCACTACTACATCCAGCTACATCCCAGAGTTATCTGGCAGGAGGCTAAGTGGATATTTCCCATAATATAATGTTCAGTCTTTTGTAGTGTGTCACTTTTCATGGTAACTTTTATTGAATACCTCGGTTTCCTACATACATGCTACTCAATTAGTTTTAAGAAAAATACTTGCTTATTTAAGAAAACCTAGGTAATATCTTGTGTAGATAACAATTTATTGTCTTTTTAACAGAGCAGACATGTCACATTAGATGCATGTAATAAAGTCTTACATACATAAGAGTTCATTTAAGTATTTAATGGGCATTCTTAAAGATTTACAGGCCTTTAGTCATTGGGGGCACAATACTTATGATTAATGTATAATTGATAAAAATAACATCAACTCAAGTTCAATCAAATAAAAAAGAATTTACAAAACTAGGGTTAACTTTGTGCAGCTGTGCAATAATTCAAATACATAAGAAGCAGAAAGGCTGCATTTTAGTTACTCCAATGTTTATTAACTAGCTAATATTGTTGTTGGAAAATATTTATAATTTGTTGTAATATTTAAACTATTTTTAAATAGTATTGACTATGTGTACATAAAAATTCATACAAGAAATAATGATATGAATTAGATATTTACTTTGGATTTGCAGGAATTTACTAAATAAATAAATAAGATCAAATTTAAAAAATGAACAGTCTTCTGAAATGAACCATGTTTATATTTGTTAAAAAAGAGAAAAACTGATTTTAATAATGAGATAAAGAATTACTCTTTTATTTAGCTGTTTATTAATAGATTCATGTATTTGAGTTATCTTACATCATCTTAATTCTCATTTGCTCTTGACTTTAGACACTTTTGAAAATAGCCTTTTAGTCCTATTAAAACTTATATAGAAATTGGTCACATTTTAATTTCTGACAAAGGTGAAAGACATTACAAATACTAAATGAGATGAAGATACAAAATTGAACATAAAAAGCATAATTGCAATAAAATATTTTCTTACTTAAAACAAATATTGTTCATGTTTTAGATAGAGTTGCCTTTTATGCAATTCAAGCATAAGAATATTTACAAATAAAGGTGACTTGAAATAAATATTATATCAAAGAAATTAAGCAATAACATCATTGATGTATTTATTTCATGATTAATAATTGTATGTATATGTTTGTCTTTACAATATTATCAATGTTCATAAGAACTTACCAAAATTAACTACTTGTTTGTTTCGAAAATAAACATCCTAAAAGATCATGTTTCATTGAAGAACATCATGTCTTATAGAAGAACACCACTGAACAATTATAGTGGTTTTGTGTGCTTAAACACTTGCTGTCCATTTTGTGAACTGTCCATCCTTCCCTCCCTACTGTTTTTGTTAATGTATGGAAACAAGTATCTTCACAAATAATTATCTGTACATTTAGAATAGAAATGGTATTTTGACTCATTTTGTCAAGCATGAAAAAACCCCACTTCCTCTCCTCTATGTTTTTCAACTCAATTATCTGACCTTTTCTTCACTTATTAATTATTTTGTTACATTATATCATTTTTTTAGAGATACATCCGTCTTTACTGCTATATTTTATCATTTTGAGTAATATTTATTATTAAATGAAAGTAATGTTTTCAACTATAGTAAAATCTAATGTGTTAAAAAAAACTATTGCATCTTGTATGAAAACAGTTCTAGAGATATGCTTGTTTAGAAACTCATGTTACCAGGTAATAGTCTCAGACTCTTAATCTACAGCCATAGAAATTTGAAATGATACTTTAAAGAAACATTGAAACAGTCTCAGCAGAGAAGTCTAACCATTGAGATGTGATCATAACATAAACAGTTTTGCCAATTTACCACGGACAATAGGTGGTTCTTGAAGGCGTGTGTGTCTTTATGCTAGAATAAAATATCATGCCTAGGGACGTTGTAACTTCTTTGGCACCTGCCAGAGGGTTGTGAATACAGGTGGGTGTAGAAAAGAAACTATTCAGCAGGAGACTCCAGTAATATTCCTCCCAAACCATAAACAAACATTGTAACACAAAATACTTTACATCTTTCAGTATCCCATTGTAATTCATTTCTGCAAAGCACTGTACATTTCTGCAAAAACTCACTACATAGTTAGAAGCACCTGAGGCCAAAATACACCCATAACTAATCAATAGGCTCTAGATTAAAATACTTGTTTTGCTGGATCTCTATTATGTCTAAAAGTCATTCATTGTGTGGCCACACATATTGCATTAATGCAATATTATCAATACTACATTATAATATGGGACAGCTTAGGAAACTGTTTGGAAAAGTGTCCCATAGGCAACTGTTCTAGAGAGTAACAGAATAATTTATGTACAGTTATCATTGGAAATGCTTTATTAAATGTCTCTGAATTAATTGTTTTTAAACATCTCTTAGGGGTATATTTACTAATGGTCAGTTTTAATAAATTTTGATCAATTTAAAAATCATTGAAAATCATTCAAAATTTAACAATATCAATGTTGTGTTTCTTGGACTAAATCAAACATTTAGTAGCATGTAATTATTATTTTTTTAATATTAGTAAATGTGTAATTTATCCCCAGAAACACATCAATGTTGATTGATCAAGATCGACCTTTATTAAATATACCCTTAGTTTGCACTACAATCAGTACCAAATGCTCTGTAACATTTCATCCTTTCTTCCATTAATGTTGGTGTGATACAAATTATTGATATTTCGCAAATATAATTTATAGTCAGTATCAAACAGAAAGTTTACTTTTGCGCAATGTGCACATATATTTTTACTAATAGTAAATTGTCCACTATGACAGATTAAAGAAGTATTATAATACATTAGTTAATGAAAATGAATGTGACCAAAGTACATCTGTATTCTAAATATTATAACTATTCTCAAACTTTACATTTACAGAATTTAGACATATGTTTTAATAAATTGAACCATGGACATGAAAATAATATATTTAAATATAAATATAGGTATATACAAATATTTTCATATTCCTTATTAAAAGTACCACACGCCACATGTCATGGAATGTAAAATGATGGACAAAATTTATACCAATACCCTTCAAAAAAACCACAAAAAAGTATTAAATCTTATATAATACAAGTAACACATAATTCAAAGAGATAGTCATTTCTGCCAACAAACTAATTGAGATAGTCTAGCAAGTAATTTGCCTCAGTTAACAAAATTTTTTTTTTTTAAAAGGGTTTTTTTGTGCAATTTCTCAAAATGTTCTTACATTTTTGAATTTGACTATCAGTTATAATAATGTTATACTTCATTTCAGGCCAGTTAAGAACACTTTATTTTCTTAATGTAACAGGTACATCATAGCTGGTTTTAAATAGAGGTTTATGTAATATTACATTTACATGTGATTGCAAAGGGTGGGGCACAGCTAGGATCAGTATAAAAAAGGACCAGGAGGCCCAGTAACTCTAATCTACACTTCTTATTTGGTGACAGACGATTCAAAGCACAACAGTGACTATGGGTACTCAGTCTGGTACCAGCCCAGAGATGGTAAGTTATAATTTTTCCTCTGTGAAATATAATCTTCCTTATTTCTGTATGTAGCTTAGTAGTTTTATGACGTATCTGTCAAAATATATTGGGTTTAGTTTCTTGATTTACATTTTGTATTCAAACAGTTCAATATATTTTTAGTTACCAGTATTTTGGGTTAATTATTTTAGTAAATTAAAAAATAGAAACATAGTAGCAACATAACTTTTTGAGAAGATAGGTATCAATGTATCTTTTTTAAAGACCTATGAGTTAATTTATTAAATTAAATCCTCATAACTCCACAGTTCATTTCTTCTATTTTATGAAAGCATATGTCATTATTTAGTATGTGGATGCTAGGGAAATACAGTTAGGTGCTTGTTTTGTTTAAAATACACCAAATGTTACTTCATGTACTGTACCAACAAAAAAAAGAATGCAGAAGTCTGTATGCATGTTTAGTTACATCTGATACTTGCACTTCCTTGAACTTGAAAAGTCAGAATGGGAAAAGAGAAGGAGTGCATTTATGTCACATAGTCAAATTTGCACAGAGAGGCAGTTACACCTGTCAGTAGCTGCATAACTTATTGGTGCCCTTGGCCTGGAGCAAACTCACACTGCAAATGGTGACTGGTTTCTGCATAAGCAAACTGTTTTGGATTGTTTGATTGTTTATTCACCTCTAATGCCAGTAGTTCTTTATTCATTGATAGTGCCTATATTTTATGATTTTATGGGTATATGAGTATTACAGAATTAATTAATTACTACTTTCATTTGTACACAGAGTAGGAAGATTATATCAGCTATAGTGTAGCAGTTTTTTTTTAACTCAAACTTAACAGTGAATGTGCTTATGCTATCTGAACAAATGTTAAAAATTGTTCTTGTGCTTATAACTTGGTTGGATGTAAGTGTATCTGATGTATATGCTACTGGTTAAATTCTGGTTTCATTCTCAAATACCACTAACTAAACATTTGGTCATGAATGTATTATTTTTATGTACATCTTTATAGGGTTTTTTTGGATGTATACTATATGTAAATCTAAATTTTTCTAAAATGTCAAACATCTATTATAATATTTGAATCTGTTCATGGATTTATGCTTTACATTTACTGGACTTTGAATAGTTTACTATAGATATCTTTTACTTTTATATTTGAAATCTGTCCTACTCCCAAAATATTTAATTCTAAAATAAACTTCATTCTTTCTACAGATATTAGACAGTGAACCGTTACACCGGGCTATCTCAGATACTGCTCCAGAAACATCTCTGACTGAGGATAGCATGACAGAGGAGCCCACTCAGCTGGAGAACACATTCACAGAGATACCTGGTGGCACTCAAGGAGAAGGCAGGTTGATCTGTGTGACCGACTTAATGAACAGGAGTACATGCAGGAATCGGCCAAGACTTTTGTCTACTCATATTAAAATGTATGTCTATGTTGATTTGAAATCCAAAAAAGCCTTAGGCAATCATACTTACTATTGTAACCAAGTGACCAGCCAAGGAACAGACAGAGGCTCTCTGTGGTGGAGGAAACAACTGTCTAACACGTATGAGGCAGCAAAACATACCACAAAGACTCATCCAAAAAAAAGATTTCTCCAACGCTTTGTTCAGGAGCAGGAATTTTGTTGATGTATTTAATTTATGTATACATATATATTTTAGAAATGAAAAAAAAAAAAATGAAAAAAAAAAATTCTTTAAGAAAAATAATCTGTTTTAATCTGTTTTAAAAATAAGCTTTTTTTTGTAGTTTAGAGTTGAAATAAATATATGATTTAAAAACCAATCAGATATTTTCTTTGGTTGTAGTATATTTACTAGCAAAGTGTGACAGTAAAAATACTCCAATCGTAGCTAATTACTAGTTGCCTTTAACTGCTTTAGTGTATGTTTGGGGATAGGTATGAAATACCGCTCGACGCATGTCTAATCCAGATGCTGGAAGACCTGTGGTTCTAATCCTGACAGGTAAGTATTTCCTATTCACTAACCTAACCCCCCTAAACCTAACCCTCCCTTAGGGGTGTCTAACCCTAACCTCCCCCCCAAGTGCCTAACCCTAACCTCCCCGCTAAGTACCTAAACCCCCTTTCTCTGCAGCCTAAACCTAAGTCTCTCAGGGGTGGTGCCTAACCCTAACCTCCCCCCGTGGGTGCCTAACCCTAACCCCCTCTTCCCCTACCTAACCCTAACCATCCCAGGGGGGTGCCTAACCCTAAGTCCCCCCGGGGACCCCTAACCTAAACCTTCCCCCAACAGCTGTCCGTGCCCGGCGCCCAATTTACCTTTGATGGTTTGCCGGGTGTCGGGCTCCCGGCATAGGTAAAATGATGCCTGTCATTAGACCCTTGCTGGGATTAGACAGTCAGGATGCCGACGGTCGGCAATTAGACAGTCGGCATCCTGACTGCATACCGTATGTTAGTCAGTGAAATCAAAAGTATGACTGGCTGTCAGTGTGTGGTTGCACTTTTCCACTTTATTAGTACCTGTATAATTACTCACATAGAGCCTATTTGTTAAAGTACATTCATACTCTCTATAGAGAATAATCTCTGTAATATAGCATAAAACTTCATTGAATAAGCAGTACAAAAAAGTACAAAGTCTTTTATATAAAAACATAAATATCAAAAATCAAATTAACAACACAATATGAAGTTAAAAGAAAAGTTAAATAAATACTATTTATAGGACTTGGGAAAAAAACATTAGAAGATGCCCAACTAAAAAATGCACAAGTAGATGGTGGCAAATAGTGCATTGGTGCAATGGAGGGCACAAACCAAAATACAATGGCTGTCCATAAGACAAATACACAGATACCAAATAACAATACATGGCTTGTGGGGCTTTCAGCAACCTAGTGGACAGTCTGCTTTATACACATACTACATACAGTATATATATATATATGTATATATATATATATATATATATATACTCTGTATATATAATCATCCAAAGGTGCGGAACTCTCAATAATAAATGCAGATAACATCAATGTTTTGGTACTTTATATACCATTTTTAGGATTAGATGGTATAGAAAGTACCGAAACATTGATTAATAGACATTGGTGTTATCTAAATTTATTATTGAGAGTGCCTCGCCATAAGATGTTTATATTTTTTCTGTGAGGGCAAATTAATGTTTGTTGTTGGGACTGTCGGACCGCTTGTAAATATATATATATATCTGCATCCAAAACTGCCGGCACTCTTATGCAGTATCACCAACTTGTCCCGGTGCCATATCAAAATATATCACATACTTATCCAAAGGGAAGATCGCACTCACGGGATTACATCCAACAAAATTTTATTGTAAACACATGGCAAGGTCTACATTACATTTCAGGGCATCAGCCCCTTCATCAGGACCTATACACACCAGAGACACACAAACATAGACAACACTTACCCACCCTAAATACCCACTGCCAGAGTGACCGCTACCTCCATCCACATCCAGCCGCCAGTGAGCCGGCAGCTCCAGCCGCACCGCTTCCGGGATCCGCATGCTTTAGTTACCTAGCAACCAGCTAGCTTGTGTCTCACATGGATCGAGCAGCAGGGCACACCCCCTCAATCAGTTAGCACGGATGGGTCAGGGGACCCGGTCACTACAGCCTGCATAAAATTAGATGCACATCATGCAATAACTACCATATAATCATAAAAACATACAAAATCACAGACATATACAAAAAAGAGAAAAGATACACAATCAGAGTACAAAATATCACTGCAACATCTAAATTCCTTACATAAGACTATTCCAATTAATCTTTTCATTAAGATGTCTCGGCCACACAGTATCAAGCCGGAAAATCCAACGTGCTTCCAAAATAAGGAGTTTTTATCCTATCTCCCCCTCTGCATGAATCAGGGATATGATCAATAATCTGGTATTTAAGGGCAGATAAAGGATGATGACAATTCTTAAAGTGTTTTGCCACAGGTTGCTCAATATCTCTACCCATACTTGCTAGATTAATGGCTGACCTATGTAATGCCATCCTGTCACAAAATTTCCGTGATGTTTGGCCCACATAATACAGGTCACATGGGCACCAAATGATGTACACCACAAAGGATGATAAACACGTAAGCACATAACAGATATCGAACACTTTATCAAGATGAGGATGCTTAAAGCAACGGGATGAGACCAAATATCTACACGTAGTACAGTTGTAGCAAGAATAACACCCAGGAGGTTTCACATAAATATTAGGGGTAACAGGTATTCCTCTACCAGTGATATCTGTAATCATAAGCCGATCTTTAAGATTGCGGCCCCTATGGAAAGCAGCCACCGGTCTCATATTCTTAAACACTGGTAATTCAGGGTCAGAGGAGACTATGGGCCAAAGTGCCTTAGTGGCATGTCTGATGACCGGACTTGCCATTGTAAAATCACTTGACCACGGAATAATCCTATCACCATCCCTGACTCTAGACAATAATAATTCCTCTCTAGGCATACATAACACCTTCACTCTGTTTAAAAATTATTTCCTATATGATGGTGATTATTATTTGAAGTTGCACAGATGTGCGATGGGGTCCTCTGTGGTCCCATCATATGCAAACATTTTTATGTTTGATCAGGAGTACAAGATGTTTTTGCATAGACCAGAGGTGAAGCACTATATGCCTGTTTATACTAGGTATATAGATGATGTATTTGTGTTGTGGACAGGTGGTGCTGAACAGTTTGTGTCATTGCTTAATGAAATTAATGGTTTGGATTCTTCAATAAAGTTTACATATGCTTTTAGCACTGATACAGCATCTTTTCTAGATGTACAACTTAAGATCAGCAATGGTATGATTACTACAGATGTTTTCTGCAAAGATGTGGACCGCAATACTTTTTTGATGGCGAGTAGTCATCATCCACCTGCTCTCAAAAAAGGTCTTCCACTCTCACAAATGATGAGAGTATCTAGGATAATGAGTGACAGGTCTAACGTTTCATGTAAACTGGATGAGTTCATTGCCAAATATTTAAGTAGGGGTTATGATTATGACACATTGCAAGAACAAAAAAAGAAGGTGTTATGTATGCCTAGAGAGGAATTATTATTGTCTAGAGTCAGGGATGGTGATAGGATTATTCCATGGTCAAGTGATTTTACAGTGGCAAGTCCGGTCATCAGACATGCCACTAAGGCACTTTGGCCCATAGTCTCCTCTGACCCTGAATTACCAGTGTTTAAGAATATGAGACCGGTGGCTGCTTTCCGTAGGGGCCGCAATCTTAAAGATCGGCTTATGATTACAGATATCACTGGTAGAGGAATGCCTGTTCCCCCTAATATTTATGTGAAACCTCCTGGGTGTTATTCTTGCTATAACTGTACTACGTGTAGATATTTGGTCTCATCCCGTTGCTTTAAGCATCCTCATCTTGATAAAGTATTCGATATCTGTTATGTGCTTACGTGTTTATCATCCTTTGTGGTGTACATCATTTGGTGCCCATGTGGCCTGTATTATGTGGGCCAAACGTCACGGAAATTTTGTGACAGGATGGCATTATATAGGTCAGCCATTAATCTAGCAAGTATGGGTAGAGATATTGAGCAACCTGTGGCAAAACACTTTAAGAATTGTCATCATCCTTTATCTGCCCTTAAATACCAGATTATTGATCATATCCCTGATTCATGCAGAGGGGGAGATAGGATAAAAGCTCCTTATTTTGGAAGCACGTTGGATTTTCCGGCTTGATACTGTGTGGCCGATACATCTTAATGAAAAGATTAATTGGAATAGTCTTATGTAAGGAATTTAGATGTTGCAGTGATATTTTGTACTTTGATTGTGTATCTTTTCTCTTTTTTGTATATGTCTGTGATTTTGTATGTTTTTATGATTATATGGTAGTTATTGCAGGATGTGCATCTAATTTTATGCAGGCTGTAGTGACCGGGTACCCTGACCCATCCGTGCTAACTGATTGAGGGGGTGTGCCCTGCTGCTCGATCCGTGTGAGACGCAAGCTAGCTGGTTGCTAGGCAACGAAAGCATACGGATCCCGGAAGCGGTGCGGCTGGAGCTGCCGGCTCACTGGCGGCCGGATGTGGATGGAGGTAGCGGTCACTCTGGCAGTGGGTATTTAGGGCGGGTAAGTGTTGTCTATGTTTGTGTGTCTCTGGTGTGTATAGGTCCTGACGAAGGGGCTGAGGCCCTGAAACGTGACGTAGACCTTGCCATGTGTTTACAATAAAATTTTGTTGGATGCAATCCCGTGAGTGCCGATCTTCCCTTTGGATGAGTATATATATATATATATATATATATATATATATACACACGACAAAAAGCGGCACTCCAAGACCAACATTACTTAAGGAAAATCCAGTGCTTTACTGGGCACAAGTAACGTTGATCTAGGAGTGCCGCTTTTTGTCGTGTGTGTATATGTGGAGCGGCTAAATACCCCAATGTAAGCACCCAAGCAAGTATATACAGCTTAGCTATTAAGTGAGTGTAGGTAATTTGCTCCCTCTCTCTCCCTCCCTCTATATATATATATATATATATATATATATATAAACAAACCACAATTATTGATCTCTGGTGTTATAACAGGCAGTGACCTGGAACTGCATAGTTCAGAACGACTCTTTTACATACTTTACATGCAAAACAACTGGTCAGTAGCATTTTGGTAGAAGCCTCAGCAATTGTTGAAATTTTCCTTGAGTCGAATTGAAATTCTCAGATCACTACATTAATAGAGTTTCATTTATCTCAAATATTCAGTTTCATACTTTCACGTCTGTCGCAAAACTTTCAAATTCAGAAATTTTAAAATACTTCTTTACTTTCAATATTCTACATGCAGAGATGATTATATTGGAATCATGAACATTTAATAAATATCAGTAAAATTAATAATTGCAGTAATGTGGTTTTTGAAGTCTTAAATAAAATTGCATTTGCACTCAAGCCTAAGTCGAAACATCTATCTTTTTTATGCAAATAGTGAACCTCAAAATAAACCTTGTCTAAAAATTTTTAAATTAGTATTATTTTGACCTCTAACACAGTTAAAAGATTTAAAATATGCAATTTGGGTAGGTATGAAATATAAAGATGCAAAATTGAACATAAGAAGCATGAATATGGTGAAATATATTCATGCTTCAAATGAAGTGACTTTTTAATATTTCAAATCTATTTGCTTTTTGTTCAATAAAAGCACAATTACATCTATAAATATAGGTAGAATAAAAGTCACTGTGACATGAAAGTCAATTTAGTAATGCCATCATTAAAGAATTGATTTCATACTATTTACAAACAGTATCATCATTAAAGTACTTATTTCATGATTACTAATTGTAATTTGTAAGTAAAAGTTTGTCTTCATTATATCATCAATGTTCATAAGCACATATCTATACGTACAACTATAATTTAGAAAAAGTAAATCTCCTGAAACATGTCTTATGAAAGAACAATGCCCAACAATTACAACAGTTTTACATACTCAAAAGTATTTGTTGTCCATTTTGTGAACTGTCCATCTTTCCATCCCTTCTATTTATGATACTAAATGGCAAGAAGTATCTGCACAAATAATTAACTGTAAAAATAGAATATAAATAGCATTTTGGAATTTTCCAATTTGTTATCTTTCTGGGGCATATTTACTAATTAGTGTGTTTTAGACACGATAATTAGAATTTCTTATCACCGCTATTCGCAGCAATAAGCAATTAAGTTTCACCTAATCTTATAACATACCATTGCATTGTTTATGGTCTCCAAAAATAGCCCGTCCCTGCAATGAGTAAAGATGTGAAATGATTGCAAAAGCAATAATTTCACTACTATATCCTGAGTCTGGGCCATTAAACACATGCGCGGTCAGCAGACCACACATGTGTGGCAGCCATTGCCAGGCAGTGTTCCCGGAGGAACCCTCGTCCAATAATGTTTGCAAATTAGTTACCCATAGTCAGGGGCTGGCTGGCAACTTTTAGCCTGGAGGGCAAATGAATGCAGGTGTCCCTGGCAGAGGAGTAGCCTGTAGCTGGGGTGCCCAGAGCATGCACGTGCTACGGTGCCCCCCCTCAAGTGTTCCAGGGAGGAGGCGGGTCCATTTCTTCTTACCTCCTTGAAGAAGGCAGAGCCCCTGCCAAAACGCGTTGGAGACCCCTACATTCTGACACCACAGCCAGCTTACACCAGAGCTCTTCATTCCTGCGGAGAACTCGGTCGAGCCTTGCTGCTTCCAGAACCCTCTCTACCCACCACCCGCAGGGCCGCGCTGGGCATCACACCTAGCAAAGCCCTTCGCACCCCTCTTGATCACCACTCCACCTGCTAGACCCAGGCGACCACGCACCGCCCCCTGGGAGCAACCAACACCAGCTCCACTCACAGCTGTTCGTCCAGCAGCAATCCCTAAGCGATCCACACCAGCAGGCACCCACCAGGCAGCGGGAACAGAATGCCAACAACGCGGTGCACCAAGACCCAAAGTGCACCAGCAAGCCACTACCACACACAGAGCTTCCTCCAACCGCTGACACCACAGCAGCCATCCAACACCGCATCTGCAAAAGGAAACTAACACCAGCTACCAGCAGCCCAAGCCTTTTTCACCAACAAATCCTACCGGTAGGTAAGTGACTCAGAGACTTATACCCCTGCGCGGGACGCCGCCAGGGTGTACATCCACAACCGCCAGACCCGCTGCCAACCCACCACTCCCCTCCCCCCGAGACATCCTAAGACTGTTGACCAAAGGTCCAGCAGGGGTAACGTGCCGGTCTATTGAACTGCATGGAAAGGAGCCCCCTAAAAGGGTCCACTCACCTCCTCAGTCTCCACCCACACACACCCCTAAGTGGATCGCTCACCCCACCTGGGTGCCTGGGACCGAACAGGATTAGTACTGTTTTTTTCCAATAAACCCTTTGGCCCCCTTTTCTGCCTCTGTCTTCATATCCTCACCCACCACCTCCAGTCCATTAGACCCCCTTCCCTCCCTACACCCCATCACTCCACACACAACATCGAACACAAAAGACCACAACACACTATTACTCCAGCATTACACCCATAGGGCGAGCGCACCCTCCGCACCCTCTACCCCATATGGGATTAATGTAAAGTAAAAATAAAGATTAGGGGCAGCCCCTGTAGTGGTGCTCATATGCAGTGCCCCCCTGTGCCCCAGGAGAGGACCCCCTTATGCAGGCCTCCAGTAGTGATCCCCCCTATGGAGTGCCCCTTATACAGTGCCTCCGGTAGTGGTCCTCCCTGTGCAGTGCCCCTTGTACCCCCAGTAGTAAACCCCTTATATAGTGCCCCCAGTAGTGGTACCCCCTATGCAGTGCCCCAGTAGTGGTACCCCCTATGCAGTGCCCCTTATATAGTGCCCCCAGTAGTGGTAACCCTTATGCAGTGCCCCTTAAATAGTGGCCCCAGTTGTAGTCTCCTCCCTATGCAGTACCCCCAGTATTGCCCTTTATATAGAGACCCCAGCAGTGCCCCCCCCGATGCAGTGCCCCCAGTGGTAGTCCCCTCCCCCCTATGCAGTGCCCCTAGTAGTAGTTCCCTCCCCCTTATGCAGTGGTCCTAGTAGTAGTTCCCTCCCCTTGTCATGCCCCTAGTAGTAGTCCCCCCCTTGTAGTGCCCCCAGTAGTAGTCCCCCCCTTGTAGTGCCCCTAGTAGTAGTCCCCCCCTTGTAGTGCCCCCAGTAGTAGCCCCCCCTTGTAGTGCCCCCAGTAGTAGTCCCCCCTCCCTTGTAGTGCAACCAGTAGTGCCTGCCCCCCTCAGTAGACACACGTAATAAAAAATAAAGAAACCCACTTACCTGAATCCCCGCTCCTCCGTCTGTCCTCCCTGCATTATGGGAGAGATGTCATGATGTCATGATGTCTCTCCCATTACCCACTGCAGGAGCTGGAAGATGGAGCGGCTCCTGCGGTGGGCGCAGCAGCAGTCAGTGAGAGTCTGACAGACTCTCAGTGGCTGCTACTTAAATCAAACACACAGGTGCCGGCGCCGGCGGGTGTGTGTTTGTCACTGTGTAGTGCTGACCGAACTCTGTCTGGTCAGTGCTACACATGCGGTGCAGCTGTGTCACAATTACACAGACTGCCCGCGGCCCGCATGGCGCTGCGACCCGGGGGGCACATGGCACTCTGCCCCCGGCCCAGCCCGCCACTGACCATAGGCTACTAAAGGGTAACGCCATCTGGAGAAGTCACTATCCTATCAGGGCTAAACTCCAAAATGCTTAGTGTTAGGTAAATCTGACAGTTTTGCAATCCCCACAGAAACCTAAAGGGGCTGTGGTGGCAGATGCAAATGTAGGGACCAAGGCAGATATGGGTGTTTTTGGGTATATCCTGCAAATGTTATTTGATAAATGGGTCCTTCTGTACACCATGAAAAAAGTTTTACTCCCTCTCCATTATGTTTTTTTTAAATCTCTACAGCTTCCAAGAGTTATTTATTATCAGTATTGATATGGAATGTAGGTCATATTTTTGTCATTCTAGTTTCCCTTTAAAATAGTGTCATCACATTATAGCATTTTTTTTTTCAAATTTGCTTGGTTAAAAACTTATATAACTAGATAATAGTCTCACACTCCTAACTTGAGTCACTGAAATTGTATCTGGTACTTTAATGAAACAAAGAAAGTGAACAGCAGTCTGGGTGTCTATTCTTTGGTACATAACCATAAACATGTAAGCCCACTACAATACACAATAGGTGATTCTAGGTGTTGGGTGTGTCTTTATGCTAGAATAAAATATCATGGCCAGAGGTGTTGTAACTTCCATGCCTCAATCAAAAATACAGGGAGGGTGTAGAAATAAATGTCCACAGGGGGTATCCAGTCATTTGTCTCCAAACCTTATACAAATACAAGGAGACTCCTTTAGCACAAAGAGACTTTACATGTCTCTTTCAGTTTCTAATTGTGTTTCATTTCTGCTAAGCACTGCATATTTCTGGTAAAATTCTATACAATGTTCAAATTCTTATAACATGAACATCTGAGGCCAAAATATACCAATATCTCATCAACACACTTTTAGTTATTAGTTTAGTAGGCTCGCTATAATATTCTCTCTGAAAGTCATTCATCATGTGGCCACACATATTGAATAAATGTAATATTATCAATACTAAACTATGAAATAAGGACAGTTTTGAAAACTGTTTACAGACAAATGTCTAGAAAATGTTGTGTTATCCATATAACTAAGTAGATGTTTGTATTCATTTCTAAACTGTTCTAGAATATGACAGGATCATTGATGAAATTCATTAAATGTCTCCCAATAGATTATTATAAACACAACACTAAGCTTGTCCTATGATCAATAACAATGTTATATAATGTTTCATTCTTTCTTACATTAATGTTGGTACAGTATAAAATATACGATTGAGGTTCCACAAATATAATTTATTGTAATTTTGGGTAATGTCTGCAGTACATTTAATATCACTCCCCAAAAAAATGGTCATTATGTCTCAGTAAAAATGTATAATTAGACATTAGTTCATGTAAATTAATGTGACAAAAGTGAATCTCTATGCTAAATGTTATAATATTCTCAAATATTAAATGTAGATAAAGAATAAAGATTAAAACCTTAATTCATACTTATTAATCAAAGCTATCCACATAGTAATTATGTTGTGATTTAGTACTTAAAGTACAAATGCAACAATATAAATGTACTTGTTTTACCATTATCTATAAAGTAATAACAAATTATAAATGTACATAAAATATCTGGTTATATTTAAAAACCTCAATAAAACATCAGTTAACAGACAGCAGTCATAAAATAGACACAATATAAACGTACTTGTTAGAAAACAACAGTCATATATTTGACAGTCATTTTAAGAATCACAAATGTACCCAATACCATGCACAAAGGCATTAAATTATGCAATCCATCAAACTACAAGTAACACATAAAAAACAAATATCAATGAAGATACAGCATACAGAGCTCCATATGTTCATTGTTTTAGAGTTTTTTTTATGATGTTTTGGGTTACCCATTGGTGAAAAGGGGGAGGGCTGCTTAAAAACTAATTGTAGTTTTACAGGTAATACATAACTCAAAAATATACAGCTATTTCTGTCAGAAAACTGACATGTATATAAAATGGTTTAACAAATTATTTGTCTCCACATTCTCAATTAATAAGTATTTGTAAAAATGCTGTTTGTATTGTGCAATATCTCGAAATTTCCATACATTTATTTAAATGTGGCAACCAGTTGCAATAATGTCATATTACTTTTCAGGCAGTTAAGAAGAACTACAAGTAAGACATACTGTACTGTAATTCAAACAGATACAACTATTTTGGTCAGCAAACTAAGCAATATAAGAGTTTAACAAGTTCTTTGTGTCCACTAATAAATATATATTTTTGAGTGCTCTTGTTATTGGGCAATATCTCAACATTTTCATACATTTCTATATTCGTTAACCAGTTCTAATAATCTAAAATTCCATTTCAGGACAGTTAAGAAGTCTTCATTTTTTTTAAATAACAGGTACAATATAATTGGTTCAAAATAGAGGTTTGTGACACATTAGATTTTTATTTGACTGTAAGGGGTGGGGCACATCCTGAATCAATATAAAAGGACCAGGAGGCCCAGTAACTCCAGTCTACACTCCTATTTGGTGACAGATTATACTAAGCACAGCAGTGACTATGGGTATTCAGTCTGATCCCAGCCCAGAGATGGTAAGTTACAATGTTTCCTCTCCTTGTTATAATCTGCTTTATTTTTCTATGTAGTTTAGTAGCTTCATTAAGTGACAAACAATATTAGTGCATCAGTTACTTGATTAACGTTATGATTTACATTATGTATTTAAGTATTGCTTACTTTTTTTTTAGTTACAATTAATTTTGGGTTAATTGTTTTTGTAAAGTGCCTGTTTTTGCCACCATTAAAATCTTATTGTCTTTATCTTTAATAAAGAGAAACATAGCATTTCAGAAGATAGTTACCAATGTAATATTTTCAAATATATTGTGTTATTTATTGTAATATAAGATGAATTTAACACAAACCTAACAGTGAATTTTTTTTTCACTAGCAAAAGAAAAGTTAAAAAAATATTCTTTCGCTTATGACCTGGCTAGTGTATCTGATGTATATGTTACTGGTGAAAATCTGGTTTCATCCTTAGATTCTACACACTGGACAAATAGGCATGAATATGTTAATTTTATGTATTTCTTTATAGAGTTTTCTTTGTGGGTGTCTATATGTGGTCAACTGAGTGTCAGTCCCATGGTGGATATTTCCCAAAAAATATATCAATGTAAATCTTTCTAAAATGTCAAACATCTGTTGCCATGTTTGAATCTATTCATATATTTAAGTTTTACATTTACCGGACCTTTAATAGTTTACTATAGATCACTTTTACTTTCATATTTGTAATCTGTTTTATCCCCCAAAATATATAATTCTAAATCCCCATCTTCTCTCTTTTCCCAGATCTTTGACAGTGAATCGTTATATCAGGCCACCTCAGCTACTGATCCAACAATATCTCCCACTGAGGATAGCTTGACAGAGGAGCCCATTCAGCTGGAGAACACAGTCACCCAGATACCTGGTGACTCTCAAGGAGAAGGCAGATTGATCTGTATGACTGACTTAATTAATAGGGGTTCATGCAGGAAGAGGCTTTTTTCTGCTCAAATTAAAATGTATCCCTATGTTGATAAAAAATGCAAGAAAACCATGGACAATCATACTTACTGTTGTAATCATGTGACCAGCCGAGGAACAGACAAAGGTGCCCTGTGGTGGAGGAAACAACTGTCTAACACGTATCAGGCATCAAAACTTGCCACAAAGACTCTCCCAAAGATTCACCCAAAAAAGAGATTTCTCCAACGCTTTCTTCAGGAGCAAGAATTTTGCTAATACAATGAACTTATTTATACATATATTGTTTATAAATTGAAAAACATGAGATGAAAAAAAATATACAAATTCTTAAACACAGAAATATATTAATTTTTTTTTGTATTTTAGAAATGAAATAAATGCATGAATTAAAAACCAATAAGATAGTTGCTTTCTTTGTAGATTGACAGTAAAAATACACAGTACACAATAGCAGCCAACCACTTCTTGTATTTAACTGCTTTAGTGCATGTTAGTCAATGACTGGTTGTACTTTCCACTTTATTAGTATCTGTATAATTGCTCACACAAAGCCTATTCCCTAAAGTATTCATAAGTATTCATACACTCTAAAGAAAATAATAATTTTCTGGAGTACAAAGGCTTTTAAGGGATAGATAAAGAGCAATTAAAAGGTAACTATAGAAAATATACAGGACACAGGAAAAAAAAAAACATTAGCAGGTGCCCAGCTGAAAAATACACTTGTGGTTGGTAGAAATTGTTGTATTGGTGGAGGGGAGGGTACATCTAAATACAATGGGTGTTCGTAGGACAAATAATCTTATAATCTGATACAAGTAGCTAAGGGGTTTCCAGCATAACCGATAGTTCTGATGGACAACCTGATTTTCATTGCCTATAATGTGGTAATATACTGTAGATGTGTTCATACACATCTTTACTGCAGTCGTTCCCCTCTCAGCGCAACAGGTCCCGTGAGACTCTGCTAGCGCTGGCCGTATTTTTTGCCAAAAATGTGCTGATTAATTTGAAATATGACACTTCTATATCTGTGTCTAAGAATCTGTATATGAAATTCTACAAGTTAGCGGCCGCAGCTTTTTTCATTCCAAGTTCTGTTTTGCTTCATATACACACTCAGGTGCACACAGATATACAAATGCTGCATTGCAAAAAATAAGCCTGACACTAGCAGGGTAGCACGGAACCTGACGGCTCACTCAGGACAGGCGCTGTGTGGCGTATTGAGGCTAGGTGTATGACGACACATCTGTATATCTTAAGTAATTCTACTCTGTTTTTTTCATATACTTAACCCTGGAGTACATGCATACTTCATTAACTTACATGATAGATAGATAGATAGATAGATAGATAGATAGATAGATAGATAGATAGATAGATAGATAGCAGATAGAGCGATATATAGATTGATAGCTGATAGATTGATAGAGATACAGTATAGATAGATGATAGATAGATAGATAGATAGAAAGGATATATTGATATATAGATAGAAGATAGAGATATATATAAATTGATAGCAGCGTCGTAGCTAGACGGCAGTGCGCCCTGTGCAGCACTGCCGTCCCTCTCCGCCCCCTCCTCCCCCCCCTGAGCTCTTACCCTAACTTCCGAGGGAAGGAGGGAGGGCGGGATCTTGCACCGACTTTCAGTGACCCCTGTCCGGCGCGCACCACTGCCGGAGGTCTCTATCTGCAGACCTCCGGCACAAAGAAGTACGTGGCCGGTGCCGCTGGAGGATGGCGCCCGGTGCACATGACCCCTCAGCAACCCCCTAGTTATGGCCCTGTTGATAGCTGATAGATTGATAGAGATACACTATAGATAGATGATATATAGATAGATAGATAGATAGATAGGATATATTGATATATAGATAGAAGATATATATATATATATATATATATATAGATTGATAGCTGATAGATTGATAGAGATACAGTATAGATAGATGATATATAGGGGTACAGGTTAGATAGATGATAGATAGGTAGATAGATAGATAGATTACAGGGCCACAACTAACAAAGCAATAAACTTTGTGATTTATGTCAGTGAGACCCAACCTATAGCTAGATAGCTAGCTAGATAGATAGATAGAGGTACAGTATAGACAGATGTTTATAGATAGATAGATAGATAGATAGATAGATAAGGTGATGTAGTTATGAGACTGCATGGCCACCGGTCTCAATCCCGACAGTGTCATCCCAGCAAGGGATTAACATAGACGTCGAATTACCGATGCCCATGCTAATCCCGATGCCAAAACGCCAAAGGATGCCAGACCAATCGTCCGCCTGCTGGGTAAGTATGCACTTAGCTCGGGGATGGGGGGGTTAGGTTTAGGGACCCCCGGGGGGACTTAGGGTTAGGCGCCACCAGTGAAGGTTAGGGTTAGGCTAGGGAAAGGGGCATTATGGTTAGGCACTAGGGGGGAGGTTAGGGTTAGGCACCCCCCCTGGGAGACTTAGGTTTAGGGTGTGGGAAAGGAGGGTTAGGTTTAGGCACCCCTGGGGGGAGGTTACGGTTTGGCACTAGGGGGGAGGTTAGGGTTAGGCACCCCTAAGGGAGGGTTAGGGGAGGGTTAGTATACTTATGGCCGCCCGTCTGGATCTTCATCCGTTGGTTTCTCACTGCCAGGATTAGAACCGGCAGCTATTAAGCCAGCAGCATTCCAATAGATAGATAGATAGATAGATAGGTAAGGTACAGTATAGATAGATGATAGATAGATAGATAGATGTACAGTATAGACAGATGATAGATAGATAGATAGATAGATAGATAGATAGATAGTGGTACAAGATAAATAGATAGATAGATAGATAGATAGATAGATAGATAGATAGATAGATAGATAGATAGATAGATAGATAGATAGATAGATAGATAGATGTACAGTATAGATAGATGATAGAGAGATATATAGATAGATAGATAGATAGATAGATAGATAGATAGATAGATGATAGATAGATAGATAGATAGATAGATAGATAGATAGATAGATAGATAGACAGGTTCCCTTCCTTATGTATAAAGAAAGTGATCTAGAATTGCATAATACAGAATAACTTTTTTTAAATACTTTTCGTTGCAAAACAATTTGGCCGTCATTCAAAGCAGCTCGCAAAAAGCGAGCGCTCGCTCTGAAAGAGGGCGGCCGCTTTTGTTTTGAAAGGCGGCCTCCTGGCCGCTCGCTAAGCTGTGGGTTACCACCCTCAGCTTTAGCGAGTGACCAGGTGATGGTCGCGATGGTCAAGACCATCACGACCATCGGGGCATGTGACGAGACCCTTGCGGTAGGGTCTCGTCTTCCGCAAGCCCCAGGTAGCTTCCTGCTCTAACACTGGTGATGTCAGTAGGGCAGCCTACAAATGGCAGGCGTTCCTTCAGGAACACCTCTGTTTGTCTGGCCACCCCGCCTACAAAATGGGGTGAGGTGTCGATCAACATCGACAGCCGCCCCTTTTGTAGCGAGCCCTGGAGAGAGTTCATTTGTTAATTGCTCCGGGGCTTGCGCACGCGCACTGCGAGCGCATAACGTGCGCAGGCCCTCACCATCGACCTGCTTGTGAGCGCATAGCGCTTGCGAGTGGGTCTGAATGAGGACCTTAGTCTCTAGCATTTTGAAAGAACTTTCAGAAAATATTATTTTTTTTCTCTTTTGTTGAATTAAAATTCTCTGGGCACCAAACTGCAAGATATTTTCTCATCTCTTTTCAAATTTTAACATCTATTTAAAAACAATTGCAATTTCAAATAGTTAACAATCCTTTTGTACTTCTACAAGTAAAATAATTTAGATTGTTAGCATAAACAGATTTTTATATCAGGAAAAAAATAACTACACTAAAGTGTTTTTCTAAAAATCATATTTGTACTTCATGTTGTTTAATTTGTAAAAATACATTTATCTTTCATCTTCCTGATTTCTCTCCACGTTTGCCTCATCACATCCATCTGTACCCTTTAGTAAAATAAGATCTTACTTGGGTTGATGGATAGATTTCCGTGCTGCAATGATCATATTCTGCTTATATTCCTATATTAGAATTAACATTTGTGTATATATGGCTTTAGTAATTACTTTTGAATTAACATGACTGAGATTTTAATAGACAATTAACTAATTATAGTCGTGGTCGGGTACCCAAATCTTCTACAATTAGGTGATGTGTATTGTTTATTTCCGTCTTTGTCAAATTTAGTGATTATATTTTGCCTTTTAAAGTAGAATGATTAGCTTAAGTAAAAAACAAACAATAAAACAGGATTCTAGGTACTGTATCATTGATAAGAGTTGTTTAACACCAGACTGGCTTCACCCTCTCCACCTTAGTAATACAAATGGTAATACATGAATTCATCAAAAAAAGTTGCTAAGATCAGTGATGTAGTCAAGATTTCTATTGTTGCTATGTTATGGAAAACATCCACATCTCCTCCTACCAAATAACTCTGGGATATAGTTGGATTTAGAAGTGAAGGTTCTCAGCTGGTGACCAGTCTTATACCCCTCAGGCCATAAACAAGCTTCTATATTATAACCAATCAAGCTTGTTTTTATTTCTCTTTCAAATTCTAATTGTGACTAATCTCTGCTAAGCAATGGAAATCTGCGCTACATTTCACAGCACTCCTGCCTCTATTCTAACTGATACATACCTGGTACCTGAACACACACACAAACACAGACATATATGTGTATTTGATATCCTCAAGCCATCAATTATTCATTAGTGTTCAAACTGACATAGCATTGATACCTGACACACACACACATCTATCTATCTATCTATCTATCTATCTATCTATCTATCTATCTATCTCATATCTATACATAGATAGATATGATGTAGACTTTTTGGCTCGCCACAGCATAGACCACAAGGTGTCAGGCATTAGGCAGGTGGGTGCAATCAGGCCTCAGGGCTGTGGGGCATGTTCAGGGCCAGATTAACAATGGGGCGGATGGAGCTCCAGCTCCAGGCCTCCACATAAAAATAGGCCCATCAACATGACAGCATGATTACCAGGTGCCTAACTGTCCATAAATTTTAAGTATTTAAATAGTTTTTCTAGTTCCCCCCCCAAAAAACCAAAATTACATTTTTCTATTTCTATGTAGTTGGGGAGACATTGTGTTCATAGTGTAGGGGTTGTACCCACCAAGGTGATTCTGACCACACCCACACAGCACCGATACCAGCTCCTTCCCTTCTCAGTATAGGCCCTTGAAAATTTTCAGCTCCAGGCCCATGTGAGATTTAATCCGGCCCTGGGCATGTTAGATGGGCAGATTGCGCTTGACACAAGTAAAAGTGACTCTGGGCATTAGGCCCAGGTCACTCTATGCGCCTTAAAATCTTGTAGGCAGACAATAGCCTGGGCCCCTGGAAATGGTATAATGTGTATAACAGTATTACTGTATGGCATAATGGACCTCATTCAGACCCGCTCGGAAGCGCTATGCACTTGCAAGCGGGTCGATGGTGAGGCCCTGCGAGTGAAAATTCACTCGCTCCAGGGCTCGCTACAAAAGGGGCGGCTGTCGATGTTGATCGACAGCTCGCCTCGTTTTGTAGGCGAGGAGGTGGGGTGGCCGGACAAACAGAGGTGTTCCTGAAGGAACACCTGCCATTTGTAGGCGGCCCTACTGACATCAGCAGTGATGTCAGCAGGTAGCTTCCTGCTCTGTTAGAGCAGGAAGCTACCAGGGGCTTGCGGGAGAGGAGACCCTACCCCAAGGGTCTCTTCGCAAGCCCCGAGGGTCGTGATGGTCTCGACCATCGCGACCATCACCTCGTCACTCGCTAAAGCTGTGGGTGGTCACCCAGAGCTTTGCGAGCGGCCAGGAGGCCAGCTTTTAAAGAAGAAGAAGCGGTCGCCTTCATTCAGAGCAAGCGCTCACATTTTGCGAGCGGCTCTGAATGAGGTCCAATGTGTATAAAAGTACTACTGTGTGGCATAATGTGAATAAGGGGCTCTACAATATGTGGCATAATGTGTATAAGGGGTACTAATGTGTGGCGTAATGTGTATAAGGGGTACTACTGTGTGGTGTATTATGTATAAGGGGTACTACTCTGTGGTGTAATGTTTATAAGGGGTACTACTGTGTGGCATAATGTGTATAAGGGGTACTACTGGGTGGTGTAATGTGTATAAGGGGTACTATTGTATGGTGTAATGTGTATAAGGGGTACTACTGAGTGGTGTAATGTGTATAAGGGGTTCTACTATGTAGCGTAATGTGAATAAGGGGTACTACTGTGTGGCGTAACGTGAATAAGGGGTACTACTGTGTGACATAACAAGAATAAAAGGTAAATATTATTTGAAACATTGTAAAGAGACATGTCAAGAGGATACTGTATATTTGTAGGGGTTGGGTATTGGATGTTGGCATTCAGGTTCCCGGCGCTCAGAATCCTGATGTCGGTATCCCGACTGGGTTAGAATGCTGACAGCTACCGGTAAGCACCTTAACCCTACCCCTAACCCTCCCTCCCTGCAGGCTAAACCTAACCCTCCCCCCCACAGCCTAAACCTAACCCTACCCCTAGTGCCTAACCATAACCCTCCATCTAACTCCAATACTTAGATTGATAGATGATAGATAGATAGATAGATAGAGGTACAGTATAGATAGATGTTTATAGATAGATAGATAGATAGATAGATAGATATGTCTACATGGTATATTACCCAAGATGTTATAAATTATAGGGGTAATCACATTCTTAAAAGTATTTATATGTAGTAATTTTGTGATTTTAGGGCCTGATTCAGACCCGCTCGCAAGCGGGTCGATGGTGGCCCAGTGCGCATGCGCGGCGTATGCACTGTACGTGCGCAAGCCCTGGAGCGAATGCAAAAAGCACTCGCTCCGGGACTCACTACAAAAGGGGCGGCTGTCAATGTTTTGTAGGCATGGCTGGGGGGGTGGCTTCACAAACGGAGGCGTTCTCATGCGAACGCCTGCCGTTTGTGGGCGGCCCCACTGACATCACCAGTGATGTCAGTGAGAGAGCTTCCAGCTCTATTTGAGCCAGAAGCTCTCTGGGGCTTGTGGCCACGAGACCCTACCACAAGGGTCTCGTCGCAAGCCCGATGGTCGCGATGGTCTTGACCATCCCGACCATCATCATGGCCGCTCGCAATAGCTGTTTGTGGTAACCCACAGCTATGCGAGCGGCCAAGAGGCCACAACTAAAAAAGACCTGGGCCCGCCCTCATTCAGAGCGAGCGCTCGCTTTTTGCTAGCGCCTCTGAATCAGGCCCGTAGTTTCCTATTCAAAGAAAACTAATGACATTATGTAACAAGAAGAGTTTATGAGAAATGCCTGCTTAGAGATTCGTGTAATCAGATAATAGTCTCACACTCCTTACCTAAACCATAGAAATTGTAATTTGTTCTGTAAGGAAACAATGAAAGTTAACAGTCTCTGGAATAGTCCGGGTGTCTATTCGCTCTGATATATCCGTATAATCAGTTAAGTCAATTACCACAGACAATAGGTGGTCCTAGGTGGTGGGTGTGTGCTAGAATAAAATATCATGCCATGAGGGACTGTATCCTTGATGACACATGCTAGATGGCTCTGACTGCAGGTGGGGCTGGAGCATGAATGGCCTCAGAAGGGAACCCTCTTTTATGCTCCTCAAAGACCATAAACAAACATTATAGTACAAGAAAACGTCACATGTCTCATTCAGTTTCCAATTGTGATTTATTTCTGCTAGAACTACTTTGTTCTAAGTCATTTAACATTAATCCCTGATTACACAACACATCTATCTCTGGTAAAACTCACTCAATACACTTATGTCTTTGTTCAAAGCAATATAACATTAATATCAAAATACTATCCTGTCTGGATGGAAGCCTTTTGATTAATACACTAGTCTGGCTCTCTAACTGTCCTTGCCGAGTCATACATCATGTGACCACACATAGTAGATAAATACATTATTTTCAAAACTCAGAAATAACGGAGGACACCTAGGAAAACTCTTTCATGGGAACTGAGTAAAAATGTAAAATATTCTTTTACCCCCTAGAAACTAAGAATATTTTTTCCCATTTAGAACATTTCTGTACAGTTACACATGGAACAGCTTTCATAAATGTCTCAAATGTATTTAGTAATATATTTAAGCTTACTATTATTATTATTGATCTGTAAGGTGCCATCCTGCTCCTCAGCATCACACAGTGGGAAAAACAGGTCATACAAAAGGGACATGCAGACATGAAAACAAAGAGTATGGAGGGTATTGCTTATAAGTGAAAGAACTTACCTTCTAATTGGATGAGGGCTCAGCTGTGACCAGAGGAGTCAGTGTGACTCAGAGAAGAAATTGAGACTGCTGTGAGGGTGCATTACTGTGGGTAGTATAGTCAGGAATAGGTTAAGTGTTAGTGGCATTACTGTGTGGTAGTATAGGTGGGAGTATGGTAGGTTTGAGAGGCACTACTGTGGGTAGTATAGGTAGGAGTAGGGAAAGCATGAGGGGCATTACTGTAGGTAGTATAGGTGGGAGTAGGGTAAGTGTGAGGGACACTACTGTGTGGTAGTATAGGTGGGAGTAGGGTAGGTTTGAGGGGCACTACTGTGGGTAGTATAGGTAGGAGTAGGGAAAGCATGAGGGGCATTACTGTGGGTAGTATAGACAGGAGTAGAGTAAGTATGAGGGGCATTACTGTAGGTAGTCTAGGCAGATGTAGGGTAAGTTTTATTGGCATTACTTTGGGTAGAATAGGCGGGAGTAGTGTAAGTGTGAGGGGCACTACTGTGGGTAGTATAGGTGGGAGTAGGATAGGTGTGAGGGGCACCACTGTGAGTAGTATAGGTGGGAGTAAGGTAAGTATGAGGGGCATTACTGTGGGTATTATAGGCATGAGCAGGATGTGTTATTGGCATTACTGTGGGTAGTATAGGGGGGAGTAGGAAAGTCAGAGGGGCACTACTGTGGGTAATATAGTTGGGAGTAGGGTATGTGTGAGGGGCACTACTGTGGATAGTATAGGCGGTAGGTATGATGGGGCATTACTGTGAGTAGCGTAGGCAGGGGTAGGGTAAATATGAGGAGCATTACTGTGAGTAGTGTGGGTGGGAGTAGGTAAGTGTAAGGGGCATTACTGTGCATAGTATAGGTTGGAGTAGAGTAAATATGAGGGACATTACTGTGGGAAGTATAGGTGGAAGTAGGGTAGGTGTGAGGGGGCATTATTATGGATATTGTAGGCAGGGGTAGGGTAAGTATGAGGGGAATTACTGTGGGCAGTGTTGGTGGGAGTAGGGTAATCTCTAATAAAGAGATGTCTTTTCAGAGATTTAAAGTTTTTAGTATGTGCGCTATGATCAATGTCAGAGATATGTAATGTTTATTGATATTTTACAAATGTATTTTGCACTCTGCATTAAAGGTAAAGTCTTTAATTTTACCTAAATATATATATTTAGGTATATATATATATATATACCTACCTAAATTTATATGTGGTCATTCTATGTAGCCGGATCCGTGCTTATAGATAGATTGTGGCATTATTATTATTATTATCTTTTATTTTTATGGCGCCACAAGGGTTCCGCAGTGCCTTACAAAGTACATAAACAAAGTACATAAACATTTGAACAAAACAAGAAAACACTGACATACAATACAAGACATTGCAGGACAAGTACATGGTATATAAACATTTGGAGTATAGAGTAGATAACGATGTAAGTAAAGGATGAAAAATACATGAGGTAAGAGGGCCCTGCTCGTGAGAGCTTACATTCTAAAGGGGGGGGCAGACAGACAGGGGCAACACAGAAGGGGTAGATAGTGAGGAAGGAGCATGGAGCAGTGGGTTAGGATTTTTGTTGCGGAATGTGTATAAGATGACCTTGTGTTATGTCAAAATGAAGTTCTTCATTCATCTATATGACAAAAATAGATTTTATGTATGTGTTATTTGCATAAGAAATGTACAAAATAATGTAGTTTACCCTTTAATTTTTGTCTGCTAAATTTTAGCATCTAAATACATCCAGCTAAAATGTGGCTATTATGGGACTGTCCTGCCATCCTAATAGTGAGTACTATAGTCCCGGATGCTGGATGCTATGCCATGCTCCTGTGAGTGGGTACTTCTTACATGCTAGGCCCACCCACAGAGAGGTGCAGCCATGCCCAACATGCAGTGGCCATGCCCCCTCCATTAAGCTGTATGTACCATTCCACCTGCACATTGAATGGGAATACATGTGTCTTTAATGGTTTTTTATTGTGTATAATAAATTGTAATATTTTTTAAACCAACAGCTGTGCATGAGCGCTCCCATTTTGTATAGATATTTAAAGTCTACTATGTCCCAGTAAATATGTATAATTATACATTAAAAATAAAAATACATGTGACCAAAGTGCTTCTCTTCCCTACGTGATATAAATAATGTCATAAGTTATAAATATTGCAATTAGAGTAGACATACATAATGGATATAGATGGATATGCTCAAATGGGGAATTTAAATGGCAATCAATAGGCATAATAAAGGATAACAAACAACAATGCATGCTTATTTAACAACACTATCAAATAATATTTATCATGTGATTCAAACTCTAATATCGATTAAAGTACACAGAGAACATAACAAACACTTATGTTTCTATAATCTGTCACATAATGACTATTGATATCTAAAAACAGCTGTTAACATACAGAAGTCAGTAAATAGGTACAATATAAACGTTCTTGTAAGAAAACAAGAATTTCAATATTTAATATTTCATATTATATATATTGCTGACCACATTTCATGGAATTTAAAATGATGGCTGAGATTTATACCAAAACCCAAAAAGAACCCATTAAAGTTTCTAGGCGGAGATGTACTAAGGCTTGGAGAGAGATAAAGTGGAGTGAGATAAAATACCAACTGATCAGCTCCTAACTGTCACTTTACATGCTGTGTTTGAAAAATGACAGTTAGGAGCTGATTGGTTGGCACTTTAACTCTCTCCACTTTATCTCTCTCCAAGGCTTAGGCTGGGTACACACTAGGACGATATCAGGATGATTTTCCCCATTGGAACGACAAGTCGTCTACATCAATCAGATGATATCGTATGCGGGGCTGTGCAGTTTAATAAAGGAAGGAACAAGGTATTGTTCCGTCATTCATTAAATCGTGTAGTGCGTGCAGCCAATCTATGATGGCCCGGGACGAAGGGAAATCACCCCGACCATTTGCGCGATCGGCCGTAGTTCTGATGTGTACCTGGTCTTAGTACATCTACCCCCTAATCTGTGAATTACAAGGAACACATAGTTCAAAAAGATACAGTGATTTATTTCAAGGAACTGACCAATGCAAAATATTCTAACAAGCTCTTTGCCTCTACATTCTTAATAAATATGCGCTTTAAAAGCAATAACAGATAAAACTAATTACAAGAGTATTATGCTCCATCTCTGGCCAGTTGTGAAGACTTTATTTTCTTACAATACACAGGGGTCTATTTACTAAGCAGTGTTAGGAGACAGAGTGAAAAGTGATAAGGTGCCAGCCAATCAGCTCCCAACTGTCATTTTTCAAACACGGCCTGTGACATGGCAGTTGGGAGCTGATTGGCTGGTATCTTATCACTTTTCACTCTGTCTCCTAACACTGCTTAGTAAGTAGACCTCACAGTTACCATGTATTTGGTTTTAAAGAGAGCTTTGAGTAACATTAAATTAACATTTGACTGCAGTGGGTGGGGAGTAGCTGGGATCGGTATAAAAGGAGCAGGAGGCCGAGTTACTCCAGTATCTGCTACATAAAGCTAAACATAACACAACAGTGACTATGAATATCCAGGTAGATGCCAATCCAGAGATGGTAAAGTTATTTTATGTTTCCTTTACTTGTTGCATTTTATGTATTTCTAAATGTATTGTTTTCACTTTGTTGCTTAATTGAATAATTAACATTTTGTATTCAAGCAGCTCACTATATTATTTTTATTATTTACAGTTCATTTTGAATTAATTGTTTTTGCCATTGGATACTTCTTTATGCTGTTGGTAAAATCAAATTGTCTTCCTTTCTAATAAATAGACATAGGTTTTTTTCTCTTCAGGAAAAGTATAGTTTGGTTGATTTATTTTGTTAACTTAAAACGCATTTAATTACTGTATTCACTTAAGCTAATTTCATTATTTACTGTATGTCAAAAAATATAGTAATTAGCGTTAGAAGCGAAGGGGGGAGGGGGGTACTGACGTTTCTCCTGTTCTTTGTGGTCACCAGCGTTGCAGATTTAACTTTGTACTCCATAGAGGTGAACAGGTAAGTCTGCGATGTTATCATACTTTAAATATCGGTCATGTGCAGCGACCGATCATCACCAATAATTGTATACCTCCCAAAAAAACATTTTCCAGTAAAAGAAAAAGTAAATGGTAACAATTGCACAATATTATCTAGTTAAAGAACATTGGCGTGGTCAAAGTACAGCCTGTATGCTATGTAGATAGACCCCCGTGCATTGGTTTTGGATCCAGATCCATCTTAGTGTTTTGGTTTTGCAAAACCACCCTCATGTGTTTTGGTTTTGGATCTGTATTTAAAAAAAAATAATAATTATATATATATATATATATAGCTAAAATCCTGTAATTTGAGCATGTTTGGACATGTTTACATGGAATCCAATACCCAAGTTCATTTTTTAAATCCGAGTTCCGAACTGACTGCAGAACCGAACCGGGACTCGGTTCGACTCGGAACCCCGAAGTGATTCAGAACTCGGAATCCCTAAATGCTGTTATCATCAGTTCTCTGGGAAACGGACTCGCACATCTCTCGTTCATAGATGCCTGCTCTCCCAGGAATCGCGAGAGGTTCACGATTTTTCGGGTAACCCCCCCGCACCCCCTGAAGAGTAGGCATATCTGTCGCATCCCGCCCACTTCCTAGTGAAGTGAGCAGGATGAGGAGATTTTACCTGCCATTTTGGGTCCTCAGGGAAGGGGCGGGGTTAAATGGCGCAAATTGCATCATTTAACCCCGTCCCCTCCTCACGGACCCGTGAATCGTGGGGGTTTTCTGTAAAGGGGCAGGGCTTAATGTCATCTAGCGTCTGTCCCCGCACCCGAAGAGGAGAGCGGGGCCAGACGCTAGACGCTCCCCTGCTGCTGCTCCCGGAAATCTCCCTAATAATGTCGGCAAGTATGTTCTAGTTCTATGTATAGTTCTTCATACACATACACATTTGCTTTCCCATATAATGTGCTTATAGACTTAAGGAGTCTCTATTAAAATGTTGTCCAAGGCCCAGTCTCCATCTCCTCCTATGACATGTAAACATCAACTCCTTTAAAGATAGACTGATGGTGTCTTCCTATAAATACACCCTCTTCACTCCTTGAAACCCATTTAAACATTAACTTATACTGCTGGCACTCAGCTTTGCTCTACTGTTAGTGACCCTTAACGGTTTGGTCATGAGGAATGTAGTTATTCGTGTGTCAATGTACAACATTGGGGAGTTGTTATCCTCCAATGCACGCCATGCTTTCTGACAGTAAGCTTATTGAAAGACATTGCAAAGAATCTTTCCTGGCACAGCCAGGGCAGTAACTAGGGCGCTGTGTCATGTGCCTATAACCAGGACAGCAGACTACTGGGGGTGCCATCTAGTGGCCGCTTTTCAATTTTATTGATTTTTATTTTTTACCTCACAGCCTGCCCTGTGTTGCTAGTTATAAGTATACTTGTTACAGAAGCCAATCATTTGCAGTGAAGTAGATAGCAAGATAATGTCAAACTCATGTTATCATGTCTGTGGATTTATATTTTAGATTTATTACACCATAAAGTAATTTATTTATAAAATAAATTTACTTTCCTGTTTAAAATTTGCTCTTCCTTAGAAAAATGTCTATCTAAATGAATTTTTTCTCTTTCCCCAGATCTTAGACAAAGAATCATTACACCAGTCCACTTCAGCTACTGGTCCATCAACATCCCTGACTGAGGGTAGCTTGACTGAGGAGCCCACTCAGCTGGAGGACCCAGTCTCCCTGCTACCTGGTGCCTCTCCTGGCAGATTGATCTGTGTGACCGACCTAATGAATAAGAATTCACATAGGAAGAGGCCAAGGCTTTTGCCTGCTCATATTAAAATGTATGTCTATGTTGAAAAGAAAGCTAAGAAAAGCGTGGACTTTCCCCTTTGTGATGCTGACCATCTGACCAACAACAACGCAGGCGAACTATGGTGAAGAAAATGAAAATATAAAATCCACCTGTATAAAAGACATAAAGTTAAGCCAAAGACTGTCTCAAAAATTAATTGCAAATGAAACTCTTCCAACACATTTTTTTTTTCAGGATGAGGTTTCTTTTTTCTGATGTAGCGATTATGTATGTACAATATATTGTAAATGACAAATATATAAAATTACAAAAATTACTAAATCTTACAAAAATTTACAAAAAGAGTTTTTTTTTTTACTGTAGACAAAAAATAAAATGTGTGAGTCAAAATAATCAGGATGTTCTGTGATTTGGAAACACCGAAAATAGAGGGAATTATTTGCAACAAATATAATAGCAGCCAATCAGACAGGCTTTCCTTGTAGATTATTTTCTATAAAAGTGCGACACTACAAATGCACAGCACCCATTGCAGTCAAACACTGGTAGCATATAACTCTGGGACTGATTCAGACCCACTCGCGAGTGCACAGCACTCGCAAGCAGGTCGATGGTGGCCCAGTGCACATGCGCGGCAAGCGCCACGCGCGTGTGCAAGCCCTGTAGCGAGTGAGAACTTCACATGCTCCGGGGCTCGCAACAAAACGGGGCGGCTGTCGATGTTGATCGACAGCTCGAACGGCTTGTTCCTGGATACAATAAAGGAATATAGCAGTGGAAATGTAGCTTCAGGACATTAGCAATCTCCAAGCATTGGGCAGCAACGCGTTTCACCCATGTCCTGGGACTGTTTCAAGCTTGTGATTATTTGAGCGCTGAGGTTTTTTCTATTCCTTACTAAACAATGTTGAGCATTAGTTCCTGTACAGTTGCTTACATTGGGCATGATGAAAGTAGATTGGGTGTATGTTGCTCCAGAACTTTGAAAAATATGTATATTCACCCATATGCAGAGATGTACATATCTTGCGATGAGATGCCCCTGTGTATACACCTGGTTTACTACTAGTCATTGTCACTGCGCACTTGCAACTACCCTGTAGTAGGAGCAAAATATAAGCATCCAAAAAGGCATATATTGTCTCATGTCTAATTCTGCTTAGCCCGTAGCTTTCAGCACGCTCTTACTGAACTTTGTCTACATGAGAACTCAGTTACAGATCAGTTACGCCTCTTTAGTTTTAAGTGAAAGTGAAATGCGTAGGGTTCTGCATCACCCAGACCTGTATGATCTCCTTTCCGAAGCATGTGCCGTGTGATAATACACAAGATGCTCTTCCCATACAGGTGTAGGTTCAACTCAACATTAATTTCATAAGACTTATTCACTAGGTTACATTTATACTCTAGAGAGAGAGCTCTCCACAATATAACATAGCAATTCAGTAAATAAATTGCTTCTTTTTCTGGGGCACAAAGTCTTCTATATAGAAATAAAGGCATAAAAAGCAGATGATAAATAATGAGATCTGGTCATTATTCCATCCAGTAGTCATATTTTAAACAACTCTGGAGGGTAAGAGAAGGATTCAATGTCACCCAATCAAATCAGTACTGCATAAGATGAAGGCCAACAAAAAGGTAAAAATAAAATAGAAATTACACAGAAAAAAAATTCATCAGAAGGTGTCGGTTGAACATAGGCATGTGGGGACGAGAGATGGTATAGTGTTGGCAGGCAGGGCATAATCCAACAATGTCCATAGGATAACACATGTGTAGTATAGCTGGATATCTTAAGGCAAAACATAATTCCTTTCTAAATAGTTTGGAGCATAAAGAAGATTATTCTCTCCTTTTTAAGATAATACATATGAATAAAGTTGAAACATCTGCATATTATCCACTAGCAACAAAAAACTAGAGATGTGCGGGTTCAGTTTTATTCGGTTCTCATCGCCGAATTATAACAAGTTCGGATTAGTTATGAATTCTCTTATTGGCTATCCAAAACACGTGACAGACGGATAGCCAATATGATGCCGTTTATGACAACCGAACATATCCGAGTAATTCCGAGTAAAAACGATCCGCACATCTCTAGAAAAAAAAACATGTTTTTTTAAACTACTCCAAACGTGCAAATTTTGTTTTATAACATGCAAATATGCAGTCTAGATTCCAAAGACCAATAGTGTGAGCTCTATCTTTATAGGAAGTAAGCCCTGCCTTATTCCTGTTTGTTCAGGAATCATTTTAGTAATTATTAGAATGAAGTCTGAGTTCATTAAATAACTGCATGTTATTATACATGGAGCAATTTTCTAGATCTTCCAATTTATGTAATATTTACAGTTTACATAGAATGGTAATTAACTGTTCATAACTATCCATCTTTCTTTGAATTCTAATCTAGTATTACGAATAGATACAGTTTCTTTAGAATTTTCTAATTTATTTTAGAATATTTGCATATTAATGTTTAGCAGTATGTTTGAAACTTTTGTACTTTTTAATGTTGCTATGTTCCTCCACTGTGTGTGGCTCTGCGGAACCTTAGTGGCATATTATAAGTGTAAGCCAATCACATTGCGCAGATGTGGAGCAAGGTGCATTTGAGGTAGTATAACTCTCTTTTCTCCAGGCTAGCTCTTAAGGGTGTGGGAAATATCTGAGAATGGCTCCCCTGCCCAAACAGGCTTCGCAACAGTTAGTTAGGTATACAGGACTACATACATGACGTAATGATTCCTTGTTAGAATGAATAGGGTTCCAGACCTTCCCTTATATAAATAACACTTTATTTCTCTCCTCCTGCACATGGCTTCATAGAACACAGTAATGATTACAGCAAAACTTCTCTCCCTGCAGCACATGCTGTAACTTGCACGCAAGATGGCATAGAAAGTCTTGGAAGGCGGACACTAGCCCTGAAGGGGGACATTGAGCTCCTTCAGTGCTAATGGTCCAGCTTTATGCTCTCCAAAACAGGAAGAAGCAGGGAGCCCCCGTGTCTGGGTGCTGCTGGAGTGTTGGCAGTGAATGCAGGGGAGGGACTGTGTGTCTGGATGCTGCTGGGGTGTTAGTAATGAATGCCGGGGAGGAGAGTGTGTGTCTGGTTGCTGCTTGGATGTTAGTAATGAATGCAGGTGGAGGAGAGTGTGTGTCTGGGTCATACTTGCCTACTTTTGAAAAAGCATTTTAGGGAGATTGTGAAAGCAACAGCTATGAGCGCGCGTTACAGTGAACCTGTACTGCTAAATGTCATAAAATTGATTTACATCTAAATGTAATTGAGCCCCAAAGCAGTTAGTAATGTTTATGTGTTGATGAAAACACACTGATACTTTTCAGACAATGCATGTAACCATAAGGATCAATGTGCCAATGCAGGGAAATGATACTACTGTATATATCTCTGTTTTTTCTTTTATGTAACAGCTTTATAATAGGGGTAAGATGCAATCAGGGAGATTGCTGGCCTCTTCAGGGAGTCAGGGAGATTGCCACTATTTCAGGTAATCTCCCTGACAATCAATGAGAGTTGGCAAGTATGGTCTGGGTGCTGCTGGGATGTTGGAAGTGAATGCATGAGGAGGAGAGTGTGTGACTGGGTGCTGCTGGAGTGTTGGTAGTGAATGTGGTTTATGGGGGAGTGTGTGTGAATGCTGCTGGGACTGGGGTGTTGGTAGTGAATGTGAGCAGAGATGGAAGGGGGGGAGGTAATAACAACTATTTCACCTCCAGGCTCCTGTTATGAACTTACGCCTTCAGAATCCAGGCGCATAATCTCCACCACGCATTGCACACAAAGGTCCACCAGGCCCTTTGCTGGTTGGTGCCTGTAGTTTTACACAGCTCTCTTATACTTCTCTCTGCACACAGATCAAAGTGGCCCTTTGCTGGCTGGCACTTGTACTTCTACACAACACTTACTGCATCACCCACATGCAGAGCTCACATATAACTCTTCAGCAGATATTACACAGGCTCAGCTGCTATGTCACCAGTCTGTCTTCCCCACATACACACAGGGTTTAGCACACCAAATGGCACTCCCCTTCTCTAACTCTGGCTTTTAAACTCGATTAGCTACGCTGAAACTCGGGTGATTTGAGGCTCCTGAGACTCTCAAATTTACCAGGAAGTGAGTTTATCTGAGAGTGAGATGTCCGATGGTGAAGCAGAACGAGATATCTCCCCTGAGTAGCAGGTTTTGCAGGAGATTACTCACCTGAGATTGCAGTGTCTTCTCTCTGCAAAACTCTCCTGAGCAAGCAGCCTGCACATATCAGTAAGATATGTGTAAGCTGCTTGTGTTGTAGCTGTAAAAAAAAATGGGTTAAAAGTTTTTCAAAAAATTACATAGGGTCCCCCTCCCAAAGCTTAACCAGCCCCGGACATGACAGCCAGTCCTGGTTCCTAATAGTACGGGGAACAAACTGTGTAGGGTTCCACTGTAATGTAGAAACCAACACCAGGCTGCAGGGCCAGTCCTGGTTTTAATTATAGTGGGAAAAAAATTGCATAGGGGTCCCCCCTATAATTAAAACCAGCACTGGACCCAAAACGGCCGGGCTGTAATGCCACAGCCCAGAGACCCTATTACCGGGGCTCCGTGGCCAAAGCATTATCAGTCCAAGCCGCTCAGGCCAAGCCGGGGATCTCAGGGGGGGAAGTGGGGACCCCCAAAAAAGGGGTCCCCCCTCTCCCGAACCCCAGGTTTGGACTGAAGCCCGGGACTCTTCCCCGCACCCCTGGAGCGTTGGGTACTGGGGTTAATAAAGTGAAAAATAGAATGAAACTATTATATTTTACAGTGGGACTACAGGTGCCAACATGCCTGCCCTTTGGCACTTGTTAAACTACAACTGCCAGCAGGCGGCCGGCATTCGTACCAGCAGGCGGCCGGCAACTGCAGCATATACTTACACTTGTTCGGATTGGTTCGGGTAAGTCGACCGATGGTGTGTACTGCACATGCATATGCACTGCAGTGCGCCTGTGCGTGAGTTAGCATTGCGATTACACTGCAATCATTTACGCAGATACAAAGCCATCGCAGATCGAGGGACGGGACTTCAGCGTTTGGGGGTTTAGGACGGGGGGAGTGGTAGGATAAACACAGGCGTGCCTGTCTGTTTGGACGCTGTTTCCTGGGCGTGCATAAATTAGCCACTGTGACGGCATACGCAGCTTGTGTACTCATTGCGTGCGACGACAGTTGCAATTTCTGAGTGGAGGTAAGACCTGCTGTAATTCTGTGTAAGTGTCCGATGTTACTGATGTATACGCAGGACTGCGAGGTCTTACGGATGTGAGAAAGCGGTAGTGGGCGTCTCTAGGCTGGCTGAGCAGTTGCAGTTCATTAGCATATTTTCGCAGCAGAAACTGTGCATAATCGCAGCTGCGATTACAGTAGTGATCCATAGTGAATCAGGCCCTTAGTCTGTAAACCCCACTGGGCATCAACTGATGTGAATGATGATACTCTCTGCATAGCGCTGTGTAATATGGTGTTGCTATAAAATATAAACAATAATAAACTAAAGGCCTAAGATAAAATTAGGTTATTTCTATAGTCCCTGTATTATTTTCATTATTTTACAATCTGATATACAGTAATGTAGCAAAGTTTCATTTGTCTTTACCTCTAATATATACTAGATATGTGTGAATTTGGGCAAATTTACCTTGAGATAAAAAAAAACAAAAAACAAAAAAACAGATTACTCAAACTTCTAATACCTATTATCACAGCAACACTGACACAGCACAGTACATTTCTAAAATCATTTAAATGTCAATCTATCACTCATGGAGCAATATAGGTTCTCGTTCAGACCCAGTCGCAAGCGCCGATGCACTCGCAACCGGGTCGATGGTTAGCCCTGCGCACGCGCAGCGGCCGTACTGCGCGTGCGCAAGCCCCGGAACGAGAGAGAAATTCTCTCTCTCTGGAGCTCACTACGAAAGGGGCGGCTGTCAATGTTGATCGACAGTTCGCCCCGTTTTGTATGCGGGCCCGGGTGGTGGTTTCAAAAACAGAGGCGTTCCTTAAGGAACGCCTACCGTTTTGTGGGCGGCCACACTGACATCATCAGTGATGTCAGTGGGGAGTTTCCTGCTCGATCAGAGCAGGAAGCTCCCTGGGGCTTGCGGTTGCCGAGACCCAACCTTAGCGTCTCGTCGCAAGCCCCGATGGTCGCGATGGTGTTCACCATCGCGACCATCACCCTGATCAGTAGCTAAGCTGTGGGTGGTAACCAACAGCTCAGCTAGCGACCAGGAGGCCTCACTAAAAAAAAGGAAGCGGCCGCCCTCATTCAGAGAGCGCGATCGCTTCTTGCGACCGAATCTGAATGAGGGTCATTGGGCCTGATTCAGAGCCGCTCGTAAGCGGCCGCTCGTTCACTCCAAGCGATGTTTGCCCAACTGCGCATGCATACGGATCGTTATACGCATGCGCGAACCAGTCAGTGCGGTCGAAATTCATGTGCTCGCAAAATAGTGAATGCCTGATAATTTGAGTGACAGGAGTAGGCGTATGTGGGTGGTAACAGGGGAAGGTGCTTGAAAACAGGGAGTGCAGATCAGAACGCAGGCGTGCTTAAAGGTCAAAACGGGCGTTTTATGGGTGTGCATAATTAAAACAGCAGCGTCATTAACCACGTAACTGGGTTATTTTATAGCCAGAACTGCTCGCAAAATTGTGGTAGCAAAAACCAACCCCAAGAATAGCGAGCAGTTCATACGCTGGTCGATGTACTCGATTAATCTAATAAATAGCGGACATGACGTAGGATGCGAGCGGCCAGGGGGCGTATTTTTTCAAAGAACGACCGCAAGTTTTGTTCGCTCGTTCAGACCTAGAGGCGTGAACAGACTGCAAAGAGCGAACGGTTGATTTGAATAGCCACCCCTATTTTCTGGACGAGCGAGCGCTAATTGCGTCCGGCTCTGAATCAGGCCCATAGTCTCCACAAAGGTCTATATATCAGCTACTATAAAATATAAGGGTAATAGAACACCACCTGAATTAAACTTGTCTCAGAGTTGCGCATAGAATCAGAATTCCAAAATACGTTATCTGTTGTATAGTTAAAAACAAATTAAATCTCATTAAACTAAAATTGAACAGTCTTAACTGGCTCACCATATTAATGTTTATAAACACGGATGTCTCAATGTGATGAAGTTAAATGAGAAGTAATCATTAAAATTCACATTAGGTAACTAACTGTTCATCAGTTGTATTAAAATACAATAAATCAGGTTATGTGTTCCTTGTTTTGCGATAATTTCAAATATACCAAGTCAATGTAAAAATTGAATGTGTCCATTCAAACTCAATTTAACATCTGAAGATTAATTTATATTCCACATTGCTAGTTTGCAAAATAATTAAACCAGCTTCCAAAAGTGCCTTTTCTCATTATAAAGATCAGACTTATGACTACAATCATAGCGGTCTATGGGTCTGATTACAGTAATTACGGATTGCAACAATAGCGATTATGCACAGAGGGCCTCATTCAGACCAGCTCGCGAGCGCTGAGCGCTCGCAAGCGGGTCGATGTTGCCCAAGTGTGCATGCGCACGACGGATGCGGCTCCGTCGTGCGCATGCACGAGACCCAAATAACGACGGCCAGTCCGTCGTTATGGGTCTCGCACCAAAGGGGGCGTTCTGTCGATGGTGAGTGACAGCACGCCCCCTTTGGTGGGCGTGCCAGGGGCGTGGCTGCCCAGACGGAGGCGTTCCCATGGGAACGCCTACCGTCTGGGACCGGCCCCACTGACATCACTAGTGATGTTAGTGGGAGTGCTTTTGGCTCTGATAGAGCCAAAAGCACTCCAGGGCTTGCTGCAGCGATACCCTACCGCAAGGGTCTTGACGGAAGCCCGATGGTCGCGATGGTCTTGACCATCGCGACTATCATTTTGGCCGCTCACTATAGCTGTGGGTGGTCACCCACAGCTATGCAAGTGGCCAGGAGGCCGCTCCAAAAAGTAGGAGGGACGGCCCCGATTCAGAGCGAGCGCTCTGTCAGAGTGTCCGGCTCTGAATCAGGGCCAGAGTCTCACTGTGATAGTATGCTAATCCATTGCAATCGCTATGCCGTCGCAGCACAACATAAGGATGCCCACTTTACCTCACCACCCACAAACGGCACTTCCTGTCAATCACTCTGCGATGGGTCTGCGTAGTGATCTGGCTGGTTCGCGCACTGCGATGCATACGCATGCGCAGAACGCAACAATCAGCCGATTGCATGCGTAACCGCAGTTGCGATCAATAATGAATCAGGCCCTATGCACTAAGCTTCGGAGACACATAAAGTGGAGAGAAATAAAGTACCAACCAAACAGCTCCTAACTGCCATGTTACAGGCTGTGTTTGAAGAATGACAGTTATGAGCTGACTGGTTGGTACTTTATCTCTCTCCACTTGTTCTCTCTCCATTGCTTAGTAAATCTTCCCTTTAAAGTTTACAGCTGCTATTTAGCCAAATAATATTCACGATATAGAGCCTGATTCATTATGGATCGCAACTGCAACAGTGTACGCAGATCGGTCGATGGTGCATACTGGGCATGCATATGCACTGCAGTGTGCGCTGCGTGAGTTAGCATTGCGATCGCACTGCAATCACCTATGGAGATACAAAGCCATCGCAGACCGAGGTACGGACTGTCAGTGGTCAGTGTTTGGGGGTGGTGACGGGGGAGTGGTCGGAGAAACGCAGGCGCGCCTGTCCGATTGAACGCCATTTCCTGAGCGTGCATAAATAAGCCACTGTGATGGCATACGTACCTTAAGTACTCACTGTGTACAATGAGGTTAGCAATTTCTGAGTAAGGTCAGACATGCTATAATTGTGCATGAGGGGCCGATGCTACTCGATGTTCCAGATATATACGCAGCACTGCTGATGTGAGATAGCGGTAGTGGGCGCCTCTATGCTGGCTGTGCGATGGCTTTGCGATTGCATTCTATAGCATACTTTCGCAGCAGACCATATTTTCGCAGCTGCGATGGCAATAGCGATCCTTAGTGAGTCAGGCCCATAATTCATTGATAATACACTGGAATTTCAATGTTCACCTCAAATTTTTTGGAAAAATAAAATAAGTCTGGATCTAGATAATTGAAACAGACCCCCAAAGGGCCCTGCTTGTCGTGATCTTACACTCTATAGGGAAATAGTAACGCATGAGAATAAGTGCTACATATTGCAAACCGGTCCAACTAGATTTCAGAGATTCTTGGTGGGCTGTATAATCCCGGCACACAGAAATGTTGGTCTGGGGTCAGCAGGTTGTGTGAGTGTAGAAAGAGTACATATGTAAGTTATGTGTGGACTGTGTCGAGCGGAGGTAACTAGTAGAATAGCTTACGTGGGTTATGTGGGTCGTTCTGGAATTTGATAAGCTCCCTAAATGCTTGAAGGCTTGGAGACTAGAAGAAAGTCTTGCACATCCCAAAACTGTGAATGGGAGAAATAATGCATGTGATGAGAGACTCAGATCTTGCGCAGGGTGGAGCGGTCTAGTTGTGAATCTGTTACATTCAAAACAGATTGTAGGGGTGAAAGTCTGATTAGGGGCAGGCTCAGTGTCGGACTGGGACATGAAGGGCCCACCGGGGGAATGCAGTGGTAGGACCCCATGCTTAAGGGGGAGTGGTCTTCCACCAGAGGGGGTGTGGTCATCCATCACAGATGTTTGGCTAGCCATTAGGCAAATTTTGGTGTAGTTTCTATAGAAGGGAACCATGCTGATCAGTGGTCTTGATCCAGCAGGTAATTGACCATCTAATAGAGTAACAATCTATAATTCGAGGTCTGGAATCTGAAACCTAGAGGAGGAAGTGTGGGCCCACAGGCAGTAGGGCCCACCGGGGATTTCCCCTGTACCCCTGGCAGGCTAGTCAGGAGGTTATTGCAATGATCAATGCGGGAAATAATGAGTGCATTAATTCAAGTTTTGCAGTGTCTTTTGTGAGATATGTGAATATGGAACATGATTTGGAAACAGATTGAATGTGGGGAGCAAAGGACAGCTCTGACATAACATACATAGTCACCATTGTTGGCTGGAAGACCAGCAGAAATAAAGAACAGTACAGTACAGATGCAGGAGCATTGGGGGCTATTAGAACCAGATACATCTAAGTAAATCAGTGAATCCTAGTATAAGTAGGTAAATCTAAATTTTAGCAGCTCCACTCTGAATTCAAATTCTGCTTGGTACAAATAACTTGCACAAAGAAGGTATATTACCCAAAATTAGTATGTTTATAAAACTGGCAAAGATAAAGAGGGGTATCCAATTAGCTACAAACGTCGAAAAACAAGGATTTTTCGCTGATTATCCCTGTTTTTCACAGATTTTTTTCTCCCTATCCTATTATTTCGGACAAAATAGCCAAAATCACATAGGAGCAGTGATAAGCCCACGGACCTATGTGTTTTTCGCTTTGCGGTGGTGAACAAACTGCACTTTTCATGGGTTTTTTTCTCGGGACACATGAGGTCCTGAAAAAAAAACCACGATAACTCTGGGGGATCCATTAGCGATCAAACAATGTTCGGGGCTAATTGGATACCGCCATAAGACTTAATTGAAGTATTTCAATGTTTTGGTTCCAAGTTCACATATTCTGAACTATAAAACCAGTACAAGACTTTATTCACAACTTGATTCACGGCAGGAGGATGGAACAGTTATAGGACTCATATATCTGCAGTGGATTGTCCCAATTCCCCGTTCTGCCGATGCCAGGGAATCTGGAAATACAACATGTTGAGCGATCTCAATTCCCCGATTTCTGACAAGAAAATGGTTGGAATTGGTGAGTCAGGGAATTTTGACAAGTTGAATTTCCCTGATTCCCTGACAGATGGCAGACCGGATTGGTGTAGGAGAGTCGGGGAATCGCGGTGCTGATGTATAGCCTGCATTACTCTGGGATATAATCCAAGCACGGAGATTGCAAATTCACTAAAAGAGATTCCACAATGAGAAAGGACAAGTTGCATTCTGCAATCTATTTATCCATTACACAAACAAATACATAAAACAAATAAAACCGCTACTCTCAAATTTTACTACTGGAGAAATTTTACTACTGGAGAAATGTTACTAGTGGAGTAGCTTGGAATGATTTTTTTCCATCTCACTAATCACTATGGTAGTCATTGGGGTCCCACTGGTCTGTTTCACCTCATTTAGAGTAGGGGTGTGCACCGGCCACTTTTCGTGTTTTGTGTTTTGGTTTTGGATCTGGATCTTTCTTCGTGTTTTGGATCTGGATTGGTTTTGCCAAAACCACCCTTCCGTGTTTTGGGTTCTGGGTTTTGTGTTTTGGATCTGTATTTTTTTGAAAAAAAGCATAAAAACAGCTAAAATCACAGAATTTGTAGGTTTTTCTGCTCCTATGCTATTATTAACCTCAATAACCTTAATTTCCACTCATTTCCAGTCTATTCTGAATACCTCACACCTCACAATAGTGTTTTTATGTCCAAAAGGTTGCACCGAGGTAGCTGGATGACTAGGCTAAGCGACACGAGTGGGCGGCACAAACACGTGACCCATCTAGGCGTGACACTGCAGTGGCAGACAGGATGGCATTGAAAAACTAGGCCCCAAACTGTACATAATGCAAAGAAAAAAAAGAGGTGCAAGATGGAATTGTCCTTGGGCCCTCCCACCCACCCTTATGTTGTATAAACAGGACATGCACACTTTAACAAACCAATCATTTCAGCGCCAGGGTCTGCCACACAACTGTGGCTGAAATGATTGGTTAGTTTGGGCCCCCACAAAACAAGCTGGCAATTTATCTGTCCCTGCACAAACTGGCTCTACGGAGGCAAGATGTCATCCTCATCCTCCTCATCCACCGATTCCTCACCCTCTTCAGTGTGTACATCCTCATCCTCACAGAGTATTAATTCGTCCCTGCTGGAACCACAGGTCCCTCTGTACGTTCTGGAGGCTGGTCTCCCTGGAAGAGTTGATAATTCATTTTATGAACATCATCTTCTCCACATTTTGTGGAAGCAACCTCCTACGCCTTTCGCTGACAAGGTTCCCGGCTGCACTAAACACTCTTTCGGAGTACACACTGGAGGGGGGGCAACTCAGGTAAAATAGAGCCAGTTTGTACAGGGACCTCCAAATTGCTTCTTTTTCCTGCCAGTACAGGTACGGACTGTCTGACATGCCTACTTGGATGCTGTCACCGATGTAATCCTTTAACAGACAGACGCACACGCTTGTCGCTGCTGCTTTGAGGATTCAAGTGCGGCTACAGCCCACACAATTCACAAAGACAGAAAAAAAAAAAGAATATTTTTATTGTTTGTGGAGCACACTTTGAGGGTTACACCACCCTTTAACAGACAGACGCACGCTTGTCGCTGCTGCTTTGAGGATGCAAGTGCGGCTACAGCCCACACATTTCACAAAGACCGAAAAAAAAAGAACAATTTTTTAATTGTTTGTGTAGCACACTTTGAGGGTGTCACCACCCTTTAACAGACAGACGTACGCTTGTCGCTGCTGCTTTAAGGATGCAGGTGCGGCTACAGCCCACACAATTCACAAAGACAGAAAAAAGAAAAATATTTTTATTGTTTGTGTAGCACACTTTGAGGGTGTCACCACCCTTTAACAGACAGACGCACGCTTGTCGCTGCTGCTTTGAGGATGCAAGTGCGGCTACATCGCACACAAGTCACAAACACATTAAAAAAATAGTTTTTTATTTTTTGGAGCACTTTGACAGTTACACCACCCTTTAACAGACAGACGCACGCTTGTCGCTGCTGCTTTAAGGATGCAGGTGTGGCTACAGCCAACACATTTCACAAAGACCGAAAAAAAAGAACAATATTTTAATTGTTTGTGTAGAACACTTTGAGGTGTCACCACCCTTTAACAGACAGACGCACGCTTGTCGCTGCTGCTTTAAGGATGCAGGTGCGGCTACAGCCCACACAATTCACATAGACAGAAAAAAGAAGAAGAATATTTTTATTGTTTGTGTAGCACACTTTGAGGGTGTCACCACCCTTTAACAGACAGACGCACGCTTGTCACTGCTGCTTTAAGGATGCAGGTGCGGCTACAGCCCACACAATTCACATAGACAGAAAAAAGAAGATGAATATTTTTATTGTTTGTGTAGCACACTTTGAGGGTGTCACCACCCTTTAACAGACAGACGCACGCTTGTCGCTGCTGCTTTGAGGATGCAAGTGTGGCTACATCGCACACAAGTCACAAACACATTAAAAAAATAGTTTTTTATTTTTTGGAGCACTTTGAGAGTTACACCACCCTTTAACAGACAGACGCACGCTTGTCGCTGCTGCTTTAAGGATGCAGGTGCGGCTACAGCCCACACAATTCACAAAGACAGAAAAAAAAAGAACAATATTTTAATTGTTTGTGTAGCACACTTTGAGGGTGTCACCACCCTTTAACAGACAGACGCACGCTTGTCGCTGCTGCTTTGAGGATGCAGGTGGAATCTAGATGGGATTTGGAACCGAGGACACACTACCTCCATCAATTGTCTAAATCCCACTGCACTAATGTCGGATACCGGACGCACGTCTAACACCAACATAGCAGTCAAGGCCTCAGTTATACGTTTTGCTTCAGGATGACTGCTGTCGTACTTCATCCTCATCGCTAGGGACTGTTGGAGGGTCAATTGTTTAGTAAAAGTAGTGATGTTCCTACTTCCTCTCTGGGATGATGAACAACTCCCAGCAGCAGCAACAGCACTAGGAGGAAGTGGTTCTTGATCTTTCCCTATTTTATTTTTATCGGAGAAAGTTTGGTCCTCCATTTATGTTATATTGATATATATACGTGCGGCTAAAGCGCACACAAACACAGAAAATATTATTTTATTTTTGCTGGAGAGTAGTGCACTTTGTGGGTTACACCACCCTTTAAGAAATGAGCCAGCCGGCTCTTTACTTATGGGACACAGGCGCACGCTTGGCGCTGCTCCTTTGTTGATGCACGTGCAGCCACAGTGCACACAAGTCACAAACACAGAAAATATATATTTTTTTGGTTTGGAGTGTACTTTGGGGGTTACAGAACCCTTTAACGGTCAAGCCAGCCGGCCCTTTACTTAAGACACAGGCGCACGCTTGGCACTACTTTGTTGATGCACGTGCGGCTACTGCGCACACAATTCACAAACACAGAAAATAATATTTTTTTTGGTTTGGACTGGAGTGTACTTTCGGGGGTTACAGCACCCTTTAACGGTCTAGCCAGCCGGCCCTTTACTTATGACACAGGCGCACGCTTGGCACTACTTTGTTGATGCACGTGCGGCTACTGCGCACACAATTCACAAACACAGAAAATAATTTTTTTTTTGGTTTGGACTGGAGTGTACTTTGGGGGTTACAGCACCCTTTAACGGTCAAGCCAGCCGGCCCTTTACTTATGACACAGGCGCACGCTTGGCACTACTTTGTTGATGCACGTGCGGCTACTGCGCACACAATTCACAAACACAGAAAATAATTTTTTTTTTTATTTGGACTGGACTGTACTTTCGGGGGTTACAGCACCCTTTAACGGTCAAGCCAGCCGGCCCTTTACTTATGACACAGGCGCACACTTGGCACTACTTTGTTGATGCACGTGCGGCTACTGCGCACACAATTCACAAACACAGAAAATAATTTTTTTTTTGGTTTGGACTGGAGTGTACTTTGGGGGTTACAGCACCCTTTAACGGTCAAGCCAGCCGGCCCTTTACTTATGACACAGGCGCACGCTTGGCACTACTTTGTTGATGCACGTGCGGCTACTGCGCACACAATTCACAAACACAGAAAATAATTTTTTTTTTGGTTTGGACTGGAGTGTACTTTCGGGGGTTACAGCACCCTTTAACGGTCAAGCCAGCCGGCCCTTTACTTATGACACAGGCGCACGCTTGGCACTACTTTGTTGATGCACGTGCGGCTACTGCGCACACAATTCACAAACACAGAAAATAATTTTTTTTTTGGTTTGGACTGGAGTGTACTTTCGGGGGTTACAGCACCCTTAACGGTCAAGCCAGCCGGCCCTTTACTTATGACACAGGCGCACGCTTGGCACTACTTTGTTGATGCACGTGCGGCTACTGCGCACACAATTCACAAACACAGAAAATAATTTTTTTTTGGGTTTGGACTGGAGTGTACTTTCGGGGGTCACAGCACCCTTAACGGTCAAGCCAGCCGGCCCTTTACTTATGACACAGGCGCACGCTTGGCACTACTTTGTTGATGCACGTGCGGCTACTGCGCACACAATTCACAAACACAGAAAATAATTTTTTTTTTGGTTTGGACTGGAGTGTACTTTGGGGGTTACAGCACCCTTTAACGGTCAAGCCAGCCGGCCCTTTACTTATGACACAGGCGCACGCTTGGCACTACTCTGTTGATGCACATGCGGATACTGCGCACACAATTCACAAACACAGAAAATAATTTTTTTTTTGGTTTGGACTGGAGTGTACTTTCGGGGGTTACAGCACCCTTAACGGTCAAGCCAGCCGGCCCTTTACTTATGACACAGGCGCACGCTTGGCACTACTTTGTTGATGCACGTGCTGCTACTGCGCACACAATTCACAAACACAGAAAATAATTTTTTTTTTGGTTTGGACTGGAGTGTACTTTCGGGGGTTACAGCACCCTTAACGGTCAAGCCAGCCGGCCCTTTACTTATGACACAGGCGCACGCTTGGCACTACTTTGTTGATGCACGTGCGGCTACTGCGCACACAATTCACAAACACAGAAAATAATTTTTTTTTTGGTTTGGACTGGAGTGTACTTTCGGGGGTTACAGCACCCTTAACGGTCAAGCCAGCCGGCCCTTTACTTATGACACAGGCGCACGCTTGGCACTACTTTGTTGATGCACGTGCGGCTACTGCGCACACAATTCACAAACACAGAAAATATATTATTTTTTTAGCACTTGGGGGGAGCACCCCTGATGGACAGAGCACCCCCTGGACAACACTACAGCACCCCTTTAGGACTGGGACACTGCACAGGACTTTGGAGTGGACACAGCCCCTATGGAGAACTGACTGCACAACACAGTCCAGCCAGCCCCTATGGACTTTGAAGTAGTGGACACAGCCCCTATTAACAACAGCAGCACAGCACAACACAGCCAGCCCCTAAGGACTTTGAAGTAGTGGACAACAGCAGCACTACACTACACTACACTACACAGCCCTAACTCCCACCCTCCCTCTTCACTGTCCACAGCCGAGTGAGAAAATGGCGCCGACGCGGGTACCTTATATAGGATCCAAAACCCGCGAGACTCGGAAGGCGGGATGATGACGTTTTGCCTCGATTTCAGATCCGAGTCAGGCGGGAAAAGTCGAGCCTGATTCGGATCGGACTCGGATCGGGGGGGCTCGGGGGGGTTCGGATTTCAGAAATCCGAACCCGCTCACCCCTAATTTAGAGACTATCAAAGCTTAATGATCCCATAGAGCATTGATGGGGAACCTCTGGCCCGGGTACCGTATAAGGCCCCTAGAATCATTTGGTCTGGCCCTCTGAGTTTTTTTCTGATAGCCTCATCTGTCTAGCATGGTGCCACCTTGCAGCCAGAATCTATGCAGCAGTGCCATCTGGGGCATTCTCAGGATACTTCAGACGGTCACGCCGCTGCCCTTACAGCTCCCCGGGCAATCCTCAATCGGCCCGGAGCATCCACAGGCGATTGTGGCCCCACCCCCATGTGACATCACATGAAAGGGGTGTATCCCCCACCCCTGCCATAGAGTATGCAAAACAAAGCGTCCTTATACTGTATTTCCCATTGAAAAGCCATTTTCAAATTATTATTCATCTCAGCTGTCACTTGTATTTACATACTTATTGCTACTGGCACACAGAACAGGATACCATAAAGTAGAAATACAACTTTATATCTCCTTTAAACCATTTTTTTAAATCTATAAGATACCTAAGTTAAGGGATGGGTTCGCTCTGGATCCCGGCGGCCAAAATCCTGATGCCGACACCCATCGGCAGGTATCCTAACCCTCCTCCTCTCCCTACCCAGGTAACATTGGATTCCAGAAGACATACTAGGGGTTTGAGGTACCGGTCAGACCTCCCGTTGGTGTATGCTGGGCAGAACTTTGACCCAGAGATGCCGGGCAGAACTTTGACCCCAGGAGCCTGTTCTGGGCCTTCCACTGGATTTGGATGACATCCCATAATAAAACTTAATAACTTGAATATTTAAACCCAGGCGACGCTGGGATTTTTAGCTAGTAGATAATAATATCCTTCAGTATAGATAATCATTATCCTTATAATGTGTTATACAGTATACCATATATCCAGAGTATACATTATCTATTTGTATTGTATGTTTGTATAGCAGAATCTTTGTGTAAATGGCTGAAAGGAAACTACATATATTGTGTGTATAATTGTAAGTCCCATGTATAGGATATCTCCTGGGGTATGGATAAATTGAATTTTGTCACACAGATGTCTAACACACCATTCATTTAGAGCAGAAAACGAATAGTATTTTTTGAATTAAACAGGAATTGTGAGTGGCTAATTAATTAGATTAGTAATACATAATTATGAAAGGGTCATTAGCATATTTACTTCACTTTCAGTCCCTCTATTAACACTTCCTTTTACAGTACTGATCACTAGGAATTCTTTACCAATGTTGATGATAATTGTAGTTGCATTAACCGGATTTATTAATGGATTATGTTAAACACAAAATTAAATCAGGGTCCATAACTAGCAAATAAAACAACTGGATATAATTTCACTCAGAAGGCAGCTGTCAATTTATTTTGACAACAAGAAAAAAATATTTACCCCCCCTATGAATGTCAGGTCCACCTGGAATAGTCTGAGGCCAGGGTAAATTAATAGGACTAATGTTGACAGATTTTGTTTATAATTATGTTACAATTGTAATATTTATTTTGTATGGTTTCATTAAGTCACCCATTCGTTTTATCATTCTATTTGTTAACTTATCTTAACCTAAGCCTAGAAATGAACACACTGACACATGAAATGCAATTAAAGAGGTCACAGCCATAATTTATTGATCGAATTAGAATTGGTAATGGGTGGCAGGACAAAAGCAGTGCTCCGAGGCCACAGCCTTGCTGGAAACAATAATAAATAAACGGAAGCGGATTCCCGCCCCGCGCAGACTGGCCTGAGGTAGTACCATCCCCCCTTAATTGGCACAGCCTTCGGCCCTTCCCTTGGACAGGGACCAGGTCCCCCCTTATGGGCGGTGACCAACTTGCCGCTCTCAAAGGAAAGATGCTACCCAGTCACTCCTGCGCTAAATAATAGGCCGCCCAGGAGCACTGCTTCCCGCCAGGCTGAACTTCTACCTGTTGGAAGAAAACACAAAAATGCAAAATCCAACAAAACAAAAAAGCATACCAACCAGCTTAGTCGGGTGGGTGAGTGGATGGTTTGAAGAAACTGGAAAAGAGGAAAATGGCTCCTCTTACCAAGGAATATATATGGGTAATTTGTAACCTCCCACAAATCCTATGATAGGCTTATCACATCAACTGACCACTTCCTAACCACACCTTACCCAGCCTTAACCCTTAACTAACTAACAAATTTTAAATATCAAACAGGGTGCTTATCTATCCTCAAACTTAATTAAGTATTCGTATGCATTAAGTCACCCATTCGTTTTATCATTCTATTTGTTAACTTATCTTAACCTAAGCCTAGAAATGAACACACTGACACATGAAATGCAATTAAAGAGGTCACAGCCATAATTTATTGATCGAATTAGAATTGGTAATGGGTGGCAGGACAAAAGCAGTGCTCCGAGGCCACAGCCTTGCTGGAAACAATAATAAATAAACGGAAGCGGATTCCCGCCCCGCACAGACTGGCCTGAGGTAGTACCATCCCCCCTTAATTGGCACAGCCTTCGGCCCTTCCCTTGGACAGGGACCAGGTCCCCCCTTATGGGCGGTGACCAACTTGCCGCTCTCAAAGGAAAGATGCTACCCAGTCACTCCTGCGCTAAATAATAGGCTGCCCAGGAGCACTGCTTCCCGCCAAAGCCCGGTTCATAGAACCAGGCCCGCCACCAAACTGTGACCCTCCAATACCTAAAGGAAACTACATAAGTCACTGATAAACAGCTCTAACCCTACTCCCGTTAGGTGTACCCCATCAGGCCTATAGAAGCTCTCTTCTTCGTAACGTAAACGTGGATGCCGTATGACGCGGCCACCCACACTGAGGACAAAACGGCCAACTGCCATATTGACCTTACGACGAACTCCGTCTAATGCCTTACCACCCTGGGGTCCTCGCCAAACTCGCCGTGGGACAATGTCCGACCAAGCGATGCGCACATTGGGCCAACGGTTAACTAGCACTTGCAAGTCGTTCCTAACAGCATGTATTAGCTCGATGCCTTTGCAAGTGCCCAAATCGTTCCCCCCTAAGTGAATGACCACCCAGTCCGGGGTCCCGAACTTATCCTCTGCCGTCCATAAGGCTTCCAGTAGTCGCTTCCAGCGCATACCGCGGAAACCTAACCAACGGACGTCATCTGCACCTAACAAAAGGGGGGCCTGCAAAGCTAAGGGGTGCCGACCAGCCCAAAATATAAATGAGTGTCCTACAAACCACACCCGACCGTTAGCATTCCTGGTTAACCCTGCAAGAAAAGTTACCTAGTCAGAAACTGAATCACAATATAACAAATAAATGCATCTTGAGGAAGGGAAAACAATAGTTGGGTGACCCAGCTGAAGGTGAAAAACATAAAACCTCTTTGAGGGCAAAACTGAAAAGCCCCTCAAACTCCAAAGCGGCAGTAGGCATAAGGCCCCTGGGTTTCCCAACAAACTCGCAAGGAGCGCAGCTACTTAAGCAACTTATCCTCCCTTAAATAAGTTTTATAAGCTGATGACTTCCATCGACCCAACTTTTGTAAGGTGTCGACCGAAGCACCATCAACAGCTGCGCAGGTTGCTGCCCCTATCCTAAATGAATGTGTCCCGAACTGGTCTGTGGGCAGGCCTAAGGCTATAAGGCAATTTTGAAACAGCTTTATGAACTGAAACTTAGATAAAGGTGTAAGATTAACATGTACAAGCCACTGTGCGCCACTTGGAGGGCGAAGAGCATTAAAACGCCGCGCCAAGGCAACTGTGCAGATAACAGCGTCTGAGTGTTCTTTTATAGAAATCCAACGACCCCTGCCAAGTTGGTCAGTCTTGGACCTATGAATTTTACACAATATCAATTCCTTCTTAACTACCACGTGTTTAAACAATAAACCCGATGTCGCGGAACTCTTACTAGAGGCTACAAGCTCGCCGATTCTAAACGCCCCGAAATATGCCAATGAAAAAGCTAAACTAAAAAGGGCCGATTCGTACTCGCCTAAAGCAACCCCTGATACAGCCACAATCAGATCTTTAAGCAAAGCCGGGTCAATTGGTCTACGCGTGTCGCCTATGCTAGGGTGTTCCTTCGCCCACCCCTTCATCGCTTTGGATAGCAGAAACTATTTTGTGGGATCTGCAACGCCATGTAGTTTAGAAAAGTAAGCGATACCAGACAGCGCCGCAGACATAGCAGCCTTAGAACGACCCCTTTCATGCCAGTTCCAAACAAACTCTGCCATACGGTCGTCAACCGTCTTACCTCCCTCACGTGTGGAAGCCAAGAAACCCTGCCAATTGTCCCAAGCTGCCGTGTAGGTCCTTAACGTGCTAGGGGCCAGAGACTTCATTGCGAGGCCTTTGATGCCGGCACGACAATCTGCCATACATGGGAGGGGCAGTTTAAACCATGAATAGAAGCGTAAGGAGCGAGAGAACGAAACCTGTCCCACTGCAAACGAGATAAGGCGTCTGCTATCTCATTAGACACTCCCGGAACATGCTGCGCCCTAAACTCAATGTTCCTCCGTAAGCAAAGAAGCGTCAAGTGCCTCAACAACTTCAAAGCCAACGGAGACTCCGCCCTCTGATTATTTACTGCCTGAACAACACCCAAATTATTGCACCAAAAAAGGATCCTCCTATTACAAAGCCTGTAAGCCCATAACTCAACTGCCACTACGATGGGGAAAAGTTCTAAGAGCAGTATGTTCTTCGTAAGGCCCAAAACTCCCCAAACTTCTGGCCAAGGCTCCGCGCACCAATCTCCTTCAAAAAAGGCGCCGAAACCGATGGAACCGGACGCGTCAGTAAATAGCTGAAGCTCTGAATTATCTACTGGGGCCCGGAGCCATATACGAACACCGTTAAACTCGCGCAGGAAAAGCAACCAAACTCGAAGGTCTTCCCTCAAATCTTGGGATATTCGAACGAGGTGATGGGGCTTCTTGATACCCGCCGTGGCTCTTTCGAGCCGCCTACAAAAAACCCGACCCATGGGAATGACTCTACAAGTAAAGTTAAGGAGCCCTAGCAACGACTGCATCTGCTTCAGCGAGACTTTCTTTGACAAAACAAACGCTTCAAGCAACTCCCCCAAACGTCGCACCTTTTCAATCGGCAAACGGCATAACCCTAGCACAGTATCTATTTCTATGCCCAAATACGTCAAACGTGTAACCGGACCCTCCGTCTTGTCCCTGGCAACAGGAACGTCTACCACTGTGAACAAGGCCTGCAAGGAAAAAAGCAATTCCTCACAAACCTGGGTATCCGCTGGCCCCACCAACAGAAAATCATCTAGGTAGTGGGTAACCCCCGCTTGCCCTGTGCCCGCCTGTAAGCACCATTGCAAAAAGGAGCTAAAACATTCAAAAAAGGAACACGAGATGGAACATCCCATCGGCAAGCATCTATCTACATAATAGAGCCCCGCAACTCTAAAACCCATGTACTTAAAAGATTCGGGGTGAAGGGGCAACAGCCGAAAAGCCGACTCGATATCCACCTTGGCTAATAACGCCCTTCTCCCAAAACTCTGTACTATATCTAGAGCCTGCTCAAATGATTGGTAAATGACCCGACAATCCGATGGATCTAGCGCGTCGTTGACCGACCCTCCCTCGGGGTAAGAAAGATGCTGTATCAACCTAAACTTACCCGGTTCCTTTTTTGGTACGACCCCTAAAGGCGATATGCACAAACCTTCCAATGGTGGGGACTTAAAAGGGCCGCACATGCGCCCCAACCCTATTTCCGCTTTAATCTTAAGTCTGACTACTTCCGGGTGTAGGCGTGCCGACTTAAGATTTCTTTTAGACACAACCGAGACCTCCCGTGTCACCGGTAAACGAAAACCTTCACTAAACCCATGAAACAAAAAGGCTGCTTCCTCCCTGAGAGGATAACGAGCCAACCAGCTCTTCAACGCCCCTAGGTCCACCGGCGAAGGTGCTTTACCTAACACCGCCCCGCGACTCGTCGGGCTGATCACCTCGATTTGTCCTTCCACCGCCGGTACGCCCGCACTCTTTAGCCGGGTGCCCGCTCCCGCAGAGCATGCATATGTGTCTATACCGATAGCCCGACCCTCTATTACATTGCGCATTATTATATGCGTAGCATTTTCCTCTGCCGGCTCCTGCACCGCCTGGGCAGGCCGGAAAGGGCTGTTTACGCACTACCAAGGAATCCGCAGAAGCGCGAGGCAGTTGGTTGACTTCCAGCCACACCTCTACGTCCTTGAAGCCAAACTGAAAATTCGCCTGCCCCTCTTGCTTTTTCCGGAATGTCTCATCATATTTCCGCCAAGCTGTACCTTTGCCTGACGAGTGCATGCCGTGCACCATATGCATATACTTGAGAACATTCATGTACTCAGTCGGGCGTGACTCAAGGTATGAAGCTGCGAAAACGAACATCCCTGCTTCCCAATTCTGGAATGAACGGAAGCTTTCTTCCGTGCCTGCACCAGCTGATTTTGCCCGATCTAAAGCCTTTTTAGCATCCGCTGTAATGGAAAACATGTCCACGAATTTCCCCTTCCTGATCCTTTCCCTTGCCTTAGACCTCAAACCCCTAAGAATGGCCGTGTTTGCGCAATGCACCATATCCCCCGTAGAATCTGGGACCTTAGCTGCTGACACTGTGCTGGTCTTTTTGGGACTCCCCCGTTTCCCTTTAATCTTGTGCGCTAAGTATCGCATAAGCTTACGCGGCCTCTCTGATGAACTTGCAGAATCGCTAGAGTCAGTGGAAGATGAGTGTGTGCTGTGCAATGTGGAAACAGCATGCTCACCAGAAACTGCCATCGATGGACCAGCCACTTCGTCCAGAGTGTTCGCCAAAAGTCCCTCATTGCGCGGTGCACCCACCACGACTTGACTCGCCGAAGCCATCTCGCTGTCCGTCCGCTGAATCTCAGCTGCCCGATTGGAATGCTCCCCAACTGCAACCTGAGGACTTGACGTAATCACAGGTGACTCAGACTGCACATCAACTCCCCCCGTGGAAAGGGGGGCATGGGGGGGCGGCAGGGGCGCATGGACAGCTGCAGGTGGCTGAGGGGGAGGGGGGGGCGGGGTGGGAAGGGGGGGTGGGATATGCATGGGCTGGGCATATGCTGCAGAAGTGGCCGGAGGAAGGGCATGGTAATACGGGCCGAACCCTTGCGGAAGGGGGGCGGGCCCGGGGGTTAACGCAGGGAGGGCGTACTGGAACATAGTGGGGGGGAGGGCCTGGTGGAGCCCGATGGGGGCAGAAAGTAAGGTGCTGCATTTGAAAAATGGGGTGGGCCGTAAGGGCCGGTGAAATATGGTGACCAGCTGGGCTGCTGCGCTGGTAAAGGGTTGAATGCAAGGGGGGGTTGCTGCATGTTGTAACCGCCACCCATAGGTGCGGGGGTGGCGATGGGTAATAACAAGCTGGGGGGGCACTTAGGGTACCAGTCCTGATGGACCCTGCAACTGATGCCACGCTGCAGGGGGAACCCTGGTGGCTGAATAATAGAGGTGAGGGCTGAGGAGGAGGGGGCCCCCTCGCTCCAGGGGTAGAGGGGGCTGAAGGGGGGGATGCCGAAATGCATAGGGCCCCCTGTGCTGGATCCTGGCTTAAAATGGCCGCCGCGACCCTGTGGGCGGGGCCAACTGAGGGCGCAGGGCGCGGGCTGGCCGAGGCAAGTGTGGGGAGAGGCGCTGGGCTACGGCCGCCCGTGCTGCTCGCGGCGCCGCCGGAGAGCCAGGCGGCCATCAATTGCGGAGAGGCAGCGGGGGAGGTGAGGGAGCGGGAGCCGGTGGGGGGTGCCCGCGCGGGAACGCGGGCGGGCACATGCTCGCGGCCTGCAGCGTGGTGCGGCCTGCGTCTGGATGGAGGGGGAGCCGCAGATGTAAGGGGCCTGGAAGCCTCCATCAATCGGCGGGGGGGGGCGCTGAGCGGCGGGGTCTGGGCATTATGAAACAGGAATGAGGGGGGGGGGGCAGTAAAATCAGAGGACAGAGGGAGGGGGGGGGCTGTAGGTGGATGGGATGTTAAACACAAAAAAGGGGGGGCTGGATAGAAGGAGCTGGAAGGAAAGGGGTGAGAGAAAGATGAGAATAAAAGAGATAGGTAGGATGTGAAATAAAAGAGAAAGAATTTAGACCAAGATATACAGCTATGCAGATACTATATGGAATACTTAGCCAGCCTGGTTTGAAGAAACTGGAAAAGAATAAAATGGCTCCTCTTACCAAGGAATATATATGGGTAATTTGTAACCTCCCACAAATCCTATGATAGGCTTATCACATCAACTGACCACTACCTAACCACACCTTACCCAGCCTTAACCCTTAACTAACTAACAAATTTTAAATATCAAACAGGGTGCTTATCTATCCTCAAACTTAATTAAGTATTCGTATGCATATGTGCTTTTTATCTTATTGTTCGATCATTTTATCCACAACACCAGCTTCTAAAAAAGCAATAAAAACCAATCTTAGAAGTAAAAAAAAAAATATATAAGGATTGTTATGTGATTTAATAATGCGTGAAATTGGGCTTTGGCATTTTGTATTGTATAAGAGCACAAAAGTACCGAAATTATCACTGAAATTGCTAAGAGACCTGATTACACAAATCTCTTGGGACTTCCTATATGAAAACCATTGCTGTGTAAAAAATATAGAAATGCAAGATTAGAAATACACTGTACTATTTACTATTGGGTAGTGAATTGCTATAGGGCCTGTTTCACTACGGTGCGCAGTATTGCATATGCATGCAGCTCAGCTGCGATAGTCCATTGCAATGCAAACTCAGCACTACATAAGGACGCCCACTTTATATTGCACACATCCGTAATACTTAGCAGAATAGCAAAAACATCGGTACAATCGAGTATCATCGCAGCCTCACGCACACTTGCACAAGCTCTGACCTTACTCAGAAATAGCTAACAACCACGCACACTATGAGACCTCAGGCTGCGTAGGGCATTGCAGTAGATAATTTATGCACGCCCCTGCAACGGCCTGCGTTTCCCCGACCACACCCCCGTTACCACCCACAAATGTTTCTTCCTGCCAATTTGCGAGTGGTCTGCGTAGCCTCTGCGATCACAGTCCCGATCGCAACAGCTAGTTCGTGCACGTGCACTGCGATTCATACGCATGTGCAATATGCAAAAATCATCCATTTGTGTGCGTATTAGCAACTGCGTTCCTTGCTGAATCAGGCCCCTAGTTACTTATTTGTTCGAAACTAGATTGTAGATTTAAACTACACTTGCAAAGTAAGACATACTTGCCGACATTCAGCTCCCTCCTTCCGGGAGGGAGCTGAATGCCTGCATTCTGCGGGGGGCGTGGCCGGGCTATGATGCCTGGAAAAAGGCATTGTGAAGCAGGGGGCGGAGCCACGATGACGCGATTCAGCGCGAATCACGTCATCGGGCCCCCCAGCTGCAGGGTTTTTTAGTAGTAGTTCTGGGGGGTAGGCGGCAGCCGGGAGGCTTGCCTGCCTTTCCGGGGGGTCGGGAGCGGCACCCAATATTCGGGAGGCTCCCGACCAAATCGGGAGGGTAGGCAAGCCTGAAGTAAGACCAGTTATTAAATGGCTGGTATAACCAGGACCATATTAAGATTTGTGGGGTTTCTTACCAATAGCATTTTCTGCAGTCAGATAAAATCATGTCATGACAGCACATCACACTGGATGATCTGACTGCAGCAGCACTGAAGCCCTCAACCACCTGCTCTGACCCAGGGGCTGGCTGGCAACTTTCAGCCTGGGGGGCAAACACAAGCAAGTGGCCCCGGATTTTCTTCCAGCATATTGTGAAGCATTTAGGAGCTTGGCCCAATAGGGTAATGCCATCTCCAGACTGCACACGCTATGAAACCCCAGGAGGCGTCAGGTATCGCAGTGGTTAATTTATGCACACCCATGTAATGGCGTTGAAACGCATTGGCACTCCTGCGTTCGCCCGACCACCCCCCGTCACCACCCACAAACTGCACTTCCTGTCAATCACTCTGCTCTGGGTCTGCATAGCCTCTGCAAATGCAGTTTCCATAGCATGTGGTAGTTCATGCATACGCATGCGCAGTGGCGTAACTAGTACTCTGTGGGCCCCATAGCAAAATTTCTAATGGGCCCCCCCAAGTCAGGTATCCACCACAGTGGTAATGCCTAGTGCCGCACTAGAGGCGAGCTTACCGTTGACTATCATTTTTATGCAATGTACAAACTTTCTCCTGCACAAAGCTTATTAAGGCAACCTATGTCGCTGGTATGCCTGTATACTGTGTGCTGCTTTACATATGGTAACAGCTATTACCGCTGCTGACCGTGGGCCTGGACACCATCATCTGCAGTGAAGACTCATTTCTTGCTGCAGATGGTAGTGTCCCGGCCCGGGGGCAGCAGCGGTAATAGCCGGGTGTTGTGGGGAGCAGTTTCCGGACCCAGCTGCGTCCACCTTGACTCAATAAAGGACTAATGCAGCCAGGGGCTGGCTGGCAACATTTAGCCTGGGGGGCAAATGCATGCAGGTGGCCCTAGCAGAGGAGTAGCATATAGCCAGGGTGCCCGGAGCACGTGCATGCTTGGGCCCTCCCCCCCCCGGTCAAGTGTTCCAGGGAGGAGGCGGCTCCATTTGGAATTAATGTTAAGTAAAAATAAAGATATGGGGCAGCCCCCTGTAGTGGTGTAGTGGTGCCCATATGCAGTTCCCCCTGTGCCCTAGGAGAGGACCCCCTTATGCAGGCCATCAGTAGTGCCCCTAGTAGTGATCTTCCTATGCAGTGCCCCTTATAGTGCCCGCAGTAGTGGTCCCCCCTGTGTAGTGCCCCTTGTGCCCCCAGTAGTAAGCCCCTTATATAGTGCCCCCAGTAGTAGCCCCCCCTTGTTGCTTGTAGTGCCCCCAGTAGTAGTCCCCCCCCTTGTAGTGCCCCCAGTAGTAGTCCCCCCCTTGCAGTGCCCCCAGTAGTAGCCCCCCTTGTTGTGCCCCAGTAGTAATCCCCCTTGTAGTGCCCCCAGTAGTAGCCCCCCCCACAGTAGAGAGACACGTAAAAAAAAAAAAAAAACACTTACCTGATACCCCGCTCCTGGTCCCGCCACTGCTATCAGCTCCACCGTCCATCCTCCCGGGCCACTTTGCATTATGGGAGAGACGTCATGACATCATGTTGTCTCTCCCATTACCCACTGCGGGAGCCGGAAGATGGCTCCCGCAGTGGGAGCAGCAGCAGCCGATGAGAGTCTGACAAACTCTCATTGGCTGCTGATTACAACAAACACACAGCTGCCGTTGCCAGCGGCTGTGTGTTTGTCACTGTGTAGCGCTGACCGAACTCTGTCCGGTCAGCGCTACACGCGTGGTGCAGCCTGTGTCACAGTGACACAGTCTGCACCGCATGGCGCTGAGGCCCGGGGGGCACATGGCACCCTGCCCCCCAGCCCAGCCTGCCACTGAATGCAGCTGCGGTCTGCGGGTCAGTAGCGGTAATGACGGAGGGCCCGGGCCCAGGTGGTGTGGGGAGAGCGGTTGCCGTGCTCTTACCTGCCTATGCGCACCGTCTCCTCTCCTTCCTGGACCGTCACTCGCGAGATGATGATGTCATTGTCATTATCTTGCGAGTCTTCTAGCGGGCGGCTCACCTCTCATTGCTGGACTCCTTCTCCTGGCCGGGCCCGCCTCTAGTGCGGTTTAAACCTCCGGTGGCTGCCGCATAACTACAGAGGGTACAGGGGGCCCACACCAGATTAAATAAACTTTAAGTTTTAAAAAAATAAGATTGCTTGCACTCTGGCCCCCCGAGGCCGCGGGCCCCATAGCAACTGCACCCCCTGCACCCTTTGTAGTTACGCCAATGCGCATGCGCAGAACACAACAATCGGCCGATTGTGTACATCTTTACAACGGTGTTCCTTGCTGAATCAGGCCCATTATCCTATAGTAACCTATGGGCTACTATTTAGCAAATTCTTCCAGAGAGGGGTGCTCTGGATCCCTTTCCGTCAGCCCCCAGTGACATATGCACCAACCAACAGCCGGGCATGCACAGAGTGCACCGAGGACCCAAACCAGAAAGCAGTGTAATCGCGTTATGCCTTTCCGCTCATGGCTTACACTGGAGGCAGCCATACCCACCTGCTAAAGTGGTTCCCTCTGTAGAAAAGCACTGCAGATCACCTGATTATGTCAGTGTGCTAAACAAGACATGGGCATTGGCAATGACTTATAGCGTTGTTGACATAGCGGCACTGATGAAATGGATCATCAGCACCAGGACAGAGCTCCCTCCGTCGTGCGCATGCGCACTAGGGCACCATCGACCCGCTTCTGAATCAGGCCCTCAGTTTAGTTAAGGGCATACAATGCACATGTACTGCATATCCCTACACTACATTTATTTTAACCCTGCTTCCTCTGTTTGGCTGCACCCAATTGGCAAGCAAAGGCCATAACTCCAAATAGGAAAATAGGATCTGGGGAGCACATAGAGCACAGGTTATTATTATCATTATTATTATCATTTATTTAAAAGGTTCTCAAACTCGGTCCTCAGGACCCCAAACAGTGCATGTTTTCCAGGTCTCCTCACAGAATCGCATATTGAAATAATTAGCTCAACTTGTGGATCTTTTAAAATGTGTCAGTGAGTAATGAATACACCTGTGCACCTGCTGGGTGACCTGGAAAACGTGATCTGTGTGGGGTCCCGAGGGCCAAGTTTGAGAACCACTGACATATATATATATATAATAGAAATCACAGGGGCTCTGCACTCACCATAATAAACTAACAATAACAATAATAAACATAATAAACAGTGGGGTTTTGGTTCATGAATTGATCAATGCATTTAAGCTTGCAGCCCCCGTCACGGGACCCCACTTTACTGCAAGTCCCTACTCTATTGCTCACCCTTTTTAACTAGTTATCTAACTTGTGTCAGCTGTTTTCCTAGGTGCTTTGCATCAGGTGTGTTTGGTAACTGTCTCACATTTAAAAGCAAAGTTGCTGTGAGCTTTAAACCTTGATAGCATACCCTGAGTGTAACACTAATGTTATGGCTATGTCCATGTTATAATTCTAAGCAATAGAGTAGGGACTTGCAGTAAAGTGGGGACCCGTGACGGGGACTGCAAGCTTAAATGCACTGATTAATTCATGAACCAAAACCCCACTGTTTATTATGTTTATTATTGTTATTGTTAGTTATTATGGTGAGTGCAGAGCCCCTGTGATCTCTATTTAAACAATGTGGTCACATACCATATTGCACCCCAAATCTACGAATGGTGAGTACCGTGGATTAGTGCTTTTTATATATATATATATAATATATATACATACACACACACACACAGGAGAGACCCCACACATATTCCTGTCAACTAGTGATGAGCGGTTCGGATTCTGAGGAATCCCGAACCGCTCCGAACAGGTGGAATCCGAGTTGCGTTCGGGTGTTCCTGCCTGACTCGGATTCCACCTCGAGGCCGAACGTCACCCGTCCGGCGTCGGATTCTCGCGAGACCTCGCGAGAGCCGGGTGACGTTCGGCCTCTATAAAAGGTGCGGCGCCCGGCTGTCGGCGCCATTTCGCGTGACTGTATCCAGACGGAACAGTCACGCTTAGTTAGGTAGTGACTAGTGAGAGGGGAAAACGAGTTAGATTAGTTAGAGAGAGTAGTTCAACTTCTTGCCACTGTGTGCTCCGTGACTAGGCTTAGCCCACTGTGTGACTGTGTATATTATACAAGCTCCGTGACTGGACTTAGCCAACTGTGTGCACTGTGTATTATACAAGCTCCGTGACTGGACTTAGCCCACTGAGTGTATTATACAAGTTCCGTGAAAGGGCATAAGCCCACTGAGTGTATTATACAAGCTCCGTGACAGGGCATAAGCCCACTGAGTGTATTATACAAGCTCCGTGACAGGGCATAGCCCACTGTGTGTATACAAGCTCCGTGAAAGGGCATAAGCCCACTGAGTGTATTATACAAGCTCCGTGACAGGGCATAAGCCCACTGAGTGTATTATACAAGCTCCGTGACAGGGCATAGCCCACTGTGTGTATTATACAAGCTCCGTGACAGGGCATAGCCCACTGTGTGTATATTATACAAGCTCCGTGAAAGGGCATAAGCCCACTGAGTGTATACAAGCATCGTGAATTTACTGGACATAAGCCCACTGAGTGTATACAAGCTTCGTGACTGCTTGGGCCTTAGCCCTCTGTATACAAGCACTGTGACTTCTTGGGCATAAGCTCTCTGTGTATACAAGCTCTGTGACTGCAAGGGCCTTAGCCCACTGTATACAAGCTCTGTGACTGCTTGGGCCTTAGCCCACTGTATAAAAGCTCTGTGACTCTTTCGGCCTTAGTCCTCTGTGTATACAAGCGCCATGAGTCCCTCTGTGTATAAATCAAAAGCACTGTGACTCCTTTGGGCACTAGCCCTCTATGTATAAAAGTACTGTAACTCTGCATGTCCTTTTTAATATTCAACATAAGGGTGGGTGGGAGGGCCCAAGGACAATTCCATCTTGAACTACCTTTCATTTCTGCCACTGCTGTGTGGCAATGTGTCATAGATGTGGTTTATACCGTGGTGTCTGTGCCACTGCGTCACTGTTCTGTCGCTTAGTAACCAGTCAGCTCACTGCAACCTTTGGCCAATAATGGTGAAAACTATAATTTAAGCTGTGAGGTGGTCTAAATTGACTGTAAATGACTGGAAATTAATGTTACTGAGGTTAATAACACTCTAGGAGGAAAAAAAAGCCCAATTTATGTCATTTTAGATTTTTTTTGTGAATTTTGTCAAAAAATGCAAATCCAAATCCAAAGCCAGTCACCGCAGTTTGGCAAATCCAAATCCAAAGCCGCATGATGAATTAGAACCAAATCCAAATCCGGCAAAAATGGTCCGGCGCACATCCCTACTGTCAACACAGTTCATTGGGAATGTTGTAGTCACTTAAAAAAAAAATCACAATATGTTCAATGTGCACGCTGGCTGGAGGCAAGCACTAACCTCTATGCGGCATAATTTCCGGGCCATCATGTGTACTGTATCCCCTAATTTCCAGAGTGCACAGTATCAGTGTAAATGGCCACGGTGCACCTTCCGATCTGGCTATATGATATTCTAAAAAATTTTTTGCACTTTAAAACTTGGTGTGCAGGTCTCTATCTAACTCCTGCATGGGTTGGTGTAAGAATGGCGACACTCATCGGCTTCAGAAATACTCTAATTTATTCTGACGTTTCAGATGTGTCGCCATTCTTTCTTGCTGTATGTTGGAGTTGCTATCTTCCAGCACAATTAATGAACTTGTATAAAGTAAGTGCCGTCAATCTGGCATATATGAAGCGCTATTTATAGCCATTTACAGTATTATGTTTGTGATCTCAGCCTTCTGCTGGATCTGGTCACACATTGCAGGCACATGGAAAATAAATGAGATGTATAACAAAAGTAATGTCGTATTTTGTACTCCTTTATATGCATTTTGGAAGAGCATTTGGTGCTATGATGTTCTTGTAAGAACATTTCTTTCTGGAAACCATTGGGTTTGGGACTTTTTGTTTGGGTAGCGGATTACATTGGGACTATATGGAGAGGATGTTTTGTAGTGGTAAAGCTGTATTATCTTATAATTTATTTTTGTGTAAACAATGCTAATGTGTGTGTGGTGTGTGCCTGTGCATATGTATGTATTATATATATATATATATATATATATATATATATACACACACACACACACAATATATATATAAATAATTATAAAAAAAATGCCATTATAATAACATACGTGGCCAGAGAGAAACCCTTTTCTACACTTCAGCAGAACTACCTAACGAGGAGGACTTGGAGTATATTGTGGGGGGAGGGATCTGGGGTGCCACAAGGGGGGGGTCATGGGTGCCGCAGGGGGAGGGGAGAGGGGTATCTGGGGTGCCGCAAGAGAGAGGGGGGGGAGTGGCAGACTGTCAGACATACAAGGGGCAACAAGCTGAAGGGAGAGGAGAGGAACATAAAGCAGGAGGGGTGAGAACGGATTATACATGTAAGAAAAATATACTTACCCCAAAACTGTCTCTGATGCAGTGCGTAACTAGGGTATTTGGAGCCCAGGGCAAATTTGAAAAAGGAGCCCCCCCCCCATGTGCGCAAAAAAATGGGCGTGGTCACTTAAAAATGGGGCGTGTCAACATGACACACCCCTTTATTTTCAAACTGAACATTCCTATCCATATGCACCTTAACCCCAGTAGTACCCCCAGTATGCTGTTGTGGTCCCTCTCATGCAGGCCCATAGTAGTGCCCCTTATACAGTATCCCCAGTAGTGGTCCCTCTTATACAGCCCCCAATTAGTTCCCCTTACTCAGTACCCCCAGTAGTGGCCCCCCCAAATGCAGTGCCCCACGTAGTGTTCCCCCTTATGCAGTGCCCCAGTAGCAGTCCCCACAATGCAGTGCACCCAGTAGCGGTATCCCCTTATGCAGTGCCCTTTTATATAGTGCCCCCAACAGTAGTCCCCCCCCATGCAGTTTTCCCAGTAGTGGTCCCCTTTTGCAGGCCCCCTGTAGTGATCCCCCCTATCTAGTGCCCCCTGTAGTGGTCCCCACAGTGCCCCTAGCAGTAAGCCCCTTATATAGTGCCCCCAGCAGTAGTGTCCCCCCCTCCCATGCAGTGCCCCCAGTAGTGGTCCCCCTGATGCAGGCTCCCAGTAGTGACCCCCCCCTATCCAGTGGTCCCTGTAGTGGCCCTTCCTATTATTGCCCCCATTAGTGGTCCCCCGAGTGCAGTGCCTCTAGTAATACTAGGCCCCTTTTAGAATGCCCCCAGTGGTAGTCCCCCCCCCAAGTAGTAGTCCCCAGTAGAGTAGTCCCCAGTAGAGTAGCCCCCCCAGTAGAGGTCCTCCCAATGGCACCCCCAGTAGATGTCCCCCCCAGTAGATGTCCCCCCCAGTAGTAGCCAACCCCTCCCCCGTTGTGCATATAGGTTTAAAAATAAATAAATATATATATAAAAATATACTTACCTGATTCCACGTTGCTCCTGTCCGCGATGCCGATGCCGCTCCCGCCCTCCAGTCCTCCCGGGCTGGCGCGCTCAGCATTATGGGACTGACGTCATGACGTCAGTCCCATTACCCACTGCAGGAGTCGGACGGAAGTCCGGCTCTTGCAGTGGGTGCTGCAGCAGTCAATGAGAGTCTATCTGACTCTCATTGGCTGCTGTTTAACACACGCATCGCCACCAGCGCTGGCGGCGATGCATGTGTTATGCACAGCCTGAGCCCGCCTCCTGGCGCTATTGGGCAAGCGCTCAGGGGGAGGGAACGGGCTCAGGCGTGCAGCACAGGACCTAGCTGGAAGCCTAGCGCCGGTCCTGTGCAAATGTGTAGCGCTGACTGCACTCATTGCGGTCGGCACTATACTGGCTAACTAGGGCGGGCGGGCCGGTACCGTGGCCGGCGGCGCCCCCCCCGCGCCGCCGGTCCAACGGCGCCCAGGGCACGAACCCCGCTCGCCCTGCCCTAGTTACGCCACTGCTCTGATCCATGCTGACAGTCAGTGTGTAGAACCGTTCGGCGTCTCTTGAAGTTCTTGGTGATTGACTGTGCTGCGGCTGCCTCTGGGCTGGGGAGGGCGTCTGCAGTCATCGGAGCAGGGCGGGCGCCTGCAGACATCGGAGCGGGGAGTGCTTCTTCTTCTAGTGCCGCTTGCCTCCTCCTGCTCTTCCTTGGAAGCCACGGCGGCAGCAAGGGAGGCAGAGATAGAAGGGCCGGCGCGGGCGGAGCATCATACGTAATGACGCTGCGTACGCCAGTCAGGAAAAGGGGTCACCGGGGAAGACTACACTGACGACTTCATTGCTAATGGGCAGCTTAGTCTTTATGTGCTTTAAGTAAAATTTAGCTGCTGCGGCCCCTCCCCGGTTGTCACTGGTATATGCATAGAGCACAGCGGCGGCCCTAGTGTTGTACAATTGTAACGGCCCGGGGGGCAGATGGCACCCTGCCCCCCGGCCCAGCCCGCCACTGCTCTAACCACTATACTTAAGCTGGCCACACAACTAGTTGATTGGTTGGAATGAAAACCTGGTAAGGTATGAAAGCAAACGATGATCAGCAATTTGCTCCCAAACACCGGAAAATGAACAAAAACTGTTGTTTGAAAAAATTGTTTAGATCAAACATTTAACAAACTTGTCTGACGACCATTTTCATCTGTTTCTGGCATTTAGGAGCAAATTGCTGATCATCATTTACTCCCATACGATACCAGATTTTCATTCCAACCAATCAACTAGTTGGCTGGTTGGACAGATAATCTTTAGATGTGTGGCTAGCTTAAGACAGTGTACATCTGCATTCCCTCCAGGAGACGTGCCCAATCATGTTTTATCCTTTACCATGCAGTGCTGCCCTGGCTTGGCTCTCTCAATACAATGTATATTTTGTGTAGGCCCCAGTGCGACCTCCCCGGTAGCCTAGACCATTATTCAGCTCTGTGTATAAAATGGTCATAAAAATAATGTGCAACAGCCTGTTTGGAAATAAGGCAGTCTTTCCTTTAACCTCTTAATGGTCAGAGGGGTTCCAATTTCAAAGAACAGAACAGTGGAAGCATTTTCAGTACCAATAGACCTTTTCTGTGACTGCATTCATAGAGGGCCACTGACAGAGGCTTGATATAAAGCTGTGAATGTTATCATAAACGTCCACCCAGTCATCTCGTTGCAGGTCCTAATCAGCTACTTTTAGCCACCTGTGGCAGAAAATGGCCAACAACAGAAAACAAACACTCAGGGGCAGTTTAGGAGAAGAGGTGGCCCGTGTGGTGACTCCATTCAGGCCTCCTAATCTCAGTGGTGTAGTAGACTCTGGCATTATGCACTTGTGCAGGTCTTCGGTAACATGGCGCCATGGTCCTGGAGATGCATATGGAAATCTCTGGGAAAATGGCTGCAGCACCATTTTCCCAGTGATTTGTGCTGCAACAACTGATGAGGGACTCCAGAGAGGTAAGTATTAAACAGGAGTGCAAGGTGTACGGTGGGGCTCCCTGGACCCATGGGCCCGTGTGCACCGCACACCTTGCGCCCATTATAGGTACACCAATCCTTACACTGTATAATTACCACTAATGCTACCCACTTGTGCTAAACTGAGCAATTGGCACAATATTACCATGTGTGTTGCCACCAAAACCACTGTCGCAACCAATATTGATTCTATTGAATCAGTAGGATAATTATTTAATATGTAATTGGAGTCAGGAGATTACCTTGATTGGTTTGTGTATGCAGTTAACCCCAGTAACAATGGAAGTGATGCTACTGGTTGGACCAAATACAGAACATTCAGATTTTATACTATTTGTCCAACCCTTTGAGTAGCCTAATTGATCAATAAGCCTGATGCTTGGTTTCTGGGCTAAGCAGCAGGAGCAGAAGGGGGTAAGTGAATTGGTTCTATTTTAAGAAAAAAATGTGCATTAATCACGTTAAACCAGCAAATTAGACTTCTCTGTGACTGGTTATCATCACTACCAATAATGGTGCTGCTTTTGCTAAATCTGCTGGCCTCTGCATTCCATGGATAACAGATTGTTCTTGATCTGAGGTGACATAGGCCCTCATTCAGAGCCGTACGCTCTGAGCAGAGCGCACGCTCTGAATGAGGGCCGGGCTCCATTTTCATGGAGCGTCCTCCTGGACGCTCGTATAGCTGTGGGTCACCACCCACAGGCTATACGAGCGTGCATTTTGATGGCCGCGATGGTCGTGACCATCGCGACCATCGAAATTGCGAGCCGGAGCCTGCGGTTGAGGTTTTCAACCGCAAGCTCCGGAGTGATTTTGGCTCTAACAGAGCCAAAATCACTCCCACTGACATCACTAGTGATGTCAGTGGGCCGGCTTCTGACGGGAGGCGTTCCCGTGGGAACGCCCCCGTCAGGGAGGCACGCCCCCGGCACGCCCACCAAAGGGGGCGTGCTGTCAAACAACATTGACAGCACGCCCCCTTTGATCGGACACAACGAGCGAAGGACTTTCCTTCGCTCGTCGCGTCTGGCGCATGCGCACGACGGAGCTCCCTCCGTCGTGCGCATGCTCAGTGCCTAACATCGACCCACTTGCGAGCGGACAGCCGCTCGCGAGTGGGTCTGAATCAGGCCCATAGTTCAGTAAAATTGAAATAATTGATGGCACTATGATAAAGATACAGTGTATCTGTCTTTAGCTAATTACACTTTTTTCTTAATATGACAGAGGAACAGAAAAACAATTTGTGGGATGACAATATCAGATTATATCGCTGTGTAATAAAAAGTACAGGCATGCACAAAACAGGCAAATGAGGCATGTTAGAGTCCAAGAAAAAGACCCCATAAACAAACAATTATTACTAGTTTATAAGTACAGCAGCTATATATACAGAGAGAGAGAAGAGTCTTTTTGATATTTTTTTATAAATTCTTTATTTTCAAAGTTATTTTTGCATGTTTTTCAATAAACATATACAATAGCAGAACAGAGAAAAATAAATATTGAACAAACAAGGTCATTCAATATAATAAACAAAATACACAAAAAGACACCAGCGCGACATCAAATTTGTATATATCCATAAAACTGCAAAAAATAATAATAATACGATCAAAAACATATAAACATAATAGAAGACAAACAACAGGGATACACATGGGAAAAAGGAGGGAGGGGGGCATAAGGAATGATCTAGAGCAGAACACAGATATCTAATATATAATAAAATTAAAAGTAAGTGGCCATTCAAGATCTAGTTGGCAAATATATAACCAAAGCTACATATTATAGCCCAGGCAATCAGTTACTTATACTTTATCTCGGGGTATAAAATCCTTATAGGAAGAAGAAGATTTGAAGTCCATCCAACCAAACCACAGTGTCACATAATCAGAATGCTTTTCAGGGGTCGAATAAAAATTTGTGTCCATTGACACAAATAAATCTATGCATTGGAACCATTTCCAGGGTGAGGGAGGTACAGAAGAACGCCAACGGATCTTTTATAGTCAGTGAAAACTTTCGCACTTTTTCAAAAAAAATAATTTTGTCATTATTGGCACCATTAATATAAAATTTTTACATGTGTTTGGTACATGAATAGTGCCACCTAATGGCAACTTTTTAATAAAAAAAATAATGTAAACCCTTTTAAATACATTTCCTTTCAAACAAGATGGATTAATTTTATTTGACCTCATTTATTTTTAAAATACCAGTCACACATGTTTAAGAAATCCTTTAAATGTGTATGGCCTATGGTTATGTATACATATTTAAGTTCATATCTTCACACTTTAATACTTTTGTCCTATTCATTTGTAAACTCTCCAGGATCTGGGGTCAGTGCTGGCTGTTCTGTCTATAGTCAATGCTCATACTGTATTTTTGGTTTCAGCTGCCATGCATACAGATGTGTCCTGCTACATCTTTGCTCAAAACACGGCATTCTGGATTCCCTGCTGTGGCATGTCGATTTGCGTTATGGCATGGCATACTGTATGCCGCAAAAGACTACATGTCATGCAGTACACAGTTCAACCAGTGGGTGGCGAATGCCAGCGGATGAAAACTACAGTACTGAATACAATACTGTAGCAGTGGACGGTGATATGTGAGAGGCTGTTAACTAAAGGGGGATTGAAGTTTTTTTTTTAGAAACTTGCTATTAACCTACTCTGTCTTTATTTAATACTGGGTGTGTGTCTTCTGGCCATTGCAGATACAATATGTATTTTTATAAATGACAAAATTCACACACCAAATGATTTAATTCTTTCTTTAATCCTGTATTGAAGAATGACCAGTGGTGGGAAGTTGGGAGCAATGTATTGAGTTACAGTAGGCTGAGTTCCTTAAGAATACTGAATTTGCAAAAATCAATGTATTGAACAGTATATTGTCACTTATGAATATTAAAATCCTAAATAGTTAAAAAAAATGTGTATAGTAAAAAAACAAATAAAATCCTGTATTGAAGATTAAAAAAAACCCAAAACCTGATATAGAAAACGACATTGTCTCTCTACGGGCTTCGAACCCAAGGCGCTGGCTCTGTAAGGTGCACACCTTATCCACTCACCCACACATGCCAGCCATATCAGCGGTCACACCTGTTGTGTGTGTGATGTTAAGTGTGCAACTTTACACCAGGTAAAGTGTACAATACAATGTCAAAAGTGGTTTAGAGTGTATTGCAGCTGGGTGACATACAGCAGAGAGTGTTTTAAGAGTATTGAACCTGAAATGATCTGTTTTTATGATAAACTTCCTGTGTAGTTTTTATTCCACATTAAAGGACAGTTTACTGTGCAGTACAGATGGTCCTGTAATGTGTACAATATAATGTCTATTGTAGTTTTCCATAAAATGCAGCTGGGTGGCATACTGTAGCATAAAAATGACCGTTGGTGGAAGTTGGGAACAATGTATTGAATTTGACAGAGTTCCTTAAGAATATTGAACCTGAAATGCTCTGTCTTCATTTAATATTGGGCATGCGTCTTCTGGCCAATGCTGATATGTAACTCACACACCAAATGATTTAATTCTTTATTCATGACAAAACGCAGTTCAGTACTACTGTATAGTGTAGTGAATGACTGATCCCGTCAGCCAATCAGCAGATGGTTCTACAAAAGCTTAGTTGGTTATTTGATGCATGCGCTGTGCAGTTCAGGAAAGGTGACATCTGGTGGACAGAAAGTTGTATTACATGCTCCGGCTTTTCCAATGCTTCAGTGCGTTACGTTGCCCTTTACTGCAGCATGATGCACCAAGCAGTGGCACAGCAGGGCGCGACTAGCATGGCGCGCTACATGGTGTATGGAGCAAAGATGTAGCAGGACACATCTGTATTTCTTCTGCTATTTAAATACTGGCTTTAGGCCTGGTTCAGGGATGTACTCTAATGCTGCCACTGCTGCGCCTGTTTACGCAGCTGCTGAGCGAATATATGCAACTGTCGCAGATGCTGAGAAATCTATTGAAACTCCCACTGGTGGCTTTGCACATCCAGGCATCTGCGTACAAAGAAGCAGCATCGGTCGCAGATCCTTCCATTATCGGCTTTCTGAGTAACCCTATGGTCTTGTAAAATGGCTGCGGCAACTGAGACGATGTAGTCATTATTCTTGTGTGGGAGACAGATGGGACGCGCCCTCGAAACGGTCGTGACACTCCTTCGTTACCTCCCCCAAACTCTTCCTGACTGTCAATCGCACTGTGAGTAAATAGACCCTGCGAGCGACTACGGTAATCTACCTTGACGCCTGCTCAGTGCTACTTATTTTACCAATAATGGTTCAACTGCAAAAATATCGACATTGCGCATATCTCTGAATCAGGGTCTATGTAAACCAGAAGAGCTGACAGGATGAAAATGTTGGATATTCCTGCTGGTAGGTGCTTAATCGATAATAATTAAATAATAGATAGAATGATTTAAAAAAACATGTGCGTCCATCACTGTTAATGGCTAGCCACTGAATTTCCAAAGGGAGTTGTTATAGCTTTTGTGCTTAAGGCATGTAATTGGATGTTCTGTGGCTCGTTATATGCCCAAGACACATCATCACGCTATCAGCTAGAAATGTGCAACTTTTCCTATTTCTACAATTAATTATATTTTGTTCTCGACCATTTTTAAAACTACGTTTAAATGAATTGGGATCTACAACATGGTTTTATGATATTTTTATTATTTTTTTTTTACATATGTTACAAAATGGCAAATATTGCTAACTACATAATTAATTGTTCTTGTAATCTAAAAAAATAAAAAGGTATGTACAGTACTTCTATATTTACAGGAGCAAGATGTGACTGTCACGTCTGTCAGCTCTAATATCTGTAATTCACATATACTTAAAGATATAGCAAAAAGCCCCCATCAAATGTATTGATTGAACACATTCAAGGCTTTAATTCCCCTCGGCTCCTGTCACTCGTCAAAGACGGTTTGGATTCTGCCTAGAATATATTGCAAATAAAATGTAGTTACGCTTCGGGATTTCTGTGAACCCCAATGTAAGAAATTACAAATCGTATCCATAAATAGGCTGACACAAAGGATAACACAAAGATTGATTATTTAATAATTTATAGCTAGGAGAAAATGATTCTCCCAAAGGCAAGGCTAGACCAACATTTCTGTTATCTCGCAGCTGAGCAATCGGTCTTGTGAATCTATGTTGTCAGTTGCAGCAAACTAACAGAAGCGCATAAAGAGACATCTCTCACTGTCACGTCCCCAGCAGCAGCAAACCTCCAGCAACATACATGGATGAGAAGGTATATATGTTAAAAAAAGGTTTTCCACTTTCAGATTACTTTAGAGTAATGGATTTATTTGTCTTCATGCAACGTTTAAATTTGTTTGCAAATGACCAATGTTTGTTGTCTGCGGATGAGCCACATTGCGCGTGTGACGCGATGGTCTTGCGATGGCAGTCTCAGTGTGGATTATGAATACACAAGGAATGGGCGCTAGCATCGCTAATAATCTTGAACATACAAACTATTCACAGACTGCGGCTACCTAAGGAATGAGGAGCTGACCCTCATAGAAAACAATCTAACAAATAAAAACAGGGAAGAAGTGCTGTCCAGGAACAGTCAATATAAAAATGTATTTACAACCAATAATATATAAAAAATATTTATTCATAAAAAACAGTTAGTTGAATCTGCATACATCAAACAGATAAACACTTACTGATTCACATAGATCTGCAGGATAAGGACTTCAGAACAAATATTGTATTATACTAATGGATATTAAATAGCCTTTAAAATGATCAGAAACAATATACAGGTGCTCTTAGCAATCATGGCTGGTTCGAGTCATCATATCTACGGTCAACATATAATAGCTGCCTTCGACACTGTTGACCACCCTCTACTGCTGCAAATCCTTCACTCCCTTGGTCTATGTGACACTGCCCTCTCCTGGCTGTCCTCCTACCTCTTAGACCGGTCCATCTCTGTCTCTTCTCATGACTCCTCTTCCCCACCACAGCCTCTTACAGTAGGTGTTCCCCAAGGTTCCGTTCTTGGACCTCTACTATTCTCCATCTATACGTGCTCTCTAGGTGAACTCATCAGCTCTTTTGACCTCCATTATCATCTCTATGCTGATGATACTCAGATCTACCTTTTCTCTCCTGACCTCCCCCCCCTCTCTCCTCACTCGTATCTCCAAATGTCTCTCTGCTATTTCTTCCTGGATGTCCCAGCGATTTCTTAAACTTAATATGTCTAAGACTGAGCTGATCATTTTCCCACCCTCCAACATAACCTCACTTCCCACTACTTCTTTAACAATTGATGGCACAACTATCTCTTCTAGCCCCAAAGTGCGCTGTCTTGGAGTTATCCTGGACTCCTCCCTCTCCTACAAACCACAAATCCAGAGCCTCTCAGTCCTGCCGTTTCCATAAAAAAAAAAGATTAGACCCTTTCTCACCCAGGATGCCACCAAAACCCTCATACACTCACTGTTCATATCCAGATTAGACTACTGTATCCTCCTCCTATCTGGCCTTCCCAACTCCAATCTCTCTCCTCTCCAGTCTGTCCTCAGTGCTGCTGCTCGACTCATCTTCCTCTCCAAATGCTCTACATCTGCCTCCCCTCTCCTACAAGCCCTCCACTGGCTCCCCTTCCCTTTTAGAACCCATATCAAGGTTCTCACACTTGCTTACAAAGCCCTCACCCACTCCTCTCGCATTTACATCTCTGACCTCATCTCCCTCCACTCTCCTCTCCACCCCCTTCGCTCAACTAATGCACGCCGCCTCTCATGCCAACTGATTACTTCCTCCCACTCCCGCCTCCAAGATTTTGCCCGAGCTGCTCCCCACCTTTGGAACTCTCTCCCTCTCCCTATCAGACTCTCCACCTCTTTACAATCCTTCAAATGGGCTCTCAACACCCACTATTTCATCAAAGCCTTCCAGCTCCCATCCTAACTTACTGCAACATGCTCCTTCCTACCTGTTTACCCCATCTGTGTCACACCTGTTTGTCTGCCCCTCCCCTTTAGAATGTAAGCTCTTACTAGCAGGGCCTCCACCCTCTTGTGCTTCTCCTTACTTTACTTTCATCTACTTCTTACCCCCCACTGGTCACTAATGTAGCAATGTATATTATCCATGTCCTTGTCCTATATTGTACTGTAAGTCACTTGTCAAATAATTTGTTTATGTACTTTGTAAGGCACTGCAGAACACTTGTGGCACCATATAAATAAAGGATAATAATAATAATAATAATAGCTGTATATCCGTGGTTTGTGCTGAAGTCAACTTATCTGCAGTCTCATTATGTAGGTTCAAAAGGCAAGTCACTATACAGTATCAGAGGTGTCATCTGGTGACACCCGGTGCGCACTTTAATTCCCCCCTGCGCAGCGGAGCTAGAGATGACCATTGACCATCAATGCTTCATAATCATTGATGGTTTATGGCTGATGTCAAATGTTTTTCCCATGAATGGGGGAGAACCAGATGGTTGCCCTCCATCGATGGAAAAGCGTAACCGAATAGTTTTTTTTTTACATGGTGTCGAGTTATGGAGCATAGCTCCGCCCCTTGACACCCTCGAAGCCATGCACCCCGGTTCTGATTGGTCCACGGGCCAATCAGTCATAGAACAGGGATGACCATTGGTTGATGGTCATCCATTGCATAGTTGGTTACCATCGATGGCCACTTGCTATTTAGCCATCGTTGGTAACCATACCTGCCGAAAAAGGTGGAGTGTCCGAAGATAAAGGTGTGTGGCCTCATGGAAATTCCGATTGCATCACCCCAGGGGGCATGACCATCAACCCCAGGGATGCTGAGCTGCCCCCAGAGACTAGTGCCTGCACTGTCTGCTCCTCCTCTGTGACAGGAACCGAGTGCTGCAGGAGAATGTCACACACTGCAGGACCCATCTCCTGTCACTGAGGATGAGCCTGCACCCCCCACACTGCCATAGTGACACCACTGGACAGTATAGGTTAATTCCTGCAGAAAAGAGACTATCTCCATATAAGTAAGAGTCAGTCTCCAGGAAATGGGATTAATTGCATGCAAAAGTCCCCAGCCGTGTTAGTATAAGCAGTGTCTGTTTAGTATAAGTCAGCAGCTACTTGGTCTTAAGAGCAGTCACATCCCTCACTGTTATAATCAGTATAATTAGTGCCATGCACGCTGTTAAGGAAATTCCTGGTATCTTTGACTGCTACTGTTGGTAAGGGATGTCAGGTGCCGGAAAAATTACCTCTTACTGTACCACTGTTGTGTCTGGGATCCCAGGACTAGCTGAAATAAGTCCCCTCTATTACCGCTATCACTGGAGCCCAGCAGGGGCTTGAATCGGCAGCCTTACTGCGCTGCTGATGCCGGCTTGTCTGCACGCCGGGCAGGAAGTCCATTGCTGGGTATGCTGGGAAGGGTACGCTTCCTAGAATCGTCACTCAGGAAGGCGGAGCTTGACACATTTCACAGCCTCAGGAGAGAAGTATAGTATATGTGCCTTGTACCTCAGACAGCTGCTCACAGATGCATCTCTCAGTGTGGATTAGGACGCAGGATGATTGACAGACAGTGACTATTTGGGGGAGTGGCAACAAGAGCACAGGTATATCGCAACTGTTTTATGAGCATGTTTCAGCCAGCGACTGCGTCTTTGGATGTAGCATCACTGGCTCTGGCGTCTTACTTGCGACGGGCAATCTGTGCAACCATAGGGTAGCTTAGAGTCCAATGGTGCGACCGATGTTTCTGATGTTCGTCCGATGCTCCTTCTTCAAACACAAGCGGTGGATCGAAGAAGCTTGTGGTGTGCGTCTTTATACAAAAGACGGTGGCTGCCACAGTTTCATAATTTATCAGATCTGCTACATAAGAAAAAGCACAGTAGCATCGATGGACCTTGCATCCACCACTGAAACGGGCGTTTACTTCCTTCAGTCCTGGGGACTTCAATACCGGGCATAAACTGGTTACCTGGGCACAGCAGCCTGCTGGCTTATGGAGCAATCTATTTTTCTTTACTCTACCCAAACAAATGTTATTGTGTTTTTCAGGACAAATACATTTTCTCTTCTGGAACCATGGTCAAGTAAATGATGACTGTAGTACTCCTGCGTGGCACAGGTGAGCCGTAGAAAGCAGCAATGATAGAACCACAGCAGAGGATCCAATTGAGGTATAAGTATTGGCAATACATGATACAAGCAGAGAGACAAACGCACAGTCTGGAGATAGACCAGGTAGCAGGCCAGTTCAGGCCAGGCAGCCTAAACTTCAGGCCAGGCAGCAGGCCAGTTCAGGCCAGGCAGCAAATAATAGCAGAGATGGGTCACAAGCAATGGTCAGGACAATAGACACAACAACGGCATAATGTTTGCTACGTTTTGGAAGGGGAATCCTGTGTACTATAAAACAGTAAAATGTTATATTATTTGCATCTTGTTCAATTTTAATTCAACAGGCTCCAAGCAACTTGGGTACTTATTGTTTAAACTTTACTGCAATGTACTGTATATGAATTGTATACTTTGTTTTTCAGCATCCTTAGTGCTCACAGTGAAGCCACACCTCCTGTCATTATCCCGCCGTATCTGCTTCTGCTCCTTGAATTGGGGAGGGAAGAGCTTTTGCTACCTATGCAAGTCTGGAGGAGGCATGTCTAGTTCAAATACAGCAATGCATTCCTTATCCATAGCAAAAACAACGTTCCATGGACACACGGGATGCAGTCAGGAAGCCGATGGTCGAAATGCCGACTGCTGGCTTCCCGACTGTGCAATCCTGACAGGGGTCTAATGATAGGTGTCGAAATCCCAATGCCTATCATTATCCCTAAGCCGGGAGCCCGACGCCCGCCATACCGAACGAAGGTAAGCCGGGAGGCGGGCGCGGTCAGCTGCGGGGGGGAGAGGGATAGGTTAGGGGCTCCCGGGGGGGACTTAGGGTTAGGCACCCCCCGGGGCAGTTAGGGTTAGGCTAGGGGGAGGGGGGGGTTAAGGTTAGGCACCCCTGGGGGAAGTTAGGGTTAGGTTTAGGCTGTGGGGACTGGGGGGATTGGGTTCAGGCACTTACAGGGGGAGGTTAGGGTTAGGCACCCCTAAGGGAGGGTTAGGGGGGGGAGACGGTTAGGTATACTTACTTTACTTCCCAAACGGGATCTTTACTGGTGCCGGTTTTCCGGCGTCGGGATTTGAACCGCCGGATGTAGGTCCGGCAGTAATTCATACCGATCCCGGATGCACTGATCTAGCCCCTGATCCCTACAATACTATCAGTTAGTTCTGCACATTGCATTAAGGCATTCTGGGTGGCATATTTGCTGCCAAGCTGGTCCTATAGTGGATGGGCCAAGGAACAAGTAGCTTTACACTTGCAAACAGGTGAAGTAAAGCGCAATGAGCATATTAGGTTAAATATAAAAACTTCAGCTATTGGATATGTTATTCAGCTCTGTAATGCACATCCTTTGACATAATGGATATTAATTGTCAAACATTGGAGTTTTATACCTATTATATTTATGCTGTTCGAAATATGTACTGAGAAACACTGACAACTAAAGCCTAATCTGTCTCTTCTAAAACAATCTGCTTGTGTTTCCTTATTTGTTCTTAGTTATCAAAGCAATTATTGTTTATTTCATGTTACAGTGGATATAGTTTCAAAATTGCTGTCAAGTCATTTTAAAATGTGCTGAGATCAGTGGTAAAATATAAATAAATAATATAGCTTGCAGCAGCTGATTTTTACTAAGCACAGATATTTCTCTCTGCTTGGCTGCCTTTCAGATTGTGACCTGTGCGTTCTTGGTATATTTCCAGTCTTGAAAGAAGAATACTGTCTACACAGTATTGTGATAGGTTATTAAATAATAATGCTGCTTTTCACAGGAGACCCATTCTGATCACATAATAAAAATAATAATAATAATAAACCAAATTGCCTACTGTCCCAGAACGGCCAGGAGGTTCCCAAAAATCGTGAGGCAATCTCGGCCGCCTGGAAGAGTATGCAAGTCTCCAGGAGCTGCCTGCATCTTCCCGGTGCCTACGTGAAATTGGAGGTCCGGTCAACCGATGGCTCGATTCTCATTATTGTAGCCCTACTCTTACTTTACAGTGCCGGTAATCTCAGGCCTCCCCTCCCTGCTTACGCCACTGTTCACATTACATCACAGGATAGTATCCCTTATTCACGTTACATCACACAGTACTGTCCCTCATTCACATTCCATGTCATGTAGTGTCCCTCATTCACATAACACCACACAGTAGTACCCCTTTACCTTATACACGTTACACCTCACAGTAGTGCCCCTTTTTGTTACTTCACACACTAGTATCCGTTATTCACACTACACCACAAAGCATTGCTCCTTATTCACATTACACCATGCAGTAGTGCCCTTTATACACATTACCCCACACAGTAGTGCACCTTGTACACATAATGCCACACATTAGTAATGCCCTCATACACATAATGCCACACAGTAATCCCCATTACACATTATGCCACACATTATTACACCCCAACGTCTCTGCACAGCACTCACCCGGCCAAAACAACTGCAATGCTTGTGCTCCTCACTCAGCTCGGCACTGTGTGTCTCCTTGCAGATAGGCTCAGCCTGCTGGACTCCGCAAAGGCCCATGGGAGGAGGAACTGTTGTGGTTGGGAATGTGCAGCAGCCCTCCTTCAGCGGCCATTTTTGTCACTGCCCGCTGCCCCCAATGTCTCTGCTTCCCACTCCCGCTGCTGCCGGTTGTTTGAGCTGACGCTGGCCCAAGACTTGGGGTGCATGTACCTAGGCATTTGATAATGCCTAGTTTGACTATGCCTAGGGCCAGCTCTGTGGTGGCTTATCACTACAATTGACAATGTATTATTATGATCACAAACATATAATATACTGTATATAATTGAATGTATTGGTATATAGTGAAATCACTCTATTAAAATTTAAATACATACACCTATAAACCTACAATTTACTGTGCATATAGCTGAAACAGCCAAGGCAATTCTCAATTAAGAAAATCAATTGGATGTCTGTGTTCTCAAAGGACGCCAATTGTGTGTTGTCAATTAGTGAAGGTTATTGGACTTATTACACATAAATAGATATTTGCATAGTAAGTTGTGTTTATAACTTAAAATTGTTAAATATAGTAACAATTTTAGCTTGTTTGTACTGGAAAAAGGTAATTTTTTGTGCTGCAGAGCAAATGGTTGTATTCAACTCTTTTCTTGTCTCATCATCTAAACATAAACATATGTATTGGAATTATAGTAAATGTGTTACTTCATTCACATGAGTGAGCTTTGTTATATATAGCACATACCTTCCATAAGGCAGGCAAATAGTAAAAGTGTTTATTGTGCAAACAGCAACGTTTCCAATTAGTGTCATTCTTTTTCAAGCTCAACAAACGATGAGCTTGAAAAAAAATCACACCGATTCGAAACCATTGATGTTTGCACAATAAACACATTGGTTTATTGCATCTAATCCTGACAGCCGTTTTTTCATTCCGTACTAACAATACTGGACTTTATTTATTTATTTATTTATTTCCTGGACATTAGATATATTGGTCTCCACTTGCAGTTCTAAAACTGTTATGTTCATCAGGCTAACTGTATTTTCTTTAAAGTAAAGTTTTGGAATCTCACATAAGCCTTGTTTCTGATTTCAGTTAGTCCAATTATTGGAAACATTTTGATTTCTGAGATGGGGGTCATATGTTTTTTTTTTATGATTCCAATCTGTTTAAATCATATAGAAGATGCACCAGCAATCACTGATTGTGTAACTGTTACGAGCTGCCATCGTGGCTCTCCTCCATCGCTAGTCCCGATCATTGCTAGGTGACTGGGACTTCGCGTCATGTAAGCTGCATTATCTGGTGGTCCCAGGGGTTGCTAGGCTACCAGGACTCTTTGCAGTCACAGTACCTTCTGGTCCTGGCTTTTTTTACTGCTACATGCAGCAAAGCAGCTGCATTTCATATGTTTAATTAAAGTGCTGATTGGCTTTCATTGCTGTTAAAAGGCAGTCAGTTCCACACTTCCATGCTGGTGATAGTTCTTCTTGGACACTTGTCATTCGGTCCCTGTTCTTGGTTGCTGTTCCTGATATTCTAGCTGTCCTCCTAAAGTATTTCCTCAGCTAAGTGTTTCACTACTGTGCATTACCTCTGCTGCTATATACTCCTTAGTATACTGCTGTGTGACCGGTGCATTCATTATCTTCTGAGCAATCCATCTGTGCCTTGCTGGAATCACTGTTTAATAACACTTCTTTTCTATATTGGGTTGCTGTTCTACACTGCTGCTGCAATAATAGTGGCTGTGTTTAACCATTGCTACAGCATTAAGAACTGTGGTGCAGATCTGTGTGTACTATTACTTGCATTCGACCTGTGGCTAAGTACTGTGCTGCATTTCTCTAATTGCATTATTCTATATGACAGTAGCGCACGCAGGGGGGGTTTCTGAGTACCTAGAAACCCCCCCTGCCAGGCCAATCCATCCCCGCAGTGCACAAATATTACTTGTTTTTTAAAGTGAGACAGAGAGCTTTGACTCTCTCATCAGGCTGGTGAGGTCTGTGAGCTCCGAATGGGCAGCTTCCGCATAACTATGGAGATGACTGAACAGTACAGGGGAGCTGCTGCGGTTGCAGCTCCTCCCTGACAGCTCCCATGTGCCTTTGAGTGCCAGTGATGTCACTCACTGCACTCCTCCCCATCTGCTCAAGTCCGGACAGCATGCCATGTAATTTAGCATTGCCACAAACAACATCACAGGTACCTGCAAGTTCTATTTATACCATGGGTGTGGGGGGAGATCGTCTGTAGTCAGAGTGTGTGTAAGTTCCAGTGCTAGGTGTCAGTGTGTAATCTGCTCTGAGTGTCTGTGTGTATGTAATGTGCAGTGTAAGTGTCTGTGTGTAATGTGCAGTGTAAGTATCTTTGTGTAATGTGCAGTGTAAGTGTCTAATCTGCTCTGAGTGTCAGTGTGCAGGAGGGGAGGGGAGGGCAGGCGGGGGGGGGGGGGGGGAGTCCAAATTGGGAATACAACTATACTTACACAATACATTGTGAAAATGTAACTATCCATGTGTGAGAGACATGTGGGTGGCCATGGTAAATATATATATTATATTATATATATATATATATATATATAAAAATGGTATACACATACATACATATGCAGAAGCCCCCTTTACAAATCCTGCATTTGCCCCTGCATATGATGTCCATATCATTTGTCTGCAGATTATTCCCTTGCTACTAACTGTTCCAGTGTACTGGACAAAACTAGTGGCTGTCATCAGTACTTCAGTTAACTGTGTCGTTGCCATATTACTGTTGCTTATATACTGCTACTCCAGATATTACCTAGTGATCTCCTGTCTGTTGCATAAGCCCTTATTGTTCGGAGGTACAAGACCTGGCAGCCGCCTAAGTACCAGTATGTGCATCTAACACTAAGGGAACCATGGGTGGCTGTTAAAGGCAGAAGACCCTTCATAGAGAGACTCTAGGGGTCTTATGTAATAGTGCAGGAGTTTCATAACAGTAACTTGCATAGCCGCATCCACTACATTGCAGATTTAATATATATGTATTTATAATAAAAGGCGGCCCCTACAGAGTGCATTAAAAACAATAGTACAATGTACAATGCAGCTATACCTGCAGCCGACTTGTGAGCAAATTTAAACTAGCCCCTGAATGTGCATCATCAGACTAAGAGAACAGCACTTATCTACAATAAGAAGCTCCAGCAGAGTTACACCAGGACATGTATTTATCTGAAATTACAGCAGAGTAGGGTACAATATCGCAGAGCTTCACTAAATTACTCAAAATATGAAAGGCCATGACCCCACGCGTTTCAACCCCAGGACTTCAGCAGAGGGCTATAGGATTAAAGTCTGCAGTAAAGGCAGGCTATATATGTTTCAAAGTTCCCAGTAGCTGGCCATTTTTAACCACAAGCATCAATGTATCTGTGGACCCTTCAGCCATGACGATCCACCCAAAATACCCAAAGCTTTGTCTTCTAAAAAAAAATCCATCCATGACAGGAGATTAGCCTGTGAAGGAATCTAAAATCTAAGGCTAGCCCACTTCCAATGCTAGAGAAGCATCGACCCAAAAGAATACTTTCCAGCCCAGACTCTGCCTATGTGACACATGAACATGGCACAAGGTGATATTATAAGGATAGCTCACACGCAATATATTGCTGTATTATTATAATTATACATTGCAAAGCTCAGCTACTACAGCCTAACACCCAGTGACCTCCTACAATCCCGAATTTACCAGAAAAGTTGGAGAAGGGGTGAGTACTCCATGATGTTTATGCTGTTATGTAATTTAGAATGTGTGAGTTCTAATATAAGAGTGTATACAAAAGAGATTATAAAGCTAAGTACGACAATAATACATCTAAAGTGGGCATAATAAAGCATTATTTGAGGCTAAATGGTGGTATTATAAGTATGGGAAGCAGAAGAAGTGTTGGCACATTACCCCAGTTATGGCACCCTCAGAAATGGTACTACCTCCAACCCCAACCACAGCACCCACACACTCAAACTACTTTATACCTTAGCAGACAAGAGGAGTGGGGGCAGCATCTCCTGTTCCCTTCAGTCCTTCTGAGTGGCGCTGGGCAGTGACATCATAGTGTCACTCACCCAGCCCATCATTGACATTGAGGGGCACCAACCAATAGCATCACAGATAAGAAGTTGCCGGTTGTTTCTTCTCTATGTTGGGTCACCGCAGGAACATTGAAGACATTGAATGAGTGACATTATAATCATTGGGTCCTAGGCTACCACTTAGGTGTATCTGATGTCAATGCCAGCACTGATTATGAGTCTATACAGTGGGTGTACTCTATGGGGCATATTCAATAGGCTGCGAGAAAAGCAAAAAACCCGCACCTGCGCGGTTTTCCCTGCAGGTGTATTTTTCTTGCTATTCTATTAGGTGCGTGTTTTGTTTTAAAACACGCGCCGGGAGGTTTTGTTTTTTTGCGCAACTCCTGAGCAAGCGTGATTTTTCCTAAAATCGATGATTTCAGGAGAAATCACCGGGACTTGCTCTGATACCCCCGCGGCACCCCCCCCTGAGGACTAATTAAGCAATTGGAAGTATCCAATTAACTTAATTAGTCCTTAATTACTTACCTTCGGCAGCGCTGTCTTCTTCATCCTGCGACGGGAGCCGACACTTCTGCAGCAGGGGTGAGTATGTGAGCGTGTGTGGTGTTTGTGTGTAGCAGTGTGTGTGTGCATGAGTGTGTGTGTGTGTCCCAGTGTCAGTGTGCCCCCCCCCCAGTGTCACTGTGGCCGTGTAATGGGCGCTGGGAGAACTACATCTCCCAGCAGCCCTTGCTCCTCACACCAGCCCCTGGGACTCCCAGCATCCCCCTCTCCAGTAAGAAGAGCGAGGGGAGGCCGCCGGGAGCTGCGGAGACTACTGGAGACCCCCGGTAAGGTAAGTGGTGTTTTTTTTTTTCATCAAAAAATACGCGCCTCAGGGTTTTCAGAACTGAAAACTCCGCGACCAGTATTTTGGAAATGGAATACCGCAGGTATCGGGAGCGCACATATCCACAGTATTTCTAAATTGGGCGCGAGATTTTTGACTCGCTAAATCTCACGCCCAATTGGATATGCCCCTATGTGTTGTACAATAGGATGCATGGGATACACAGCTGAATCTGATACACATTGTTTACTTTATAAATTGCCAACTTTTTATATTCTACTCCCTGGAGAGGGGTCACTGTGGGGAGAAGAATGGAGGAATTGTGTCTCACCCAGGGTGACCTTCTCTCCCCATAGTCCCTGTACCCTCCAGGAGTGTAGGCAAGTATAGTTTACTTTTTTGGTCATTACACACATTTAAAATGTATGTTTTTGCATATTGTATACTGTGAACTAAATTATTTATACAGCGATAAATATATCAGTTCTCACAATGCTGTGAATTTCACATTTGTATTTTTCCACGGTACTGCTAATTATACCTATTGGCAGCTTGTACCATTCCATGCTTAGTGCAGTGTGCTCATGTACGTCTCCTGTAGCATTGCTTTACACAGTGTCCCGATTTAGTCTTTTATTTCTAAGGCGCCCACTGTGCTTACATGCTTACAAGGATCACGCCGAAAAAATATCTCTGCACTCCTGTACACAGGGTTGAATATAAGATAAATATGAATGTGCATTACCTAACAGGTTTCTCACTATTTCCCATGACCTCTAATAGCCCACTTCAACGGATCACCTAATGGGACACCTAAGGGGAAAAATAAACACTGGCATGCAATGGATGAGCTACAGTGACATTTATTTGCTGATATTCTCCGTGAATATGTCTCCAGTACCCCCTGAGGGCGCACGTAACACAGCAGGCTGAGAAATCATGATTTGCTGCATAATACTTCTCCTTTGTCCTGTAATTCTATAGCGTTATGTAACAAGCTTACAGTCTATTTCCCCTGTGCGCATTCTCTGGAGCCAATCCAAGAAAATAATAAAGTGTCGGTGAAAATAAAACCTCATTATTGTTTGATATTCTTTAGAGTAAATGTTTCCTGTGGCATGATTATTTACCTTGAATAAAATACATATTTAATCATAATAGTATGCCAATTATCTCAGTTAACTGTGCTCTAAAAGGCCATAAGAAATCATTATGTAAATCTCCAGTAAAAGATCAGGTAGGCTACTGTGAATGTAGGGGTCCATCACAAGCAGGAGCACCCCCATCTCATACCTATGATAAACTAGCAAAAACTTAGGAAGGGGATTCATAACACTGCTAACCCCAATATGCCTGAAAATAACTCTCGGCTGGCGGCTTAGGTGTTCCCAGGGTGGGCAACAGAAATCTTGGGGTCCGGTAAAATTACTTGTCTGCCCCCCCCCCACACCCTTTGACCCCAGACTGACCGCGTTGGGCTATCTTCCCCACTATTACTTTACCAACAGCAGCCTGGCAGTAGCGCCACTAACCTCAACCTGTCCTGTACAGGATGGTTCTTGCTGGCTGCGGCTGTTCCTCCTGCTCCGTCGGCTGCTCCTCTCTTAGAACAGGGTATAGGGAGGAAAGGAAGGGAGCGCGCACAGCATTGTGTGAGTCACGTTGCGTTACATTATTTATGCACAGTACGGGCTGCGGATCAGGACAGCAGGGAGAGGTGACCAGTGGGGTTACCGGAGAGTGGTGCGAGATATTAACTATCCCTTCTGGGCGGGCAGACAGGCGGCGCAATCTATTTAATTTATAATCCACTATTAGGCACCGCACTGCCGCAGCCATCCTTACTGCCCCTCAAATTCTTGGGGCCCCTCACAATTTCGGAGCCCGGTACAGGTGTCCCCTTTGACCCCCCCGTGTTGCCAGGCCAGGGGCCCTCCTGCTATTTCACTTCTGCCAACAGTTCGCTTCACACTATCTATATGGGATCTCTGTACTCGAGTCTATCACCTTTGCTCCTCTCAAACCCTCTTGATTCCTTTTAGGAATAACCCAGCATTCCCTCCTGGCATGAACCATCGCTCACTCCATCATTAGACATGCTCTAATATACTTTTCCTTCTAGATATCGCCCGTCTCTGCTATTTTCACGAATTCACTGATCTCCAATCCCAATTCTCTCTCCATCACAAAATATTATTTAGATTTCTTCAAATCCGGAACTTCTATCGTACTCTTAAAAAATTGTCATCAATCACTGACAAAACACCCATAGAGTCATTATGTCAATACCAACACTCTACTAAAGGTCTTATCTCCACTATATATCAACTACTGCTCTCCCTTGACCAACCTCAAAAGGAAGCGCACAGGATGGCTTGGTAGCGGGAGGTGGGCGAGACTTTGACCCCCGAGGAGTGGTCCACAATTAGGTTGGAAATTGGCAAAGTTTGCTTTCGATACGAATTAAAGAAAACTCCTACAAACTATATTATAGATGGTATCTAATTCCCTCTCATTTGCACTCAATATATCCCACCTCTCCTGAGTTGTGCTGGAGACTGTGTGGACACCGGGGAACCCTTCCGCATATTTGGTGGTCATGTCCCCATATCCAACAATTCTGGTTAGATGTTCACAAACTGATCAGAGATATACTGTAGTTGGTATACAGATCCCAAACACCTCTTTTTATCCTTTACTTTCTTGTCCCATCCCTAATGCTATGCGGCCTCAACATAAACTTATTAGGCATATCCTAAACAGAGTCAAAACCTCTAGACTAGAGCTAGAAAAGAAATTCCCTTTCTGGGGCACTCTTTGAAAAAAGTGTATGTTATATGAAAGGTTAATATATTAAAACGTAACCTTTATTGTTTGTATTACTTAAAACAAAAGGGATATAATGTAGACTCCAAAAATTATGACACAATGGTGAGTCTCCCTAAATTCAATATATATATTGGGACTGGGCGCGCGTTTTGCCCTAAGGGCTTGATCACCGACTCCCTGGTACAGCGGGGAGCGGCACATGGCAGTCTTACCGGCAGGATTGGTCTGATTCCCTCCATCACTGGTATTTCCTTTCTAGTGGGTAGCGACTTCTCCCGGTGGGGCATCCGGTCCTTGCTCTGCACAGACAACAAGGATCGCCTAGCAACACACATGAGACAGTGGGCCTCATTCAGAGGCGATCGTTAGATGCAAGCGGTCTCTCTGAATCAGGGCGGCCGCTTGCATCCTGAACGGCCGCCTCTTTGTCGATCGTTAAGCTGTGGGTTAACACCCACAGCTCTAACGACCGACATGGGTGATGGTCGCGATGGTCAAGACTATCGCGACCATCTGGGCTTACGACCAGACCCTAGGGTAGGGTTTGGGCACTCGTAAGCCCCAGAGAGCTTCCTGCTCTGTTTGTGCAGGAAGTTCCCCACTGACATCAGCAATGATGTCAGTGGAGCCGCCCCCAAACGGCAAGCGTTCCGACTGGAACGCCTCCGTTTGGCCGGGCACGCCCCTGGCCCGCCCAGCAAACGGGGCGAGCTGTCATTCAACATCGACAGCTCGCCCCGTCTGCTACGAGACACCTAACGACGGAGCGCCCGTCGTTAGCTGGGTCTCGCGCATGCACATGACGGAGCCGGCTCCGTCGTGCGCATGCGCTGTGGGCCAACATCGAGTCGGTTGTGAGCGCTCAGAGCTCACAACCGACTCTGAATGAGCTCCAGTGTCCTCCCACCTACTGTTCTTTCCATCGGCACTGCCCAGGGTTCCTCTCTTCTCTTGGGTCCACTCAGTGAAGACCACAGACAGCAGAAGGTGACCTGGACATAGGTGCTGTACTTTACCTACACTTTTTCCTTTTTGATCTTGGGATCAGACTGTAGACAAGACTCAGTGGTGGATCTAGACTTTTCTTTTAGGGGGGGCGATTTACTGTTTAGCACAGAGTCCTCCCCTTTTCAGTCATGACTCTTAATTTAAACAACACCTTGCCTTGCCAGCCAATGAGGTGGGTGTGATAGCGGTACAGTGCCCGATATATCTGTGTCCTAGTTTGAAGCCATGAGAAAGTAATACTCACCATTTCCAACAAACCTTTATATATTACAAACAGGACATATGATAAGACTTTGTCAAAGCATACACACACACACGCTCACACACATAGCCACATATGTGCACACAGATAGCCAAATATATATACACAATCACATATGCACACACAGATAACCACATTTATACACATACACCCACATATGCACACACAGATAGCCAAATATATACACATACACCCACATATGCACACACAGATAACCAAGCATATACACATACACCCACATATAATGCACACACAGATAACCACATATATACACCCTCACCCACTTATGCACACACAGATAACCACATATACACACATATATGCACACACAGATAACCACATATACACACATGCACACACAGATAACCACATATACACCCACACCCACATATGCACACACAGATAACCACATATACACACACACACAGATAACCACATATATACACATACACCCACATATGCACACACAGATAACCACATATACACACACATATATACACACATATATGCACACACAGATGGCCACATATACACACATGCACACACAGATAACCACATATGCACACACACCCACATATGCACACACAGATAACCACATATATACACACACACACACACACACACAGATAACCACATATACACACACAGCCACATATGCACACATAGATAACCACATATACACACACACACACACGCACACACAGATAACCACATATATACACACACACACATATGCACACACAGATAACCACATATACACACACATATATACACACATATATGCACACACAGATGGCCACATATACACACATGCACACACAGATAACCACATATGCACACACACCCACATATGCACACACAGATAACCACATATACACACACACACACACACACACACACACACACACACACACACACACACACACACACAGATAACCACATATACACACACAGCCACATATGCACACATAGATAACCACATATACACACATATGCACACACAGATAACCACATATATACACATACACCCACATATGCACACACAGATAACCACATATACACACACACATATGCACACACAGATAGCCACATATACACACACATATATGCACACACAGATAGCCACATATACACACATGCATACACAGATAACCACATATACACACTCATATATGCACACACAGATAACCACATATACACACACAGCCACATATGCACGCACACACACATATATATGCACACACAGATAACCACATATACACACAAATATATGCACACACAGATAGCCACATATACACACATGCACACACAGATAACCACATATACACACACATATATGCACACACAGATAGCCACATATACACACATGCATACACAGATAACCACATATACACACACATATATGCACACACATATAGCCACATATACACACATGCACACACAGATAACCACATATACACACACAAGCACATATGCACACATAGATAACCACATATACACACACAGCCACATATGCACACAGAGCCACATATACACACACAGATAGCCACATATATACACACAGCCACATATGCACACATAGCCACATATACACACACAGATAGCCACATATATACACATAGCCACACATGCACACACAGCCAAATATGCACACATAGATAACCACATATACACACACATGCACACTGCCACATACACATACACACAGGGCCGGCTCTAGGGGTGTTCAACCAGTGCGGTCGCACAGGGGCGCCACCCATAGAGGTCGCACCCCTCCCCAAAATCCCAATTTCAGCGGGACAGTCCTGTCCCGCTGATCCATCCGTGGGCCGAAGTGCCCGCGGGTGGTCAAATCGGATGGTTGGGGATGGTTGTGCGGCGGTGCCGGACCCCCGGAGTGTATGTGGATGCCGCACGCATGCGCACGGCATTCATTCACTGACGGGAGAGTGCTGGGCTTTACCCCCAGCCTGACGTTATTTGGAGGCGTGCCATGCACTTAGGGGGTATGGCCTATGGTAATGAGGCTACGCCCCCAATTTCAGTCACGCGATTCTAGGGTGCTGTTTACCGGCCCGGCACAGGGTGCTCAGACCCCTGGAGCCGGCCCTGCATACACACACACACACACAAATGCACACACAGATAGCCACATATGCACACACAGATAACCACATATATACAAACACTGAAATATAAGGAACATATGTCCTGTTATTACCTTGTTATGGTACCACTTCATGCCTGAGCTGGGTGCTGTCCTGTCATGTTCTACATCTACAGCCTGAACTCTGCTTGTCTCCGCCCTGTCACTCTCCCCCATCAGTCCGCTCTTCCAGTCTCACCAGTTCCTTGCTCCCCACAGCTCCTGGACATAACCTATAGCAGAGATGAAGGAAGGAGGGAGAGTTGGTTGATTTGGCATGCGGGACTCGTGAGCCAAGCATGCTACCCTGATGGGGGCTGGTCCTCCGGAAAATGGCCGTCTCTCCTTATATCTTCCAACCAGACACATACACACATAGCCACAGCATTGTCCTGCGGCAGCGGATTCTGACTTCTAGGGGGGGGGGGTGATCACCACAATCGCCACCTCCCCTGGATCCGCCAGTGGCAAGGCCGGTATATGATATTACAATGCGATAACTCATGTACATTGTTTTAACTTGATCTTCTCTACCAGCAGCTGGGTAAAATTAGAGGTATAGACACAGCAGTCCAGATCTTCAGGATCTACCCATATTAGCATTGTTTTATAGGCTGCATTGGAGGTTACTTATTAGCACAATGTTGTGCAAAGTGCAATTATTTTCCTGTATACAATACAGTTTGTACATCTATGATAGTATCTAAACATACGTAGTGCATAGATACTGTAGTGCTCACGAGTTTGATGTAGGTATTATTGTTTTGATTTATTGATTTAATACGCAATAATGGGCCAAGTGCAATAACAGTCTGATTACGGCATTTATTGTCTCATATAAGACAATTTGTTAATACAATGTTGGGCAAAGTGCAATAATTTTCTTGTATACAATATAGTCTGTACATTTATCTATGACATTACCAATACGTACATAGGGCATAGACACTATTCTGCAGTGCTCAAGAGTTTGAGGGATGTCATATTTTGACTTTTTGATTTAATACCCATTAACGGGCCAAGTGCAATAACAGTTTGATTACAACATTTATTTTATTAAAAGACTATTTGCTTGGCTTAGAAATACGGATTAATGGGAATATCTGACCTAGTGCCTTATTACAGGTATCTATACAACAATTAGGAAGTGCTAATTCCTTAGGTACAATTGCCACAGCGCTCTTTTGGGGGGCAGTTTAGTTCCTAGATACTGTTTCTGTTATTCATTAACCATAGTGAGTGCGGACAATCATTATCACCAAACTTTTACATCTCTGCGGATTACTAAGCAATATATGTTATCTGGCCTCCACTGAAGCTACCCCTCAGGTTGCAGCCCTCAGGACAACCGCCAAACGTGACTATGGGGACGATCTTCCATTAGGCACTGCTGAGGTATGGGGCACAAAAGAACTGCTGTAAGAAGGACTGGACTTCACCAAAAGAGAGCCAGGAAGTAAAAGGACAGAGATTTTAGACTTCAGAGGATAGCAGCAGCTTCCTCGGTATGGTATATACTGGAAGTGGGACTCAGGCGCTCTGAATACTCTAAGGCACACTGTGACAGGAGACGGAACTCTGGAGCACAGAATGTAGTAATATGCGCAGTAATTAGGACGGAGTGCATTTCATATGCAAGGAGTTACAGTAAACACCTGAGCCTGTGGGTGTCGGCCTCTAGACAAGAAGGGGCTAGTTGTTTAGTGAGGTAGTGTTGTTGGGTTGGGTTAGGTTTGGTTAGCCTATAGGACTGGCAGAGGGTGGGTCAGTGCTATTTCAGAGTTGCTGCTTGGCAGCCATTTTATAGAAATTTCTCTGGTCGGCTGTTTCCCGCCCTCCCTCCCTTATTCATTGAGTTGTTTGGTGTCGGCTTTTCTTGTAGCGGGAAAGAACGGTAGCAGTCGCCATCTGTCTTTGGAGCTTGAGGTGCTCTCCCTTCCAATACATGGCTTAGGCTGATTTTACCCTACTGGGGTCAGCGGCAACCACCTAACCAGGTGGGCCTCACGTCGTGTCATTGGGGTGGGAGGTGGATACCTTGGGCGTGGTAATGGGCTGGCTGCTCGCCTCCCATTTAGACGATCAATGTGAGTATGCAGTTGGTAATCTTGCATTGTGGGGCCGTTCTTTCTGCGCCACCATACTTTGTCTGTCTTTCTTTCTTATTCTATTAGTTAGTTCAGTTATACATTAAATAGTTTAATTAGTTTAAAATTAAATAAAGCTGACCTTCCTTTCCCCTTATATAAGTCTCTGTGTCATTATTTCATTATGACTATGGTTGATGATTTACCCTGCACTGTTAGGAGAGACCACTCATCAGGCGATGGGGAGTTTATAGGCCTGGACCACTGAAGTCTAATACATGAGGAGACAAGTGGAGGAAGTGTAGAACTGGAACTCAGTGGACACACAGTACTATAAAGAACTCGGGGAGATGGGATCCAGGGATTCCTGCTGGAGTATATCCCGTCACCAGGGATCTGTATCCTAGAGACCTCACATGAAGTACATAGTGGTGATGTTTAGAGCACTTGAGCACTGCACACAGGAATATTCAGCATATGTTGATAGAATTTAGAATGCTGGAGCTCGGCACACAGGAGTATCATACTTCCCAATATTTTGGATGGGGATATTCGGGACTACGTGCATCCATTCACTACTGTGCTGCTATGAAGCACACGGGAATAAGGTTAGAACACTAGCACAGCAGATGGAAGTACGGGAGCCAATCAAATGAGTCTGCCTGTCTGCTCCACTTTGTCACTGTCTCAGAAAAGAAAAATCAGTCTATCAGGGGGCTTTCTGATTACTCAGAAACCCCCCCCTGCGTGTGCCACTGTCCCCTGAAATTCTGTAAACCCAGCGTCACTGTGCTGGCTCCTGCTCACTCTTCAAGACAAGATGTTGTCTTTGGACAACACAGCTCACAGGACATTCCTTAAAAGGGCATCACAATATTTTAAAGTAAAAATTAAAATAACATACATTAAAAATATTATTGTACTGCTTTTTAAGCCCTTTTCTCAGCCAAACAAACATAATTATTCCACTCCAACAGGGCTGCATTTCTGAGAGCTTGAAACACATTTTGCAGGAGCATAACACAGTTACAATATAAATCTCTCCCTTAGCTGTAAAAGTACACAGACAAATCTATCATAGTTCCAGAACTAGTGCATAGAGGGTGGTTAATCTACACTCATAGTAGAGGCCCTAAAATGAATATATACTTGAAATATGCAGATCAACCGGTAATATTGAAGGTAAGAATTCTACCATCTACATAAAGTGACATCACATGCAGAATGGCATGAAGTTATTGGCATAACTTAAACTTCTTGCTAAATATTCAAAATGGCTAATCCAGTATTAATTAATTACATAAATGAGAAATAAAATCCCAACTATGACATGCCAACCACTAAACTATTTTGGGCAACTCTTTGATATATGTAGATCTAAAAAGCTATTACAGGTTGAGTCTCCCATATCCAAATATTCTGAAATACGGAATATTCCGAAATACGGAATTATTTTGGCATGATTCAGATAATGAAACCTTTGATTTTTGATGGTTCAATATACCCATACTTTGTCTGAGGCACAAATTATTAAAACTATTGTATAAAATGACCTTCAGGCTGTGTGTATAAGGTGTTTATGAAACATTAATGAATTTAATTTCTGTACACAAACTTTGTTTGAGCCACAAAATTGTTGAAAATACTGTATAAAAGTACCTGCAGGCTGTGTGTATAAAGGTGTATATAACACATAAATGCAGTCTATGTGTATATTTGGGTCCTATTCCCAAGATATTTCATTATGATATGCAATTATTCCAAAATACGGATTATTCCGTTATCCAAAATACCCCTGGTCCCAAGCATTTTGGATATGGGAGACTCAACCTATAATTGTACATATACAGATGATACACCTATCTTCAAATCAAGCCAAATATCCCCATTCACCAGCAAAGGAATTTTGCTGGTGAATGGGGCTATTTGGCTTGCACCATGAGCTCCACACAGTTTTGCACCAAATATGCATCTAATTGCATCACTAATGCGACAAAAGTACAATGGATATTGGTGCCGGCATTACATGCAGTTTCTGTGAGCGACTCGGGGGATGTAGTCGGCATCCTGGCACGCGGGATGACGACGGTCTAAATACCGGTGCCAAAATCCCGACAGGTCGGGATCCCGGCACCAGTATCCCGACCGTCGGCATCCCGAAGGTATCGGGGTGTTAGGGGGAGGTTATGGTGCGGGGTTAGGGCTAGGCACTAGAGTTAGGGTTAGGCACCGGGGAGGGAGTGTTAGGATTAGGGTGCAGGAAGGGGGAGGTTAGGTTTAGGCACCAGGGGGAGAGTTTAGATTTAGGCATCGAGGAGGGGGTGTTAAGTTTAGGGTGCGTGGAAGGGGAGGTTAGGCTTAGGCACTAGGGGGGCAGGTTAGGGTTAGGCACGAAGGAGGGCTAGGGTAGGGGTTAGGAAAACACTTACCGTTAGTTCCTATGGGTGTCGGGATTCTTGCTGTCAGGATGCCGCTGTCGGTATTCTGACAAGCGGCATCCAGACAGCCGGGATTTCATACCCAACCCCGACTCGGACACTCACCTGGGTATAAAGGCAAAAGACTGATGACTGATAAGGGTGAGCAGCGCCATGCATTGTGCCACGCATCACTGTGCTTAATATGTCACTTTATACAAATTCTATTGCGACAAAACTAAAAATCCTAGGTGCCCAGGACATTATAAATGACTTTGATTGCAGCCACAATGTGAAGGAGGCGCTAAATCAGAAATAAATACGAAAGTTTGAGAATCGATACATATGGAAGAGCGTCTAAGTTGTTCCATACGTCACCTGCCATGCAGGAAAGGTGTAGAACATTTTTATTAAAATAAAAACTAAGTAAAAGAGAAAAAACATTATTATTATTATTATTAATAATAGTAATAATAATAATAATAATAATAATAATAATTTGTGTTGCCAGTTAATGCAGTGTGATAGTTTCTTTACTTCGCTATTTATAAAGTAGAATATATAAGGAATACAGTATAATTAATGGATCAATATAAAAGTAAAGCCAGGCCTTTCTTTCTCAGTATAGAGCACAGCAATTTTTCAACAAAGACTTACTGCAGACATACTTCAGGCTGAAGCACAGCGTAGGATGTGGGAAGAGTTAGATTTTAACTATGTAATTTTGTTTAGTATAATGCTCAGTGATTGTTCTAAATTGCTTTTTATCTTTTCCTGAGGGTAAAAAAAAAATTGCAATTACAACACAATATTTTTCAAATCCATTTGTTTCATAAGACTTTGTTTTTAAAACCATGAAACTAAAGATAAAAACAGTGCTTTCCATTTCAATTGCTACATTATATAACACTCAAAAAATATTTCTGGTGTGTACAATAACGTCGACATTTTCACAGTAGTAAACCGTCTAGTTGAAATGAAAATTATAATACTGATATATATTTTTTGGTTATAAGACAGACTGTGTGTTTCCTCTCTCGTATACTGTATATAATTGTGAATTGTAGAAAATCAATTATCTATATTATAAAGTCTAGATATAGGGAGAGGATAGACAATTGTTGCAATTGTTGTAGAACACGGCAGAAATATTATAATTATATTATAAGCCTTGATTAGACACATTAATCATTAATACAGGACAGAAATGCAGAAATACACTTTACATACTAAAGAAAAACTAATCACAATAGAAAAATCTTTGTGTGCTTTGTAAGTTCATATCTGAGGTCCTCAGGGCACATTTAAATGGCTATTTAGGGGTAAATTTACTAAGCTCGAATGACTTAGAATGGGGCAAAATCAGCCATGAACTGTATATTCAAAATTTACTAAAGACTAAACTCTGCCGACTTTGCTCCATTCGAAACGTAAAAATCGTCTAAGAACGCCTGAAACTCGGACAGTAACATGTTTTCGGACACATACACCATTGGTCCAACTTGGCATCCTTTTGCCATAGACATCAATAGGACCTGGAAATTTACTAAGGATTTGTATTTGTTATAATGACCTAAATATAGTGCAAATCGGCCGCAAAAGACGCCAAATAGAAATCTCAAATAAAACACCTTTTTCAATTCGAGTTTCACATCTCAACATACTTAACCATCTCTGACAACTCAATTCTGTGGCTAATAAAAGTGGTCTGATGGCCAACACAGATGCACGGATGGATCAGTGAGATCCGTCTGTGCTTCTGTGTTTCAAAAAATGAAAACCTGTGTAAAAAAAATGGTGTGCCCCCCACCCCAAAGAATAACCAGCACCGGGCTTTGGAGACCCAGTACTGCTTGTGCTACATACAGGGGACAAATGATGTAGGGGTCCCCTGTATTATGCACAACCAGCACCAGGCTATTCAGGGCCATCCCTGGTTGCCAAAATACAGGGGATGAATGACGTAGGGTTCCCCTGTATTTGGCACAACCAGCACTGGGCTCTGATCCAGTCCTGGTTCTGGAAAGCCAGTGGACAAAAAGTGTAAGGGTCCCCTGTAATATCCATAACCAGCACCAACTTTTTCTAGCTGGGGGGTAATTCTACAGCGAGGGGATCCCTTACACCAGGTCCCCCAGCCAAAGCATTACCCCTGACCACTAGCCGGCCCAGGCCAAGGATCCCTGGGGAGGTGGGGACCTCTCACCAGAGCAACCCATGCCTAGGCTGATAGCCTGGGCTATCCCCAGCACCCCTGGAGCGGTGTGTGCCAGGTTAATATGTAAAGAGTGGTGCAATTGAAAGAGTTAAAATATTATCTTTTGCAGGGGAACTACAGGTGCCAACAAGCCTCTCCCGCATGACGGTACTTGGAGAACCACAAGTACCAGCATGCGGGACTTTATGGGTCTGCTGGTACCTGTAGTTCCACTGCAAAAGAAATGCTTAAAAAAAACACAGAACATTCACTATCTCATACTCACCTTTGCATCCTCTTCTCCAGTAGGAATCCATAGGTGGCTGTGACAAAAAATCCATACTCACCTCCTCCTATGCATGGATCACGTCCTCTTCATTCCAAAGTAGGCATCCATAGGGCTTGGCAAAACATCAAACTGAAAATACGTGGACCAACGGACATTAGTACTGTCCTCTAAGGGCAGTACACCTGAACGAGGGCTCCGCCGCGTGATTTCACTATGGAAATCTCGGTGCTGAGCACTCATTGGCTGAGAGAGGCGAGCCTTCCACCTCTCAGCCAATGAAAGGTTCCCAACATTGACTTCAATGGTGAGAACTGCAAAGGTAACTGAAGGTTCCCCTGGCTGTAGCATTAACCCCCCCACACCAAAAAAGTTTGGTGCTGGTTATGGAAATTTCAGTTGACCACTACGTTTTTTGTCCCCTGTATATCCAGAACCAGGTCCATAATAAAGACCAGTGCTGGTTGTGCTAAATACAGGGGATCCCTATGTCGTTTGTCCCCTGTATTTTGGCAACCAGGGCTGGCCCTGAATAGTCTGGTGCTGGTTGTGCTTAATACAGGGGACCCTTATGTCGTTTGTCCTCTGTATTTAGCACAGGGTCTTCAAAGCCCGGTGCTGGATGTTCTTTTGGGGGTGGGGCATGCCTTTTTTTATATTTTTACACAGGTTTTAATTTTTTCAAACACAGAACTACAGACGGATCTCCCTGATCCATTCGTGCATCTGTTCATTGGAGTTAGTAAAAACTGAATGCTAAATACAAATGAATTACGAATGATATTGAATGAATACACCATCAAACAACATGAATGACAGCAACTCGGCAGCTTAGTAAATTTAGTAACCTATTCTAAAAATTAAACACATGAATATGCACGATGTCATCCAAGATTGATCTAGGGATTGCATCGAATAGAAATCGGCAGCTTAGTAAATTTACAATTTAGAATTTGATAAAAAGTGACTAAATTATTTAAGATTAGCATGTCAGTCAGTCAGGAATTTCACTGACAGTGGTAATGATCGGGAAAGTACACATCAATACTCAACAAATAATTTAAAACCACAAACCGAACCACACATTCTGGTGGTGCTTTATAAATAAAAGATAATAATAATAAATTAATAAAAATAATAAATAAATTGTTCTGCTCTAGGAATAATTGCTGATTTTTTTTTTCTTTTTACAATCTGCAACCTTGTCCTGAGGTTTTATTTGTAAATTTCCTGTACTTGCTCCACAGCTGCCCACTGTCCAATAGAAGGACATGGACAAATTTAACTAATAAGATATAAAAAAATGCCCCTTCTCCCCCATTCTTTGTTTTGAAAGTTGTTTGAACAAAATCAGCTTTTCCTTCAGATTCAGATGATATTGGCTCAAAAGTATATTGTGGCTTATTTGAAAATGGCTTAGCAGCCGAGAGCAGTCTCCCACTGTAGCCCATCAGTACTGGGACCCTCTAGCAAGCCAGAGGAAATTAGTATCAGCTCCCCCTACTCTCGGCGCCTCCGAGTGTGAGGAGTTTGAATTGGACTCTGTAGAGGAAGGAGAGCCAATGTAGTGTCTTGCAGAGAGAGGAGGCACATACAGAGGAGTTGGAGAGCAAAATAAGCCAATCAGCGGTATGTAGGATGGAGATGCGGAAGTTGGGAAGACCAGACAAGAGGATGTTGCAGTAGTCGATGACCAATGAGTTGATGAGGGTCTTAGGTGCATAAAGGAAGAGATTTTATAATCTATTATACTTGGTTAACCTAGAAAAACTGATAAACAGTCTTGTATAAGTATTATTGATATCCAGATTATTAAATTTAATTTGAACTATCATTTTTTCAAGACCACTGAGAGTAATGTTTTGAGGAAAAAAAAACAACTTTAGCAAAATATTACACACACCCGGATCAATTGCCACTACACACCTTCATAAAATAAATCCCCCTACACACTTGCACAAGGCACTGGATATGTGGTATAAATCTAAGGCCAGATTTGAGGATGACCACAAGGCAGCTGTCTATGGGAATTGGTGTGATAGTGATATTGTCATGATGTCATGTTGTCATATTGTTGGTGATGAAGACTGGATGAGGGATGGAATGGAATTGAGGGCACAGGTTTAGGAGGAAAAGTAACTGACCTTGTGCTCAGTACCAGGAGAAAAGAACTGAGAATGGGTAGGTGAGCGAAGGAAAGGGTGAGAGATGGGTAGTGGAGCTGGCAACAACATATTTATTGATGAATGGTGTTGATGTTTAGGAAAGTCATGTTTAGTGAGCAAAAAAGCAGAGGGTAGTGGGGGTGGGTAGGCAAAGAGCTGACAGGGGTTGGTCTCCTGGGTGGAAATTAGGGGGTAAATTTACTAAGCTTCGTGTTTGTCCGATTTTGGAATCACATGAGTATTTTGCCATTTTTACAAACACAGAAATTTACTATGCCAAAAATGGGTGTATTTTCTGTATTTTGAGGGGTGAACATGACCGAATCAGAAGTTAAAATGCACCCGTAAATACAACTAGAAGTGAATACACCATCGTCTGAACATGACAGTACTTTCCATAGACAGGAATACAACATGGTAATTTAACAAGTATCGTGATTATAATCATGGGTGTACTCTAAGCAATCTCAGTTAAATAATAGAAGTTTTAAATAGACTCCCTCCTAAGCAGCGTGTCTTGCAGAAACATATATAGATCAGTGTGATCGGTGTATGTTTCTGCCTGTAATTATTAAAATAAAGGATTGATTTAAAAAAAAAAAATATGACATGGCGTTCCCCCCCAAAAGCACAACCAGCCCTGGGCTCCAGGAGTCAGTCCTGGTTCTAAAAATACGGGGGACAAAATGTGTAAGAGTCCCCTGTATTTTATGAACCAGCACTGGGCTCTGTAAGCCCGTTCTGGTTTTAAAAATATAGGGGAAAAATGGTGTGGGGTTCCCCGTATTTTTAAAACCAGCACTGGACTCAAACTAGCCGGAGTGTAATGCCACAGCAAGGGAACCCTTTCACCAAGTCACCCCGGGCAAAGCATTAACACCCCAAGCTAGTCAGCCCAGGCCAGGAATCCCAGGGGAGGTCGGGACCCCCCAATAAAGTGCTCCCCCTTCCCCTGAGTACCCCAGGCCTGGGCTGAAGCCTGGAGCTCTTCCCTGGCTAGTGGGTGCAGGGGTAATAGTGTTAATAATAGATGTATACTACTGTTTTTTACAGTGGGACTACAAGTGCTAGTGTGCCTGCCCTTTGGCACTTGTGGAACTACATGTGCCAGCAGGCGGCTGGCACCTGTTGTCCCACTGTAAAGAGGACTGAAACATTACTATTCTACAAAGTATATTCTGTGTTGCAAAATGTATGAGCAATCTAGGTATAGACTCTATAGAATGTACTTTGCAAATGGAAACCATGTTTTCTGTATTTGTAATAAGATAAATGTTTTATGAATAACTGTCAGAATGACACTGGAATGTGGAACATTTGTACAGTCAGTTCTGATTTGACATTGTTTACCAAAGACTCTGGGGTCTATTTACTAAGCCTTGGATGGAGATAGTGAAAGGCGATAAAGTTCCAGCCAATTAGCTCCCAAATGCCATGTCAAAGCTTGTGTTTGAAAAATGACAGGAGCTAGCTGGTTGGTACTTTATCTCCATCCAAGGCCTAGTAAATAGACCCCTCAGAGTCTACCGGGGCACTGGTCTTTACCTGGGAGCCCTGCATGGAGGTTTGGACTCCTCTACAGATACCACGCAGGTCTCGTGTACCCCTGGCGAGCACCAGCACATGATTTTAGGGAGATTGGAAGAGAAGCACTCGGGAGGTATGAGGTTCTGCAGAACAGCTGGATAGCCTGAGTATGCAGCACAGAATTCTGGAGCACTGCACACTGGTGTTTAGCAAAGTCTGAGGAGCGATGCTGGAGTGCAGTACAGTACATGGAGGGACTACAGGAATGCTGGAGCATTAGACAGAGATGTTTGATTAGAACTCTGGAACTCAGCTCAGAGGATTGAAATAAAGATTGTAATACAGTGCACAGTGATATATAGAGCAATGGAGCACAGCACACAGACGTGAGAAATGAACTCTGTTGAGCAGCACACAGTGAAATTCAGAACACTGGAGCCCAGAACACTGGAGCCCAGAACACTGGGGCACAAAACACTGGGGCACAGAACACTGGGGCACAGAACACTGGAGCACAGAGTACTGGAGCACAGAACACTGGAGCACAGAACACTGGAGCCCAGAACACTGGAGCCCAGAACACTGGAGCCCAGAACACTGGAGCATAGAACACTGGAGCACAGAACACTGGAGCACAGAACACTGGAGCACAGAACACTGGAGCACAGAACACTGGAGCACAGAACACTGGAGCACAGAACACTGGAGCACAGAACACTGGCGCAGAGAACACTGGAGCATAGAACACTGGCGCACAGAACACTGGAGCATAGAACACTGGAGCATAGAACACTGGAGCCCAGAACACTGGAGCCCAGAACACTGGAGCCCAGAACACTGGAGCCCAGAACACTGGAGCCCAGAACACTGGAGCCCAGAACACTGGAGCACAGAACACTGGCGCCCAGAATACTGGCGCCCAGAACACTGGAGCCCAGAACACTGGAGCCCAGAACACTGGAGCCCAGAACACTGGAATGTGAGTTATACAATGCAGTCAGAGAGTAAGCAGCCCAGAAAGGTGAGACAAACATCTGATACTGAACTGTCAGCATAGCATGTTTAAATAACTCACCTGCTAGAGTGAGAAGATGTCAGTGACTGGGCTGATCAGCTAAATGGCATTTACAAAGGGGAGACCTGGTCTTACCTAGAAGAACACTAGTACCTTGCACCCAGTAACTGCCTCTTGTGAGCTGATTCATGGAAATAGCTGTGTCCACATAATATCATGGTGGCCTCACCTTGGTTCATCTTACTTGTCCACTGACAGGTCTTACCTTCCGTGGAGCAGTTGAGGACTCCAGCAGACAGTTGGGTGGAATGTGGAAAAGGGAAAAATTGCTGCAAGCAAACGGCAAGATGTATATATTATTTTTATATGTTATCTGCCGTAATCTATACGCCACCATCTCATGTGACTTTTCTCTTCTCAGGTGCACAATATAATTTATGAATTCACAGGTGTTAACTGACAGCCCGCCTTCCAGTGATGAGCAGGAGGTGGGCCAGTGGGTGCCAGGACAGTTTTCCCTAGGTGAGTGAAACACCCGTGTGCAAGTTGCTGCTGAGTAAAAAGTGATACGTCTGTGATAAGGTGCCAGCCAATCAGCTCCCAACTGCCATCTCACAGGCTGTGTTTGAAAAATAATAGTTGGGAGCTGATTGGCTGGTACCTTATCACTTTCTTATCACTTTTCACTCTGTCTCCTAACACTGCTTAGTAAATAGACCCCTGAGTCTTGCCTTGTAGCAGAACCTTTATTTCCACACCAACAACAGGCATTGTCCTGAAAGCTAGCAAAGACCCTGGAAACCAGAGTGAACATTAGATGATTTTTGTTCATTTATACAGTAGGTGCGAGGAATAAGTAGAGCAGGGAAAAGCGAAAGTCTGTGAAAACTGTCAATAATTCTAGGTATAACAGATTATATCTGGAATTTGGGAGCAGTCCACAACCTCAATGGTTTCTGTCAGCAGTGGATCACAGGTAAAAGATTACTATGGCAATTGTGTATTGCTATAAATAAGCTACTCTAAAATATCTAAAATGTAGAGCCCTCTAAATCCACTTTGAGGAGAACACAAGCGCCCTGCATCACTGTCAGGCAATTGTTCTTCAGTAGCCAACACTACCTACTTCTATGTCTAAATAGTATTTCTTACTTCCATATATGGCCAACTGCGACAAAGTGATTCCAAATTTCACTGATCCATAGTCCATACACCAAACAGAAAATGAGTTATAAATAAACCCAGCATTCATATTGCTATAATTTCACAATGGCAGCATTCAGTCTGTCTGAATTTCTCTCTACTACAACGGTGAGTGAACTCCCCAAGCACTGCACTGTCCAATTAATACATGAAAGCATGGCATGAAAGCAGGTATCACATACCATAGTAGGTACCGTATATACTCGAGTATAAGTCGGCCAGAATATAAGCCGAGGTACCTACTTTTACCACAAAAAACTGGGAAAATGTATTGACTCGAGTATAAGCCTAGGGTGGGAAATGCAGCAGCTGGTAGTGCCCCCAGTAGTAATTCCCCCTGGTTGTGCCCCCAGTGGTAATCCCCACTTTCAGTGCCCCCAGTAGTATTCCCCCCCTGGTAGTGCCCCCAGTGGTAATCCCCCCCTTTTAGTGCCCCCAGTAGTAATCCCCCCTGGTAGTTCCCCCAGTGGTAATCCCCCATTTTAGCATCCCCTGTAGTAAACCCCCATGGTAGTGCCCCCTGTAGTAATCGCCCCCTGGTAGTGCCCCCTGTAGTAATCGCCCCCTGGCAGTGCCCCCAGTAGTCCCCCCCCCAGTAGAGAGACTTAATCAAAATAAAAAAATAAACACTTACCTGAAACCCCCGCTCCTGGCTTTGTCAGTGTGTGTGTCTGTGACATTGTATGTGTGTAGGCTTTGTCAGTGTGTGTGTCTGTGACATTGTATGTGTGTAGGCTTTGTCAGTGTGTGGGTGTGTCTGTGTAGGCTTTGTCAGTGTGTGCATCTGTGTCATTGTATGTGTGTAGGCTTTGTCTGTGTGTGTGTCTGTGTGTGTCTCTGTGTGTAGGCTTTGTCAGTGTGTGTTTGTCTGTGTGCGTTTCTATGTCATTGTGTATGTTTGTAGTGGAGGACTCAGTGCCGCCTTTTTATTTCTTGGAGGGGCTGAAAAGCTAAATATGGTATATTCCATATAATTAAACTACAGGAAGGCACCCCTGAACTTTATTCAATTCATCCTGAGTGCCGGACTATACGACAGTCTATATATACATAAGAACTAAGCAGACCACTCAGTCTTGAACATACAAGAAAACACAATCAGATACAGGCAGCACTACTCAGGTACTCAGTAATCCAAGCTTGTTAATCCATTACTGTGCAACGTTTCAGATGCATTGACGAAAGATGTCAATGAGTCCTGCCTGTATGTGGTTAGATTTTTTTTTGTCATTAGTTTTGTAACCAAGTATTGGAAACCTCCCTTTCAAAATCCTGCGTTTGCCACTGAGACCAACCTTTGTGAGGGCGAGTGTTCTTAAGACTAAAAGTAATGATGCCAAGGGAGTAGTAAGTACATTAGTGTAGTGTATCTTGTATGAAATCTTGCTGCCAATGGGCAGAAAAGTACATGCATACATATACGCCCATGCAGAGCTCCCTGATTCTGTCGCTGATGCTAACACTATAGAGGAGGAACAGGGTAGAGAAGGGTCATGCCAGTGAAGGCTGAGTACAGTAAAGGTATGTTAATATAATTGAGATATAATCAGCAGTAGATCCAGCCAAGAATACCCCTGTCAGGTGGCATATCGGGTGCAAATATATGTGCTGCTGCTGATGATTGTCACTATGGACACGTTTCCTTTTTTGTTTGAAAAAAAAAACTTAAAACATTAAGGGGTCTAGTTACTAAGCAATGTTAGGAGACAGAGTGAAAAGTGATAAGGTACCAGCCAATCAGCTCCTAACTGCCATCTCACAGGCTGTTTGAAAAATGACAGTTGGGAGCTGACTGGCTCGTACCTTATCACTTTTCACTCTGTCCTCTAACACTGCTTAGTAAATAGACCCCTAAACATTTGTGCCTGTACCTTTCTAACTAAGCAGCAGAACTAATACCCTGTGCTGGAATAGCATGGGTTTCCCCCTCAGAAGCCGCAATGAGCGCCGTGATGGGCTGGACACATTGTAACAAGGAAACCTGCAGCATGGAGTACCCTCCCGATTTGGGTGGGAGCCTCCCGAACATCGGGTGCTGCTCCTGGCCCCCCGGAAAGGCAGGCAAACCTCCCGGCATCCACCAATCCTCCCAACCTCTCCCCAGAATAAACTAGAAATTCCCGTAGTGGGGAGCGGTGACACGATTTGAGATGAATCGCGTCATCGTTTACCAAGATAAGAGTTTTTTGAAGCAGAGATGTTGCCCATAGCAACCAATCAGATTCTACTTAACATTTAACTAGCACCTTCTAGAAGATAATAGCTAGAATCTGATTGGTTGCTATGGGCAACATCTCCACTTCTAAAAACTCTCATCTTAGTTAATTTACCCACTAGCCTCAGCAAGCCAGCAAACCATGGTAGTACTACAGAAGACCTGTTTGCAACTAACCAATCAAGAGCCACCTTTGCTGTGAGTGTTTATAAGCAGCTAGAGCCCGCTTGGAGCCTGAATGACCTGCATTGTAACAATAACGTTCATTGATAAATTATTACTACTTATACACCAGCATATCTAAGCAGTTTAGTGCTACCATACCTTGTTGGGATCAGTAGCGCCACATAAAATGTCCAATTTGTGCAACTTATAATGAAAACTACATGAATGCACCATTTTAAGACATGCATTTTACATGTACATTTTGGATGCAAATGTGTCCTGCTCTAACTAACCCACTCCTCAGTGCTGAGAATGGTGAGGTGGGCAGTACTGGGAGCCCTGCAGTAGCTATATTGCATAAACCTGTATAAGTGTGTGAAAGTGGAGCAGACTAATGTGGCAAGTCACGCTGCAGAGAACAAAAGCCCATGGGCACCTTCAGATGGCACCACAAGTATTCTTTAGAATCTTGATGGTGCACTGCCCTCTGGTGGTGCCAGGGAGTAAAGCACTACGCCTGAGATTAGCTATATGACTGCAGCAACAGAATTTGGCTGCCAATCCTTAGAGCCAAATTTGTCTTAAAGAGATTTAAAGAATACGAGTTGGAGCAAATACAGGTAAAGAGTACAAATTTGCACTTGGGTGAACTAGGGGAGTCATGAAAAGTTGGTCACATTGGTCACATGGAAGATATGTTAGAGAGACGCAAGTCATCACCATGAATTAGATTACGATGATAGGTGGAAACATGTTAGATCCCGTAGTGCTCATAGCCTAGGCTGGAAGAGCCAGGAATCATTATGGCAAACAGTAGTGAGATCAGGGGTGCCTAGTTGTGAGTTGTTATGTGTACTATCACAGCTTTTGTGTCTATGATTATAGCTGTATGTGTATGTATTGTAGTGTATTCTAACATTTTATCTATTCTTACATGTTGTCAAGATGGGTGGCAACACAATTTGTTGTGGTGCTCCTTTATATATATCTATGTAATTAAAGTTTGCATTTTTCACCCATTATTTATCTTATTTAGTCCATATTATGAGATCGTGAATGCACGACCTGCATGCAAACCAGTCGACGGGAAGGGAAAATAAAAGTGCTAAACATTTCCCCAGTATTCTCTAACAAACAGTGTAGGGCCCCACAACAAAGGTGCAACCAGCGCCATGTTATAGCTTATTACAGGCTGGGATGGTGACAGTGTTATAGAGAAGCCCACTGTGTGCAGCCTAGGAATGCATAGGGCTCTTCAAACACCCCTGGAGGGAGGGAAGGGGGGTAATGATAATTAATTGATGTAATGTATTTTATTGCTTGTGCAATACTGGTGTCAGAAAGCCCTGGCCATCATAAGCTCTGGCAGGTATTACATATTTGGGTATTCTGGCACTTTTCTAACCAGTTCTAAACTTAAAAAAAATATGATGGATTTTTCATCTCTTCAATCAACCATTTCTGTGACCAGTTTTATCATTTCTACTTATAAAATATAAGGAAATCTGCTGTACTGGTTGATGGGAGATCCATATTTGCACAACCTGTCATCATATTTTGTACAAATGGATATAAGAAATGGGGGTCACAGCCCAAAAAGTCTGTGCCATCTTTGCTACATTTAAGTGCTGATTTGTGTGCAACATCTCTTTTCTGTGCTTTTTTCTGAACAAATAAACATCTCTATTACTAAGACTACTAACTACTATTACTTATACTACTACTAAAGCTACTAACTACCACTGCTGCTAACTACTACTCTACTGCCGAGGAATTGGTATAATTTACCACTGGACCCATGCCCTCCGGTTGGAATCCCGACAGTCCCCCGGGGGGGTGCCTAACCCCAACCTCCCCCTGTGTGTGCCTAACCCTAATCCCCCCTTCCCCTAGCCTAAACCTAACCTCCCGGGGGGGGGGGGTGAATAACCCTAAAGCTGGCCACACATCTAAAGATTATCTGTCCAACCAGCCAACTAGCTGATTGGTTGGAATGAAAATCTGGTAAAGTATGAAAGCAAATGACAATCAGCAATTTGCCCTCAAATTCCAGAAAATGGACAAAAACTGTTGTTTGAACAAACTTGTCTGACGACCATTTTCATCTGTTTTCTGGCATTTAGGAGCAATTTGCTGATCATCAGTTACTCCCATACGTTACCAGATTTTCATTACAACCAATCAACAAGTTGGCTGGTTGGATGTAAAGTGGTCTAGTGTGTGGCCAGCTTAAGTCCCCCCCCAAGAACCCTAAACCTAACCCTCCCCCCAGTGGCTATCCGCGCTCGGCACCTGGCGTCCCTTCAACCAGGATGCCGGGCGCCGGTCTCCTGGCGTCGGTAAAATGACAGGCGTCTGGATTTAGAAGCCTGTCATTTAACCCTCGCCGGGATTAAGCAGTTCGGGAAGCCGGCTGTCGGGATTAGGTTCGCCGGCTTCCCGACTGCATACCACTGCCACTACTACTAATACTACTAACTACTACTAATACTACTAACTACTGCTGCTGCTACTACTAATACTACTAACTACTACTAATACTACTAACTACTACTAATACTACTAACTACTGCTGCTGCTACTACTACAACTACTAACTACTACTAATACTACTAACTACTACTAATACTACTAACTACTACTAATACTACTAACTACTGCTGCTGCTACTACTACAACTACTAACTACTACTATTACTAAGTACTACAACTACTATTACTAACTACTACAACTACTACTACTAACTACTACAACTACTATTACTAACTACTACAACTACTAACTACTATTACTAACTACTACAACTACTACTACTAACTACTACAACTACTATTACTAACTACTACAACTACTACTACTAACTACTACAACTACTATTACTAACTACTACAACTACTACTACTAACTACTACAACTACTGTTACTAACTACTTCAACTACTAACTACTGCTTCTACTACTTGTACTACTAGCTACTACTACCACCTACTAAAACTACTAACTACAACTTCTACATCTACTACTAGAACTACCACAACTACAATTACTACAACTGCTACTTCTACTACTAACTACAACTACTACTAACTACAACTACTACTAACTACAACTACTACTACTGATCCTGCTCTGTTCTATTGAGGACCCTATACCTGATGCATTCCTATGCATTTTCTATAGGTAAGATCAACACCTGGCTGTCCTGTATTGAGCCCAGTACTTGAGTCAAAGCTCTGAACACTACCCAGCAATCTTAATCTAAAGTAGCACCAGCAACATGGCAGCAGGGGGAATCTCCCCCATACATAGCTACATTGGTAGCATGGGGGCACTGGGGTCACTACAGTGTGTTTAACACGTGTGGTCCTGGGAGTATGTGCACATTATACTGTTAATAACAACGCCAGCATATCATATGCCTCCACAAACCTTAATCCAGCCCTAAGTCCCCCACTTAAAAATGATTTATTATTACGCCCTGGATTCACTAGGAAAGCTGCTCGGGATGGGACAGCGATTGACACGTCTGACTGCAAATCACATCAATAGGACCCACCCCCTGCTGCGTGATGCCGCTATTCATAGTAGTTCCTACTTGGACTTCCCCCCTGGGATCTCCCAGATGCAAGGTCTCAAAAGTTGGCAAGTATGGGTGGGGTGTGTGCGTGTATGTGTTTGCGAACGCACGCCCGTGTTTCAGCTTTTGCAATTATGTTTTTATTAGATATTGCTAAATGCATATTAAAGTATGCTCATATATCACTTCCCTGTGCATAATTGCTGCTGTAAATGTGTCAACAATTGGTTTCAGTACATAAATCCAATAACATACATACATTAGCCTTTCCATATTTGATGCATGACATAAATCACCTCTTAATAATACTAAGCACGTCGGCTGAGCCTAAAATGTGCCTAGCAGGATATCACTTTCCATCCGTCTATTTTGAACAAGCGTCAGGAAACGATTCCTGTTATGATTCTGTTATTTTTGCTACAATCCCTTCAGGAACCATCTGTTATTCTATTCAGTCCCATATATTTCTGTTCTCTCTCCAGAACAGCGGTGAATGCGGTTCACGCGGAGAGACTGTCCTCGTTTATCCATTTACTGCGCAAAACAGCTGATACTGTACATGACAGAGATGTCCTGTGTGGCTGGAATGACTTTCTCAAGTACATGTTGCATAACACAGACATAAATGACTCAGGATGCTCCTATGCTTTCTTTCTAGGTTGGTTGCAATCCATTATGTCAGCCGGCTCATTTTGCGTGGATGTACTACAAGCCTGCTTGACCTGAAACAAACAATTGCAGTGTTCCTGCGTTATCTATATGTTATTTTCTCCCTAGGCTTTTGCAGCTAAGTGTTATTTTTCTGGGTGTTGTTTGCAGCAATGTTTATTGACCCCTTTGTGTTGTCTGGTATTTCGTTGCATCTAACCATTACTGTGCAAATTAAATTACAGCGTTTTGCTTGTGTCACCTTTACATTATAGAGCTTTTTATTCCTGTCATCTAAGATACATTTCGTTTTCCGTTTCATTTTGTCTGAGAAGATAATCCCACTGATTGAGGCTGTCAGGATGTACTGCAGTGGAATGGATGGCAAGGCCTATTTCCATCCTTGTCTTTGCTGCAGAAATACTGTGGATATATGTAATTAGTGTTCACTCACTGTCACCTCCTTATCGCCTTTTATCCTAACATCTCCTTGTAACCTTTGTTTCCTTAAAAGAATGTAAGACATTCCGCCTACAGCTTTTTATGTGGCCTATTCTGCTTTTTAGTATTCTTCTTTTTTTCATCTTTAGATTAATCTTAAGAGCAATATCCCCCTTTCTTATCTGGCTCCAGACATTCTGAAAGAGAAAAATAAAGCAACAGGCACATAAAAGAGATTCATACAGGCAAGCGTATAAAGGGACTTATAGTAGGTTTGTTATAGCAAATCCCTTTTTTGTCTTTTAACGGAATAGTATCACTCACCTTGTGCACAAGGTGACTGAGACCAATTATAAATGATTGAATCATGTCTGTAAACAAAGTGAAACTTACTGGAACTGTGTGTTCAATTATACTTTATTGGTCCAACTGGAATCTTGCAATCCAAAAGACCTTTGTAACAAGGAGACCGTTCCTGAGGAGCAGGCAACAGGACATGAGTGACGCTCCAGTGACTCTCGGTAGTTAATAGCTGAGCAGCCAATCAGGGGCACTCTCTAAACATTTAAATATAAAGGATAAAATAACTAAAACATCTATAATTTCTGATGTCATTGAAAAACTTGTTTCCTTACCTTCATCCAAAGCTTAGTGACTGTAGTTACTGTATACTTGGGAATAATGGTAAACTTTTATGTCAATTCCAGTCCCATCTCTCATGCTGAAGACCACTCACTTTACTGGTTTACCCAGGAAACATCTGCTGGAGAAAAAATGGAGTTTCAATCTTCAGAGTAGACCAACTATAGTTCCCAACATGATGCTGAGAGAATAAAGTTCCCCTTGCCCATACCCAGCACTAAGATTGAGTGTAGGACCCCCAGCAGTAAGCTGAGATCTATTACTTTCGCAGTTTCTCTTGCCTTGAACTGGGGGCAGGAGGTGGGTAATGCAGTGGCAGCTCCAGAGGTGGAGCTACAGCACAGTCCAAAATTCAAATAGGGGAGACACAACAACTGCCCTTTCAAACGCTGCCAAACATTGCTGGCCAGGACTCACTGGCAGTTTGTATTGCCTCCTATTTGAATTTTGGACTGCTCTGCAGCCTCAACCACTGAAGCCTCCACTGGTGAGTAGATAATGTCTCAACAAATATCCATGTGTGGCCAACAAGACAGGTGGAGAATTAATACTAAAATCATGGGGCTAGCTAGGGCTGATTGCACAAAGATGGAGGTATTTTGCTCTTCCCTACCACAAACTGGGAGGACCGCGAGGCAAACTGTGAAATACACACTATACCAGGGATACAAGAGATTAGAATTCCCAGGACTAAGTTTGGGACTATTTATTTCTGTATTTTATTTTCACTTTCAAGCATGCTATCACATTATCACAGGAGATGTACTAAGCTCTGGAAAGTGATAAACGACCAGCCACTCAGCTCCTAACTGTCATGTTACAGGCTATGTTAAAAAAATGACAGGAGCTGATTGGTTAGTACTTTATCTCTCTCCAACTTATCACTTTCCAGAGCTTAGTACATCTGCCCCAATAAGAGGTTCTCCTGTGCGGGGTTTCCACAGTGGCAGGTCATCGTTCCTTACTGCTTATTGCTGGATTAAAAATGACCCATGAACGAATATTACAAGGCTGTCTTTTATGTGTGCAACAATTTGACAGGCATTATTTATAGAGTAATTGCTAGACTAAAAGCTGACAAATTGTGAATGATGATTTATATATCAAAGCATTAAGAAGAGACAGAGAGCCCTAAATTATGAAATCATACTACTGCAAGCAAAATACTTCAGATGTCCCGGGCAGGGACGACCCAACTGCTGATGTTTAATACTGCAAATGAATGCGAGATGTTGGACTCACAATTCTATTTCTGGCAATGATTTGCTATTTTTTTTAATTTTTACTGACAAGCACTATTCGCAAACCCATGGAGTACTGTTCTGCATATTAATTAGATACCAAGTACTTGAATCAAATTCCAAGAGTTAAGATAATTAAGCAATAGTTTTGCAGTTTTCTAGTCAGCCTGGGACTATAGTCATAAGTTAGTAGCATTACTCAGAATTTTATTTACTAAAATTTAACTTTGTAACTCCAAGAAGTGATAATAACAGGTATATTTACTAAAGTGAAGGCAGGGGCATTTTAAGAGAGGAGGGGGCCCGTGTGCAGCCCTCATTTGGGCCCATTCCTCTCTGACGGCGGCTCAGTGGCACTGAGCGCTGTAGATAATGGCTTCATGGATGCAGGGTGTGCGGTGTGGGCCCCCCTAGACCCGGGGGGCCCGTGTGCACCCATTATAGAAACGGCCCTGAGTGAAGGGTTTATAGAAGTGGAGGTGTTGTCCATAGCAACCAATCAGATTCTAGTTATCATTTATCTAGAACCTTCTAGAACACAGGTTCTCAAGCTCGGTCCTCAGGAACCCAAACAGTGTATGTTTTACAGGTCTCCTCACAGAATCACAAGTGAGATAATTAGCTGTGGATCTTTTAAAATATTGTCAGTGAGTAATGAATACACCTGCTGGGTGACCTGGAAAATGTGACCTGTGTGGGATCCGGAGGACCAAGTTTGAGAACCCCTGTTCTAGAAGATAATAGCTAGAACCTGATTGGTTGCTATGGGCAACATACTGCACTTTAGTAAATATACCCCTAAGGGTGATAAATCAGATCTTGCCCAAGACATTTTAACCACTTGCCTGGCACGGTCGTATCAGATACGACCACACCAGGCTGGGCTTTCCCTGACATGGTCGTATCTGATACGACCAGTCAGAAGTGCCCACTAGGCGGCTGCTGGAAGCTAATCTTCCCACAGCCGCCTATGTCAGAGGGACCTGCTGGTCCCTCTGCTCCCTCAGATTCCCCACCAGTGTGTCCCAATCACTGCCGGCCACAGTGATCGGGCACCCAGTGGGACCCTCTCCCGGCAGCCTGCCTTGAATAGAAGAAACAGCAGCTGCGGCTCCCGATAACCACAGCTGCTGCCGGCGTGAACCCCCTCAGGGCGAAGCTTCCCTACCTGACAGCCGCTCCCACCCCTTACATCACGGGGAGGCTGCTACGCTATGTGCCCGGCCACTCCCACCCTTTCCTTCCCGGCGCGGCATACAAGTACTGTAGAGAAACAGCAGCTACGCCAGGATGGGAGCGGCCAGGGACATAGCGTGGCTGCTGCTTCTCTATAATACTTGTATGCCATGCTGGGATGTAAGGGGTGGAAGCACTAGGAACATAGTGCAGCAGCCGCTCCGGCATGTAAGGGGTGGGAGCGCCGGGGACTTAGAGCAGCAGCCGCTCCGGGTTGGAAGTGGTGAGAGAGCGGCCATGGACACTTGTTCCCCTGCGCGGCTGCCAGTGTTCAGTCCCCGGCCCCTGCTTCCGACTAAAACTCCGCCCCTGCCCGTCCCCCATGTCCTGATCACAATGATCGGACATTGTATTTTGTATAAAAACAAGAAAATCACACTATATATATATATATATATATATATATATATATATGTGTGTGTATATGTGTGTATATAAATATAGATATATTTATATACACACACATATATACTAGGGGTGTGCACCGGCCACTTTTCGTGTTTTGTGTTTTGGTTTTGGATCTGGATCTTTCTTCGTGTTTTGGATCTGGATTGGTTTTGCCAAAACCACCCTTGCGTGTTTTGGGTTCTGGGTTTTGTGTTTTGGATCTGTATTTTTTTTAAAAAAAGCATAAAAACAGCTAAAATCACAGAATTTGTAGGTTTTTCTGCTCCTATGCTATTATTAACCTCAATAACCTTAATTTCCACTCATTTCCAGTCTATTCTGAATACCTCACACCTCACAATAGTGTTTTTATGTCCAAAAGGTTGCACCGAGGTAGCTGGATGACTATGCTAAGCGACACAAGTGGGCGGCACAAACACGTGACCCATTTAGGCGTGAAACTGCAGTGGCAGACAGGATGGCATTGAAAAACTAGGCCCCAAACTGTACATAATGCAAAGAAAAAAAAGAGGTGCAAGATGGAATTGTCCTTGGGCCCTCCCACCCACCCTTATGTTGTATAAACAGGACATGCACACTTTAACAAACCAATCATTTCAGCGTCAGGGTCTGCCACACAACTGTGGCTGAAATGATTGGTTCGTTTGGGCCCCCACAAAACAAGCTGGCAATTTATCTGTCCCTGCACAAACTGGCTCTACGGAGGCAAGATGTCATCCTCATCCTCCTCATCCACCGATTCCTCACCCTCTTCAGTGTGTACATCCTCATCCTCACAGAGTATTAATTCGTCCCTGCTGGAACCACAGGTCCCTCTGTACGTTCTGGAGGCTGGTCTCCCTGGAAGAGTTGATAATTCATTTTATGAACATCATCTTCTCCACATTTTGTGGAAGCAACCTCCTACGCCTTTCGCTGACAAGGTTCCCGGCTGCACTAAACACTCTTTCGGAGTACACACTGGAGGGGGGGCAACTCAGGTAAAATAGAGCCAGTTTGTACAGGGACCTCCAAATTGCTTCTTTTTCCTGCCAGTACAGGTACGGACTGTCTGACATGCCTACTTGGATGCTGTCACCGATGTAATCCTTTAACAGACAGATGCACGCTTGTCGCTGCTGCTTTGAGGATTCAAGTGCGGCTACAGCCCACACAATTCACAAAGACAGAAAAAAAAAAGAATATTTTTATTGTTTGTGGAGCACACTTTGAGGGTTACACCACCCTTTAACAGACAGACGCACGCTTGTCGCTGCTGCTTTGAGGATGCAAGTGCGGCTACAGCCCACACAATTCACAAAGACAGAAAAAAGAAGAAGAATATTTTAATTGTTTGTGTAGAACACTTTGAGGTGTCACCACCCTTTAACAGACAGACGCACGCTTGTCGCTGCTGCTTTAAGGATGCAGGTGCGGCTACAGCCCACACATTTCACAAAGACCAAAAAAAAAAGAACAATATTTTAATTGTTTGTGTAGAACACTTTGAGGTGTCACCACCCTTTAACAGACAGACGCACGCTTGTCGCTGCTGCTTTAAGGATGCAGGTGCGGCTACAGCCCACACAATTCACATAGACAGAAAAAAAAAGAACAATATTTTAATTGTTTGTGTAGCACACTTTGAGGGTGTCACCACCCTTTAACAGACAGACGCACGCTTGTCGCTGCTGCTTTGAGGATGCAAGTGTGGCTACATCGCACACAAGTCACAAACACATTAAAAAAATAGTTTTTTATTTTTTGGAACACTTTGAGAGTTACACCACCCTTTAACAGACAGACGCACGCTTGTCGCTGCTGCTTTAAGGATGCAGGTGCAGCTACAGCCCACACATTTCACAAAGACCGAAAAAAAAAGAACAATATTTTAATTGTTTGTGTAGAACACTTTGAGGGTGTCACCACCCTTTAACAGACAGACGCACGCTTGTCGCTGCTGCTTTAAGGATGCAGGTGCGGATACAGCCCACACAATTCACATAGACAGAAAAAAGAAGAATATTTTTATTGTTTGTGTAGCACACTTTGAGGGTGTCACCACCCTTTAACAGACAGACGCACGCTTGTCGCTGCTGCTTTAAGGATGCAGGTGCGGCTACATCGCACACAAGTCACAAACACATTAAAAAAATAGTTTTTTATTTTTTGGAGCACTTTGAGAGTTACACCACCCTTTAACAGACGCACGCTTGTCGCTGCTGCTTTAAGGATGCAGGTGCGGCTACAGCCCACACATTTCACAAAGACAGAAAAAAGAAGAAGAATATTTTAATTGTTTGTGTAGAACACTTTGAGGTGTCACCACCCTTTAACAGACAGACGCACGCTTGTCGCTGCTGCTTTAAGGATGCAGCTGCGGCTACAGCCCACACATTTCACAAAGACCAAAGAAAAAAGAACAATATTTTAATTGTTTGTGTAGAACACTTTGAGGTGTCACCACCCTTTAACAGACAGACGCACGCTTGTCGCTGCTGCTTTAAGGATGCAGGTGCGGCTACAGCCCACACAATTCACATAGACAGAAAAAAAAAGAACAATATTTTAATTGTTTGTGTAGCACACTTTGAGGGTGTCACCACCCTTTAACAGACAGACGCACGCTTGTCGCTGCTGCTTTGAGGATGCAAGTGTGGCTACATCGCACACAAGTCACAAACACATTTAAAAAATAGTTTTTTATTTTTTGGAACACTTTGAGAGTTACACCACCCTTTAACAGACAGACGCACGCTTGTCGCTGCTGCTTTAAGGATGCAGGTGCGGCTACAGCCCACACATTTCACAAAGACCGAAAAAAGAACAATATTTTAATTGTTTGTGTAGCACACTTTGAGGGTGTCACCACCCTTTAACAGACAGACGCACGCTTGTCGCTGCTGCTTTAAGGATGCAGGTGCGGCTACAGCCCACACAATTCACAAAGACAGAAAAAAAAAAACAATATTTTAATTGTTTGTGTAGCACACTTTGAGGGTGTCACCACCCTTTAACAGACAGACGCACGCTTGTCGCTGCTGCTTTAAGGATGCAGGTGCGGCTACATCGCACACAAGTCACAAACACATTAAAAAAATAGTTTTTTATTTTTTGGAGCACTTTGAGAGTTACACCACCCTTTAACAGACAGACGCACGCTTGTCGCTGCTGCTTTAAGGATGCAGGTGCGGCTACAGCCCACACATTTCACAAAGACAGAAAAAAGAAGAAGAATATTTTAATTGTTTGTGTAGAACACTTTGAGGTGTCACCACCCTTTAACAGACAGACGCACGCTTGTCGCTGCTGCTTTAAGGATGCAGGTGCGGCTACAGCCCACACATTTCACAAAGACCAAAAAAAAAAGAACAATATTTTAATTGTTTGTGTAGAACACTTTGAGGTGTCACCACCCTTTAACAGACAGACGCACGCTTGTCGCTGCTGCTTTAAGGATGCAGGTGCGGCTACAGCCCACACAATTCACATAGACAGAAAAAAAAAGAACAATATTTTAATTGTTTGTGTAGCACACTTTGAGGGTGTCACCACCCTTTAACAGACAGACGCACGCTTGTCGCTGCTGCTTTGAGGATGCAAGTGTGGCTACATCGCACACAAGTCACAAACACATTAAAAAAATAGTTTTTTATTTTTTGGAACACTTTGAGAGTTACACCACCCTTTAACAGACAGACGCACGCTTGTCGCTGCTGCTTTAAGGATGCAGGTGCGGCTACAGCCCACACATTTCACAAAGACCGAAAAAAAAAGAACAATATTTTAATTGTTTGTGTAGAACACTTTGAGGGTGTCACCACCCTTTAACAGACAGACGCACGCTTGTCGCTGCTGCTTTAATGATGCAGGTGCGGCTACAGCCCACACAATTCACATAGACAGAAAAAAGAAGAATATTTTTATTGTTTGTGTAGCACACTTTGAGGGTGTCACCACCCTTTAACAGACAGACGCACGCTTGTCGCTGCTGCTTTAAGGATGCAGGTGCGGCTACATCGCACACAAGTCACAAACACATAAAAAAATAGTTTTTTAATTTTTGGAGCACTTTGAGAGTTACACCACCCTTTAACAGACAGACGCACGCTTGTCGCTGCTGCTTTAAGGATGCAGGTGCGGCTACAGCCCACACATTTCACAAAGACCAAAAAAAAAAGAACAATATTTTAATTGTTTGTGTAGCACACTTTGAGGGTGTCACCACCCTTTAACAGACAGACGCACGCTTGTCGCTGCTGCTTTAAGGATGCAGGTGCGGCTACAGCCCACACAATTCACAAAGACAGAAAAAAAAGAACAATATTTTAATTGTTTGTGTAGCACACTTTGAGGGTGTCACCACCCTTTAACAGACAGACGCACGCTTGTCGCTGCTGCTTTAAGGATGCAGGTGCGGCTACAGCCCACACAATTCACAAAGACAGAACAAAAAAGAACAATATTTTAATTGTTTGTGTAGCACACTTTGAGGGTGTCACCACCCTTTAACAGATAGACGCACGCTTCTCGCTGCTGCTTTGAGGATGCAGGTGGAATCTAGACGGGATTTGGAACCGAGGACACACTACCTCCATCAATTGTCTAAATCCCACTGCACTAATGTTGGATACCGGACGCACGTCTAACACCAACATAGCAGTCAAGGCCTCAGTTATACGTTTTGCTTCAGGATGACTGCTGTCGTACTTCATCCTCATCGCTAGGGACTGTTGGAGGGTCAATTGTTTAGTAAAAGTAGTGATGTTCCTACTTCCTCTCTGGGATGATGAACAACTCCCAGCAGCAGCAACAGCACTAGGAGGAAGTGGTTCTTGATCTTTCCCTATTTTATTTTTATCGGAGAAAGTTTGGTCCTCCATTTATGTTATATTGATATATATACGTGCGGCTAAAGCGCACACAAACACAGAAAATATTATTTTATTTTTGCTGGAGAGTAGTGCACTTTGTGGGTTACACCACCCTTTAAGAAATGAGCCAGCCGGCTCTTTACTTATGGGACACAGGCGCATGCTTGGCGCTGCTCCTTTGTTGATGCACGTGCAGCCACAGTGCACACAATTCACAAACACAGAAAATAATTTTTTTTTTGGTTTGGACTGGAGTGTACTTTCGGGGGTTACAGCACCCTTAACGGTCAAGCCAGCCGGCCCTTTACTTATGACACAGGCGCACGCTTGGCACTACTTTGTTGATGCACGTGCGGCTACTGCGCACACAATTCACAAACACAGAAAATAATTTTTTTTTTGGTTTGGACTGGAGTGTACTTTCGGGGGTTACAGCACCCTTAACGGTCAAGCCAGCCGGCCCTTTACTTATGACACAGGTGCACGCTTGGCACTACTTTGTTGATGCACGTGCGGCTACTGCGCACACAATTCACAAACACAGAAAATAATTTTTTTTTTGGTTTGGACTGGAGTGTACTTTCGGGGGTTACAGCACCCTTAACGGTCAAGCCAGCCGGCCCTTTACTTATGACACAGGCGCACGCTTGGCACTACTTTGTTGATGCACGTGCGGCTACTGCGCACACAATTCACAAACACAGAAAATAATTTTTTTTTTGGTTTGGACTGGAGTGTACTTTCGGGGGTTACAGCACCCTTAACGGTCAAGCCAGCCGGCCCTTTACTTATGACACAGGCGCACGCTTGGCACTACTTTGTTGATGCACGTGCGGCTACTGCGCACACAATTCACAAACACAGAAAATAATTTTTTTTTTGGTTTGGACTGGAGTGTACTTTCGGGGGTTACAGCACCCTTAACGGTCAAGCCAGCCGGCCCTTTACTTATGACACAGGCGCACGCTTGGCACTACTTTGTTGATGCACGTGCGGCTACTGCGCACACAATTCACAAACACAGAAAATAATTTTTTTTTTGGTTTGGACTGGAGTGTACTTTCGGGGGTTACAGCACCCTTAACGGTCAAGCCAGCCGGCCCTTTACTTATGACACAGGCGCACGCTTGGCACTACTTTGTTGATGCACGTGCGGCTACTGCGCACACAATTCACAAACACAGAAAATATATTATTTTTTTAGCACTTGGGGGGAGCACCCCTGATGGACAGAGCACCCCCTGGACAACACTGCAGCACTCCTTTAGGACTGGGACACTGCACAGGACTTTGGAGTGGACACAGCCCCTATGGAGAACTGACTGCACAACACAGTCCAGCCAGCCCCTATGGACTTTGAAGTAGTGGACACAGCCCCTATTAACAACAGCAGCACAGCACAACACAGCCAGCCCCTATGGACTTTGAAGTAGTGGACAACAGCAGCACTACACTACACTACACTACACAGCCCTAACTCCCACCCTCCCTCTTCACTGTCCACAGCCGAGTGAGAAAATGGCGCCGACGTGGGTACCTTATATAGGATCCAAAACCCGCGAGACTCGGAAGGCGGGATGATGACGTTTTGCCTCGATTTCAGATCCGAGTCAGGCGGGAAAAGTCGAGCCTGATTCGGATCGGACTCGGATCGGGGGGGTTCGGATTTCAGAAATCCGAACCCGCTCACCCCTATTATATACACACACACATATATATATATATATATATATATATATATATATTACACATACCGGTAGAGAATTTCCCGTATCCTAAATGCTCTGAACCAGGAGCATGTCGGATATGGAATGTTTTCAGCATTTAGAATACCTCGGAGTACGGCAGCGTAGGTGGGTGTCCGGTGTCCAGCTTGCGTTGTGGGGATTCAGCTGCGTCCATGACAGAGTGTGGGGGTTCAGCGGCATCCATGGAAGGGTGCCTGGGTCCAGCGGTGTTCGCGACGGGGTACAAAGGGGTTCGGCAGGGATGTGGGAGGGTCCAGTGGCATCAACAGCTATTACATTACAGTATACCATAAAAATTGCTATTTTTATGGTATATGGTGTTTAAAATAAAAAAATTGTGTTGGAATAGTTTTAAAAAGTTGTTCTTGACCTAATTCAATCATAAAAAAAAGCGACAATTTCGGAGCGGTTTTTGGAAAAAAAAATTGTCAGTTAAGTGGTTAATGGACTGTGATGTAGATACTGTAATATAGAAAATAATACATTACAATTAAAATTGACAGAGTAAAAACATTGTACTATAAAATTCTTATTTCGATAACTTGAATGTTTTCTATCCTCTCAATAATGCAAATTGGAAACACATTACATTAAGTTTGCATATCTTGATTGTACTTAATCCAGAAGGGGGAAATATTTCAATTATGTTTTTTCATATTCAGGGGCCTATTCATTAAACCTAAAAATTCTCTAGAGATAATTAGGTTTAGAACTCGCATGGAGTTCTACCTAATTATAGGTGGAATTCATCATTCCACCTCTCCATAAGTATCTATTCCGAAAAGCTGTCATTTTTGCGATGACAGCTTTTCGGGAAATAGATACTTTTCCCTGCCTACACTACCTTATCGCATCTGGAAACAGTGCTGCGCATGCGCTGTTACATCTGTAAAACCAGCGCATGCGCAGCACTGCCTACAGATGCGTTAAGTTTGTGTACCCCCCCAAACCCCTCCACCCCCATCCCCCATCCGCTCACCTCCCCCCCCCGACTAACCTGTCCGTGCAGCAGCCTCCGGCTCCGTCCTGCTGGTCTGTCATGTGGTTTCCCAGCAGACCACATGACAGATTGGAAAAAAAAAAAACTTTTTTTTTTTTCTCTAAACTTTGTTGTGCTCTGCTGGGGAGCACACATGTCCGACCAGCCTCCGAAGCCTGAGGACTGAGCAGAGCGCCGGAGGGACTCGTCGGGGGACCTGCACACGTGGATACAGGTAAGTCGATTCTGTTATTCGCCACCTCACAGTGGCGAATAGTAACTGTATCAAATTCCGAAAATTCATAATTTTCGGAATTTGATGAATACCACAATTTCCACATCCCCATACTAATGTATGGGGAGTGTGGAAATTAACGCAGGGGAACTTAGCAATGAGATATCTGTGATATCTCCTGTGCTAAGTCTGTTCATGAATACCAAAATAACGTTATTTAAGGAAAATGTCCTTAAAAACGTTATTTTAGTGTTGATGAATAGGCCCCTCAATCTGGCAGCTTTAATTTATACTACAGTAGCTGTGATACCCGGGTTGTAGACTGAACCCTGTAGTACACATGCAGCCTTTATTTGTTTACATTGGGCCTGATATAGAGATGGACACTAATGTGAGCGCAGCTGTATTTTCGTACACAACGCAGCTTTGAAAATATGCTAATGTTTGCAAAGATCATCCGAGCATAGGAACACCCACTGCTGCCTTCTTACCTGCGTGCGATGACGCATACTAGCATAAATATCGGTAACATCGATGTAGATCGAGCGGCCATCTTGCCCTTGCAGCAGCTCTGACCAGCCGCAGATTCGGCAGCACTCCTCCCACGCAGAGGGCTCTGAAGCTGCGTAGGAGATTGATGGGGCTAATTTAGGCACGCCCATGTAACGGCGTTTAAACGGTCAGACATGCCTGCGTTGTTCTGACCACCCCAAAATGCTCACAACCTGTCAATCACTGTGCGATGTATTCCCATGTACGTCCAGAATTGCAATGTGATCGCAGTGCACGTGTAGTGTGGCTTACACGCATGCACGATGGCAAACAATCGCTCGGTCTGCAACGGAATCGCCATTGCCTTCATTTATGAATCAGGCCCATTGTCCTCGCCTATAACCCCATTCCATTGATCCTGAAAAGGACCCCACTGTTTGCTAACATGCATGCAAACAGTGGCGTAACTACCGTGGGTGCAAGGGGTGCGGCTGCTATGGTGCCCGAGCTGCCTCTTTGGCCCACCACTCACCCTACACCCAGTCATGCACACAAGGTGGGCCGGCCCAGTCAGGGCTGCAGAGTTGAGCCTGGGTGGTAGCAGTGTTGATTTGGTGCCAGCCCACCGGCTGATGGATAGGGAAGCTAACATGGAGAGACAGCACCACTGGTTGCGAGGCAATCAGTGCTCACAGAATGGCACCCAATCAGCAGTGACAGCTGCTTATTGGCTGCCAGTCTGTGAGCTCCGATTGGCTCGTGACCGGCGCCAGATTCAAATTGTGTCAGCGCTGTCTGTCCATGTCTGCTGCTGCCTACCGATGCACTAGCTGGAATTAACTAGCAGCCCGGCACCAAATGCTGCTGATGGCACACGGGGAGACGAGAGGCTACTGGAGGGACTTGGGGAGGTGAGTTGCTGGGGGGGGACATAATGTGTAGGGGGCATCACTGTGTTGCATAATGTGTAAGGGGCACTACTATTGTGTGGAATAATGTTTTATATGGGGCACTACTACTATGTGGCATAATCTGAAAGAGCATGGTAGTGTGGTATAATGTGTAATGGGCATAACTGGTTGTTATGGACAACTTCTCTACTGGTTCACTTCTCCATGCTTTTCACTGCTTGAAACATAAAGCCCATAGGGTCATTTGCAACAAGCTGGCATACCCAGCGTTGCCCAGTTCAAGAATGGACCTTGAAGTACATCTGCAGTCTTTATTTTTTTTATACAGCAGACCAACATTGGAGAGCATGGCATATGAAAATGTGCTTGGATGAAATTAGTGATGGTCAGTGCAGGTGCAGATTGACAGTTGTTTCTCCGACTCACTGTTCTTCCGTTGGAGCTCTGTCTGCCCCCCACTGGTACATATCAGCCTGTGCCTTTAAATTAGTGCCGTTTTAGGCACTGGAAGACATCATGAGTGAAATTGCTTATACCAAAATTTAAAATCAGAGACTCCACGGCCTACTTGGTAGGCACTATATAGACTTCCGTGGTCCTAATGATCTTCAGACATAGCCAAAAACTGAATCCTTGTCAAACTACACCACCATGCCAAATTTGGAGAAGCTAGGTACAAAACTCTGGCCCTGCATAAAGGACAGACAGACAGACACACAAACACACTTTTAATTTTTCTATAGATAAGTGCAGTTTCTGGTATTTTTCCTACAGTGCTTATGTTACATAAAAACATAGAATTTGACGGCAGATAAGAACCACTTGGCCCATCTAGTCTGCCATTTTTCATTTATCCTTTTGGTATTTGCGCCTTAGGATATGGATATGGATATTCTTATGCTTATCCCAAGCATGTTTAAATTGTTCCACCGTCTTAGCTTCAACCACCTCTAATGGGAGGCTATTCCACTCATCCACTACCCTTTCTGTGAAGTAATTTTTCCTCAAATTTCCTCTGAGCCTACGTCCCTCCAGTGTCAGTGCATGTCCTCGTGTTCTTGTGCCTCTGTTCCCTTGAAGAATGCTTCCCTCCTGTACCTTGTTAAAACCCTTGATGTATATCATGTCCCCCCTTTCCTTCTCTCTGTTCCAAACTATACATATTAAGGTATTTTAGTCTTTCCGGGTAAGTTCTGTGATGTAGGCCACACACCATTTTAGTTGCCCTTCTTTGTACAGTCTCTAATGTGTCTATATCCTTCTGGAGATATGCCTCCAGAACTGAACACAGTATTCTAGATGAGGCTGCACCAAAGACCTATACAGTGGAATTATTACTTCTTTTTTCCTGCTACTGATTCCTCTCCCTATGCAACCAAGCATCTGACTTGCCTTCCTCAATGCTTTGGTGCATTGCTTGCCTGCCTTCAAGTCATCTAAAATGGAGACTCCAAAATCCCTTTCCTCCTCTGTATTATCCAATATTGGGCCATATTCAATTGCTGGCGAAAAGCCGTCCTCGGCAAAAAGTTCTCACCGGTGACGTCATTTCGCCAGGCGAGAACTTATCCCCGTATTCAATTGCAAAGACTTTCCGCCCGTGCGAAAAGTCTGCGCCTTGTAGCAAGCGGAAAAGATTCGGCTCTGAATGGAGGTGGAAAAAAGTGCAGAATTGGGGGTTTGGGGTGCAAAGCTGTCCCAAGGCTGCACCCCTGCAGCCTTGGGACAGTCCCCCAAAGATCAACTGCGTCAAAAAAAGTTTAAAAAATGCTTTCCCTTTAATACCATTTGCAATATCACCAACATAGATATTAAAAAGCACTGATATAAATATAGTATATATCTCACCCTAGAACAATTGGAAAAGCAGCCCAGGTTAAAAATCACTGGTCCAAGTACAGATCCCTGGGGTACTCCACTGGTAACCTTTACCTCCTGTGAATACACTCCATTTACTACAACTCTCTGTTTCCTATCCTGCAACCAAGATCTTATCCATTCAACAGTCATAGAATCCAATCCCAAGCTTTCCAGTTTGTTTGTCTGTCTGCGATGTGGGTGTCAAAAGCCTTACTAAAGTCTAGATAAGCTACATCTATGGCCCCCTCTTTAACTATTACTTTTGTCACCCAGTCAATAAGTCAATAAGATATGTTTGGCATGATCTCCCCTGAGTAAATCCATGCTGTTTGGGATCCTGCAAATTGTTGGATTTGAGATATTCCACCACTCTTTTTTGTTTCCATTATTTTCCCCACTACTGATGTAAGGCTTACTGGTCTGTAGTTACTTACTTCTTCTTTGCTGCCACTTTTGTACAGTGGTATTACATTTGCTCTTTTCCAGTCCTCTGGAATCACTCCTGATACTAGCGACTGGTCGAATAATTCTGTTAATGGTGTTACCAGCACCCCTTTAAGCTCTTTTAGTATCATTGGGTGTATCCCATCCGGCCCCATTGATTTATCCATTTTCAGTTTTGAGAGTTCTGTTAGGACCCTCTCCTCTGTTAGTTTCTCCCATAATTTTGGTAATGTACCCATTTTTATGGAGCATTACCTATTGCAGGGCAATTAGGTGGCAACTGCAGTGTTGCAAAATGATATATCTTCTGATTGATTGGGGATGTTTAATTTTGTGGTACAAGATTATTTAAAGGATATACAAAAGTACATTGTATCAGGGTGCAGTGCAGTATCTACTGAACTACAAGAACAAGCAGCAAACGGGAGTCATCCTATACTCTCACTGGGATATCTATTGCTCCCTCAATTCTTTATAAGAACAATCTAGGCCCTTTTTGACTATTATACTGTAGAAAAATAAGAATGTAACTATAATATTAAAACACACAAAAGTCACTTTACAATAAAGATAATCCAGATGCCCCCTTTCGTGATTAGATTAAGTTATATATTAGTCTCAGCTAACAAGTTAAAATTCATGAAGGGGGTTGTCCTAAAACAGGATGACAGCTTCACTCTTTCCACCGTGGACATCAGATCTGCAGCCCATTATAAGTAAGGGCTAATTGGTTTAGTTGAGCACTCAAATTTCATGAGTGTTTTGAAGTTTCGTATACAGGTTGAGTCTCCCATATCGGAATATTCCGAAATACGGAATTATTTTGGCATGACTGAGATAATGAAACCTTTGATTTTTGATGCTTCAATGTACACAAACTTTGTCTAAGGCACAAATTATTAAAACTATTGTATAACATTACCTGTATAAGGTGTATATAACACATAAATGCATTCTGTGTGTATATTTGGGTCCCATTCCCAAGATATTGCATTATGATATGCAAATATTCCAAAATATGGAATATTCTGTTATCCAAAATACCCCTGGTCCCAAGCATTTTGGATACGGGAGACTCAACCTGTAGGATGACCTGATGAGAACATTATTAGTGGAACCATTTCACTGCTAGCAGTCGAAGCTGGCTCACAGCAAAGAGATAATGGTGTTTGCAGTGAGACCCTGATAGGTCATGGCCACAAATTAAACCCAATAGACAGTGGATGACACAGTGCAAAGCAGGAGACAATGGGACAAGACACAAGATGTAGTCAGAGACAGGCAGCACAGATCCACACGGACATGGACGTCAGAGTGATCACCAGAATGAGATGGTTAGATATAAGCAGGTCACAAATGTATGATCAGTCAGAATCAGATAATGTAAAAACACAGTTCTCAGTGCATTTTTGGTCTCAGGAAAAACCACTGCTGCTTGAACAACTCAGTCAGTAATAGAGACACGCTATACGGTGTAACTTAATTCATCTGACACTGATGTGCACAAGACCTTATTTAGCAACTGCAGCTCAGCAATCCCGGAATTCTACTTATATGCCACAGTGTAGTACTTCACTAATATAGCCCTATTCCGGCATACAGGACACTATTTTCGGGGGTCTATTTACTAAGCTGTGTTAGGAGATAAAGTGAACAGAGGTAAGGTACCAGCCAATCAGCTCCTAACTGCCATCTCACAGGCTGTATTTGAAAAATGACAGTTAGGAGCTGATTGGCTGGTACATTATCACCGTTCACTTTATCTCCTAACACAGCTTAGTAAATAGACCCCTCAGTCTCTTTTCTATGCAGAGGCGGAAGTCACAGAGGCAAAGGAAGTATTTGCCTCCGGGCACCAGGTGTGTGTTTGTGGGACACAGAGAGGGGAGGAATAGCGGCATCTTCTGTATTTGAGGCATGGGAGAGGTTAGGGAAATAGAAAATTAAGGGACCCCTCTGTCTTTTATTTGTACTAAGCCCCATCATTTCTGATGGCAGCCTTGACTATAAACATAAGTGTGGTCGTGGGGTGTGTGCCCTCTCACTCCTTAGGTGGCCCCAACCCGTGCTGATCGTAACTAAGTGTCAGCTGATCCCGGCAGAGTACCTGGGGGCAAGGCTGTGCAGCAGCGACATCGACGGCGTTCCATTTCAGCGCTGCCACATCATCAGTCAGCACCAGGAAGAGATGAGCAGCAGACGCCAATGGAGCAGTTGGGCTTCCCAGTGCCCATCACTTGGGTGAGCAGCCACTGTGCCAGGGGAGGACATCTTGGGGTGAACTTTTTATATCCCAGGAGGGTGGAGGGTTAGGGTGAGTAGTCTATGACGTCCCAAGGATGGGTGGGTGGGGTGGGGGATGTGGCCACAGCCTGTCTATGAATATAAGCATATAGGTGTACTAGATCAGATTTTCTCAGCCGTTATCCCCAGGCGTACTTCAGACAGATTGAGCAAGTTAAAGTAACATCCAAATACCAATTTAATATATAAGTAATGAACAAATATTTTGAAAAGCAAATGTTTAAATGTAGACCCTTTACATTCTAACACATAAAGGGCTAACTGACAAACATTTAAATAAATTAAAGATTTGCGGGTCCACATTTCTGAAACCCAAACACACCCGAATTTAGGAATTCTGAGTAGAACTGGGTCAAGGTTCGGATTCACTTTTGTGACCCGGTTTGAACCGAGTCTCGGTTGGATTTGGTGCCGGTTCGGAACTAGGATTTAAAAACCAAACTCAGCTTTTGGATTCTGACATTTTAGCTGTTTATGTCGATTTTTGTCTGAATCCAAAACCGAAACTTGAGGGTGAATATGCAAAACCAAAACACGTAGATGAATCCAGATCCAACACCAAAACATGGGGGTCCGCACACATCTCTAATATAAATACGGGGGTTCTTGGAATAAATATAAATGCTTTAAAGGGTACATACACACTAGAGTGCACTTGGTAAACATTAAGAGGCGCATGACTCAAAAAGGTTTACAAACACTGTTCTAAATAAAGATGAGAGAAGTCTCTTGCTAGTCATCAGCCTGTGAGTTGTGTTGACATAATTATTGTAGCTTGGAAAAGATCCCTGTTATTTTGCTGCTGCTGATCCTGCTGCTGACTTTGGCAAGTGTTCAGGGGCAAGTAGCAGTTCCATCACTATTATTACTTTGGATGATTATCAAGAACAGCTTAAAGTTATTGTCATAAGTAGATTAAAATCAGCTGGGATTGTTTTATTAAAATCATGTGCAATGCGCTTCAGTTATACATAAAGTAACTGCAATTGAATAAAGGCTTCTCATGTCGGTATTTCAGCCAGACAAATATTACTTAAAGACAGGGGCGCTGAGAGCAGGGGGGAGTGGGTACAATTTACCCGGGCCCGGGCTTCCAGAGGGGCCCGGTGGGGGCCCGGGTCCGATGCTGCTCCCTCCTCCCTCGCAGCAGCCCAGCACACGGAGATTTCTCGCAGCTGCTAAGCAGCAGCCACAGCAATCTCCTATGCCTGAGGGGGGGAGCGGTCACACTGATTGCGCCCCCTCCCTCTGGCTTTGCACCAGGCTGAGGGGCTCACAGCGCCCCCTCCCCGGCGCACAGTGCTGCCTTGCCGCGCTGAAAAAGTATGTTTTTTGGGGGGTTTTGCCCTTTCTTTTGTCAAGGGGGCATTGCCACGCCTCCCGCGGTTAGGCCACGCCCTCTCTTTACCGGGGCCCGGTTGCGCTCTCTACGCCCCTTCTTATAGACAGCTGCAGCTTGTATGAAGGGCCGTAACTAGGGTAGTGCAAAAGTGCCATGGCACAGGGCACCGCAGGGCAGGGGGCGCTGCTTGGACCTGTCAATTTCCTGTTTATTATCATTCTCACTTGTAGCTTCCTCTTCTTTTATCCCCAGCATCTCCTGGCCGCCTCTATCTCTTCCCTGGCCCTTCCCCATGAGGCCATATACCTTTTTCAGGTGCACTATCTTATGTCCCTATTTAAAAAATAGGGAGGGGGGCACCAATGCTCTCCCTGGCACAGGGCACCAAAAAGTCTAGTTACAGCTCTGCTTGTATGTAGGTAATTGTGTTTTCTGTATTATACAAACAAGACTCCTCTACAAAGCTGTAACGTTTTGCTTTCAATACACGCTATTGCAGATGACAGATGAGAAGGAAGAACCCATATCACATTTTGTGGTAACAGAAACATTTTTATAGCAGCACAGACAGAACAGGTCTTGAGCGATTGGTGCCAGCAGCAATAACTATTTTGCTGGTGCTGTTAATGTAAAGGTTGGTATAGGTACATGAATAATATGAGCTGTGATAGTAACAGCTACTGCATGCCTAGCTCCGATAACATTTGTGACCCGTCAAAACTTTTGAAGGAAACAGGACAGACTGGGAAAGACACTGAAGATGGAGCTATACAGGAACTGAGCTGGCAAAAGATGCATTTGTTAATTTTGTGGACACCAGAGCTTTTGCATGCATTATGAAAGTGACCACAGCTTGTCTCATCCTACTGACCTTAGTTGGGTACCTACCATGTGCCTGCATGGGCATATTTATAATGGGTGCAGGGTGCGCGGTGGACATGGGCCCCTGGGACACCCTGCACCCATATGTTTTAATACTTACCCCTCCTAAGTCCTATATGTGAATGCTTGTTAGATGCGCTGTCTCACAGAGTATATATAATATATACCTCTCTCCCTCTTCTTACAACTTTAGGGGTGCTCAAAAACATGCAGCTGCAACTGAAACAAATAAGTGTGATGTACAACAGTCATTTGAAAGATGTACTAATACCGAAATGATCTTCCATTCTCAATTTATCTGAGCGGCGAAACGCGCATATGCATATTATCGCCTACATACAGAAGTTAAAGAGAATATCCACCATTGGGTAACATCTATTATTGATACGCTCCTTTCATGCACTCATTCAGTAAACCTCCTCTTGGGCAGTTGTTATCTGCTGAAATACAGCAATGGTCTATAGACTCTATATACAAGAAGGCATAGGTTACAATTCATAATAGATATTTATACTTGAGTATTTTGCAGCAGATTAAAAAAGTAACTTGCAATAATGAAATTACATTTTGGCGTTTATATGACGTCCATGTTTGTCTTGTCTCTCTCTGCACACTTGGCTGGGTGGCTATAAATTAAATAATGCTTAATGATTTATTTAATAACATTGCTAAAATAGCATAATTACCTAATGCTGCTACACAGTTGTGGTACAGTATGTACCCCACCAAAATAAATATGCAACTATTAACATGCAGATTAACATTTCATAAAAGCACATGACTCAAAACAATTGAGAATTTCAGAGTATAAACAGGTCACACATCAGCTACTAATAGAACATAGCCTGGCCATTAGTTTATGTGCAGTTTGTAAGATTATAATAACTTTAGCTGAGTCTGTAAATCCTACAGGATAAAGGCCCTCATTCAGAGCCGTTCGCTATTTGCGGTCGTTCGTTCAAAAACAAGGGGTGGCTATTCAAATGATCCGTTCGCAAATTGCAGTCTGTTCACACCTCTAAGTCTGAACGAGCGAGCAAAACATACGCTCGTTTATTTGTTAAAAACGCCCCCTGGCCGCTCGCACCATACGTCATGTCCGCTATTTATTAGATTAATCGAGTACATCGACCAGCGTATGAACTGCTCGCTATTCTTGTGGTTGGTGTTTGCTACCACAAATTTGCGAGCAGTTCTGGCTATAAAATAACCCAGTGACGTGGTCAATGACGCTGCTGTATTAATTATGCACACCAATAAAACGCCCGTTTTGACCTTTAAGCACGCCTGCGTTCGGATCTCCACTCCCCATTTTCAAGCACCTTCCCCTGTTACCACCCACATACGCCTCATTCTGTCACTCAAAATAGCAGGCACTCGCTATATAGCGTACAAACGATTTTTGGCCGCACTGACTGGTTCGCGCATGCGTACTAAAAACCGTACGCATGCGCAGATGTGCAAACATCGCTCGGAACGAGCGTACTGCCGCTAACGAGCGGCTCTGAATGAGGGCCAAAGTCTCATTTCCAAATGTGCATTCTGACATCTGAGTCCAATACTGCTATAAATGATTATTTCATTTTGCAAGCTGATCCTGCTTATCTTGGTGGATGTGAACACAAGTATAAACACCAATACAGTATATACAATTACAGCAAGATGCAAACATATGGATGCAAAATGCTTGAAATGAGTTATCAAACGCAAACAGCCACATTATTAAAACTCCCTCCCTTAGCGCACAAACACTGTCATTATTATGATTCAGAAAAATGGTTGGAAAGAAAATCGTATTCTTAATACTCTCAGAGGGAAAGTAGATACATTAATAATACAATAAATTTGATGTCACACATTCTATGAACATTCAGCACGAAATAAAAATAACCCACAGACGACTTCTGAACATTTATAGGAATCTATATGTGGATACTGGTTGGTAAAGAGTCAAGACCCACGGGTTTCAAGGTGCATCCAATTGTTCAAATTGTTCTAAATCATAAAATCATAAGTGGCTACAAAATAAATGCGCAGATGAAAATTTACATATTTTTGTGTATTTCTCTCTTATTCGTAACTTGTCTGGATCTGTGTTTCTGTGAAATTGGGCATTTCGGGGTGGTGACAATGCGAGTGCACAGAATCACCCATACTTGCGGGAATGCCGCGGGCGTGCATATAATGCTTTATGTGATTATGTGAGTCATGCGTACGGGGAAGGGAAGCCTATCTCTGATGCAGGGCCGTAACTAGCTATGGGCGAATGGTGCCATCGCACAGAGGGCCTGATTCAGAGCTGCTCGCAAAGAGCGAGCGCTCGCTCTGAATCAGGGCGGCCGCTTGTTTTTTTTAGTTGCGGCCTCCTGGACGCTCGCATAGCTGTGGGTTACCACCCACAGCTTATGCGAGCGGCCAGGTGATGGTCGCGATGGTCAAGACCATCGCAACCACCGGGCTTGCGACGAGACCCTTGTGGTAGGGTCTCGTTGCCGCAAGCCGCCGTGAACTTCCTGCTCTAATAGAGGAGGAAGTCCACCTACTGAGTAGGGCCTGCAGGAACACCTCCGTTTGCCCAGCCACCCCCCCTCCCCACCTACAAAACGGGGCGAGCTGTCTATCAACATCGACAGCCGCCCCGTTTGTTGCGAACACCGGAGTAAGTGCTTTTTGCGCTCACTCCTTGGCGAGCGAAAGCGCAGTGTGCACGCCGTGCCTGCGCACTGGCCCACAATCGACTTGCTTGCGAGCGCATTGCGCTTGCAAGCGGGTCTGAATCAGGCCACCCAATGGCTGTTGCTCCTGGCTAGCAGGGTGCCCCGAATGGTGCCCTGCGGCCAGGATTGCAGATGCAGCACCCATTCTGTGAACGCTCCAGACGGGAACCCTGCACACTATATGCAGCCAATCATGCGCCCTGTCAGCGCTGCATTCACCAGAGCTGTCGGGCATGCCCCCTTTGCGCAACGCCATCACATCATGTGTGCGACGTCATGCTGTAGCATTCTCAGTGGGCGGGGCTGGTACAGGGCGCTGATTCGCCCAGTTACGGCTCTACTCTTACCTAGCATGGGGCTGGCGCAAGTAGTCATAATAAAGATGGCGGCTGGCGTGATATCAATGGGCGGCGTGGGTTCTCCGCTTGCAGATGCACAAACCCCCACAATACCCCTATGGATTTTGGCATTAGCATAAGGTAGTAAATTATGCTCCCCTGGCCGCACTATGCAAGAATATGACCCCTTTGACAGTAGACTCTACTGGATACTTTTACTCTGTTCTCTGTTTTCTCCTCACCTCCTCTATTTTCTGCAATTTAATTTATCAGTGGCAGAGTCTGGCAGAACTAGCATAGGCTTCACCAACAATACAATACACTTTATTGTCATCAACAACAAAACAGAACATGTTAAATTGTCAACGAAATGTCAATTTACAAACACTTCAGCATATAAAACAAACCAGTAAAACATTTCCATAATACTCAGGTCAGTGCATTTTAACGGTTCAAACGACGAACAGCTACAGGAAAGAAGCTATTATGTAACCTCTTTGTATGTGCGCGCACACTCCCAAAATGTATATTTGATGGTAATCTTTTGAACGCCATATAATTGGGATGACTAGGATCAGCTAAGATGCTTCTAGTCCGCTTTAATACTCTACTCTCATAGAGAACTTGAATTTGGGGTAGTTTTACACCTATTATTTTGCTTGCAGTCTTAACCACCCGGCCAAGAGCACCCCGATCCGCAGCAGTACAATTCCCAAACCATATAATAATCCCATAAGTCAGGACACTCTCTATTATACAACGATAAAAACGTAGAAGCGTCTTCGTACTCAGACAAACTGACTTCAATCTCCGCAGGAAGAAAAGGCGTTGCTGCGCCTTTTTTACCACAGCTGAAGAATTCAAAGACCAGGACAGATCCTTTGAGATATGAACTCCTAGAAATTGAAAGGAATCCAGTTCCTCAATGACCATATCATCTAAACCCACCGGTAATTTTAGTTTTCGTAGTATTTAGGAGTAAACAGTTTTCCTTGCTCCATTCAAGCAGTCTTTGCACCTCATACAAATAGGCTTCCTCCCCCTCTTTCCCTATTAGGCCCACAATGGCAATGTCGTTAGCAAACTTCACAATCTTAACAGTCTGTGAAGTTGAAATACAATCATAAGTAAATAAAGAATATAATAGAGGGCTCAAAACGCACCCCTGTGGGGCACCAGTTTTCAACAAAATTGCGAATGAATTGCTACATTACAGTGTCAGCGACTGTGAATGGGGGTGGGGGGCAACAAATTATAACTTGCCTGCGGGCGTCTGGGATGAACTTACGCCACTGGTCTGACTAAGGGCTTATACAAAGGTATCATAAACAAGGAGACATGGTCCGATTTCCCAATATGGGGACACACAACAGCCTCATAGGCCATTTTAAGATTTGAATAAACTTGATCCAAAGTATTTGCCCCCCGAGTCGGAACCATAAAATTTTGAAAAAACTTTGGCAGTACCACTTTTAAATCAGCCTGGTTAAAATCGCCTACCACAATGAATATGCCATTCACATACGTAGATTGCGATTTGCTTAAAACATCATATAAAATATCCAGTGCACAACCCACATAGGCCTGTGGGGCAATATAGACAGCTATCACGATAACAATTGCAAATTCCCTGGGCAGATAAAACGGCCTGGATTTAATCAACAGGTATCAATCAGCCCTGGGACTACAGACGCACTTACTCGCGCTGCAAGGAACTTGCTCCTAATTGGGTCAAGCTCACTGTGGTGTGTAGGCAGCCTTCATAGTGAAGCATGACTTAGGGGTGTATTTACTAAGCCTTGGATGGAGATGAAGTGAACGAAGTTAAAGTACCAGCCAATCAGCTCCTAAATGCCATGTCACAGGCTGTATTTAAGCACCTTCCCGTTTCCACCCACAAACGCCTCATTCTATCACTCAAACTACCGACCTGGCTGTGTTAAAGGAGAGAGAAATTTCTGATCATAGCAGCTAGTTTGCGCACGCGCATTGCGAACTTTACGCATGTGCAGTTTAGCGAACATCGGTGGCGTACGACCGTGCGGCCGCAACGACCGACTCTGAATGAGGTCCTCTATGTACTAAGCCTTGGGCAGAGACAAAGTGGACTAAGCTAAAGTATCAACCAATCATCTCCATATAGTAATTTTTCAAACACAGGGCCTGATTCAGAGCCGCTCGTAAGCGGCCGCTCGTTCGCTGTGAGTGATGTTCGCACAACTGCGCATGCGTATGGGTCGTAATGCGCATGCGTAAACCAGTCATTGCGGTCGGAAATCGAGCGCTCGCAAAACAGCGAGGGGCTGCTAATTTGATTGACAGTATATACCGTTTGTGGGTGGTAACAGGGGAAGGTGCTTGAAAACGGGGCAGTGGAGATCTGAACGCAGGCGTGCTTAACGGTAAAAAGGGCGTTTAAAGGGAGTGCATAATTAGTAAAGGAGCGTCATCGACCACGTCACTTGGTTGTCTTTTAGCCTGAACTGCTCGCAGTGATAGCGGTCAGAAAAACCTACCACAAGCACTGCGAGCAGTTCAGATGCCTTTTGATGTACCCGATTAATCAAATAAATACCGGAGATGACGTGTGATGCGAACGGCAAAGGGGCGTCTTTACAAAATAGCGAGCGCATTTTTCGTTCGCTCGCTCAGACATAGAGGCGTCAACAAACCGCAATGAGCGAGCGCTCAATTTAAATAGCCGGCCCCTTTTTAGGAACGACCGTCCGCAAATAGCGTCCGGCTCTGAATCAGGCCCACAGCCTGTAAAGTGACAGAAGCTGATTGGTTGGAACTTTAGTTCCATCCACTTTATCTCTTTCCAAGGCTTAGTACATAGGCCTCTTAAATGCTTTACTATTTATGATATAGAAACTTGTGAGAAGATATCAAAGGAAAGAAGGTAGCGAGCTGAAGAAATTGGAGGCAGCAGAATAAGGATAAATAACGTTACTAAGGGACACAGGGGATTTCTACTGAAACAGCCTCAAAGTCAATCATAATGTGAGAGGTAAGTGATTTAATATCTAGAGATAAGAGTGTAATCAGCGAGTTTGCATGTAATTGCTAATAGAGACGAGCAGAGGTCCAGCTAAATTTCACACAGTGGAACATGGCAAAAGCCATGGGGGAAAAGTACTAAGGATACAATCATTGGGTATCATATCTGCTTCATATCTGCTTCACCGCTCTGTCCTATGGGCATGATTCAGACCCGCTCGCAAGCGATATGCGCTCGCGAGCGGGTCGATGTTTGGCCACTGCACATGCGCACGCCAGACCCGGCTAGCGACGGGCGCTCCATCGCTCCGAGTCTCGCACCAAAAGGGGGCGGCTGTCGATTTTGTTCGACAGCTCGCACCATTTTGGAGGCGGGCAGGGGGGGTGGCTGGCCAAACGGAGGCGTTCCCGACGGCACACCTGCCGTTTGGGGGCGGCCCCACTGACATCACGAGTGATGTCAGTGGGTGAGCTTCCGGCTCTAAAAGAGCCGAAAGCTCACTGGGGCTTGTGGGAACGAGACCCTACCGCAAGGGTCTCGTCCCAAGCCCCGATGGTCACGATGGTCGAGACCATCACGACCATCACCTGGCCGCTTGCAATAGCTGTGGGTGGTCCCTCATAGCTATGCGAGCGGCCAGGAGGCCGCACAGAGAATTAAAATAACGCCCTGATTCAGAGCGAGCGCTCTTTCAGAGCGTCCGGCTCTGAATCAGACCCTATATTCATAAATTGTCATTTGTGAAATTGGTAGTCTATGAATTAGGCTGGGAATACAAGGGTCAGTTTATTTTGCGGTGTGATGTGATTGGGGCAGTATTGGTTACACTTAGGACCTCATTCAGAGTCTCTCGTTAGGGCACGCTCGCTCACAGGGCGCGATAATCGCACATCTGCGCATGTGTATATTTCGCAGTGCACGTGCGCAAGTCATTCGTTGCGATCTGATTTTGATAGCTCGCAAGCCACTTTCAGGTCGTTGCTTTGAGTGACAGATAGTGCCGTTTGTGGGTGGTAACAGGGGAAGGTGCTTGTAAACAGGGGAGTGGTTGTGCGAACGCAGGCATGTCTGGCCATCAAAACGGCGTTTAAAGGGCATGCATAATTAGCAAAGTAGCGTCATCGCACACGTGACTTGGTTGTTTTTTAGCCTGAACTGCTCGCAGTGCTTGGGGTAGGTTAGGTCAACCCTAAGCGCTGCGACCAGCTCCGATGGCCCTCGATGTTCACGATTAATCAGACACTACCCGGAGATGACGTGTGCTGCGAGTGACAGGTGGGAGGTTTTATTGTCCAGCGTATGCTAACTGCCGTCGCTCACTAAGACATAGATGGCGTCCTTACAGCGCTTAGAGCGATCGCTTGATTTGCATACCCGGCCCCTTTTTGCAAGCGACCGATCGCATCTTGCGAGAGACTCTGAATGAGGGCCTTAATGCCAAAGTCCACCTGCAAAATATGCAACTTCTTCATAGAAAAGGAAAAACAAGGTAAATATTTAGCAGAACATTTTTGAATCTCTAGTCACCTCAAAATTAGGACATTTTAATGTCATCACTGCAGTATTTATTAGAAAAATGCGCTTATTATAAATTTATAAGGTATAATTAGGGCTGATCAGAGATTTTACGGCCTGGGAGCTAGATGGGGGCATGTTAAAACATGTAGCAGAAATACAATGTGCACCACCACAAAGCAATGTCACGATCCGAGAAGGGGACCTTTCTGCCTCCTCCATGGCAAGCCTGGGTCCTCCAGACAAGTCTGGACCTGTGTAATTTGTACCTACCCTACTCCCTTCTTGGGATGTTATCAGGATCTCAACGGTCAGAATGCCAATGGTCACAATACAGACAGCAGCATCCCCATGGTCACAATCCCGACAGATTCCAACGTGAGTATTAGGGTTAGGCACTAAGGGTAGGGTTAGGCTACGGTAGGGAATCGTTAGGGTTGGGCTGCGGGAGGGGAGGGTTAGGATCGGGGTTAGAATACTTACCAATATCCGTCAGGATTTTGACCATCAGGATGCCATGGTTGGTATTCTGACTGTCGGCACTGTGACCATCTGGATCGCGCATCCAAAGCCCTTCTTGGTGCCCCTGAGAATAGTAAACCTCCAATGTAAATAATTCATGATACTAGAAGTCACCTTGGAATTCTGTGACCTGTGTTAAAGCACTCGACCTGAGTCTTGTGTTTTTATATGGTCACAGAACTCCTTGGGGAACCACAAACAGCACTATTATTATTATTATTATAATCATTTATTTATATGGCGCCACTAGTGTTCCGCAGCGCCTTACAAAGTACATAAACAAATAGGTGACCAGCGACTTACAGCACAATACAATACATGCAGGACAAGGACATGGATAATATACAGTCACTTGTGTAACTAGGGTATTTGGAGCCCAGGGCAAATTTGAAAAAGGAGCTCCCCCCCACTATGTGCGTGCGCCGCAGATGGGCGTGGCGAAAAATGGGCGTGGTCACAAGGGGCGTGTCCACTGAAAAATGGGGCGTGTCAACATGACACCCCTTTCTTGTCACTGAGAACATTTCTTTCCATTTGCACATTAATGCAGTGCCCCTTATACAGTCCCCCCTATGCAGTGCCCCTAGTAGTGGTCCCCCTTATATAGTACCCCCAGTATACAATGCCCCCAGTAGTGGTCCCTCTTATGCAGGCCCCCAGTAGTGCCCCTTATACAGTACCCCCAGTAGTGGTCCCCCTTATGAAGCCCCCGATTAGTTCCCCTTATACAGGCTCCCAGTAGTGATCCCCCATATGCAGTGCCCCTTACACAGTTCCCCCTGTAGTAGTCCCCCTTATGCAGCCCACCATTAGTTCCCCTTATACAGTGCCCCCAGTAGTGATCCCCCATATGCAGCCCCCCAGTAGTGATCCCCAATATGCAGTGCCATTTATACAGGGCCCCCAGGAGTGATCCCCCCTTAAGCAGGCCCCCAGTAGTGCCCCTTATGCAGGTCCCCAGTAGTTATCCCCCCTATGCAGTGCCCTCTGTAGTGGTTCTCTCTTTTCAGTGCCCCCTGTAGTGGTTCTCCCTTTTCAGTGCCCCCTGTAGTGGTTCTCCCTTTTCAGTGCCCCCTGTAGTGCTTCTCCCTTTTCAGTGCCCCCTGTAGTGGTCCCCCCTGTGCAGTGCCCCCAGTAGTAAGCCCCTTATATAGAGCCCCAGTAGGAGTCCCCCTGTGCAGTGCCCCCAGTAGTAAGCCCCTTATATAGTGCCCCAGTAGGAGTCCCCCTTGATGCAGTGCCCCCAGTAGTAGTTCCCCACCCAGTAGTGGTCCCCCCAGTAGTAGTCCCCAGTAGTGGTACCCCCCAATGCAGTGCCCCCAGTAGTAGTCCCCCCTATACAGTGCCTTTTATATAGTGGCCCCAGTAGGAGTCCCCCTTGATGAAGTGCCCCCTGTAGTAGTCCCCAGTAGTGGTTCCCTCCCAATGCAGTGCCCCCAGTAGTATTCCCCCCAGTAGTAGTCCCCAGTAGCGGCCCCCTCCCCAGTGCGGTCCCCCCCAATGCAGTGCCCCCAGTAGTATCACCCCAGTATTAGTTCCCAGTAGTCCCCCCCCGATAAATACACACGGAAATGAAACAATAAATAAAAGAAAAATTCTTACCTGAATCCACCCTCCCGCCGCCGCCGCCCGCACGTCAGTCCTCCCGGGCTGGCGCGCTCTGCATTATGGGAGAAATGTCATGACGTCTCTCCCATTACCCACTGCAGGAGCTGGAAGGAAGCCGGCTCTTGCAGTGGGCGCTGCGGCTGCAGCAGTCAATGAGAGTCTATCTGACTCTCATTGGCTGCTGTTTAACACACACATCACCGCCAGTGCTGGCGGTGATGTATGTGCAGCAGCACTCTCATTGGCTGCTGGTTAACACACACATCGCTGCCAACGCTGGCGGCGATGTGTGTGTTAACCAGCAGCCAATGTATGACTCTCATTGGCTGCTGATTCACACACACATCGCTGATGCTCGGCGGTGATGTGTGTGCAGTAGCAGCAGCAGCCAATGAGAGTCGTCTGACTCTCATTGGCTACTGATTAACACACACATCTCCGCCAGTGCTGGCAGCGATGTGTGTGTTAGCACAGCATGAGCCCGCCTGCCACCCTCCTCCTGGCGCTATTGGGCAAGCGCTCAGGCGGAGGGAAGTGGTTCGGCTGTGCAGCACAGGACCGGCGCTGGAAGCCTAGCACCGGTCCTGTGTAAATGTGTAGCGCTGACCACACTCACTGCGGTCGGCGCTACACTGGCTAACTAGGGTGCCCAGGGCACGTGCCCCACTCACCCTGTCCTAGTTACGCCACTGTATCCAGTGCTACATTTGAAACCATAACACCCAAATAAGCATACCAAGTGTTGGGTGCCCTAGTGGGGAGCATAAGCAACCAAGTGTTAGGTGCCCTAGTGGGGAGTAAGAAGTAGATGAAAGTAAAGTAAAGAGAAGCACAAGAGGGTAGAGGGCCCTGCTCGTAGGGTCTGATCTTGGAAATATTTTTGAGATGAAAATGACAGGACTGCGATAGGTCCTGGATATGTGGTTTGAAAGAGAGGGAGGAGTCCAGGATAACTCGCAGACAATGCACTTTGGGGATAGAGGAGATAGTTGTGCCATCAAGGTTATGTGGGAGGGTGGGAAGGTGATCAGCTCAGTCTTAGACATATTAAGTTTAAGACATCGCAGGGATAGCCGAGAGACAGTTTGAAATACGAGGGAGGAGACAGAGGGAGTGGTCAGAGGAGGAAAGGTAGATCTGAGTGTCGTCAGCATGAAGATGATAATGGAGGTCAAAAGAGCGAATGAGCTCACCTAGAGAGGACGTAGAGGGAGAATAGGAGAGGTCCAAGAACAGAACCTTGGGGAACACCTACTGTAAAAGGCTGTGGGGGGGAAGAGGAGTCATGAGAGGAGACAGAGATGGATCGGTCAGAAAGGTAGGAGGATAGCCAGGAGAGGGCAGTGTCACATAGACTAAGGGAGTGAAGGATTTGCAGCAGGAGAGGGTGGTCCACAGTGTCAAAAGCAGCCGAAAGTTCAAGGAGAATGAGCAGAGAGTAGTGGCCCTTGGATTTGGCAGCAAAGAGGATGTCAGAGTTGGCAAAATGAATGGGGAGGGGTAATCCGGGAAAGGAGGAGGTGTAAAGGTGGGGGACTGGTGGGATAAGATATCCTGACATATGGAATCAATTTCAGATGCAAAGTAGGTAGCAAAGTCAAGGGCAGAGAGCAAGGAGGGGAGGCGAGGAGGGGGTGGGCAGAGGAGGGAGTTGAAGGTGGGGATTTGAGGACTGGGAGGAGATTAAATATGACTGTTTAGAGAGGGAAAGGGCAGCACTGTAAGATGAGAGCATGAATTTGAAATGGAGAAAATCTGCCTTAGATCGTGATCTTCTCCACTGTCGCTGTTGGTTCATGAACACTTTTGCAGGTATCTGGTGCATTTGGAATGCCAGGTTTGAGGTGTGGATCTGTGAGGGTGAGTAGTGATCACCGGGGCAACAGAGTCAAGAGCAGAAGTAAGGGAGGCATTGTATTGGGAAGCAGCTTGTTCAGGGCAGGAGAGAAAGAGGATAGGGGAGAGAAGTGAGTCAAGCATGGAAGAAATAGAAACAGTGTTGATAGCCTCAATATTATGCTTAGCGATTGTGGCTTTAGGAGGTAGAGAAGGGGAAGGAGAGAGAGTTAGTTTAAAAGAGAGAAGGTGATGGTCAAAGAGGGGGAATGGGGAATTGGAGTAATCAGAAATATCACAAAGGCGAGTGAAGACCAGATCAAGAGAATGCCCACTCACATGGGAGGGTGAGGAGGTCCATTGGGAGAGACCAAATGAACATGTGAGGGTAAGGAGTTTGGAGGCGGTGGATTCTGTGGGAATATCAATTGGGATATTGAAGTCACCTAAGATTATAGAGGGAAGGTCTGAGGAAAGAAAGCGAGGGAACCACGAAGCAAAGTTGTCAAGGAACGTGGAGGGAGGGCCAGGGGGATGGTAATAGACAGCTACTTGCAGGTGTACTGGTTGGAAGAGGCATATAGCATGATCCTCAAATGTAGAGAAAGCAAGGGATGGTTCAGAGGGTAGGAGTAACCTGGGGATAGAAGGACCCCAACACCACCGCCATGGCAACCCCCTGGCCGAGGGGTATGAGAGAAGGTGGGGCCCCCAGAGGAGAGAGCTGCAGGGGAAGTGGTGTCAGAGGGTGACACTATTATTTTTGCTAGGAGGTTTATTATATTTATTATTCATTATTCAGTGGCAGCACATTGTGTTACAGGCAGCTCTTAAAGGATTTTTATTTTTATAAATGATATAAAACCTTATGTTGTGGAGCCAAACTATAGTTATACCGATCGTAGACAAAAAAGTGAAGAACTTAAATCAAAGGGGGACAAAGACAATCCTGAATGTATTTGTAATCTAAGATACAGTTGTAGAAAATTAGTATACGCAACTCATACAATGTCATTGTTACAAAACAATCCATCCACTACCTCAACATTTTCAGTTTACCAGGGAACATACAGTAGTGGTGTATAAGCCGTAAGCTGGCAAATCATTTACAATTGTCTGTAAGGGATAGTCAAGCAGAGTTTGAAAAATAGACTTTTTAGCCACCACAATGGGTCTACGGGGAGACTTCAAAATACTTTGTGTATTTTCGGTAATCCATAGATTGCAGCTGTTTGAATTTTATATTTAAGCAAAAGAAATGTGGCTGCAATCCAAGCTCTATGCTCAGCTGAGGGAAGGGAGCTCTCAGTTTCTGCTCTGTACTGTATCTTGGAGCTGGATACAAATACAGAGCATGATAAGTAACAACAATTGTCAGTACAATAAACATTCCCATCCTGGAGTATCATTCATTGCAAACACAGTTCACTGCCCTCAATATCATGGTCAAGGGGAGATCATCATATTTTTCTGTAAGAGTTTAGCTAAATAATATAAAACTCAAAAGAGAACATTGCAACCGTTAAAATGATCAAAACTGTAATACAATCACTCGAAAACCTTACAACAAAAAATAGCATAATGTGCTGGAAATGAATGGTTCCCACTTACTATTCATTGCACTCAAAGAGTCAAAAACATTCACCGATGAAACTGAAGAACAACTGAAAACCACACAATAAATATATATATATATATATATATATATATACACACATAAATATATGTGTCCCTTTGTCAAGGCAAGTGCAACCGCGCGCAGCATACAGGACAATCACCTGCATTGCATCCACGGCCGTGAGCCACCACATCGTGGACCGTTACTCACCTCGGCAACCAAATGGACTTTGAGAGAGCCGTGGACCTGGACACATACCGGTAGGTAAGCACCAACTCTCCTCACTAGTGCGGGACGTCGCCAACTGGGAGTACCCCCGAGCACCACAACCAGGGCATCCCAGTTCAGAAGTCTGTTGACCATAGGTCCAGCAGGGGAGCTTGCAGTAATAAGGATCACATGTCAAGGAGCCCCCTGAAAGGGTTACCCCTACTCCCCAACTGTGGACACCGTGCTGTTATCCACCCCACCACCGATTGGGCAACTGCATGCCCCCACGAACAATTCAGAGAAGCCACAATCTCCGAGGAGCACTGTGCCTCCAACCTGAGAACATTTATCCTCTACAAAAGTGAAACACAAGTACCAATAATCATATTTGTCACCTTCACCACCCACCCAGAATCCTGTGTTTCTTTTCATCTCGCACCACATCACACCGACCACAGCACACACCCACGCCCCCCCTCCCTACCACGCCCCCTTATCCCTCCACCTCCTTCTCCCCATCGACTACACACACACAACCCAGGAGCGCACGTAACCCCCAAAACTCACCAAGTCTACCCAAAAGTAGGATCAGGTACCCCTACTGTATGTTGCAGCACCACCCCCACCTTCCCCAACATTTCCCTCCCCCCCACGACTGCCCCCAACCACATACCCCATAGTACCACCACTACCCCGAAGCGCATCCCAAACCCATTATCACCCAGTTGTTTGATTAAACCCACTTTTTCTTCACCTATGACGGAGTGCCGCCTGCTTTTTTCTTTAATTTTGGGACTATATAGCTCCTAATGAAAAGGATACTGGATACATATATATATATTGATATATGCTAAATGGCTAAATCAGGGCCATAACTAGGGTAGTGCGGCCTGTTCCATGGCAAAGGGCACTGCAGGGCAGGGGGCGCTGTTTGGGCCTGTCAATTTTCTGTTTGTTATCATTCTCACTTGTAGCTTAATCTTATTTTATCCCCAGCATCTCCTGGCCTCCCCTATCTCTTCCCTGGCCCGGGTGCTTTATGTCCCTATTTGAAAAATTGGGGGGGCGTCAATGATCTTTCCAGCACAGGGCACCTAAAAGTCTAGTTATGGCTCTGGGCTGGGATATAGTCAAAATGCAGACAGCCAGGAAGCCGTCTGACGAAATCCCGGCATCTAAATACCGACTGGGAACTAAAGACAGGTGGTCGAAATCCCGACACCCGTCTATATCCCAATGCCGGAATCTAGACTGACGGCTTCCCAAACAAAGGTAAGCCGGGCAGTGTTAGCACTTGGGGGGGGGCTAGATTTAGGGACCCCCGGGGGATATTGGATTAGGCACCACCCCGGGAGGGTTAGGTTTAGGGCGTGGGGAGGGGGGGTTAGGTTTAGGCACCACTAAGGGAGGATTAGGGTTAGGGGGGGAGGGGAGGGTACCCTATTACCTGCCCCAGTCGGGATCTTCAGCATTCGGGCTTGCGGCATCCGGATTTAATTAGACGGGCTGTCGGCATGTTATACCCAACCCCTCTGGGCTAAATATACAGTATGTAAAAATAGAATTGTTTTATAATTAAAGCACTACAGGAAGAAGACCGACCAAGTGCGTTGAGGTGATTACACAATTATTCCTTAGAGCTTTAAAGCAATTTCATCCTACTAACAAATGACAATGCACTACAATATATGTATGCACATTTAGTATATGCTCATTATTTCTCTAAACACATTTATGTACGTCTGCCAAGACGCAGCAAATCAAAATACCTAATGTATGTCAAGCAAAGTCCATGAAATGTAAACAGAACGTACTGTAAGTAGCATAAAGTGCCACTAACACTGTTTGCTGATGGAGGAGCTCTTTAGCTATTTAACGCCATTACATTATTTCAATTACTTTAGGCATGTTATATGTTTATTTAAAACAGAAGTATGTTCATTTCTATAGATAAAGTATTAATGATTTTGCTTTGTATACTATACGTATGATAGATAACAGTCAGCATTTGCTTAAAAAAATAATAATTATAGGCTCTCGTTAAAGAAGAGGTGACACTGGGGCTGATTCAGACCCGCTCGCGAACACAGGACGCTCCCAAGCGGGTCGATGGTACCGAATTGCGCATGCGCACGACGGAGGGAGCTCCGTCGTGCGCATGCGCGAGACCCGAATAACGCCGGCCAAGCCGTCGTTATGGGTCTCGCACCAAAGGGGGCGTACTGTCGATGGTGACTGACAGCACGCCCCTTTTGGTGGGCGTGCCGGGGGCGTGGCTGCCAGATGGAGGCATTCCCATGGGAACGCCTACCGTCTGAGTCCAGCCCCACTGACATCACTAGTGATGTCAGTGGGAGTGATTTTGGCTCTGATAGAGCCAAAATCACTCCAGGGCTTGTGGTCACCGAGACCCTACCGCAGGGTCTCGTCGCAAGCCCGATGGTCGCGATGGTCTTGACCATTGCGACCATCATCATGGACGCTCGCTATAGCTGTGGGTGGTAACCCACAGCTATGCGAGCGTCCATGAGGCCGCTCCAAGTTGAGGGAGGGAGGCCCTGATTCAGAGCGAGCGCTCTGGTCAGAGCGTTCGGCTCTGAATCAGGCCCACTGATCATAAGTGGCCATTCTGAAGTCAGGAAGCAGACGGTCAAAATGCCGACCACCGGATTCCCAACTGTCTAATCCCAGCAGGGGTCTAATGACAGGCTTCATAATCCCGATGCCTGTCATTTAACCTACGACAAGAGCCCGGCGCCTGGCATACCGATCGAAGGTAAGTCGGGCGCTGGGTGTGGACAGTCGTGGGGGAGGGAGGGTTAGGGGCCCCCGGGGGGGACATAGGGTTAGGCACCCCTCCGGAAGGGTTAGGGTTAGGCTAGGGGAAGGGAGGTTAGTGTTAGGCTAGGGGGAGGGAGGGTTAGGGTTAGACACCCCCGGGAGGAGGTTAGGGTTTGGCACCCCCCCCGGGAGACTTAGGTTTAGGCTGCGGGGAAAGGGGGTTAGGTTTAGGCACTTACAGGGCGGGGTTAGGGTTAGGAACTTGGGGGGAGGTTAGGGTTAGGCACCCCTAAAGGAGGGTTAAGGTTAGGGGGGGTTAAGTTAGTTAGTACTTACCAAAATCGCTGTCGGGATCTTCACTGGTACCGGTCTTCCGGCGTTGGGATTAGAACATGCGTCCAGTGGTATTCCATACCGATCCTATTCTGAATGACCATAGACTCCATCAGGAAGTCGTTGTCAGTATGATCTGCGTCCAATGCTGCGTAGGTGTACACATTTGCGGATAGGTGTGATGGCTCTGGTGGGTGTCTCGGTACCAGCCCCTGTTGCATTAGCAAATTTCTGCACTTAAACAGCTGTGGCAGCATTCGCATAGAACGCTGAATCTGGCCCAGAATCTCCAGCAAGCATTTGGTAACTGCACATGCACCGTACCATGAATATGCAACCAGACTCTTTGCTTGAAATGGGCATTCCTGGACGTGTAGGCCGACTTCTGCGCATGTTTGCTTGTTTAGAGCACGCGGACGTTCTAAACAAGCAGATAGGACGCCTCTTTCTGATGGATATTTTGCACCCATCATCGGCTTGCTGTCAGTCTCAGTACTAATGATGAAGAGAAAAACAGTGAGCAGTGCGGCCTTCCCCATCAAGATGAATAATTGACTTAGGCTGGTGGATAATTGCATTATCATAAAGTAGTAATCAGGCTCCTGAATGCTCGCGCAGTGGGAGCCGGGGCGAGCAACACCCCTCCAAAGGCTCCCACTGCTAGTAAGATGGGACAGACCTAGCAGGAAAGGACTACGGTAAGTATGGAGACGAGGGGATGTAGGGATGCAGGATGGAGTGGAGCATGGCTGGGCGGTGCTGGGGATGGCGGGTGGGACTTGACAGTGGGAGAGGGATGAGCAGCACTGCAGTCAGAGTGGTGGGCGCAGCGGCGGATGGAGAGTCACCATAACTCAACAGTAGTAGTGTTCCTGAATAGGCCAAGTAGGACATAGGACCGTCCCATCCACTTGCTTCAAAGCAAAGTTTAAAACAGAGCAGGGCACTCACCAGCGGGGCTGCCATCAGAAATTATGGGGCCCAGTACAAATAAAAGAGGCTCCTCGACCCCCAGCCCCTCTTCTGCCCAAAGATGCTGTGTTCACAGAGATGATGCATTGAGCTCTGGTACTTGGAGCACATGTAGGCAACCCTCCACCCTCCATGGAAACAGGCCACAATCATTGGTGCCATTAGGCCCCTGTTCTCCAGGCCTCATACAGGTGTACCACCTTTGCCCCCTGATAGCAGCCCTGCTCATAATCAATTTAATCCATGTGTATAAAAGCAGACAGGAAAAGACATGAAGACATTACCAACGTTTCGATTCTACGTGGGAGCTTAATCAGTGCAATTGACACCACATCTTTCTGACTACTACCAAGGCTACCAGGGACAATACAGGGAGAGCAGCGAGTACTGCAGTGTGGGGAACATAGGGTCATCAGCTACATTAGTGGCTATACTTGGCAACATTTGAAGGTAGCTTTCAGGGACAGGGCTGTCTATATGTGTTAAGTAGTGCTGGGCATTAGTGAAGGATTACCCCAGGACGCTATACAAAACCATAACAATACACTTATGCTGTAACCCCATCAATAGAAGCGCTGGTTGCCATATTGTATGTATTTGGAAAATACACGCATAGGGCCATATTCAATTACCCATGGGTAAAGCTCTGGGTTTAACACTCAGTTCTATTCAATTACTCTACTCACCAGCCATTTTGCATCTGACATGATATACTGTATATAAATTTCCATGTATATGTCATTTTGTACATAGAATCGAAATATACCATCATACATTTGATATCTCATAAGGTTTTTGAAATATTTAGTAAAAATTAAGTTGGAAAATTAAAGTATTTAATCACAGTAAGTGCTCAGCAAGACTACCTTCTACCTGACTTATGGGGTACACGTCAGACCCTTCATCATCTATGTCATCAGAATCCCCATCCTCCTCTTCCTCATTTCAAGGATCATGGATGGAGTCTTTATTGTGACTTAAAGCATGTGCTTATAAAGGGGTCTATTTACTAAGCCTTGGGTGGAGATAAACTTAACGGAGATAAGGCACCAGCCATTCAGCTCCTAACTGTCATGTCACAGGCTGTGTTTGAAAAATGACAGTTAGGAGCTTTATCTCCACCCAAGGCTTAGTAATAGAACCCTTAGAGAAGAGGGGGCTTGTGTTCACTCACCATTCGGGGACCCCATCTCTCTCTCCAGCGGCCGCGGCTTACCGACACATTCAGTAGACGCCAGGCACTAGTCTGTGCCCGGAGTCTACTGCGCATGAGCAGTACACCGGGAAAATGGCGCGGCAGTCATTTTCCTGGCAATTTCCCTACTGCGCATGCTCAGAACACCCGTGAAAGTGGCCGCTGTGGCCGCTTTCCAGGAGTTCTGTGTAGCGCGTCTCCACCCGATGTGGGGCATCGGAGAGTATTTGGAAGTATGGGTGCAGGGTGTGCGGTGTGGGCCCCTCTGGACCCAAGGGCCTGTATGCCCCGCACACCCTGCATCCATTATAGATACGCCCCTGACTTAAAGGTGTTTGCACTGCTGATAGGTTTGCTTGGTGGATTTACAAAGTACAGCTGTTTTCTGGGTTTCTGGTACAGCAGTGACACTAAAATTTACTATATCATAGATAGTGGTCATAGAGAGAAACCTATGCTGCTGGAGAGAAAAACGTCAAGTACACTCCATCGGTTGAGCCGCACAAAATCATTTTACCTCCGCTTCACATTAAGTTGGACCGAAAAACATAATTTAATAAAATGCGGCATTTACAAAAGTTTGTCAATACTTAGTAACACCTCTTCTGGAAGAAATCACAGTGTCAAAATGGTTCCAGTAGCCAGCTAGACATCCTTCTATTCTGGCTCTTTTTCGTGCTTCATGGTTGTTTTTATGAGGTGTTTTTGGATTGTTACAGTATAATACAAACATATCCACCTCCTTTGAGTTGGAACCACACCAACTGACCAAGGGACTGAGAAAACATTTGTTATGACTCTGCTGAGAAAGTGATAATAAAGTGGTGAAGGTGTGATTTTGTACCCCCCCCATGAATTAGTTTCGGACTACTTATTTACTTATTACTTATTACTACTTATTTCTACCTTTGTTTCATCAGCAAAATAAGGGGAACATGTATCAAGCCTTGGAGAGAGATAAAGTGGAGAGAGATAAAGTACCAACCAATCAGCTCCTAACTGACAATTTACAAGCTGTGTTTAAAAAATGACAGGAGCTGATTGGTTGATGCTTTATCTCCATCCACATTATTTCTCTCCATGGCTTAGTGCATAGACCCCAAAGTACCAACCAATCAGCTCTTAAGTGACAGTTAGGAGCCAATTGGTTGGTACTTTATCATTCTCCACTTTATCTCTCTCCAAGGGGTAAATGCAGGGGTAAAGTTCATACAAGGATCCAGGAGGCGAGATAATTGGTGCTACCCCATATGCTCACATTCACTACCAACACCCCAGTCTCAGCAGCACTCACACACACTCCCTCTAAAGCACATTTACTACCAACAAAACAGCAGCACCCAGTCATACACCCTCCCATGTATTCACTGCCAACACCCTAACAGCAAACAGGGCACCGTTTCCCACATTCACTTTCAACAACTCAGAAGCACCCAGATACACTCTCTTCCCACTGCATTCACTGCCAACACTCCAGCAGCACCCAGACACACACTCTTCCCCACCTGCATTCACTACTAACAACCTAGCAGCACCTAGACACATAGTCTCTACCTGCATTCACTGCCAACACTACAGCAGCACCCAGGCACACACTCTTCTCATTCTGCATTCACTTCCAACAACTTATCAGCACCCAGACACCCCCCCCTCTGCATTTATTGCCAACAACTTATCAGCACCCAGACACACCCTCCCCTCTGCATTTATTGCCAACATCCTAGTAGCACCCAGACACACACCCTCTCCCTCTGCATTCACTGCTAACAACCTAGAAGCACCCAGGCACACACTCTCCTCCCCCTTCATGCACTCACTGCCAATGCTACAGCAGCACCCAGGACACACTCTCCACACACCCCACATTCACTACTAATACCCTAGCAGCACCCAGACAAACACTCTCTCTACGGCTGCATTCACTGTCAATACCCCAGCAGCAGCATCCAGACACACACTCCTCTCACAATTAACTACCCCAGCGCACGAACACTACCTGTTGTTGATCAGGGTCTTCCGTTCTCCCACAGCAACCGCAAAAGCAGCAGTTCCCACATGTGTGAGGGGGAAGAACCATCAAAGAAGGGAGGGGCCATGCACTTCAGCCTCCTCCATGTCCCTTTAATGTACATTGGTCCAGTTTTCTTGCTGGAGATCTGTCCCTAGAGACCGGACTCCAGGGTGGGGTCCCTGTGAGAGGGAGGGCCGTGGCACATGCCCCTTGGGCTCCATGCTTATTCCTGCTCTGGGGCACATAAAGCAGAACCTGGAGAAATGGAGGAAGTCAATGTGCCCATTTCAGGGCTATGCCCAGCAGGGAATGGGTATGATATTCCCATCAGCGGCAGCACGACAGGAGCAGAGTTAGAAGCAGCGGAAGCCCGACAGCGCTGGAAATCCCGTTCGTGGATAGGTAAGTATGTACTAACCTAACCCCCCTAACCCTAACCCTCCTTAGGGGTGCCTAACCCTAACTTCCCCCCAAGTGCCTAACCCTAAGCACCCCCTTCCCCGCTGCCTAAACCTAAGTCCCCCGGGGGGGTGCCTAACCCTAAGTCCCCCCCGGGGGTGCCTAACCCTAACCCTCCCTCCCCCTAGCCTAACCCTAACCCTCCCGGGGGGGTGCCTACCCCTAAGTCCCCCTGGGAGCCCTAAACCTAACCCTCCCCCCCCGCGGCTGTCTGCTCGCTGCTCCCGGCATCACTACGATCGTGATGCCGGGCGCCGGTCTCCCGGCATCGGGGAAATGCGGGCGTCTACATCTAGACGCCCGGCATTTCACCCATGCCGGGATAAGACAGTCGGGAAGCCGGCTGCCGGTATTTAGGCAGTCGGCTTCCCGATTGCTTCCCCCCAGAAGCAATCGCCTTCCATTGTTTCCTGTATTCATGACCTTGGGTAAATGTAATAGCCTGCGGACTGCAGGCATCGGCGATTTCCGTGCGAGACTGCCAGATGTTTTAAAGTTGCTGTCATTTAAAGAGCAAACCCTGGGTGATTTTGACTTTTAAATGACTGCTATGTTAAAACATTGAGTAGTCTCTCACGGGACTCGCTGATGCCTGCTGTCTGCAGGTTATTACATTTACACCCAAGTCTTGATACATCTCCTTTTAGCGCCAGATCCAGAGTTGTAAGGAGATAGTCATACCAGCGGCAGTCATGGCTAATCGGTTTCAGCAATGTAAATTAATTGTTATTATTATTAGAGGTGTGCGATGACCCCCATGTTTTGGTTTTGGATTGGATTCATCATCGTGTTTTGGTCTACCTTAAGTGTTTTGAATTTGGATCTGTTTTTTTTTTAAATGGGTAAAAAAAAATTTAAAACAGTTAAATCATGACATTTTTGCAATCCAAAATCCAAAATTCAGAGTTACAATCCGAATTCCGAACCGCGGGAAGATCAGAATTGCGACTCTGATTTTTCAGAACTTCCTTAGGAGATCAGAACCGTGTCTCGGATGTGTCCAGATTCATGAAATTCAGGTGGGTTTAGATTTCTGTTTAGATTTCTGGAGAACCAAACCCAAACCGCACATCTCTAATTATTATTATTATTATTATTATTATTATTATTATCATAATCTATATGGCGCCGTAAGGGTTCCGCAGCGCCTAAGAAAGTACATAACCAATAAGCAGAAATAAGAAAACAGTGACTTACAGTACAAGACAATGCAGGACTAGTACATGGTTTACAAACATTGCTGCATCAGCAGTCCTAACACTGAAATAAGCCGCAGGGAGGCAGAAACCAAGGATTACGTGCCGTTGTAGGGAGGATGAAGTAGATAGTATAAGTAAGGGAAGGTTAGGATGCAGGAACAGAGGGTTAGGGGGTGAAGGGGGGAGGGTTAGCATACTTATGGAGCTGCTGTCGACATACTGAGCATCAGGATGTTGCTGCCGGTCTCCCAAACCCAACCCGATAGACAGGGGTGGCACAGATGCTGTAAATACTGAGCAATGAAATAGAATGCACTGAAAATAGGACACAAAAGTAACTGGATAGCTGCAAGGAGAGAGAGAGCAAGAATTGATATTTTGAATTAAAAACTTAGGGGCATATTCAATTCGGTGCAAATTTACCAAAAATCTTGCACCACAGAGTTTTTACTGCAGGTGGGAGATTTTTGGTATGCAATTGGGGGAGAGATTTTATTATTGAGGGGTGCTCAATTTTTTTTTTTTACCTCATTAGAGCAAGTCTTGTTTCCTAAAATCACTATTTTTAGCTGCTGGTGTCTGTGTGTGTGTGGGAGTGCTGCTGGTGTCTGTGTGTAGGGGGGTGCTGCTGGTATCTGTGTGTGTGGGGGTGCTGCTGGTGTCTGTGTGTGTAGGGGGTTGCTGCTGATGTCTGTGTGTAGGGGGTGCTGCTGGTATCTGTGTGTGTGTGTGGGGGTGCTGCTGGTGTCTGTGTGTGTGGTGGGGTACTACCAGTGTCTGTGTGTGTGAGTGCGGGGTGCTGCTGGTGTCGGTGTGGGGTGCTGCTGGTGTCTGTGTCTGTGGTGGGTGCTGCTGTTGGGTGTGACCCCCTGTCAGTGTGTATGACCCCCGCCTGCTGTGTGAGAGATGCTGCCAGGCAGTGTCAGTCAGTGTGTATGTGAGCTGTTAGATTTGTGGGTGACACAGTCGGCAGTGTGGAGCATGTGGTAGCCGGGCACAGGAGAGACCAGAACACATCGGTGAGTGCTGGTGTTCCGTGGCTGTATTTTCTTTGTCCTCTACGGGATTTTCACAGCAAACCATTTTGCAACCATTTTTTTTATTGCATACCGCAGGTATCTGGAGTACGCATATCCACGGTAATTCAAAATCGGGTGCGAGGTGCGTAAAATTTTTTGCATTCAAAATCCCATACCCAATTGAATATGCCCCTACAAAATACAAAAGTAGTAGTGTCTCAGGCAATATAAAGAAATATAAAGATTAAGAACGTGTCATGCATAAAAGGAACATCAGATCGGTTGAGCGAGTGGACAGGAAAAAGCGGCCCATAAAGATTAATACAGCAGAGACTTGTGGGGTGTGTTAGAGGCTCACTTTAACTTAAACAAAGAGAGTCTGACCAAAACCTTTTAACATAAAGTTGAACTTTTCAAGTGCTTTCACGAAAAAGAGAATTTTCTCAGCTTATTGAAGACTCACTCCGCCGGAAATGTGGAATGAGACCAAGGTCCATATCTTATAGTCTGCAAGTTGCAGGAACCGGCGGATTCTGGTGATTTAGCCCGTGGAATTAAAGTGGCAATAAATTCAAAAGCAAAACCAACCAAATATTTTATTATAATTTGTAAATAATATCCCTAGTCTAGTAATCTAATGTTGAACATTTTGGAGCTTATTTGGACAGAGATGTAAATTGCATCCATTAACAAATTATGAATTTTGAACAATATTTTGAACAATATGCCATGACGCTGGTATCTTATGACTATGGGAACGGGTCTACTTCAGTCCCATTCCTCATTGTTTCATAAGGGATTTTTATTTTAATTTTTTAACCATTGGATTTCTAACCATGACATAAGAAAACGACCCCCTACAATCCAGTAATTAGTAGACCAGTAAACTGGTAAAGGAGGGTCAATAGAGTGGGTGTCTTTTTTGTAATAAATGTGATATTAATTGGTGGGGTTTTTGCCCACCAGTTTTCCATGGTGCCCTGCAGGTCCCAGCAAGCCTTGGATGTTGGCACATGCTGGTGCTTGTAGCACTTGTGGTCTGATAAATGTAGCAAAGGTCCTGTGCACAGGGTTCATAATTAGTATGAGGAAATATCCAGAAGAATTGTCAAGTCAAAGCCAGAATTAGTACATAGTACAATAACTTGTAGCGTTTTGTCTAATAACAAGTGAAAACTCACACTAGCAATCACCTAGCACTGAATGCTAGGGCTGACATCACTTTATACTGCTTGGGGATGGTGACCAGAGCTGATAAAAGCTGCCCACAATTTGCACATGCGCAGATCTTACTCAGAGATCCCAGATAATCCTGCTGGTGAATACACTTAAACTTTATCCTGTGGGTAATATTCTTCATAGTCTCAGAGGTGTACTATTTTCCCAGCATAGAGTAATGGAACACAAAAATCAGGAAACAACAGCACCCGGCTATGGATCAGAGCAAACAGCCTGACAGTCTATCTATATATTTTCAAAAGTTTCTACGTGACAAAGTCATAAAAGCCATTGCTATTTGCTATTGTATTTTGTTGTGATTTTCTTTTTTTTCCTGTTTTTTTTAAGATTACCACTAACACATCATTTTGAGAGAAAATTTTTGTATTTACAGTCAGTATTTTTTTGTTTTATAATGTAATGCTTAAATTCTGATCTATGAATTGTTTGCATTATTCGCTTTCTATAGGGAGGTTGACAGCCTCCACATCTAGCTGCTGAGCATTCATTAATATTTAGGAGCCATTAGGGGGATTTGCCTATTTTTCCATCTTTCCTTAGTGTTTTTTTAATTCATTATATATAATGTACAGTATTAGTGCCATGATCCCTTTAATATACAGAGCTGTGTAATATACTGACACTTTATAAATAAATTATAATAATGATAATTCTAAGAAAATTAATGTTGCCTCTGAGTAGGCTAATTAGAGACCATTCTACAAGACCTCACTCATTACGTTTAATGTTATTACATTAATCGCCCACTTCAGAGCATTTATATGATAAAGCCTGGAAGATGCTTAATATATAGACGACATATTTTCAGTTCAAATTTGCAACTAATAATAATCACATTTAAAAAGTATTTTTTTCTTATTGTGAATTAGTGATTAATTCATATTTATTTTTTTCCCATCACATTTTAACACAAAAGTAAACTGTCTTTTGTAGCTATGGTTTAAAGCTTTAACTTTCCAAAACACATGATGATAAGGTATTAACGCTACTAACTTGAACACATTCTGGATTAATCCTGTATATCCATGCTACCTGTTCTGTGTCTAATTACATGCCTACAGAATTGACTTACAGCTGGGATGATTTGCAAAAGTGTCTCGTACATAGCAGAGTCATGTTGAGTTCACATTTATATTAAATTTCTTCCAATGTGATACAATTATTCAAGTCTCTATGTTAAACTACAGGTGCCAAATGTAGGGTTCAAGTTTTGAAAATGTGCAACTATAGAGCTATACTCTTTTTTCCTATAATCTATGTATATTCTATTTTCTTTAGTTCTGTTTCTAAATTGTTTGGTTTCTTCTAATTCAATTTTGCATATATAGGCCCTGGTTCAGAACCGCTCGTAAGCGGCCCGATGTTTCTGCACTGCGCATGTGCCACGTCCAGCGTGCGTGAGCCCCGCTGAGTGACTGAAGTTCAGTCGCTATGGGGCTCGCAACAAGACGGGGCGGCTGTCGATGGTGAGTGACAGCTCGCCCAGTTTTGTGGGTGGGTAGGGGGGGTGGCAGGACAAACGCAGGCGTTCCCTTAGGAACGCCTGGCATTTGTTGGGAGGGCTTACTGACATCACTACTGAGCAGGAAGTCCACTCGGCCTTGTGGCAGCCTAGACCCTACTGTAGGGTCTCGTTGCAAGGCCAATGGTCGCGATTATCGCGATTGTCTCCTGGCCGCTTTACTCACAACTTTGCAAGCGGCTGGAGAACAAAAAAAACGCCCACAAACCCAGAGAGCAGCCAGCGGCTGTGAGCGGGGCTGAATCAGGGCCATAGACTGACTTTTATCATTTAACTGCTACATTTGGGCCAATCAATCCTATCTCCGCAGCTAATGCCATCTTCATCTTACATATCTGTTTTTTTCATTGCCCTCTTCTCCCCATTGAATCCATCTATATCCCCTACAGATTGTAAACTCACATGAGCAGGGCCTCTTTCTCTCGTCTTCTCTGCGTAATTATGCTAACTACACACTGTAATTATGTATCTGTGTGAATTTATATACTGCCTTCTGTATTTGTTGGTACTAATGTATCTTGTTGTCTGTTAGGATCGCAGTTGCTAATACGCACGCATTCGTCCGATTGTTGCGTTCTGCGCATGCGTACGCATCGCAGAGCGCGTACGTGAACCAGCCACTGCGTTTGGGACTGCGTAGACCCATCGCAGAGTGATTGACAGGAAGTGCCATTTGTGGGCGGTAACAAGAGGGGGGGTTTGGGCGAACGCAGGCGTACCAGTGCGTTTCGATGCCGTTGCAGGGGCGTGCATAAATTATCTACTGCGATACCATACGCAGCCTGAGGCCTCATAGCGGGTGCTGAAGTTAGCAGTTCCTGAGTGAGGTCTGACCTGCCTTAACTGTGCATATGGGTCCGATGTTACCGATTATTTCGCTATGCTGCCAAAGTATACGTATGTGTGTAAGGGGAAGTGGACATCCTTATGTTATGCTGAGATCGCAATGCAAATTCAAACATTTGCATATCCCCGCTGATATTAGCAACTGCGGTGCGTGCATATTGGCAGAATAAAGATCCTTGCTGAATCAGCCCCATTATCTAATAATAATAATAAATATTATCTATTACCAGTTCACATCACTTGATCAATAACTTTTTGGATGATAAAGGAATTTGCTGAACTTTAGTTTGTGTTTCTCACCAAAAAAAAACAAAAAACGACAAGTTAAACTTTTATTTGCCATTACAAAATATTTGTTTCATTTGGTTTATTGCTTTTATTTAGAATAAATCCTATGAGACTTAGCTATAATGTCACCGAGCTCTAGGTGATGCCGGGAGCATATTTACTTTGTACAATATTTACAACATAGTTATGAAAGCTGTCACATAAAATGCTGTGTTTCTTTAGAATGCTCTTGTTATGACGCAACAAATAGACTCTTCAAAGCTCTAATCCTCACATAATAAAAATCATGCATTATGAATTTGGAGCATTTTACATAGCATGTATAATAAATACTGTTACCGTAAAGCAGGAATAAACAGAGATGCTATTATTTAAAGGAATAAATTATATTTGGTCTTTTCCTTCTCTCCTTCCTTTTATATCTAGATCCCCGGGGCTTGCACGTCTCTGGAGAGTTCAATCAACATTTTGGGGAGGGAAAATCTCAATTCAACATCATCATGTGTCGTCTTACTAATTATGCCTGAATTAATCAAGACACTGCATATGATATAAGTCTGAAAGTTTCACAGAAGCACAGTTCTGGGACTGGAAGAAGATAACAAACTGTAGTAAATAACTGGTAATAAATAAATAAATAAATAGTTTTTATCCCCAGGAAACTTTTAGCCTTTTGCGGTCACTGTTAGGTTACCATTATTTCAATTGCTGAGCATGAGCCAAACAATATATAAGAAGCCAGACTGTAGACATAATTGACCCTTATCCAGTGATATGATAATACATTTCTCGGTGTCATGTGATCTCTCTTGTAGCTCGGGGGATAAGCTGTGTGGGCTTAGAAAAATACAGGCAGAGCAAAGGGCATCTTTTATTTTATGCTATGAGTGCAGTGTTGATAAAGAGCAACTTAAGCTATCAATTAAGTGTGCTATATTTGTGTATGTTTTTATTTTTTTTGTAATTTTTTTATAGTACCTACTGTATTTATAATTTGTAACTTTTTCTTAAGTACAAATCTCAAATGACCAGGTTAGTTTTAAATATAACTGAATTAAGGTAACATATGACAGCCATCAATGTATGCTCTAGAAGTCTCTATGTTTCATTAATATATAATTTTCCCACTGTAAAATATATGCACACAAAATAAGCTCCATCAAATAATGCGGCCCATACATCAGCACCGGAATTTCCCGATCCCCTGACGCTGATCGGCGATCCGTTGGGGAATGAGGGAAATTCTGCATGTCCCGAAAATATTTTGGTCAGGGATTAGGGAAGTCTAATATTGGGGTATCTGGGCATTGTGACAATCAGTTTAGGGAAGTCCAACATTGGGGAATCTGGGCATTGTGCCAATCAGTTTAGGGAAGTCCAACATTGGGGAATCTGGGCATTGTGCCAATCAGTTTAGGGAAGTCCAACATTGGGGAATCTGGGCATCGTGCCAATCAGTCGCCACTGTATGGGCCCCATAAGCTACAGTACCTCAGCCTCCTGCAGCCTTATTTCAGTAATGTGACTGATTGTGGAAGACCTGTATGAGGACAGTATTTCTGCACTGAGGCTTTCTATTCCTTGGTTACTTGCTACTAGATAAACTGTCCATTGTAACATGCTAACCCAATACAGCAGTACTTTTCACATTCCTGTAATAATAATAATTATTATTATAATAAAGCACTTTTGTCCAAAAGGAATCAAGGCATTTTACAGAACTCATGAACATAATACTGAGGATCAGATTTGCATGAAATACAAAACCGTACACATTACTCTGTCATTTCAGTCATAAATTCCAAGGCTTATTCATCCTACCCATGAAGGTACCAGGTGAGACAGCCATATTGGCCACTCTACATAGGTTACACTGGGTGGAATATGCAAAGCGTGGAAAAGATGACACATAATGGGGGAGCTACAGAATACTACAGAAAGATGCAGGATCCTTCCAAAATCATCAGATCCATGCATTGCACATCCTACTGATGAGAGTACCAGGTGAGGCAGCCATTTTGGGCATACTGCATAAATTACAATGTGTGAGATAATCAATACATGGAAGTAAGACATATATGGGTAAAATGAAAAGTGACTAACATAATACCCACTGCATAAATAGTTCCACATGTTGTTCATTCTGCCCATGAAAGTACCTATACGACCTTTGTCCATTGGTGCCTGAAAGGGAAAGCAGTGGTAATTAGCTGGGGGAAGATGAGGATTTCTATTGGTCTGTATAATTAGACCCCAAGCAGGGGCGTATTAAGAAAGGAGGGGGCCCGTGTTTACTCCCTGTCCGGGACCCCCTCCACTCTAGTGCACTGACAGCCTCAGTAGACTCCAGGCACTAGCCTTAAGCGCTCTGTTCCTGTTTGCTTTGCCTTTCTTGCACTAGCATTATGGATGCTCCAGATTAGTTACGTCTAATGATGTGACTGATCCTGCTTGGACTCATGTTAGTGATTTCCCTCAGTCCTCAGTGACTGATGCCTGGACAACAGGGCTGAATTAAGGTCTGTGGGGGCACCTGGGCAACAAACATGTGGTGGCCCCTATTAAATTTCACACAGAAGCATGCACGGATCTCACTGATCTGTGCATGTTTCTGTGTAACTGACACCTGCTCATGCTAAAATCGGCAACATGAAGCAGTTCTATTATTTTGGGGATTTGATGTTGGATTTTGAGTTCGATGTGTTTTCGATTTGCAAATCGAATTTGAGTAAATCTGGGGAGTCTATATTCCTCTATGGGAAACCATTGATGTCTTGCCGATATTCGATTTTGAGTGGGATTTAACTGGGACTCAGTTTTATGTTCGATCTGCTATTCAATTTTGCCTTTAGTAGATCTCCAAAGGCAAAATTGGATGAAAATCGAATGCAAATCGAATGTAAAATCACTCAAAACTCAAAATCGAACTATGATAAATCTACCCCTTGCAATCAAACATGTTTCACACAAGTTGTATCAAATTGACAATACCAAAGTCAATTATTATTCAATTTTAATGATTGATTGTATGGTAGATATTACCTATATTACCTATTTCCAGGGGCATATCTATAATGGGTGCAGGGTGTGCGGTGCACATGGGCCCCTGGGTCCAGGGGGGCCCAGCACCGCACACCCTGCACCCATAGTAATACTTACCTCTCCGTAGTCCCACGTTGGCGCAGGGGTCCGGTGCTGTAAAAAACGACTGGAAAATGGCCACCACAGCCATATTCCCGTCATTTGCACATGCGCAGTACAGGGAAATTGGCTGCCGCAGCCATTTTCCCGGTGACCTGCGCATACTCAATAGATTCTGGGCGCACTCTAGTGCCCAGAGTCTATAGCTCCGGCACAGGCCGTGCACAGCTCAGTGCGCTACCGGACGCTGGGCAGAGAGGAAGGGGCCTGTTTCGAAGACTGCACACGGGCCCCCTCCTCTCTAGAAATGCCAATGCCCATTTCATCATCTTGCACTGAGCTGCAACTGTTAAATAATAAAATGTAATTCACCCCAGTATACCAGAATGTGCATATATGGTATCCCATCTTGGGAAAATATAATACAAAGAAACTTAGAGGAACTTTCTTTTGAAACAAAATACTAATTCGAAGTAAGACAAACTGTTAAATGACAGTTGATACAGATTTATTAAAGTTCAGTTTTTAGTAAATCTTATCAAATGTCCAGTGAATTTGGAAATTTGTGCAGAATGTGAATTCATGAGAGTTAATAGCAGCTCTTGTTCTTTGCATACAAGACTGCTCTAGGCATAATGCTCTAGGTAAATAGATTGACTTTCTGCCTCATGCCTCAGTAACATCATTAGCTCCCAGCAAACCAAATGCTCATAGCTATTGGTCCAACCCACAAAATGGCTGCCGACTCTGAGTGTTCCTGATACTGTACTGTAGATCCACTTTCAATCCATGGAATTTAACTGCCCTGACATTCTGAGACAATCCGCATATTAATTTGTATATGAGTCACACATCTCTACAGTGCTGCCAATTATTAACATTATCATTGTGTATTATTGCACCAACGCTCAAGCACTCACAAGAGATATGGCTCCTAATATGTGTATCTGCTTATGGGTCCATGTCCATATTGTACTCAGCCTGTGCATGCCTGCCCCGCCCATTTCCACTTCACTTCTCAAGGTATAGGGGCCTATTCATCAACACTAAAATAAAGTTTTTATTGACATTTTCCTTAATTACCGTTATTTTAGTATTCATGAAGAGACTGATATCTCCTGGTTAATTCCCCCTGCGTTAATTTCCACACTCCCCATACATTAGTATGGGCATATGGAAATGATGTATTTTCGGAATTTGATGGTGTTACTATACGCCACTGTGAGGTGGCGAATAGCAGGTAACACTTACCTGCTTTCAGCTGGGCAGGTTCCCCGTCGTCTTCCTCCGGTGCTCTGGTCCCTCTTCTGGCTCTGGTGGCTGCTCGGACACTGTGTTCTCCCAGCAGAACACAATAAAGTTTAGAAAAAAAACACCTTTTTTTTTTCTAAACTGTACTGTGGTCTGCTGGGAGAACACATGTTAGAGCAGCCGCCGGAGGCGCTGCAGCGGGCAGGTAAGTCGGGGATGGGGGGGGAGGTGAGCGGAGGGGGAAGGAGGGGTTGGGGAGATATCCAAAATGACAGCAGCTGTAGGCATTGCTGCGCATGTGCTGGTTTTACGAATGTAACAGCGCATGCGCAGCACGGATTACAGCTGCGGTAAGGTAGTGTAGAGAGGGATAACTATCTATTTCCCGAAAAGCTGTCATCGCAAAAGTGACTGCTTTTCGAAATAGATAGTTATAGAGAGGAATGATGAATTCCTCCGGTAATTATGTAGAACTCCATGCGAGTTCTAAACCTAATTACCTCCAGAGAATTTTAAGTTTTGATGAATAGGCCCCATCAAGAGATACAAGTCAATGATATGCAAAAAAAACCCTTTATACGAGCATACATTTTTTGGTGTTCGGTACAGTACATAAATGTATAACTTGCACAAAAGGAAAAATTCAATTGATTTAAAATTTTAAGATCATCATTTGCTGCCTTCATTTGTTTATCTGTTTTGTTTGCTATTGAAAACCAATGAATACACAGTCAGCAGTGCTGCCTATCTCAGTGCTTCTAAAGATGTGGTTACTTAGCTGCATAACAAACTCAGCTGTTTGTGTGAACACAGTTTGCCCGGGGTATGTAATAGGGAACAGATTTGGTCATAGGAGTAAGAATTGAAAGGACAAACAAAACAAAACAAAACATGCAAACCAACGAAATATATAATACATAACTTGTTCCTTTTCATCTGTATTTGGCGATGTCAGAGCACGCTTGATTGTACATAATTGCACAGCACAAGTATAAGGCACATCCGCCATAAGGGCATGCTGTACAATTTTAGCACCTAGAACACCAGGAGATGAAATGATTTTCAAATGGAAACAGTCACTCAGATTAGGAAAGAGATAAGAAAACTTGGTAACAGAGCAGAAGGGAGCAAGTAATAAGACTGTCGACAAATCAAGCTTAAATTAATAAAACAAATGCAGTATTGTAAAGAAAAATGCACATAGTTTCACTAAAGGATATATTTAAGTAATTCTAGGCTTACTAAAGAAGACATTACACACAAAACTATAACAAAAACTTTAATGGAGCAGAGCCAGATACCTACAGTATATAATAATCATGGATGGTCTGTCCTGTCTCCATCATGTGCAATGGGAGCCCGAGGTCAAAAATACTAGTAAAACATAAGAGCAAAAAAACTTCACACCTATGGGATATCGTAGGGAAAGAGTACATCAGTCAGTTTATTATTCCTGTTCACTTCTCCACTAGCTCCATCTATTCATATATTTATTTTTATTTATTAACAGTTTCTTATATAGCGCAGCGTATTCCGTTGCGCTTTACAATTGGAAAATATCATAAACCTCCTATCAGCTCATGTCAGCCTAGATTTCTACACCAGGTAAAAAAGAGTCAGCATTAAATATTTATTGAAAGGTGGGAAAAAGTACGGTCACGAAAAACACAATATCATCATCTTGTCTACATAATCCAATAAAAGGTTTACATGGGGCAAACTGCCAGCCTATCGCCAACAACTCCAGGCTACGATGGGGGTCAAATGCCAGCCCACAGCCAACATCTCCAAGCTAAATTGTGGGGCCAAATGCCAGCACAATGCCAACAATTCCAGGCTATGGGGGCCAAGTGCCAGCCCACCGCCAACATCTCCAAGCTAAGACGTGGGGCCAAATGCCAGCCCAACGCCAACAACTCCAGGCTAAGATGGGGGTGAAATACCAGCCCATCACCAACAACTCAATGCTTAGATGGAGGGCCAACTGCCAGCACATCAACAACAACTCAGTGCCTCGATGAGAGACCAGCTGACCACCCATCACCAACAACTCAAGGTATCCAAATTCCCGCACCAATGACACACAATAGGTCCACAGGGAACAGTAGTGTTGCAGACCCCAGTAGGATGGAATCCGCCTGAACCCATGTATTGGCGGGGATAGCACCTCTAGACTTACAGGTACAGCAAGACAGTCACTGCTGCCGTCCTTTCTCGCAAAACAATGTAACTAACAATCACAATAACCGGGTAGGGGTGGGAACTTACCTCCCAACCAGGTAATCGCTATTATAAACCAGCAACTCATCCCCAAAACTCCACCCGTTAACTGTAATAGAACTATACATTCAGACCTTAATGTATTCTAAATGTATGACCCAGCCTAGAAGTTTACATTCTGACAGGCATTTAAAATGCCTTCTGTCTTATTTCTATTCATTTTACCTTTTACTTTTAATATTAACCACTCTAATTTGCCAGTATTACTATTCCATTCTTCACTTTGAGCTTGGATGCATAGGAGGGAATTCAATTAGCTGCGACAATGCAATAACTTTTCACTCGCTAACTTATCGAACCATTTGCGTGAAAATTTTGCTCATCACGTCTATGCGCGCCCCTGTTTTTTGTGCAATCTAAATTCAGCTTTTTTGATTATTAAACATACTAAGTTAAGGAGAAGCAGAGGGCAGTCTTTCACCTCATATATTAAATACATATAATTGGACAGTTTTACAGTAGATATATATGGCCAAATGTAATAGGGTGAAAGTTTAGCAGCAAACTCTCACATACATTTGGCTCATAATGTTTTTTCCCCATAATGGTTTTATGTGTTCTGAAAATATATACCGGAAGCAAGCTTTTAGGTAAACACAGCCGCAGTAAACTTAACGTAATCTTAGATCTATGATGTGGATTATATGACAAACCAGTGTACTTTCATGTCAGAAAAAATGTTTTGCTCACCCTTTTTTCAGGGTAACACTATAGCCAAGTATACCAACATTGTCTATTATAATTTGGATACTGTAGGCGAAATGTAATGGTGCCTGATTATGCATTTTAAACTGTTTTCTAGTGTGTTGCAAAGTATGTAATAGATGGTAAATCACAATAAAATAGCCAAAAAAATGGAAATTGTAAACATTCACCATCATACGTCACCTATGCCAATTTATCCAGTGTCCAATGTACAAGTCGCCGTATGTAATAAATACTAACAGTAGTAACACTCGCTAAAAAAAACACACAAGAACAAAACTGGAAAACAATACAAGTACTTTTGGCAGGTAAGATAGCTATAATCGGCAGCCCCCCTACCTAGAGGTTACCGTACTTTCCTGGTACCCCTGGGTTGTAGCTACCAGACTAATAATAATGTAAATAGGGCCACATTTAATTTAAGTTGCATTTAATTGTGGCATTTTTGCCCTCCCTATTACTCCTTCCACAATAAAAAATAAAGTATTGCCCCTGATAAAAATCAATAATAAAATATTTTCCCCCTTATTATAAAATCTAAAAAGAAAACGTTGCCATATTCATTAAATAAAAAAGTAGTGCCCGCTGTGCAAAAAAATAACAAAAATGCCACAGTACCCTGAGTGGCTCTTTTTTGGAATGGCGTTTTAATGTGCTAAGATAAAAAATGATAAGAACACAAGTTTGATAAAAGTCAGTAATAAAAACATTGCAGTTGTTGACTTTCATACATTTAGCTAAACATACACTACACTGACAGATTTATATTATTTACTTACCTTGAAAAATTGGTCTGTAGAGAAACCTCCTGCAGTCAGGGGCGTATCTATAATGGGTGCACCCATAACATTACTTACCTCTCCGGAGCCTCACATCGGCGTGGGGGTCCGGTGCTGTAAAATGATTGGAAAATGGCTGCGGTGGCCATTTTCCCGTCATTTGCGCATGCGCAGTACAGGGAAAATGGCCTGTGCATACACTATAGACTCTGGGCACACTATAGTGCCCAGAGTCTATAACTCCAGCACTGGCCGTGCACAGCTCAGTGCGACTGCACACGGGCCCCCTCCTCTCTAGAAACGCCCCTGCCTGCAGTGCTGCTTGGCGCTCACAAAGCGAAGGGGAATGCGAGGGACGGCAGTGCAGCACAGGGCACACTGCCATCCTGTTACGGTGCTGGGTTCGCTGGTATCATAGATGGCTTGGGAAAACCGCGGGAGTTCCTGGGTAGTGACTGGGAGGTGACCTTAAATTAACACACAAAAATCTGTTGCGTGGGTGTGTTATGGAAGTGTCGGGGGCGTGTCAGTGAAAGCGGCTGCGTTCTCATACGCACAGCCACACATCCAAGGAGGGCATGTCCAGACGGAGACATTGCACCTGCCGTAGGGCTGTTGCAAGTGTTGTTGGTGCACGTGATGGTGCGCTATTGGTGGATTGTCCAGAACCACCGGCGGTGTTACAGCACGTATGGGCATTGAGAGTCGGCGTCTCAGGGCTTGCACATTCAGGTGCACTAGCTAGTGCACAAGGGGAAGGCTGAAAGTAGCATTTGCATATTATCGCTGCCGCGGCTCCGCAAAAAGACATAGGCCGCGGCTGCGACTACGTGCACCACCGAATCAGACCCTAACAGTTTAAAGGAACTTGTATCTTGATATAACTGTAGACAGTAAAAACAACAGTGGCTCCAGTAAAAAAAAACAAAACGCCCTGATTCAGAGCGAGCGCTCTGAAAGAGCGTCTGGCTCTGAATCAGGGCCACATTACAGAGACTGGCTCTTTTTGGACGGTATTTAACTTCTTATTGCCGAGAACATCTGTGATAACAAATTACAGTTATCAGGTCTATAACCCAATAATTGATAAATATGCCCCCTAGGGAAGGAAGGGGCATGCAAACAAGCACAGTAAAGCTGGCCACACACTAGACCAACTTACATCCAACCATTCAACTAGTTCATTGGTTGGAATGAAAATCTGGTAAGGGATGAAACCAAATGACAATCAGCAATTTGCTCCCAAAAATAGACTAAAAACTGTTGTTTGAACAAATAGTTTTCATCAAACATTTAACAAACTTGTCTGACGACCATTTTCATCTGTTTTCTGGCATTTAGGAGCAAATTGCTGATCATCATTTACGCCCATACATTACCAGATTTTCATTCCAACCAATCAACTAGTTGGCTGGTTGGATGAAAGTTGGTCTAGTGTGTGGCCAGCTTTAGAGTGTACTACTGAAATCAACACTCAATTAGATGTGGCATATACAGCTATTAGGAGGCATACATGCTGCAGGTGTTGGTGGACTGGTGCTAATATTTGCAATGATGACTATCAGCAGTAGACTATAGCCGCTTTGATTGGCTGATTGGGTAATGACCTCTTCAGCTGATAGCAATGAAAGCAGCTACTTTCTGTCATGTCGGAGTCATCTACTTGCATCAGTTGACATTTCCTATGGGCTGTTGCTGGAAAGAAGACTTACATTTCATTTATAGGATAAAGCAGCTGACGTAAAGGTGTTGTATTTACTTTGTTTTGTTATTGTGAATGTGACTTTCATCTTTACTAAGACATTGTTCTCCCCATGGGACTGCCAGTCCAGGCTGCCATTAGCTGCTCTGCCTTTCGGGCAGTCCTTCAAGGCTTCTAGGGGCTGCAGCTGATGCACTCCCTAGAAGCCGGTGTTATGTGCATGCACGGCGCCGAAGCCGCTTCTGCGCATGTGCTGGTCCTGGCACCTGTCAGATCCATTGCGTAGGTGCCGGTTCCCGGCCGGACCGGCTGCAACCCCCCTCTGCTGGTGTTTATTATATAATTTGGTTTTGTAGAAATAGGGTAATGCCACTTCAGTCAGTGAGCACTAACATACGCTTAATGATTGTATGCGCTATGCTTCTGTGGATTGAGTATGGGATGCCGGCACTCGGTATTCCAATGGTTAGAATCCCGGCACCGGCATCCTGGCAGGGTTAGGATACTGACACTTGTCGGCAAGTATTCCTAACCCTCCCCCTAACCATCCCTGCCTGCTGCCTAAACCAGACTGGTGTTGGGATTCCGGTGTCGGTATTCTGAGCACCTGCAGCTCATCAGCTGGGATAATGACTACATCCCGTTTCCGTCAAGTGTACATACACATATTGGAGTGGCTGGCACCTGATTGGTGCAATTACTAGTCTTTCAGAGTAGCTCGCATCTTACGATGTGTCCGACTCTACACACGGATGCAAGTACTTTTTTCTTGATTGTATCTTTTTTTGCTGCATGAACCAAAGGCAAATGTGCATCCACCTCTAAATGAGCCCAATGACTTTTTCCTTAAATAGAGAGAACCTGTCACCAGGTTCTGAAAGAGAACCTGTAATGGGGCGCTCTTTACTCTCCATTAACAGTCACAATCCTCGATGACCTACACCAGGGAAGCTGAGAGGTCTATAGGCAGCTGGCTACAGCCTGGCTTGACTTTTGAGTCTATCAGCTTGAGAGGTGTTATACAGTATAATATGCTCCCTCTAGAGCAGGCCTGGCCAACCTGTGGCTCTCCAGCTGTTGCAAAACTACAAGTCCAGGCATGCACTGCCACAGTTTTAGCATACCCCAATTGCAAAACTGTGACAGGGCATTCTGGGACTTGTAGTTTCACAACAGCTGGAGAGCCACAGTTTGGCCAGGCCTGCTCTAGAGTAAACGGGGGCATATTTTGCTTTTTAAATCGTAAGAAGCAAATAAAAGCTTAGAGACATGTGACAGGTTCTCTTTAAGCTGCTCATAAGAACATTAAGAATATATCAGGACTTGTCGCAATTGGGCTTATTTAAATTGTACGTCTGGTTTAAGATAAACCATCCAAATCATAAAAGAATAATGTTTCAGAAGTAATGTGCATTTAGTACAGTTATATGCTAATGCTCTCATGGCTCTGGCAGAGATCTCATATATATTGTATAATAGCTGTATGACTGACATGAGAATATATATTTTAATGATGGTTTAAACTTCCTACTTTCTTAAAGCTTTTTACTAGTATCACACAGGTGCTTCTGAATGCTGCATTTTTTTTCTATCCACAACTCAGAAGTTTAATCCTTTCATGTAATGTTAATTGCAAAATGCTGGTCACCAAATCAAGATCTGCCAATAAGGGTATCAGGAGGAGTTTGTCTGGCATGTTCATTGGGGAATTACAGGAGTCTACAGGATTCTTCCCAAATTATACATTGAGTAAATTGAAAAGAAAGCAGCAGCACCACGTATAATTACCAAGTGATGGATGTAGAACCAAATAACATTTGCCAGCCCCTGACATGTACATTAAGAGCCAGATAAAGGCGCATGCGTGCCCCTCCCCACTCCCCCTTTCCCTTTGACGACAGCTCATACTACCACCAAGGACAATTATATTTCCAGCCTTGCCAACTTTCCCATGGCTTTCCACACACCTTCCCATACACTCCAATGAAATGCTTCAGCTGTTAAAAGCACTTGAAAAAGTACTTTGAATAAAACAGAGACAAATTAACATTAATAAATAGAGAAGGTTGAGGAGAGCAAGGTGGGGGTGGTACCATAAAAGAGAGAGAAATAAGGTGGGGGGAGAAAAGAGTGGGAGATAGAGAAAAGAAAGGGCAGACAAAAAAGAGGGAGAGAAAAGCCCAACCCACCGGATCCCACAATCCTTTTATCCATCACACACCCCAGAGCAATCAAACCCATGTAGTGCAGCTGTGTATAAATCCTTTCCTGTAGGAGACAGCAGGAACCTTAACCCTCTCTGCACCTTGTCCTAGGGAGCAAGTCCTGTTCAGGACATCAGAACGGGGCCAGGTACACTCTTTGCCACATACCCTTCCCCTTAGCATTGCCATATTTGGCAAATCTGACACTTTACCTGGAAAACATTTCCCTTTCCCCAACTCCCTCTATCTTAGCTTTTCCAACTCTGGCAAATTGTGCTTCCCAGGGCAGCCTACGTTTTGTGACAGGGACTCAGCATTACTATGGAGAGCCCTAGCTCTATGTTCCACTGCATAGCTGAAATAAGGGTGGTTGTGCTGCCACTGACATTTTGGATGAGGTCTTGTATCAGATATAATTTTGATTTTCCTGACAACTCCCTCTGTAGTCTGTTGAGGTAGGGGTCACGGACCAAAGGGTCCGCTGAAGCCCGGACAAAACCTTTAAGGCAGAAGACTCTGCTAAGGAAATGCTTCCTCCACCCACGTTTTTAACTGGTTGACATGATAGACTTGCTTTATTCGCCGTCTACCCAGTTGCTGTACTAATTTTCCGGTCCTATGACCTCTATCACTTCATAAGGGCCTTGCCCATGTGCATACAATTTGTCCTCTTGGGTGGGTACCAGGACAAGCACCTTGTCATCTGGATTAAAGGTGCGTATGGTGGCTCGGGTATTGTAACCCCTCTTTGCCCCCCTGTGCTTCCTTTAAGTATTGCTCTCCTAACGGAACTGGAATTATAGGAAGAGGTACCAGGCAACTTAGTAAACAGGGCAGTACAGGGCAGACTGTGTAAGCTTGGCAGTATCTCTTCACCGTCATGTGGATGCCTGGCCAATAAAACCTCTGCGGCACCCCATTGAGAGTTTTTTCCTCATCCAAATGCCCTCCCTCAAGGTGTATATGGTCTGCTGTCAATAACAAAAGGTCTGCTGTCAATAACAAAAGGACATGTACCTGTGGCTTCAAGAGCAGATTATCTATTTTCTTTTGTACCACTACTACGCTATATAGCAGGTCCCTTTCTATTATAAAGTATGGTTCTCTATGAGCTCTCTCAGCCTTCCGTACAAAATCATGTAGGGTCGGACGTCCGGCCGGTGATTAAGTTGCTGGCATTTCTGGATTGATCCGGTTGAGTATAATTTCATGGAACAGGGGAAAGTCTTGCCCCAGAATAAAGGGGTATGGCAACTCTTTCGCTATTGCAGCTAACACTTGCTCCTTTCATCCACTCACAGTAACAGAAAGACTGTCATATTTGCCCCGTGAATGCATAGGATTTTTACTGCTCTCTGTGCCAACATCTTGTGCTGGTTTTTGGCTGTGATCAGCCTGACAATCTTCACAGCTGTCTGGGTCATATTTCTCAGGGCATAAAATTAAGGTCAATGTCTATCGCAAACTCTTTAAATAACGTCGGATTGCTCTGTAGGAGCCATCTTTGCAGCTCTTGGTTTAGGTTGTGGATGCAATGGTCGATTGCAAGAACTTCCAAGATTCTGACCGGTGGATTTCAGTCAGGCTCTAACCAGCTTTTGTTAAATTCACCAGGTTGGCTAACTGAGCATGCGTTGCCTAAATTGGCAGTCATAAAAACATTGTGCCTTTCTGGACCCTTCCCGGACCCTACCACCAGTAGCGGCTCCAGGCACGGGCAAGCCGGTCCATCGCCCGGAGCGCTACTGTTTCTGGAGGGCGCAGGAAATGCCCACATCCCTCCCAGTGCTATGGGATATATTTAAGCTCAGGGGGGAGGGAGCGGAGGAGGGAAGGGGCGGCAACACAGGACGGTGCTGGGCGCAGCTCAGCCTAGCGCCGGCCATGCCTGCCAGCCCTATCCGTGCCAGAATTGCGGCTTTTAGCTGCATATAATTCACTGCCTGGGCTTTGTGCATATCCATATAAGCATGCTGTGCTTCACCCATCAAATAAGGAATCAATTTTGCTACCCACTTCTCTATTGGCCATTTCAGACAAGTTGTCCTCTCAAAGGACAGCAGAATGGCCTCAACATCATCTTATAGTGTCATCTTCTGCATCAAGGAAAGCCAGTGTTCACCCAGTCAGAGCTAACTAGGCTCTACTGGCAACAATTTGTTGCTCTCCACCTGGGCCTCAGAGATGGTTAAAATTTGGCGCTGCTGAGTGTGTGGTCACATTAGTTAATGCCTAGAGGACTTCCTCCATCTTGCTGTCTGAGCCGATGGTGTAGCAAAATTGGGCCTCCCTGAACATATACTGACAAGCCAATGTTTCTGACAGTTATATAATTATAGCTGCCAACTGCTGCTACGCATTACCTCCTGAGGAGGCACAACACAAAAAAAACTTCCTCTTTAATTGGGTTTATACAGACTACACATAGCAGGACAGCTAGGGAGAAGTTGTTCCTAAGACAAAGCAGAGAAGAGAGAAGAATAAAAAAAACCACCTTATTTTTAATAGCCTTTTCTCTGCTGCAACAAATTTACAGTTGCTTTTGCTTGTAAAATTCATACTGTGTAAACATTTATTTCTCTTCAAGGAGACACCATAGACTTTACATATTTTCACTTTGCATAACTTTTCTAAATGTGCAAATAAACTGATTTTATGGGCCAGTTAACCCCACTCACCAACCCAGCAAGGCAGCGCCTGGTTTCTGCCACGTGGAATGCAGCTGATAGAAGGATCCCACTTCTGACACCATTTTTAGAAAGTGGAGTGCAAACAAATGACTCTACACTGGTTGGTTATGTCAGATAACTGCTTTACTCATCAAAAATGTTGTTACTGCACACTTGTATACATAAGATTGCTTCTTGATACTAGCTACTGTATGCTCCACCAGCCCTAGCTATTGTCTGGCTGCTAGTCAGCTTCAGAAGCCACACCCACTGGATCCCACAATCCTTTTATCCATCACCTACTCCCGAGGAATCACACCCATGTAGTGCATCTGCATGTAATACATTTCCTGTAGGAGACAGCAGGATTCTTAACCCTGTCTGCCCCTTGTCCTAGGGAGGGAGTCCTGTTCTGGATGTGCACCCTCTTTGCCATACTATATGTCTACAGACTGTGTGTAATATATATATATATATATATATATATATATATATATTTATTATGTAGACCAGGGGCAGATCTGGGGCTCTTTCCCCTCAGAACACTTCTTTCCTGCCCAATACCCCCATCCTGGATGCGCTCTTGACCTAGACTCTTCTAGACTTTCATTGTATTTCCTGCTTTAGAAAATATGACTTGTTTTTAATGATTAATGAATTTTGTTTTTATTATTTTGCTGTTTTACTTTTCTGTGAAAGGTAAGATTTGTGTTTTTGCATGTTGCTTAGGTAAAGTGAGACAATTTTATTTTCCTTAGACAGTTATTTATTTAGTTTTCATTTAGCGGAGAGAACAGCACTTTCTTCCCTGTAGGGAGCAGAATGGGTCACACATTTTCTAGTACAGATGTTGCAATACTTGAATTACTGTTCTGCTGTCGCAGTAATCCTGCTGTTTCTGTGTCCCACTTATTGTTTCCTGTAGTGCTGCCTGACTTCTGCTAGTACCTTAGGAGCTGACACGTATGCAGTATCAGCATGTGTAATATGCATACCTGTTACCATCACTCCTGCTGATGTGACAGCACAATAGACAATCTCACCACCTTCTATGAAGGAGCAGAAGTCACAATTTTGAAATATATCCAGATTCTGTGACTTATAATATTCTGAATTTCTTAGTTGACACAGATAATGTAATTGTATATTATGATTTACACACAGTAGCCACTTTATTAGGTATACATTTATTACTGGGTAGGGCCCCACTTAGGTGCTGGACTGAAATGATAGCATCACGCAGTTGCTGCCCTGTGGCCTTTGCATCTGGCCAGCAGGTTGCATGTTATTCCCAGCGCTCGGCATGACGTCATGATGTCATATGCTAAGGGGCGTGGCCAGCACAGGGTGCAATAAAGCTCTGTTACGGTGCTGCATGAACTCATTGCCGTGTTTGTGGCACTACCTGGAGATGATGTATGCTTTGTGACATGGGGGGAGTTGCATCAAACTTTCCAAAGATGACAAGTTGAGAAGTTGCCCACAGCATTATCCTGATGGAAGTAGCCATTAGAAGATGACTAGACTATGCCATAAAGAGATGCACATGTTCAGACTGTATTAACAGGCATAATGTGTGCAGAGGAGACAGCCCCCACTCCATTACATCACCACCACCAGCCTGAACCATTTACACAAGACGGGATAGATCAATGGGTTCATATTGTTTATGCCAAACTCTGACTCAATAATCTGAATTTTCCAGCAGAAATTGTGTTTTATCAGATCAGGTAGCATTTTGCCATCTGTTCTTAGCACACAGGAGTGTGGTCCTCTGCTGTTATCCTAGAGTTGGCCGGCCGTCTAAACTGAGCGATCGGGGGAAAAGGGCCCTAGTCAGGGAGGTGACCAAGAACCCAATGATCACTCTGTCAGAGCTACAGCATTCTTCTGTGGAGAGAGGAGAACCTTCCTGAAGGACAACCATCTCTGCAGCAATCCACCAATCAGGCCTGTATGGTAGAGTGGCCAGACGGAAGCCACTCCTTAGTAAAAAACACATGGCAGCTTGCCTGGAGTTTGCCAAAATGCACCTGAAGGACTCTCGGACCATGAGAAACAAAATTCTCTGGTCTTTGGTGTGAATGCCAGGCGTTATGTTTGTAGGAAACCAGGAACCGCTCATCACCAGGCCAATACCATCTCTAGTGTGAAGCCTGGTGGTGGCAGCATCATACTGTGGGGATGTTTTTCAGTGGCAGGTACTGGGAGACTAGTCAGGATAAAGGGAAAGATGAATGCAGTAATGTACAGAGACATCCTGTGAATACTTATGTACAGTACATGTGATTTCTATATATATAATCCAAACAATCAATGGTGGCACTCAGCATCTAGATAAATTCAGAAATGTGTCCTTTATTCCTCCTCCTACATTTGGGCTTGAAACCCGTCATCAGGGATAAGGTAATACAAACAAAATCACACTTAAATACCAAACCACAATATGCAATTAGCCCCTAAAGTGCACTCACCTGGATCACCGCCGCCACCCGTCCGTACACTGTGACACTGACGCTCCACGTGTCGCTGCTCCAGTGACGTCAAAGCGCCGCAGCGTCCAGGAGTGCTCGCCCTGATCCACCCCATTACCATGGCAACCTACAAAACAAAATAACAAGTACAAGAAAAACAGTTAAAAGTATATACCAAGTACAGGATATCAATCTACTAGTACTTAATAAGTGAGCATATCAACCTGCCAATGTGAGTACACAACATAATATAGAAACTGCCAGTGATCATTCTACATGGTCACTGGCTGTAAAATGATCTAACGAACAACCCAATATCTGATAGGCCGTCACAAATATAATAAACATATTGACTAATGCTATGGCGGTTAGGCTATGAGGCTGGATAACACCCTATATTAAAATACACTACGAATGAAACATGTAAGAGATACATACAGTACAAGTAAATAACTTCTATGCTACTCAAACATTGAAAACCTAATGTTCTCTTTTGGGGCCATCGTGTCTAATTTATCTATCCACAGGCACTCTAGTTGCAATAGCTTCCTCAAGGTTTATTCTTCTGTAACAACTTAGCTACATCTAGTTTAACCAATCTATCACCCAAGTTTTGGCTTCTTGTGTAACAGGGCATTACCTGTAGCTCTTTATCTGTAGCTCTTTATCTGTATTGACCAACGGCCACAACCGTTTAATGATTTTAGTCCTGGCCTCACTTTAGTTGTGTACCGATTAACCCATGGTATGATGGTTCGAGTGCTGTCCTGTTTGTTCCGCACAGAACTAAACGTGGACTGCCTCGGAAGGGCCAGAACTCTGTCCCTCATTCTTTCCAGATAGTGTTTGTTGTATACCCTGGCAACAAATTTGTTGACCATTTCTTGCATCTGTACTTTGAACTCTGCTGAGTTATTAATGATACGTCTAACACGAAGGAACTGTGAGAATGGCAGTCCTTTTCTAAGAGCCAATGGGTGAAAACTATCACTCTTAAGGACAGTGGCCCTCATTCAGACCCGGTCGCGAGTGCTGAGCGCTCGCAACCGGGTCGATGTTAAGGCCCTGCGCACGTGCAGAGGCCGCACTGCGCGTGCGCAAGCCCCTGAGCGAGAGAGAAATTCTCTCGTTCCGGAGCTCACTACAAAAGGGGAGGCTGCTGATGTTGATCGACAGCTCGTCCCGTTTTGTAAGCAGGGCGGGGGGGTGGCTACACAAATGGAGGCGTTCCTGACGGAACACCTGCCGTTTTGTGGGTGGCCGCACTGACATCAGCAGTGATGTCAGTGGGGAGCTTTTGCTCGACCAGAGCAGGAAGCTCTCTGAGGCTTGCAGTTGCCGAGGCCCAACCTTAGGATCTCGTCGCAAGCCCCGATGGTCGCGATGGTCTTGACCATCGCGACCATCAACCTGGTTGGTCGCTAAAGCTGTGGGTGGTAACCCACAGCTTAGCTAGCATCCAGGAGGCTGCACTTGAAAAGTGAAGCGGTCGATCTCATTCAGAGAGAGCGCTCGCTTCTTGCGACCGCCTCTGAATGAGGGCCTGTGTTCCGATCAGTACTCTTAAAATAGAGAGACTTATCAATTTTTCCATCACTCACAGTAATGGCTACGTCCAAGAATTGCACTACGGTCTTCTTTATCGTAAATGTAAGCTGTACCTCATGACCCGAAGCATTGTGGGTCTCCAGCAGCTGTCTCAACTCGAGTTCTGTACCTGACCATATAATTAAGAGATCATCGATAAATCTCGTGTACATTAACAGTTTATCACTCATGTCAGGAGTCAATCCCAATGCTTTGCTCTCCATCATATACATGTAAGCGTTCGCGTACGATGGGGCCACATTGGACCCCACCGCACACCCCGCTTTTGTAAATAGAATTGATTGTTGTATATAAAATAGTTCCTGTTTAGTACCAACTCTAATAGTTTGACAAAAAATGCTATAGATGGTCCTTTGTATCGTGGATTGTGTCCATGAACCCGGCGCTCCTGTTGATATAAACAAATGCTCTGGTGCCCTCCAGGGTTGTAAATAACAGCCAAATGTAAGGAATCCAATAATGAAGCACCTTGGAGACTGTGCAGCAAGTAATAAAACCGTCCTTTAATGCATCCTACGTTTCGGGAGTTACCCCGTCGTCAGGGACAAACAGAATAAACATACAGCAATAGCACCACATATAAATACCCTCCCCCATAAACAATTAACGCTGTGGGTTATCTTACCTGAGGGACGCCAGCCGACAAGATCCCCAGCAGCGCGGCCAGACAGCATGTCGCTGTCTAGTGACATCATCAGTCCTCGCCCCCCCCCACATGAGCTCAATCCCTGGTTGCCAAGCAACCAACACCACTGCACAGAGAGTAATGTAAACATACAATAAACACGTGTTAAAAATTACATTGTCAGCATTGCAATAATCGCACATGAGGTATACAGTTTTGTACAAACTAAATAATTCAAATACTTAAATATCCATATTTATCCAACTCTAACAAGGATCGTCATATGACCCTAAGGATAATTCACAACGTGATATACTATCAAAACACAAGACATGATACAATATGAGCTACAATGAGCTCCAAGCAACTATGCCTAAATAAAGCAACAGGGCAAAGGGGTGATAGGAAACAAAAAATCCCTCATGCATTTCAATCTTCCATCCAATACATTATATTGCTTGTTACCCTGCCCAAATGCATATATGGCAAGGTATCCTTGCCCCTATCAGCTTTTCTGTCAATACAAAGAACACTGTAACCCCAAGGTTTCGTTCAAGCCCCTGGCTGCAAGGGTACCCAGACTATATATCCACTTAGATTCTTTTTGAAGCAGACATCTGCCCCTGTTACAACTATGTTTCAAAATTGGCACATGATCAATAATTATAGCTCTCAGGCAAGCCACACCATGTCGAACCTGTGAAAAGTGCCTAGCCACTGGCTGGTCACTATGGCCTGACTCTATAGCCTGGCGGATCGCACTTCTGTGCAATGCCAGTCTCTCCTTAAATTTCCTCTCTTTCTTGCCCACGTAGTGTAATTTTTAACGTGTTTATTGTATGTTTACATTACACTGTATGCGGTAAGCCATTCAAAGTGTGCTAGAGACGCTAGACTGTGACAATGATCGCACAGGAATTAGCTTTATACACGTACAAAGATGCAGATTAAGCACAACGGAACTTGGCTTGAGGAAAAGCCTCGGCCGCTCGCATTGGAGCCCTTTTTGCACAAATTCACACTCTGTCTTAAACAGATGTACAAATGTTGCACATCAAATTGATCAGTGTATCATAAAAATATAGGACCTTATTCAGCAGTGCTGAACACAGATTCCTGATGATCGGGAATCTGCGCTTGCGCCTGACCCATTCTGCGCAAGTGCAGAACGGGTGTGCGATCCCGCACGCAGACTGGCAGCAGACTGGCAGTGATTGGCAGTCTGCAGCAGTTTGGGGGTGGGGAGGGAGCGGCGATGGCCTCTGTTTCTTGAAATGGAGGTGAGTCGCCACCGTTGGGGGGGAGGGAAGTGACCAGGATCTCTATTGGCTGACTGAGATTTCCTGGCATCTTCATCTCAACTGCAACGGCTGGCTTGCGTGACCCCATGGGTCACCTTAGCCGGCCGATGTTCCTGCAGAGTATCCGATGCTGCGTTGGACACACAACTCGGTTAAGTAATGCACAGGGGACGTGATGCTTCCTGTGCATTACCAAATCTGCCAGGATCGCAACTGCAAAGCTGCCTGTGTGCATACATCATATATCTATAACCTGCGTGCATACATCATATATCTATAGCCTGCGTATATACATCATATATCTATAGCCTGCGTGCATACATCATATATCTATAGCCTGCGTGCATACATCATATATCTATAGCCTGCGTGCATACATCATATATCTATAACCTGCGTGCATACATCATATATCGATAGCATGCGTACATACATCATATATCTATAGCCTGCATGCATACATCATATATCTATAACCTGCATACATACATCATATATTGATAGCCTGCGTACATACATCATATATCTATAGCCTGCATGCATACATCATATATCGATAGCCTGCGTGCTGCTTTGGAATTGCGATCCTTGCTGAATCAGGCCCATGGTTTTGTCACGGGATGTAGTTATCAGACTGGCGGACGGCATGCCACTGGTCTGAATCCCATTGGGAGAAGCCCTACATGGGACTTAAGATAGGCGTTGAAATATTGACGCCTATCTTAATCCCGATGCTGGAATCCAGAAGGATGACACCCCGAATGAAGGTAAGTTGGGAGCGTCTTAGCTGTTAGCCACGGGGGGCGGGGGGTGGGTATGGCTGTAACCAGGGTGGTGCGACCTGTACCATTGCACAGGGCACTGCAGGGCATGGGGCGCTGTTTGGGCCTGTCAATTTTTCTGTTTATTGTCATTCGCACCTGTAGCTTCCTCTTCTTTTATCCCCAGTATCTCCTGGCCTCACCTATCTCTTCCCTGGCTCTTCCCCATGAGGCAATGGCCCTTTTTCATGTTCTAATTTAAAAAATTGGGGGTGGGGAGGGCGTGCCGATGCTCTCTCTGGCACAGGGCACGAAATAGTCTAGTTACGGCTTTGGAGGGGAGGGTTAAGTTTAGGCAGCATAGCAGGGTTAGGGTTAGGTTTTGGGGGTGGGGGGGTTAGGGTCAGGCACCACTGGGGCGAGTTATGGTTAGGCACTAAGGGAGGAAGGTTAGGTTTTGGAATGAAAAGGGGAGATTTTAGATTAGGCACTAATGGGGCGGGTTAGAGTGCGGGGTGGGGAGGCTTAGGGTTAGGCTGCAAGAAGGGGGGGTTAAGGTTAGGGGGAGAAAGGGGAGGGTAAGTATACTTACCCAACCCCTGTCGGGATACCAACCATCGGGATGCTGCTGTCGGCAGTGGCATCACTTACCTTGATTGCACCCGGTGCGATGGGCAGTCTGGGGCCATATTCTCGCGTGTGCCGGGGAGGAAGTGGGCGTGGCTTTGTCCCACGAATCCACACCCACTTATGTTTGACAAACTTGGGGATGCATCATGCCCCCGTCCTCTGCAGTCAATGGGCAGGGGAGAGGCTAGGGGTTGCTGTGCTGCTCCGCTGAGCAAGCCCGGCTCAGAGCAGCAGCAGCTGCTGGACAGGAAACAGCCTCTCCCCTGCCTCTCACGAGTGCGGCTGCTCGGTGACACCATCCGAGGGCGTGACACCAAAATAGCAGAGCAGCTCTGCTAATTTGGTGTCACCCCCTCGGATGGTGTTACCCGGTGCGGCCCGCACCCCCTTGTCACGCCAGTGGCTGTCGGTATATTGACAGGAGACATTCCGACAGCCGGCATTACATACTGATTCCTTTTGTCACTCCCAGTTGTTTTATTTATGTAAATAAGTAGCACATTTTCAGTGAGAAAGATGCGTGGTCAGGTCACGTGAGGTATGGTGCGCCGAGAGGGAATTTTTGGTGCAACTCCAGTCACAGTGTAAAAGGACACACCTGTATAAATCCTAATGTGATATATGGACTTTGTTTGAAAACATGATTAGAAGTATGACATATATTGTCATGAATATCGTGACTTAAGCTGGCCACACATCTAAAGATTATCTGTCCAACCAGCCAACTAGTTGATTGGTTGGAATGAAAATCTGGTAAGGAATACAATCAGCAATTTGCTCCCAAAAGCTGGAAAATGGACCAAAACTGCTGTTTGAACAAATAGTTTAGATCAAACATTTAACAAACTTGTCTAAACGACCATTTTCATCTATTTTCTGGCATTTAGGAGCAAATTGCTGACCATCATTTACTCCTATATGTTACCAGATTTTCATTCCAAACAATCAACAAGTTGGCTGGTTGGATGTAAGTTGGTCTAGTGTGTGACCAGCTTTAGGCGATATATATTGTGTTCTAATTTGTGTGTGAGGGGTTTCATTTCTAAATCTATATTTGTGAATAGTGTAAATGTGATGGAATATTTATACCATAATCATATACTACATATATGATGTGATAAAGAAGACCTAGGTGATCGAAACATGTGAATGATATAAATATGTGTAAGCTCAAATGTGTGATAATATAATGAGCAGAGATATGTGATATAATGTGATATAATGAAGAAGGGTGCTGGATCAGGTTATGCTGTGACAAAGGGCCTGATTCAGAGCCGTTCGTTAGAGGTAGTACGCTCGTTGCGTTCCGATGTTGACTAACCGCGCATGCGCCGGTGTTACACTGCGCATGTGCGTACGGCTGATTGCGAGGTTTTTTTGTCTCGTTCGTCAAATAGCGTACAGGAAGTGACATGTCAAATGTGATTGACAGAACAGGCCGTTTTTGGGCGTTGATGGGGGTGGAGATGGAAAAACGCAGGCGTGGCGAGGCGTTTTTGGGGCGTACATACATTAACAAATGCGAACGTCAAATGTGTTCGTACAAACTCATACGTCACTGGATGATCCTCTTTCCCTTCAAAATGCTCGCACAGCTTAGGGGCTGGATAACTCGACCACAGTGGCGATGGCCTTCTCCTCCGTCCCGGCACTCCACGATGTTGCATCAATTAATCACGGCTTGTCAGAAACTCAATTAGTGCTGGATTGAAAACCGGCTTGGTATGTGTTTGGAAAGCAGTTTTTTTGGATAGCGCAAAACCGAACGCAGGTGGAAATCATAGCTGCTAATGTCAGGATTACACAATCAATTAGCGTACATTTGTGGGGGTGTATTTTGGCCGCAATGTGTTCGTTTTTGGACTATTGTAACAATAATGTCATCATGTTTAGGTTTGGTCCCTCATTTTGTGTTTGCAAGGTGATTTTTACTCCTTAGGTAATGTTTAAAACGTTCCTTAACAAGCACTTTTTTTACAATGTGTAATTTGTCTTTTTGAACGTTGTTGGCTTGTGGGCCCGGATTAAAAGTAACCCATTTTGTAAAGAATGTCATAATACAAAGTCGTACATTTCTGCAAAATTTATTTGTATCCACCCATAAAAAAAAAACATATTGAACTACAACATTTTGGGCAGTGTTCCACAATATTTATTAATTGTGCAAACCATAATTTTTGAGTAAACGTAAATGTAAAAATTAAAAACAATTCACAAGAAAGGAGAGGGAAGTTTTGGCCAGAAAGGAATATGAGGCAAGCACAGAAGGAGTGTGGGAAAAGTAGCCAATGGTGTCACCGTTTTTTCGCCCGTTTGGCTGGGGGAGGGAAGGCGCCAGACCGGGTCCGGGATGTCATCGGGCTAGCCTGTCCAGAGGCAGATGTTGTGGCCTCTGGACTAGGCACAGGGCTAGGCACATTTGGAGGATTGGCTGATGTTGTGCCAGAGGTGGAGGATCCTGATGTTCCGGCAGGAAGGGAGGTCGGCTCCACCATGTGCTGGCGAACGAGCTGCTCCAGGGCAGTGGCGATGCGGATGTTGGCCCTGGTATTTTCTGCCAGGGCCTGACCAATGGTCACGTTGGCCGCAGCATTTTGCTCCAGGGCCTCAGCCACCCATACCAGACTGGCGTCCATCCTCTGCAGAATCTCCGTATGGAAATCCGATTTTAAATTGAGTTCTGTGAGGAGGGACACTGCCTGCGAGGGGGATTGCCCTGGACTGGCTTCTGCAGGGTCCTCAGCCGGATGTACTGGTTCCTCCCCTCCAGAGCCAGCAGAAATTCTGCGGCCAAGGCTCCCCTCTGGAGCAGACTCATCCGCCTGTGTCTCTGTTGGAAAAATGAGAAAAGACTCACATTAGAATCTACATATTGGCACAATAACATTTCACAGTTGGTGACATCACAACATTTACCTGGGACAACATGAGGAGCCGCAAAGTCTGGCATATCCGTATCCATGTTGGACACGCCAAACACCTCCACAGGCTGCACACACCCCTGTGCCAGCTCTTCTAAATCTGTAAACTCCAATGACACAGGGGTGGGACCTCCACCTGTCCCCTTTGCATGCCTTGCATGCCTAGCCCTGTGTGCCATCTGTGGGTTAAATTGGAACCATTACTTTTTATTTGATTGGGTTGTTGGTTTTAGGGTGGTCAAGTGTTTACTTACCGCCGTTTGACATCCCGGGCTAGACGGACATAATCCCCCACCCTATTGACCTCCACGGCTACCTCTTCCCACATTCTCCACTTCTGGCTTGCACTCATATTCCTGTCTGCCTGTGGCAGGATGTCCACACACTTCTGAATCAAAACCTCCATCTCCTTTCTTGTGAATTGTGGCTGCCTTTTCTTTTTGGCAGCTTTGCCCGGATTACTGGGCCCAGCAGCCTCTTCCATGTCATCCTCCTCACCTATTTGGGGTAATTTGAAGAAATCTCAAATTCCCAACTTGCACAATAATATGTTTAGAATTAATCATTGAGTCAAAATGCATGAAATACTTACCGCGGGACTGTTGTCCATTGTTTTCCTGGTCTGTATCCATGTGTGTTGTTCCAACTAGAAATACACCAGAATTGTGTTTTTGTCTTGTGACGTATTTATACATGCGTCCTTATTTTGCGGCCGCATCATTGATTGTGCGTTCCTCTGATCCTTCCTTAATTTGGGCGGGAAACTAAACACTATTTATGGGTTGTGGCGTTTCGACTCGAGGTGGCGTTTATTGAATGTTGGAGGTTACGTTGGTTGGAGTTGATTGTTGGCTGGTTTTGGAGATTGCGTTTATTGTTTATTTTTTTTGTGTTAGCGTTTTTTCTTGGTTTTCATTTCCTTTTTTTTCTCTTATGGTTTTTTGGATCGTTTCCAGTTTTGGTAAGTTTGGGGAAGTATAACTTCGGGGCAATTTGTCTCTCATTGTGGTGTTGATTTTTCTAATATTTTTTTTTGGCTCTGCCCCAAAGACATTTTGGTCCGGTTTCTTAGATATTAGCTCTTGGTAAGTTCATGTGTTAAATTGTTTAGGGAATGTTCTTGTTTGTCTGTACGCAACTTTGGTTGGCCTTCCACATGTGACGTTGTTTTTTGCCAAATCGAACTCTGTGTTTTTTGTTAATATTTTCGGCCGCCGTTATTGTGCCCTGTATTTGCGAACTAATTAGCGCATTTTTACTAGCTATTGTGCCCTGTATTTGCGAACTAATTAGCGCATTTTTACTACTTGCTATTGTGCCCTGTATTTGCGAACTAATTAGCGCATTTTTACTACTTGCTATTGTGCCCTGTATTTGCGAACTAATTAGCGCATTTTTACTACTTGCTATTGTGCCCTGTATTTGCGAACTAATTAGCGCATTTTTACTACTTGCTATTGTGCCCTGTATTTGCGATCTAATTAGCGCATTTTTACTACTTGCTATTGTGCCCTGTATTTGTGAACTAATTAGCGCATTGTGAAATGTGTATTCATCCCTTAATAATGTTTTTTGTCGCCTGGAGCATTGGTTGATTACATTTGGCCTCTATTTGGCGTAGTGTGCGTAACGTCATTTTGCTCTTGGCCCAAATGTGTGTGTGTCCCCTTTTATGTTTTGTGTTGCTTAAATTTGTGATAATGACATGGCCAGCATAAAATGATGTATATTTTTGATGTTAATATTTGTAGTTACAACATATCATGACAATACCCCGGCATGTAAGCATCACTGGATGGTATTTGAAAGCAAAGTTACATGTATTTTTAGTGGGTGTTGTAAAAAGGTTGACCTTCCAATGTTGTCATTTCAGGTTGATTTGGGTCGGATTGTTCTGGCCCTGCTCCCGGAAGCCGACCAACCTCAATCTCATCCCAGGCGTAGGCATCGTAGGCATGCAAGGCCCCAGATATTTCGAACACGTGTCACCCTTTTTGGAATGCCGATGATGAGGTTTTAAGATGATACCGTCTTCCTCCAAAAATCATCATAGACACTCTCTCATTAATAGAGAGTGATCTTGAGCGGCAAATTGACAGTCCTACAGCAATTCCACCACTTACGCAATTTATGGCGGTGTTACATTTCTGTGCCTCAGGATCATTCCAAACAACGGTGGGAATAGTGGCGGGCATCTCACAATCCTCCTTTTCTCGGATCCTGAGGGCAGTGATGGAGGCACTTTTCAAGCACCTCCATCATTTTATTCAAATGCCTTTGGATATGGGTGCCCTTAGTGTGGCCAAGGCCAATTTTTACCAAATAGCTGGCTTCCCACACATCATAAGGGTTGTGGATGGTACTCACATACCACTTCAGCCTCCAGCACGGCTGGAGGCAATATTTAGAAACCGTAAACACTATCACTCCCTCAATGTAATGGTGGTATGTGATGCCTCCCTCCAGATCCTGTCCCTGAATGCAAAATTACCAGGAAGTGCACATGACTCCTTCGTCATCAGGCAATCAGGGATATGGCACAAATTAGCCAACCTACAAGCTGGTGATGCGTGGCTTCTGGGTAAGTGGAGACCTTTAGTACATAACAATGTTAAGCTTCATACAGAGTGAGCCTGATGTTGTCTTTTTGTTTTCACAGGAGACAGTGGCTACCCTTGCACGTCCTGGCTGCTCACTCCTTATGTGGCTCCCACACCAGGGCCACAAAGTGAGTATAATTCCGCACTTACTGCCACCAGGCAAGTGGTGGAGCACTGTATCGGCCTTTTAAAAGGCCGATTCAGATGCCTCCACCGCTCTGGTGGCGAACTCATGTATTTGCCGGATATGGTTTCGAAAATTGTGGTCCTGTGTGGGATATTTCACAACATCGCCATAAGGAGTGGTGTCCCAATGCAGCCAGAGGATGCCTTACCTGAGGATGGCCCCCCCGAGGTTGGTCGGAGGTCAGTATGTGGGGGGGCCATACGCGATGATGTGGTGGCCAGATTTTTTAGGTAATTATTTGCAAAAAACCAGTGTTGATACCTAATGTGGTTGGGTTTGTTTGAGAGCATCTAATTTTTTGCTAATTTGTTTCTCCCTCTTCTGTTTTTTGACATAATCTTTGGCACTCCAACGATGACTACTTCCTGCTACCCTTACAAAACCTGTATGTGGATATTTTGTGGCTATATTCGTGAACACTTCTTGCCACGCCATATATGTGGAATCATGTTGGCATGGTCCTTCGTCAACCAGTTCTTGATTGTTTTTTTGGGGTGTTTGTTTTTTGGTATGTGTTGGATTTGAGATTATCACTGTGTGTTTTGTTTGTGAGTGACCACTTCGCAATTTCTGTTATGTTGGTAATAAATTTTTTTAGAGCGAAATGTTGTCCCTTTTTTGTAAAAGTTACCACCAAGTGTAACCAGGTTCACACATGTAACATTTGACTAAGGGGTAATCCAGTACTGACGCCATTTGTGCAAAAATGATTCCTTTATTCTGGGTCCAAACCAACACCAAAAGGAAGCCTGTACAATCCTTTTGCTTCGTAATATTGCCCTAAGCTGCTTGCACACCAACTAGGAACCTGGAAAATGTTGAAATATCTAATTGTGACTACACCAAAAAAGGGAAATCAGATTTGAACTGTTAGGTGTTTCTTGTGGCTGTTTGACCCAAAAATACAACACACACTCTTATTGGCCCAAATGTGAAATCCTTGCAGGAACACTATACTTATGTCGGCGTAAACAATACGTGGTTGGGACAAAACGAATGAGCCAGAACGTAACTTCAAACAAAACTATTTATTTACAGAATGTTGAACAAAAAAAAAACTAGTCCCTAAGGAGGACTGACATACGGTCAAGGACCACCAGCACCCCGATGATTTGGCTGTGCATCTGGGCCACACATCCTGTTAAATTTGCCCGAAGCCTCTGTTCCTCTGTGGGTGAGAAAAATTTGGGGATTAATACAACAATAGTGAAACCACATAAAAAAACAATTAAAAAAAAAAAAAAAAAATGCATTAAAATTCATCACACTAAAATGGTGTAGGGCAAGAATACAAGGCCTATGTCCAAAATCAGACAGGTGTGCTATGTGTATGTTAAAAACAGCAGTAACAGGTTACGGCAAACGACCAAAACCACTTATTTTTGTGTTAAACAAACAAAAAACATAAAATTAAAAACAAAAAACAAACAGTTTGAGTCGAAAAAAACCAGCAAAAAAAAACATACCGGAAGACCCAACGCCAGCTACAGAAGGCCCTCCATCGTCCTCCTCGGAGGTGGGTCCATTCCCCAAAGATCGGGGCGGTGTAATGACCGACTCCGGGGAGGGGGTCATTCGAAGAGGGGTGGTTGGAGGAGAGGGGGAATTGGGACGGAGGGGAAGGAGTCCAGCAAAATCTGGCTGAGGGTGTAGGAAGGCTGGGGAGGAGGGGGGAATAGGGGAAGGAGTGGAGTTGGAGTGTTGGCTGGGGGTGGGGGAGAGTGGCCGTGCTCGCCGTCTGGCGGGACGCTGATGGCGTAGTCTTCGCTGGGCCCCTAAAAGATGGTAAACAAATTGTGGTTAGATCCAACACAAATCCGCAAACAAAATCAATTTCAAATGCACCCCCAAACCCCCCCCCCAAAAAAAAAATTAGAATGAATAAAGATGAAAGACAGGGAAAACATGGCCATGCAGATATGAGGAGAATGAATAAAGATGAAAGACAGGGAAAACATGGCCATGCAGATATGAGGAGAATGAATAAAGATGAAAGACACGGAAAACATGGCCATGCAGATATGAGGAGAATGAATAAAGATGAAAGACACGGAAAACATGGCCATGCAGATATGAGGAGAATGAATAAATATGAAAGACACGGAAAACATGGCCATGCAGATATGAGGAGAATGAATAAAGATGAAAGACACGGAAAACATGGCCATGCAGATATGAGGAGAATGAATAAATATGAAAGACACGGAAAACATGGCCATGCAGTTAGGGCCACAAAGACAAACATGAAAACCACAATCCATTAAACTTACTCGCAGCGATCTGCATGCGAAAGCATGCCAGCAAGCGGGGCGTCCGCCATTGCAGGTCCGACCACCTGCGCTCCAGCTGCCCGATAAGGCGGCGTGAGCCGAAGGAGCGCAGGCGGGCACGAACCTCCGCATATGCGGATCGCTTCTCCCGGTTGGTGATGGGTGGAGGCTGGCTGGTTATCCGCCGATCCATCACCTCCGTAAGCACCAGCAGCTCGCGCCTGGTGAATGCGGAGGCTCTCATGATGGCAATGGAGTTTTTCCAAAAAATCATTTTTGATAAAGTGCTCAAAAATTTTCTGATTGGCTAATGTATTTAGGATATTAACAGGAGCAATTCTATTGGTTAGTGTATGAGTCATGTGTTCGACAGGGCCAGAAATCTGAGGAGACTTATGATAGGCTTAATGCAGTGACATGCGTAAGCAAATTTACATTCAAAAATGAACTCCATGAAAGATGCGGGGCTAAAAACAAATATACCAATTAGTTTATAGGGGTTAACATGTATTTTGACAAATAAAAGCGAATGTTTAAGCCGTACGTATTCTGCGGGGAAACACAAACACGGACATAAATAAAGTTTATTGCATTGTGTAAAAAAAAAAAAAAAAAAAAAACAATTAAGCTAATTGATATATTGATTGGCATGTTACGATTGAGGGAGGTAAGCAGAATAAACGAGCAGTTAATCGAAATGTCTCAGGCCAACTTCCGGGTAGTACTAGTGCGTGCGTTCCCTTCAAACCACTTCGGGGATGTACGCTCGCTATTTGGCACGCTCGTTAGTTAGAGGAGGGGTCGCCTTAGTTTGGGGAGGATGTTTTGATGCAAACGAAAATACGAGCGTGTGCCTGAATTTAAATATTTCTTTACGTTTGCCTAACGTACGAACGGCCACTTGCGTCCGGGTCTGAATCAGGGCCAAAGTGTGTACATATAATATTCATTATTTTTACTGAGAATGTACCCATATATATTATATGATTAGATAGAGTATAGTATTCTAAATATCCAATGTCTTTTGAGAATTGTATTGGGTATATGTTCTATCTTTATGTGTAAGAGTGTCATGGGGCAGGGAGGTCTGGACGAGGCGATGGGGGAGGGTGGATCAAAAGATCTACAGACCAAGTTATAGCGAAAAACAAATACAGTATTTTATTTTATATTAAAGTATAATCGGACAGCGGCCTCTGGAGTGGATTGTGGCCAGGCAGCGTCCTTAGAAGTGGAGTTGTGGCCACGTAGGTTATCAGGGGCAGACCTGCGACTGCTCACTGGCCTCTTTGGCGGTCTTGTGGCCATCCAGTGTCTTCTGCGGAGATCTTGTAGCCATCCCGTGGCATCTATAGTGGAATTGCAGCCAGGCAGCATCCTCAGAGGTGAAGTTGTAGCCATTTAGCGTCCTTGGATGTGGCCTTTTAGGTAGACATGTGTCCATTACAGCAGCTTCTGGGTTGGTATTGTGGCCATTCAGCGGCGTCTAGGGAGATCTTATTGTTGTCCAGCGGCCTTTGGTGCTGATTTGTGGCCAAGCAGTGGAGGTGCGTTTTGGCTGGGAATTGGCTTTTGGAGTGGTCTTGTGGATAGGCACTGACCTCTGTAGTGGAATTGTGGCCAGGCAGCGGTCTCTGTAGCGTACTTGTGCCCAGGCAGACTATGACTCTGCAGTTATAATGGCACACATCTGAAATTGTAGTGGCAGCACTTTATACAGGCGCAGAGCAAGAAGAAGATGAATATACAGAAGAAAAAGCTGCTAATGTCTTTGATGGTAGCAATAGACTCTGGATCACTGAGTTGATTTTTGACATTCTCAGTTTGCACAGTCAACCAAAATCCAGCCTTCATCTTCCCCTGAAGCCAGCAGTAGTAGACTCCTATGTCACTGAGCTGTAAAGAGCGGAAGTTCAGATGGTTTCCATGGTCAATGTACACTCTCTTAGAGTCTTTAGGCCCAACTAGATGTGTTGTTCTGTAAAGCCTTTCATCATCTTTATCCCAAGCCACAGCTTGTCCTGGCATGGCTCCTGGACACTCAATGATCAGGCTGCTGCCTACAGGCTTAGCGTACATTTGAGTTGGTACCTTGGTTAACTTGGGCAGCCAAGGAATGCGATCTTTAAGTTTCATCACCCCACTTATCGTCCCACTTACTAAATTTTGGATCTTTCCTAGGATTCCTGTTAGTGCCTTTCTGCAGGGAGTCATACAGCTCTTGATCAAGATTTCTGGTCTGCGATTGGTAAGATATTTTTGAAATCTTGCTGGAACAGCACCGGATCCACATGGAGCCACATCTTTGTTGGGGAGACGATATCTTGGGTAAAGGTAGTTACTCCTTACATAGCAAAAGCCCAGTCTCCTTTTCTCTCCTTTCACATCACAGCGATCACATACAGTCCAGTCCGAAAAACTAGTGAAGGACACAAAGTCTCTCATTTCCAGGTCATCTTGTGCGTGCTCATTCTGGTCTTCAAATACTACATTTGCTTTTTGGGATTCCTGAATGTCAACACTATAGCCATAGAAGAGCTGCTTGCCCTGTGTGCCACAGATGTAGTGCCCGGAATCTTTTTTTTGTGACTTGAAAATGATTAGGTTGTACTCACGGATGCTGAACCTATGCAGGGTATCATAATTACTGTGCAGGTTGTTACTGTCCTCTTGGGGTTTTCCGCGGACATCTGAGAGCACCTTGGTGAGCTCACCACCAATGGTCTTCTGATAGTACCACACCACAGATTTAAACTCTTCAGGCTTGCAGTGGCAAGTAAGCACAATGGTCGTGTCCGACAGGAACTCAGCTGTATCAAAGAGCAGGAACGCTGGGCAGTGAATGGTCCTGAAGATGTCCTTTTTTTCAACCAGCTCAAAGCCACAAGCCGGCATAATATAAATGAATGCAGCAGCCACAAGAAACATAAGGTGAAGACTTCTGGGAGTCATCACTGACGAAAAATAATATTGTGTTCAGGATAGAACACAAAATATAGTAACAGCAAAGCAGAAAATTAGTCTTCTCTTGTCAACATGTGACAAATGAGTGACCAGCTGATTAACCACTTACATTGTCTACTCTGTTACTATGATGCAACAATCCATTGTTACCATGGAAACGGCCCAGACACACTTATCCATTAACATTTGATAACTACATGTTACACAGGAAGAATTAATGATATTAGACCATAATTATCCAGCATACATTTGCTACACATTAATGTATGAGATAAAAGGAATTATGTTGTACCTGGAATGTAGTAGATACTTACTGACATTATGGCCCTTGGACCATTTCTTATAATTATTAGTTTGTTCCTTATATTAAAAACAAGATCAATCAGACAGCACCTCCCATAGCCTCACACGTCCCACTTCTAGTATTATAGAATATATATGCTTGGTGCATGCAAGATTTTCTATAACTAGCAAAGCCCATATTGTACATATACATCATGTAATCAGGATAACAGCGGTGATTGGGAAGAGAATGGTTTATACAAAGGCCACTATTGGCTCCATACAGATCTCGTCTCCACCCCGTGAAGCTCTTACATTAGTACTGGGGACCTGATGTAATGTGAGTAATGAGTAAGTGCACCACACTATCTTCTCTTTTGCACTGGTATATTATTGCAGTTTTACCAGCGGGGACTATAAATTACTAATATTGTATATGCATGTAATACAGCATCAATGACACATATATCTACTTCATTTGTAGGATGTGGTATGACATGTCAACTTGCAGAATGTTGACATTTATTATGTGACACCTTAATGTTGACATGCTTAGAATAATACTATTTAGCCTAAAACTAACAATAACACATTTAGTTGCTGTTTATTTTTAAACTTGGGCTAATGCTATTTAGTTACAATTAGTTGTGCAGCTGAGGACACAGAGTTTAGGTGTAATCTCCAGCTACTGTCAGACCAGCACACAGACCAGCAGAATACAGATTGCTCTTTCTTGAATTTGTATCAGTATGGAAAATGCTGTAGAAACCAGAGGCGGCTCAAGCTACGGGCTAGCAGGGCCGTCGTCTGGAGCGCCATAGCCTGAAGGACACAGCCCTGCTCCCTGCCTGAACATTATTTTAGAGGCGCTCACCACCGCCACCCACTGGCGGTATTGGTATAAACGCAGAGGGAGGAAGAGGGGGAGGGAAGGGGCGACATTGCAGCACAAGACGACGCTGGGTGCAGAGAAACCTAGCGCCAGACCACCTGGTAGAAACTCTTCAATGTTGCAGTTTGTCCATTCAGGTGAGTTCTGACAATTTAACAATTGATTTATAACTTACAAAATAAAAAAGTGATTTGTCATCTTCTGAGCAAGTATTTTCCAGTCTGATAAAGTGGATGGTGGCACCTGAGCTTCCTCATAGAATGCTCATCTTACTGAGCCCTTATCTCCTCAATGATCAGAGTTACTTTGCACCACTAGGACGAGGACCATATTTGCATATTTATACAATGGAACAGCGCTAATAACAAGATAAAAAATGATAAATATATATATATATGAATACCACAGGTATGGAAGGTAAGCCAAGACACAATATATAAATATAATAACTTTATTTATGTCTCAATGTACTAAGTTATTCATCATTATGGGAGTTAGTCTAATGGTTTGGGTTCTGGTCTCCCACACTGAATGTTGTGAGTTTGATCCCAGATAGGGAATATATTGGGGTTATATTTGGCATAAAAGAATAATCTTTTCTCATTATTTCCACATTAATTTATTGCTTTTTGATTCTATAAAATAGAGAATAAATATATTTGCTAAATATTGCTGTACCTGTAGCTATCATATGTGGAATAATTAATTGATTAACAGTAAATTGAGATCCCTGCTCTAAAGCTGGCAACACATCTAAAGATTATCTGTCCAACCAGCCAACTAGCTGATTGGTTGGAATGAAAATCTGGTAACGTATGGGAGTAAATAATGATCAGCAATTTGCTCCTAAATTCCAGAAAAGAGATGAAAATGGTCGTCAGACAAGTTTGTTAAATGTTTGATCTAAACAATTTGTTCAAACAACAGTTTTTGTCCATTTTCCGGCGTTTGGGAGCAAATTGCTGATTGTCATTTGCTTTCATTCCTTACCAGATTTTCATTCCAACCAATCAACTAGTTGAATGGTTGGACAGATAATCTTTAGATGTGTGGCCAGCTTTGAAAAAGGAGATGGAAGTGTTCTGGGGGTTCATTCTCTTGGAAAAAAACCTCTAATTGAGGGTGGAACATGTCAGAGGCTGCTTCCAGACTTACCTGTTTAATGAAGCCTTGCTTAAGGAGGGGCTGGCTGGGCATTGGCCCATACTTGCCAACTCTCCCTGATTGTCAGGGAGACTCCCTAAAATAGCCCTGACTCCCTAAAGAGTCTAGGGGGTAAATTTACTAAGATGGGAGTTCTATTAATAAATGATGTTGCCCATAGCAACTAGATTCCAAGTATTATCATCTAGAAGGTGCTAGATAAATGAGAAGTAGAATCTGATTGGTTGCTATGGACAACATCATTTCTTAAACAGAACTCCCATCTTAGTAAATTTACTCCTAGCAATCTCCCTCATTATGAAACTGTTACATTAAAAAAAACATATATAGAGAGATATTCATTTAAAAGGGAACATTAGTATAATTTCCCTGTATTTATTATAAGGAACAATGATCCCTCTGGCTACTTGTATTTTCTGAAAAGTATTATTGTGTTTTCATAAACAAGTAGATCTTAAGGTGCCCATACACGGTGCGATAAAGCAGCCGATCCGACGGATTGGTACGATTTGGCTGCTCTATAGTATCGTGTATGGGCCTGATATTGGACAGAGCGTGCACCTGTGGGGTCGTACATTGCACTCCCAGATCTTACTACAGGTTCAGTCAATCTGGTGATGCGATGTGCGATCCCATGCAGCGCTATGCAGGTGGGGAGAGGGGAGCCGGCATATCAGGCGGTCGGCCACCCGATATGCACCGTGTGTGGGGACCACCCGATATGCCAGACGTCGAATCCCCAATGCGTCGCACGGTGCATATCACACCGTGTATGGCCAGCTTTATACGTCCAAAGATGTTGTTCGGAATAGCACTTTTGTAATGCGAGTTACTGTCTTAGAACTGTTATTTTAATTATACTATTATTATTATTATTATTAATAATAATAACAATTATTATTAGAATAATTAATTTTATGTATTTTGAAACTGATCGAAATTTGCCATGATTGGCATGCCTGAGTTGAAATTTGGCTGAATCATGACATACAGGATTTCTAGGGCTTCAACTCTATTAAAATGCTAGTGTTTGTCCAAAGCAATGATAAGATTCCAAATATTTGTATAGGGCAGCATGCAAATAAATTTCCTCATTACAGAAAACCAGAAGTAGAAAACGTTGTTTCACTGATAAATACACTAGAATATTAACTACACTCTTATAAAATGAAGATTTATTTTCGCCTAAGATGTCCTCAGTGTTCCAATAATATTCATGGCGTCCTACCTAAGCCATAGAAAGGGCGTGGTCTGACTGGTCGATAGTCTAAAGGTTCTGAAGGTCTAAACCAGAAGGTCGACAGGTTCTGAATGTTGACAGTCAGAAAATAGACATGATCATTAGCTCGGCCACCAATATAAAGACATGTAGTTATGTCGACATTCAAAAGGTTGACATTTAACATGACACAAAAATGTTGAGATATGTTTTATAGGTTGTTTAGGCCTAACCCTAACCTTAAAAAATTACCCTAACCCTAAAAATCATCAGAAAACCGTATGTCGAAATGTTTGTGTTGAACTCTTGAATGTGTCGACCATTTAACCATATCCACCTAAATACAGGTCTAAATATTGGTGGTGGACCTAACGACCATGTTGACCTTCTGACTGTAGTCATTCAGAATGTGTTGACCTCCTGGTGTCAAACTTTTTAATGTCGACCAGTCAACCGGGTACCCATTTTAGACTAGTTGCTACTGGAAACAGCCAGTCGGGTTTATCAAATAATTTGCAGGTTGGTGTAGCCAAGATAAAGGCAGAATATTTACAAAGGAAAGGAACAGAGCCATATTTAAGATGCTTAGACAATTTAGTAAACTACAGACACATTAAATGCAAACATTTTATATAAAACGAGGGATATAATGTGCCGTGGAATGGGGTTATCTATAACTGTGTGTAGCTACTATCACCAGAACTGCAATTCTTCTAATTGGAGATGGAAGAAAGGGAAGGTGTAGCATTGGGACACCGTAATTGTACGCAGAAACTGGTAGTGTTATTGAAACATTTATTCCATTAGTAACTGTTTAAAAAAAAATAAAAAAATTAAAATGTACAGATTGTTATGAAACATGTGTCAACTTAGATGATCCAGTTTGATGACCCAAAAGGCATGTTAGCATGTGTGGTTTGATGGAATGTACAATCTCTCTGCTTTACAAGCACACAGAGGATGATGAGGCACCAAAAAGTGCAGCCAACTTGTTTAGAGATGCAGGGGCAGCAGAAGTGCTGACCGCTTGTGAAATGAGATCCCGGCAGCTGGCCAAAAGCAAGCAGTAAGCTCAGTGGTGCAGAGACTGAGGCTGCCATCACTGAGTGAAGCAGTTAGCGGCAAGGTGACAGCCAGACAGAGACCTTGACGCGTTTCTCTGTCACTAATATGGTTTCATCAGAAGGCAATCATTTGGCCGACTGTGCAAGGACTGAGATGCCCATTATTAGCACACGTGTATGCTGCAATACTGATTGATGTGTCCTTATACATCACTCTTGGTTGGACCATCGAAACTTGCACATCTCTGCTTTGTGTTAGCTGTCCTGCTAAGACAAAGCAGAGAAGAGAGAAGAATGAAAAACACCTTATTTTAAATAGTCTTTTCTCTGCTGCAACAAATTTACAAACAGTTGCTTTTGCTTGTAAAATTCATACTGTGTAAACATTTATTTATCTTCAAGGAGACAGCATAGACTTTACATATTTGCACTTTGGTCCATAAAATCAGTTTATTTGCACATTTAGAAAAGTTATGCAGTTAACCCCACTCACCGACCCAGCAAGGCAGCGCCTGGTTTCTGCCACATGGAATGCAGCAGTTAGAAGGATCCCACTTCTGACACCACTTTTTGAAAGTGGAGTGCAAACAAATGAGTCTTTACACTGGTTGGTTATGTCAGATAACTGCTTTACTCATCAAAAATGTTGTTACTGCACACTTGTATACATAAGATGGCTTTTTGATACTAGCTACTGTATGCTCCACCAGCCCTAACTATTGTCTGGCTGCTAGTCACTTCAGAAGCCACACCCACTGGATCCCACAATCCTTTTATCCATCACACACTTCATATCCATGTAGTGCAGCTGCATGTAAAACATTTCCTGTAGGAGACAGCAGGATCCTTAACCCCGTCTGCCCCTTGTCCTAGGGAGAGAGTCCTGTTCTGGATGTGTACCCCCCTTGCCACACTATCTGTCTACATACTAATATATATACAATATTTTGTTTTGTTTTTATCACGTAGACCAGGGGCAGATCTGGGACTCTTTCCCCATAACACTTCTATCTTGCCCAATACCCCCATCTTGGATGCGCTCTTGACCTAGACTCTTCTAGACTTTCATTGCATTTCCTACTTTAGAAAATATGACTTGTTTTTTAATGATTAATGAATTTTGTTTTTATTATTTTGCTTTTTTACTTTTTTGTGAAATGTAAAACTTGTGTTTTTGCATGTTACTTAGGTAAAGTGAGACAATTTTATTTTCCTTAGACAGTTATTTATTTAGGTTTCATTTAGCGGAGAGAACAGCACTTTCTTCCCTGTAGGGAGCAGAATGGGTCACACTTTTTCTAGTACAGATGTTGCAATACTTGAATTACTGTTCTGCTGTCGCAGTAATCCTGCTGTTTCTGTGTCCCACTTATTGTTTCCTGTAGTGCTGCCTGACTTCTGCTAGTACCTTAGGAGCTGACACGTATGCAGTATCAGCATGTGTAATATGCATACCTGTTACCATCACTCCTGCTGATGTGACAGCACAATAGACAATCTCACCACCTTCTATGAAGGAGCAGAAGTCACAATTTTGAAATATATGCAGATGTGACTTATAATATTCAGAATTTTTTTGTTGTCACAGATAATGTAATTATATATTATGATTTACACACAGTAGCCACTTTATTAGGTATACATTTATTACTGGGCAGGGCCCCACTTAGGTGCTGGACTGAAATGATAGCATCACGCAGTTGCTGCCCTGTGGCCCTTGCATCTGGCCAGCAGGTTATTCCCGGCGCTCGGCATGATGTCATATGCTAAGGGGGCATGGCCGGCACAGGGTGCAATAAAGCTCTGTTACGGTGCTGCATGAACTCATTGCCATGTTTGTGGCACTACCTCGAGATGATGTATGCTTTGTGACAATGGGGGGAGTTTCATCAAACTTTCCAAAGATGGCAAGTTGAGAAGTTGCCCAAGGCAACCAATCAGCTTATATCATTAATCAAGTGCAATCTATAAAATGATAGCTAGTAGCTGATTGGTTGCTATGGGCAACTTCTCCACTTGTCATCTTTAGATGTTTTGATAATTAACCCCCATCGTGCATTATCCTGATGGAAGTAGCCATTAGAAGATGACTAGACTAGGCCATAAAGAGATGCACATGTTCAGACTGTATTAACAGGCCTAATGTGTGCAAGGAGACAGTCCCCACTCCATTACATCACCACCACCATCATGAAGCAGTGACACAAGACGGGATAGATCAATGGGTTCAAGTTGTTTAGGCAAAACTCTGACTCAATCTGAATTTTGCAACAGAAATTGTGTTTTATCAGATCAGGTAGCATTTTGCCATCTGTTCTTAGCACACAGGAGTGTACTGCTCTGTCCTAGAGTTGGCTGGCCAACTCTACTGAGCGATCGTGGGAGATGGGCCCTAGTCAAGGAGGTGACCAAGAACCCAATGATCACTCTGTCAGAGCTACTGTATTCCTCTGTGGAGACAGGAGACCCTTCCAGAAGGACAACCATCTCTGCAGCAATCCACCAATCAGGCCTGTATGGTAGAGAGACCAGACGGAAGCCACTCCTTAGTAAAAAGCACCTGGCAGCCCGCCTGGAGTTTGCCAAAATGCACCTGAAGGACTCTCGGACCATGAGAAACAAAATCTCAAAAATTATACATACATATACATATACATATACATATATATATATATATATATATTAGGGGTGAGCGGGTTCGGATTTCTGAAATCCGAACCCCCCGAGCCCCCCCGATCCGAATCAGGCTCGACTTTTCCCGCCTGACTCGGATCTGAAATCGAGGCAAAACGTCATCATCCCGCCTTCCGAGTCTCGCGGGTTTTGGATCCTATATAAGGTACCCGCGTCGGCGCCATTTTCTCACTTGGCTGTGGACAGTGAAGAGGGAGGGTGGGAGTTAGGGCTGTGTAGTGTATTGTAGTGTAGTGCTGCTGTTGTCCACTTCTTCAAAGTCCATAGGGGCTGGCTGTGTTGTGCTGTGCTGCTGTTGTTAATAGGGGCTGTGTCCACTACTTCAAAGTCCATAGGGGCTGGCTGGACTGTGTTGTGCAGTCAGTTCTCCATAGGGGCTGTGTCCACTCCAAAGTCCTGTGCAGTGTCCCAGTCCTAAAGGGGTGCTGTAGTGTTGTCCAGGGGGTGCTCTGTCCATCAGGGGTGCTCCCCCCCAAGTGCTAAAAAAATAATATATTTTCTGTGTTTGTGAATTGTGTGCGCAGTAGCCGCACGTGCATCAACAAAGTAGTGCCAAGCGTGCGCCTGTGTCATAAGTAAAGGGCCGGCTGGCTTGACCGTTTAGGGTGCTGTAACCCCCGAAAGTACACTCCAGTCCAAACCAAAAAAAAAATTATTTTCTGTGTTTGTGAATTGTGTGCGCAGTAGCCGCACGTGCATCAACAAAGTAGTGCCAAGCGTGCGCCTGTGTCATAAGTAAAGGGCCGGCTGGCTTGACCGTTAAGGGTGCTGTAACCCCCGAAAGTACACTCCAGTCCAAACCAAAAAAAAAATTATTTTCTGTGTTTGTGAATTGTGTGCGCAGTAGCCGCACGTGCATCAACAAAGTAGTGCCAAGCGTGCGCCTGTGTCATAAGTAAAGGGCCGGCTGGCTTGACTGTTAAGGGTGCTGTAACCCCCGAAAGTACACTCCAGTCCAAACCAAAAAAAAAATTATTTTCTGTGTTTAGCCGCACGTATATATCAAATCGATATAACATAAATGGAGGACCAAACTTTCTCCGATAAAAATAAAATAGAGAAAGATCAAGAACCACTTCCTCCTAGTGCTGAAGCTGCTGCCACTAGTCATGACATAGACGATAACATGCCATCAACGTCGTCTGCCAAGGCCGATGCCCAATGTCATAGTATAGGGCACATACAATCCCAAATGGCAAAGTTCAGGAAAATGACCTTGAAAAAGACATTTAAATCAGCTGAAGAGAAACGTAAACTTTCCAATATGCCATTTACGACACGGAGTGGCTAAGGTCGATCCCTAGTATGTTCATGACTAGTGGTTCAGCTTCACATGACGATGGAAGCCCTCCTCCCACTAAAAAAATCAAAAGAGTTAAGCTGGCAAAAGCACAGCGAAGAACTGTGCTTTCTAAGAAGATATCACAAATCCCCAAGGAGAGTCCAAGTGTGGTGGTGGTTGCGATGCCTGACCTTCCCAGCACTGGACGGGAAGAGGTGGCTCTTTCCACCATTTGCACGCCCCCTGCAAGTGCTGAAAGGAGCACCCACAGTCCACTTGCTGATATGCAAATTGAAGATGTCACTGTTGAAGTACAACAGGATGAGGATACTGGTGTAGCTGGCGCTGAGGAGGAAGTTGGCGAGGAGGATTCTGATGGTGATGTGGTTTGTTTAAATCAGGGTCCGGGGGAGACAGTTGTTGTCCGTGGGATGAAAAAGCCCATCACGGTCATGCCTGGGCAGAAGACCAAACATTCCACCTCTTTGGTCTGGCAATATTTCTATCCAAATCCGGACAACAACTGTCTTGCCATATGTACCATATGTAAAGGTGAAATAAGTAGGGGTAGGGACGTCAACCACCTAGGAACATCCTCCCTTATACGGCACCTGCAGCGCGTTCATAAAAAGTTACTGTCAAGTTCAGAAACTTTGGCTAAGACCGTAAGCAGTCCAGGGACACCTAAATCCCGTTGTCCTGTTGTATCCAAGCGCCTGCAAACCACACCGTCAACTCCCTCCTCGTCAATTTCCTCCTTAGTCAGGATCGGAAGTAGTCCTGCAGGCCATGTCACTGGCATGACTGACTCTCCTATCCGGGATTCCTCTGGAGGATCCTGCATTGCTACGCCTACTGCTGCCGCTGCTGCTGTTGCTGCTGCTGGGAGTCGTTCATCATCCCAGAGAGGAAGTAGGAACACCACTACTTTTACTAAACAATTGACCCTCCAACAGTCCTTAGCGAGGAGGATGAAGTACGACAGCAGTCATCCTGAAGCAAAACGTATAACTGAGGCCTTGACTGCTATGTTGGTGTTAGACGTGCATCCGGTATCCGCCATTAGTGCAGAGGGATTTAGACAATTGATGGAGGTAGTGTGTCCCCGGTTCCAAATCCCGTCTAGATTCCACTGCACTAGGCAGGCGATACCGAGACTGTACAGAAACGTCAGAAAAAGTGTCCTCAGTGTCCTGAAAAATGCCGTTGTACACAATGTCCACTTAACCACGGACATGTGGACAAGTGGAACAGGGCAGACTAAGGACTATATGACTGTGACAGCCCACTGGGTAGATGTATCACCTTACGCAGCAACAGCAGCAGCGTCACCAGTAGCAGCATCTCAGAAACACCAGCTCGTTACAAGGCAGGCTACGCTGTGTATCACCGGTTTCAGTAAGAGGCACACCGCCGACAACCTCTTAGAGAAACTGAGGGAAATCATCGCCCAGTGGCTTACCCCACTTAGACTCTCCTGGGGATTTGTGATATCTGACAACGGCACCAATATTGTGCGGGCATTACATCTGGGCAAATTCCAGCACGTTCCATGTTTTGCTCACACAATAAACTTGGTGGTGCAGAATTTTCTGAAAAGCGACAGGGGCGTGCAGGAGACGCTTTGGGTGGGCCGAAAAATTTCGGGCCACTTTCGCCATTCAGCGACTGCGTGCCGAAGACTGGAGCGCCAGCAAACACTCTTGAACCTGCCCCGCCATCACCTGAAGCAAGAGGTTGTGACGCGGTGGAACTCAACCCTCTATATGCTTCAGAGGATGGAGGAGCAGCAAAAGGCCATACAAGCCTATACATCCACCTATGACATAGGCAAAGGAGGGGGTATGCACCTGACTCAAGCGCAGTGGAGAATGATTTCCGTGTTGTGCAAGGTTCTCCAGCCCTTCGAACTTGCCACACGTGAAGTCAGTTCAGACACAGCCAGCTTGAGTCAGGTCATTCCCCTCATCAGGCTTTTGCAGAAGCAGCTGGAGAAAGTGAAGGAGGAGCTAAGACGGAGCGATTCCGCTCGGCATGTGGGACTTGTGGATGAAGCCCTTCATTCGCTTTGCCAGGATTCCAGGGTGGTCAATCTGTTGAAATCAGACCACTACATTTTGGCCACCGTGCTTGATCCTAGGTTTAAAGCCTATGTGGTGTCTCTCTTTCCGGCCGACACAAGCCTGCAGAGGTGCAAAGACCTGCTGGTGAACACACTGTCAGCTGAAGCGGAACGTGACACGTCAACGGCTCCTTCTTCATTTTCTCCCGCAACTGGGGCTGCTAGGAAAAAACGTAGGTATCCTAAGCAACCCGCTGGCGGTGATGCAGGGCAGGCAGGACCAAGTTTGGACATCTGGTCCGGACTGAAGGACCTGGCAACAATTTCTGACATGTCTACTGTCACTGCATATGATACTGTCACCATTGACAGAATGGTGGAGGATTACATCGGTGACAGCATCCAAGTAGGCATGTCAGACAGTCCATACCTGTACTGGCAGGAAAAAGAGGCAATTTGGAGGCCCCTGTACAAGCTGGCTCTATTTTACCCGAGTTGCCCCCCCTCCAGTGTGTAATCCGAAAGAGTGTTTAGTGCAGCCGGGAACCTTGTCAGCGAAAGGCGTAGGAGGTTGCTTCCACAGAATGTGGAGAAGATGATGTTCATCAAAATGAATTATCAGCTCTTCCAGGGAGACCAGCCTCCAGAAGGTACAGAGGGACCTGTGGTGGTGGATTCAAGTGGGGACGAGTTAATACTTTGTGAGGATGAGGAAGTACACACTGAAGAGGGTGAGGAATCGGTGGATGAGGAGGATGAGGATGACATCTTGCCTCCGTAGAGCCAGTTTGTGCAGGGACACATTAATTGCCAGCTTGTTTTGTGGGGGCCCAAACGAACCAATCATTTCAGCCACAGTTGTGTGGCAGACCCTGGCGCTGAAATGATTGATTTGTTAAAGTGTGCATGTCCTGTTTATACAACATAAGGGTGGGTGGGAGGGCCCAAGGACAATTCCATCTTGCACCTCTTTTTTTTCTTTGCATTATGTACAGTTTGGGGCCTAGTTTTTCTAACTGCCATCCTGTCTGCCACTGCAGTGTCACTCCTAGATGGGTCACGTGTTTGTGCCGCCCACTCGTGTCGCTTAGCATAGTCATCCAGCTACCTCGGTGCAACCTTTTATACATAAAAACACTATTGTGAGGTGTGAGGTGTTCAGAATAGACTGGAAATGAGTGGAAATTAAGGTTATTGAGGTTAATAATAGCATAGGAGCAGAGAAACCAACAAATTCTGTGATTTTAGCTGTTTTTATGCTTTTTTTAAAAAAAATACAGATCCAAAACACAAAACCCAGAACCCAAAACACGGAAGGGTGGTTTTGGCAAAACCAATCCAGATCCAAAACACGAAGAAAGATCCAGATCCAAAACCAAAACACGAAAAGTGGCCGGTGCACACCCCTAATTATATATATATATATATATATATATACACATATACATATAGACTTCTACGTGGATCGGCACTCACATACACGGTGTTCAACAACTCTGGTGCCTTCCGCATAAATCTATTGCTGTATATATATATATATTTATATAGATGTCCATGAACCCGGCGCTCCTGTTGATATAAATAAATGCTCTGGTGCCCTCCAGGGTTGTAAATAACAGCCAAATGAAAGGAATCCAATGAGGAGGCACTCTGGAGACTGTGCAGCAAGTAATAAAACCGTCCTTTAATGCATCCTACGTTTTGGGAGTTACCCCGTCGTCAGGGACAAACAGAATAAACATACAGCAATAGCACAACATATAAATACCCTCCCCCATAAACAATTAACACTGAATTATCTTGCCTGAGGGACGCCAGCCGAAAAGATCCCCAGCAGTGCGGCCAGACAGCATGTCGCTGTCTAGTGACATCATCAGTCCTCGCCACACCCCCACATGAACTCAATCCCTGGTTGCCAAGCAACCAACACCACTGCACAGAGCGTAATGTAAACATACAATAAACACATGTTAAAAATTACATTGTCAGCACTGCAATAATCGCACATGAGGTATACACTTTTGTACAAACTAAATAATTCAAATACTTAAATATCCATATTTCCAAGTCTAACAAGGATTGTCATATGAGTACCATTTCTTGCCCTAAGGATAATTCACAACGTGATCTACTATCAAAACACAAGACATGATACCATATGAGCTACAATGAGCTCCAAGCAACTATGCCTAAATAAAGCAACAGGGCAAAGGGGTGATTGGAAACAAAAAATCCCTCATGCATTTCAATCTTCCATTATATACATTATATTGCATGTTACCCTGCCCAAATGCATATAAGGCAAGGTTTCCTTGCCCCTATCAGCTTTGCTGTCAATACAAAAAACACTGTAACCCCAAGGTTTTGTTCAAGCCCCTGGGTGCAAAGGTACCCAGAGTATATATCCACTTAGATTATTTTTGAAGCAGATATCTGCTCCTACATTTCAAAATTGGCACATGATCAATAATTATAGCTCTCAGGCAATCCACACCATGTCGAACCTGTGCAAAGTGCCTAGCCACTGGCTGGTCACTATGGCCTGATTCTATAGCCTGACGGATCGCACTTCTGTGCAATGCCAGTCTCTCCTTAAATTTCCTCTCTGTCTTGCCCACGTAGTGTAATTTTTAACATGTGTTTATTGTATGTTTACATTACGCTGTATGCGGTAAGCAATTCAAAGTGTGCTAGAGACGCTAGACAGTGACAATAACCGCAGAGGAATCAGCTTTACACTAGGGGTGTGCACCGGCCACTTTTCGTGTTTTGTGTTTTGGTTTTGGATCTGGATCTTTCTTCGTGTTTTGGATCTGGATTGGTTTTGCCAAAACCACCCTTCCGTGTTTTGGGTTCTGGGTTTTGTGTTTTGGATCTGTATTTTTTTTTAAAAAAGCATAAAAACAGCTAAAATCACAGAATTTGTGTGTTTTTCTGCTCCTATGCTATTATTAACCTCAATAACCTTAATTTCCACTAATTTCCAGTCTATTCTGAACACCTCACAATAGTGTTTTTATGTCCAAAAGGTTGCACCGAGGTAGCTGGATGACTATGCTAAGCGACACGAGCGGGCGGCACAAACACGTGACCCATCTAGGAGTGACACTGCAGTGGCAGACAGGATGGCAGTTTGAAAAACTAGGCCCCAAACAGTACATAATGCAAAGAAAAAAAGAGGTGCAAGATGGAATTGTCCTCCCACCCACCCTTATGTTGTATAAACAGGACATGCACACTTTAACAAACCAAACATTTCAGCGCCAGGGTCTGCCACACGACTGTGGCTGAAATGATTGGTTCGTTTGGGCCCCCACAAAACAAGCTGGCAATTAACCTGTCCCTGCACAAACTGGCTCTACGGAGGCAAGATGTCGTCCTCATCCTCCGATTCCTCACCCTCTTCAGTGTTGTGTACATCCTCATCCTCACAGAGTATTAATTCGTCCCCGCTGGAATCCACAACCACAGGTCCCTCTGTACGTTCTGGAGGCTGGTCTCCCTGGAAGAGTTGATAATTCATTTTATGAACATCATCTTCTCCACATTTTGTGGAAGCAACCTCCTACGCCTTTTGCTGACAAGGTTCCCGGCTGCACTAAACACTCTTTCGGAGTACACACTGGAGGGAGGGCAACTCAGGTAAAATAGAGCCAGTTTGTACAGGGAACTCCAAATTGCTTCTTATTCCTGCAAGTACAGGTACGGACTGTCTGACATGCCTACTTGGATGCTGTCACCGATGTAATCCTTTAACAGACAGATGCACGCTTGTCGCTGCTGCTTTAAGGATGCAGGTGCGGCTACAGCCCACACATTTCACAAAGACAGAAAAAAAATAAGAATTTTTTAATTGTTTGTGGAGCGCACTTTGAGGGTTACACCACCCTTTAACAGACAGACGCACGCTTGTCACTGCTGCTTTAAGGATGCAGGTGCAGCTACAGCCCACACATTTCACAAAGACTGAAAAAAAATAAGAATTTTTTAATTGTTTGTGGAGCGCACTTTGAGGGTTACACCACCCTTTAACAGACAGACGCACGCTTGTCACTGCTGCTTTAAGGATGCAGGTGCAGCTACAGCCCACACATTTCACAAAGACAGAAAAAAAATAAGAATTTTTTAATTGTTTGTGGAGCGCACTTTGAGGGTTACACCACCCTTTAACAGACAGACAGACGCACGCTTGTCGCTGCTGCTTTGAGGATGCAGGTGGAATCTAGACGGGATTTGGAACCAGGGACACACTACCTCCATCGATTGTCTAAATCCCACTGCATTAATGGCGGATACCGGACCCACGTCTAACACCAACATAGCAGTCAAGGCCTCAGTTATACGTTTTGCTTCAGGATGACTGCTGTCGTACTTCATCCTCATCGCTAGGGACTGTTGGAGGGTCAATTGTTTAGTAAAAGTGGTGGTGTTCCTACTTCCTCTATGGGATGATGAACAACTCCCAGCAGCAGCAACAGCACTAGGAGGAAGTGGTTCTTGATCTTTCCCTATTTTATTTTTATCGGAGAAAGTTTGGTCCTCCATTTATGTTATATTGATATATACTTGCGGCTAAAGCGCACACAAACACAGAAAATATTTTTTTATTTTTGCTGGAGAGTAGTGCACTTTGTGGGTTACACCACCCTTTAAGAAATGAGCCAGCCGGCTCTTTACTTATGGGACACAGGCGCACGCTTGGCGCTGCTCCTTTGTTGATGCACGTGCAGCCACAGTGCACACAATTCACAAACACAGAAAATATATATTTTTTTGGTTTGGAGTGTACTTTGGGGGTTACAGCACCCTTTAACGGTCAAGCCAGCCGGCCCTTTACTTATGACACAGGCGCACGCTTGGCACTACTTTGTTGATGCACGTGTGGCTACAGCGCACACAATTCACAAACACAGAAAAAATATTATTTTTTTAGCACTTGGGGGGAGCACCCCTTATGGACAGAGCACCCCCTGGACAACACTACAGCACCCCTTTAGGACTGGGACACTGCACAGGACTTTGGAGTGGACACAGCCCCTATGGAGAACTGACTGCACAACACAGTCCAGCCAGCCCCTATGGACTTTGAAGTAGTGGACACAGCCCCTATTAACAACAGCAGCACAGCACAACACAGCCAGCCCCTATGGACTTTGAAGTAGTGGACAACAGCAGCACAGCGCAGCACAGCACAGCACAGCACAACACTACTCTGCACTACACTACACTACACAGCCCTAACTCCCACCCTCCCTCTTCACTGTCCACAGCCGAGTGAGAAAATGGCGCCGACGCGGGTACCTTATATAGGATCCAAAACCCGCGAGACCCGGAAGGCGGGATGATGACGTTTTGCCTCGATTTAAGATCCGTCAGGCGGGAAAAGTCGAGCCTGACTCTGATCGGCCTCGGATCGGGGGGGCTCGGGGGGGGTTCGGATTTCAGAAATCCGAACCCGCTCACCCCTACTTTACACATGTACAAAGTTGCAGATTAAGCACAACGGAACTTGGCTTGAGGAAAAGCCTCGGCCGCTCGCATTGGACCCCTTTTTGCACAAATTCACACTGTCTTACACAGATGTACAAATGTTGCACATCAAATTGATCAGTGTAACATTAAAATATAGGGCCTATATTCAGCAGTGCTGAACACAGATTCCTGATGATCGGGAATCTGCGCAGGCGCCTGACCCGTTCTGCGCAAGTGCAGAATGGGTGTGCGATCCTGCACGCAGACTGGCAGCAGAGTGGCAGTGATTGGCAGTCTGCAGCAGTTTGGGGGCGGGGAGGGGGCAGCGATGGCCTCTGTTTCTTGAAATGGAGGCGAGTCGCCACCGTTGGGGGGTAGGAAAGAGACCAGGATCTCCATTGCCTGACTGATATTTCCTGGCCTCTTCATCTGAACTGCAACGGCTGGCTTGCGTGACCCCATGGGTCACCTTAGCAGGCCGATGTTCCCGTAGAGTATCCGATGCTGCGTTGGACAACACAACTCGGATAAGTAATGCACAGGGGACATGATGCCTCCTGTGCATTACCATATCTGCCAGGATCGCAATTGCAAAGCTGCCTGTGTGCATACATCATATATCTATAGCCTGCGTGCATACATCATATATCTTTAACCTGCGTGCATACATCATATATCTATAGCCTGCGTGCCTACATCATATATCTATAGCCTGCGTACATACATCATATATCTATGACCTGCGTACATACATCTTATATCGATAGCCTGCGTGCTGCTTTGCAATTGCGATCCTTGCTGAATCAGGCCCATGGTTTTGTCACGGGATGTAGTTATCAGACTGGCGGACGGCATGCCACTGGTCTGAATCCGGTTTGGAGAAGCCCGACATGGGACTTAAGATAGGCGTTGTAATACTGACGCCTATCTTAATCCCGATGCTGGAATCCAGAAGGACGACAGCTCGAATGAAGGTAAGTTGGGAGCACCTTAGCTGTTAGCCACGGGGAGCGGGGGGGGCATGGCTGTAACTAGGGTAGTGCGACCTGTGCCATGGCACAGGGCACCGCAGGGCAGGGGGCGCTGTTTAGACCTGTCAATTTTCCTGTTTATTGTCATTCTCATCTGTAGCTTCCTCTTCCTTTATCCCCAGCATCTCCTGGCCTCAACTATCTTTTCCCTGGCTCTTCCCCATGAGGCAATGGCCCTTTTTCAGGTGTTCTTATTTCAAAAATTGGGTTTGGGGAGAGCGTGCCGATGCTCTCTGACACAGGGCACAAAATAGTCTAGTTTGCTGTGCTGCTCCGCTGAGCAAGCTCGGCTCAGCGCAGCAGCAGCTACTGGACAGGAAACAGCCTCTCCTCTGCCACTCACGAGTGCGGCTGCTCGGTGACACCATCCGAGGGCGTGACACCAAAATAGCAGAGCAGCTCTGCTAATTTGGTGTCACCCCCCTCGAATGGTGTTAACTGGTGGGCCCGCCCCCCCGCATCCCCTTGTCACGCCAGTGGCTGTCGGTATATTGACAGGAGACATTCCGACAGCCGGCATTGCATACTGATTCCTTTTGTCACTCCCAGTTGTTTTATTTATGTAAATAAGTAGCACATTTTCAGTGAGAAAGACGCGTGGTCAGGTCACGTGAGGTATGGTGCACCGAGAGGGAATTTTTGGCGTAACTGCAGTCACAGTGTAAAAGGACACACCTGTATAAATCCTAATGTGATATATGGACTTTCTGTTTCAAAACATGATTAGAAGTAGGACATATATTGTCATGAATATCGTGACTTAGGCGATATATATTGTGTTCTAAGTTGTGTGTGAGGGGTTTAATTTCTAAATCTATATTTGTGAATAGTGTAAATGTGATGGAATATTTATTTATACCATAATCTTATACTACATATATGATGTGATAAAGAAGACCTAGGTGATCGGAACATGTGAATGATATAAATATGTGTAAGCTCAAATGTGTGATAATATAATGAGCAGAGATATGTGATATAATATGATTTAATGATGTAATGTGATATAATGATATAATGTGATATAATGACGAATGGTGCTAGATCAGGTTATGCTGTGACAAAGTGTGTACATATAATATTCATTATTTTTACTGAGAATGTACCCATATATATTATATGATTAGATAGAGTATAGTATTCTAAATATCCAATGTCTTTTGAGAATTGTATTGGGTATATGGTCCTGATTCAGAGCCGGACGCAATTAGCGCTCGCTTGCCCAGAAAATAGAGGTGGCTATTCAAATGAACCGTTCGCTCTTTGCGGTCTGTTCACGCCTCTAGGTCTGAACAAGCGAACAAAACTTGCGGTCGTTTTTTGGAAAAATACGCCCCCTGGCCGTTCGCATCTTACATCATGTCCGCTATTTATTAGATTAATCGAGTACATCGACCAGGGTATGAACTGCTCGCTATTCTTGGGGTTGGTTTTTGCTACCACAATCTTGCGAGCAGTTCTGGCTATAAAATAACCCAGTGACGTGGTCAATGACGCTGCTGTTTTAATTATGCACACCCATAAAACGCCCGTTTTGACCTTTAAGCACGCCTGCGTTCGGATCTCCACTCCCCGTTTTCAAGCACCTTCCCCTGTTACCACCCACATACGCCTCTTTCTGTCACTCAAATTTTCAGGCATTCGCTATTTTGCGAGCACATGAATTTCGACCGCACTGACTGGTTTGCCCATGCGTATAACGATCCGTACGCATGTGCAGTTGGGCAAACATCACCCGGAGCGAACGAGCGGCCGCTTACGAGCGGCTCTGAATCAGGCCCTATGTTCTATCTTTATGTGTAAGAGTGTCATGGGGCAGGGACGTCTGGACGAGGCGATGGGAGAGGGTGGATCAAAAGATCTACGGACCAAGGGCCTGATTCAGTCCCACTCGCAAGCGGCTGTCCGCTCGCAAGTGGGTCGATGGTGTGCACTGAGCATGCGCACGACGGAGGGAGCTCCGTCGTGCGCATGCGCCAGATGTGACGAGCGAACGAAAGTCCTTCGCTCGTTGTGTCTGATCAAAGGGGGCGTGCTGTCGATGTTGATTGACAGCACGCCCCCTTTGGTAGGAGTGCCGGGACGTGCCTCCCTGACGGGGGCGTTCCCACGGGAACGCCTTCCGTCAGAAGCCGACCCACTGACATCACTAGTGATGTCAATGGGAGTGATTTTGGCACTGATAGAGCCAAAATCACTCCGGAGCATGCGGTTGAAAACCTCAACCGCAGGCTCCGGCTCGCAGTTTCGATGGTCGTGATGGTCACGACCATCGCGGCCATCAAACTGCACGCTCGTATATCCTGTGGGTGGTGACCCACAGCTATACGAGCGTCCAGGAGGACGCTCCATTTTCATGGAGGGCGGCCCTCATTCAGAGCGTGCGCTCTGCTCAGAGCGTACGGCTCTGAATGAGGGCCCAAGTTATAGCGAAAAACAAATACAGTATTTTATTTTATATTAAAGTATAATCGGACAGCGGCCTCTGGAGTGGAATTGTGGCCAGACAGCGTGCTTGGAAGTGGAGTTGTGGCCATGTAGGTTGTCAGGGGCAGACTTGCGACTGCTCACCGGCCTCTTTGGCGGCCTTGTGTCCATCCAGTGTCTTCTGTGGAGATTTTGTAGCCATCCCGTGACATCTAAAGTGGAATTGCGGCCAGGCAGCATCCTCAGAAGTGAAGTTGTGGCCATTTAGCGTCCTTGGATGTGGACTTTTAGGTAGACTTGTGTCCATTACAGCAGCTTCTGGGTTGGTATTGTGGCCATCCAGCGGCGTCTGTGATGCTACTGTGGCTGTCCAGCATCTTTTGTGGAGATTTTGTGGCCATCCAGCAGCCTCTGGGGAGATCTTATGGTTGTCCAGCGGCCTTTGGTGCTGATTTGTGGCCAAGCAGTGGAGATGTGTTTTGGCTGGGAATTGGCTTTTGGAGTGGTCTTGTCGCTGGGCTCTGACCTCTGTAGTGGAATTGTGGCCAGGCAGCAGTCTCTGTAGTGTATTTGTGCCCAGGCAGACTATGACTCTGCAGTTATAATGGCACACATCTGAAATTGTAGTGGCAGCACTTTATACAGGTGCAGAGCAAGAAGAAGATGAATATACAGAAGAAAAAACTGCTAATGTCTTTTATGGTAGCAATAGACTCTGGATCACCAAGTTGATGTTTGACATTCTCAGTTTGCACAGCCAACCTAAATCCAGCCTTCATCTTCCCCTGAAGCCAGCAGTAGTAGACTCCTCTGTCACTGAGCTCTAAAGAACGGAAGTTCAGATGGTTTCCATGGTCAATGTACACTCTCTTAGAGTCTTTAGGCCCAACTAGATGTGTTGTTCTGTAAAGCCTTTCATCATCCTTATCCCAAGCCACAGCTTGTCCTGGCATGGCTCCTGGACACTCAATGATCAGGCTGCTGCCTACAGGCTTAGCGTACATTTGAGTTGGTACCTTGGGTAGCTTGGGCAGCCAAGGAATGCGATCTTTAAGTTTCATTACCCCACTTATAAAATTTTGGATCTTTCCTAGGATTCCTGTTAGTGCCTTTCTGCAGGGAGTCATATAGCTCTCGATCAAGATTTCTGGTCTGCGATTGGTAAGATATTTTTGAAATCTTGCTGGAACAGCACCGGATCCACATGGAGCCACATCTTTGTTGGGGAGACGATATCTTGGGTAAAGGTAGTTACTCCTTACATAGCAAAAGCCCAGTCTCCTTTTCTCTCCTTTCACATCACAGCGATCACATACAGTCCAGTCCGAAAAACTAGTGAAGGACACAAAGTCTCTCATTTCCAGGTCATCTTGTGCGTGCTCATTCTGGTCTTCAAATACTACATGTGCTTTTTGGGATTCCTGAATGTCAACACTATAGCCATAGAAAAACTGCTTGCCCTGTGTGCCACAGATGTAGTGCCCGGAATCTTTTTTTTGTGACTTGAAAATGATGAGGTTGTACTCACGGATGCTGAACCTATGCAGGGTATCATAATTACTGTGCAGGTTGTTACTGTCCACTTGGGGTATTTTGCCAACATCTGAGAGCACCTTGGTGAGCTCACCACCAATGGTCTTCTGATAGTACCACACCACAGATTTAAACTCTTCAGGCTTGCAGTGGCAAGTAAGCACAATGGACGTGTCCGACAGGAACTCAGCTGTATCAAAGAGCAGGAACGCTGGGCAGTGAATGGTCCTGAAGATGTCCTTTTTTTCTACCAGCTCAAAGCCACAAGCCGGCATAATATAAATGAATGCAGCAGCCACAAGAAACATAAGGTGAAGACTTCTGGGAGTCATCACTGACGAAAAATAATATTGTGTTCAGGATAGAACACAAAATATAGTAACAGCAAAGCAGAAAATTAGTCTTCTCTTGTCACATGTGACAAATGAGTGACCAGCTGATTAACCACTTACATTGTCTACTCTGTTACTATGATGCAACAATCCATTGTTACCATGGAAACGGCCCAGACACACTTATCCATTAACATTTGATAATTACATGTTACACAGGAAGAATTAATGATATTAGACCATAATTATCCAGCATACATTTGCTACACATTAATGTATGAGATAAAAGGAATTATGTTGTACCTGGAATGTAGTAGATACTTACTGACATTATGGCCCTTGGACCATTTCTTATAATTATTAGTTTGTTCCTTATATTAAAAACTAGATGAATCAGACAGAACCTCCCATAGCCTCACGCGTCCCACTTCTACAATTATAGAATGTATATGCTTGGTTTATGCAAGATTTTCTATAACTAGCAAAGCCCATATTGTACATATACATCATGTAATCAGGATAACAGTGGTGATTGGGAAGAGAATGGTTTATACAAAGGCCACTATTGGCTCCATACAGATCTGATCTCCACCCCATGAAGCTCTTACATTAATATTGGGGACCTGATGTAATGGGAGCAATGAGTAAGTGCACCACACTCTCTTCTCTTTTGCACTCTTTTGCGCCACATAAACTATTATATATTATTGCAGTTTTACCAGCGGGGACTATAAATTACGAATATTGAATATGCCTGTAACATAGCGTCAATGACACATATATCTACTTACTTTGTAGGGTGTGGTATGATATGTCAACTTGCAGAATGTTGACATTTATTATGTGACACCTTAATGTTGACATGCTTAGAATAATATTATTTAGCCTAAAACTAACAATAACCCGTTTAGTTGCTGTTTATTTTTAAACTTGGGCTAATGCTATTTAGTTACAATTAGTTGTGCAGCTGAGGACACAGAGTTTAGGTGTAATCTCCAGCTACTGTCAGACCAGCACACAGACCAGCAGAACACAGATTGCTCTTTCTTGAATTTGTATCAGTATGGAAAATGATGTAGAAACCAGAGGCGGCTCAAGGTACGGGCTAGCAGGGCCGTCGCCTGGAGCGCCATAGCCTGAAGGGTACAGCCCTGCTCCCTGCCTCAACAGTATTTTTAGAGGCACTCACCACCGCCACCCACTGGCGGTATTGGTATAAACGCAGAGGGAGGGAGAGGGGGAGGGAAGGGGCGACATTGCAGCACAAGACGGGTGCAGAGAAACTTAGCGCCGGACCACCTGGTAGAAACTCTTCAATGTTGCAGTTTGTCCATTCAGGTGAGTTCTGACAGTTTAACAATTGATTTATAAATTACAAAATAAAAAAGTGATTTGTCATCTTCTGAGCAAGTATTTTCCAGTCTGATAAAGTGGATGGTGGCAACTGAGCTTCCTCATAGAATGCTCATCTTACTGAGCCCTTATCTCCTCAATGATCAGAGTTACTTTGCACAACTAGGACGAGGACCATATTTGCATATTTATACAATGGAACAGCGCTAATAACAAAATAAAAAATGATAAATATATATATGAATACCACTGGTATGGAAGGTAAGCCAAGACACAATATATAAATATAATAACTTTATTTATGTCTCAATGTACTAAGTTATTCATCATTATGGGAGTTAGTCTAATGGTTTGGGTTCTGGTCTCCCACACTGAATGTTATGAGTTTGATCCCAGATAGGGAATATATTGGGGTTATATTTGGCATAAAAGAATAATCTTTTCTCATTATTTCCACATTAATTTATTGCTTTTTGATTCTATAAAATAGAGAATAACATTAATAAGGCCAATTCTAGGCCGGATGTTTAGATCTTGTCTGTACTAGATGCATATAATGTTGATGTGCCAGGTTACGTATCTTTTTATAGACTGAACTAGTTGTGTATATTTAGGGGGAGATGTACTAAGCCTGGGAGTGTGATACAGTGGACAGGCCGTGTTTGAAAAATGACAGTTAGGAGCTGATTGGCTAGTACTTTATCTCATTCCACTTTATCACTCTCCAAGCATTAGTACATCTGGCCCTTAGACTCTGCAAACTTGATTAGAGGTGTGATAGTGTTGTAGTTAGAGTCAGTGTGCATGAGCAGCAAGGTCCATGGTTATAATCCGGTATTTATAGATTTTCAGGATTGTTATATATATATGTTTTTCTATTATGTGTAGTTTATTTGGATGTTTAGGGGTCATTTATAAAAATGGATAAATTATGTATTTATTTGTTATCTATATAATCCAAGACACATTCTACTTTTTGTTTTGCATAGAAGAACTGTGTGTTATATATTTGCTAAATATTGCTGTACCTGTAGCTATCATATGTGGAATAATTAATTGATTAACAGTAAATTGAGATCCCTGCTCTAAAGCTGGTAACACATCTAAAGATTATCTGTCCAACCAGCCAACTAGCTGATTGGTTGGAATGAAAATCTGGTAACGTATGGGAGTAAATGATGGTCAGCAATTTGCTCCTAAATGCCAGAAAAGAGATGAAAATGGTTGTCAGTCAAGTTTGAACAAATTGTTTAGATCAAACATTTAACAAACTAAAGTTTTTGTCCATTTTCCGGCGTTTGGGAGCAAATTGGTGATTGTCATTTGCTTTAATTCCTTACCAGATTTTCATTCCAACCAATCAACTAGTTGAATGGTTGGACAGATAATCTTTAGATGTGTGGCCAGCTTTGAAAAAGGAGATGGAAGTGTTCTGGGGGTTCATTCTCTTGGAAAAAACCCTCTAATTGAGGGTGGAACATGTCAGAGGCTGCTTCCAGACTTACCTGTTTAATGAAGCCTTGCTTAAGGAGGTGCTGGCTGGGCATTGGCCCATACTTGCCAACTCTCCCTGATTGTCAGGGAGACTCCCTAAAATAGCCCTGACTCCCTAAAGAGTCTAGGGGGTAAATTTACTAAGATGGGAGTTCTATTAATAAATGATGTTGCCCATAGCAACTAGATTCCAAGTATTATCATCTAGAAGGTGCTAGATAAATGAGAAGTAGAATCTGATTGGTTGCTATGGGCAACATAATTTCTTAAACAGAACTCCCATCTTAGTAAATTTACTCCTAGCAATCTTCCTCATTATGAAACTGTTACATTAAAAAAAACATATATAGAGAGATATTCATTTAAAAGGGAACATTAGTATCATTTCCCTGTATTTATTATAAGGAACAATGGCCCTCATTCAGACCCACTCGCGAGCGGCTGTCCGCTCGCAAGTGGGTCGATGGTCTGCACTGCGCATGCGCACGACAGAGGGCGCTCCGTCGTGCGCATGCGCGAGACGCGCCGAGCGAAGGACTTTCCTTCGCTCTGAGTGTCTCATCAAAGGAGGCGTGCTGTCGATGTTGACTGACAGCACGCCCCCTTTGGTGGGTGTGCTGGGGGCGTGCCTGCCAGACGGAGGCGTTCCCAAGGGAACGCCTATCGTCTGAAGCCGGCCCCACTGACATCACTAGTGATGTCAGAAGGAGTGATTTTGGCTCTGATAGAGCCAAAATCACTCCAGGCTTTGTGGTTGAAAACCTCAACCGCAGGCTGTTGCTCGCAGTTTCGATGGTCGCGATGGTCAAGACCATCGCGACCATCATCCTGCACGCTCGTATATGCTGTGGGTGGTGACCCACAGCTATATGAGCGTCCAGGAGGACGCTCCATATTTATAGAGGTGGGCCCTGATTCAGAGCGAGCGCTCTGGTCAGAGCGTCCGGCTCTGAATCAGGGCCAATGATCCCTCTGGCTACATGTATTTTCTGAAAAGTATTATTGTGTTTTCATAAACAAGTAGATCTTAAGGTGCCCATACACGGTGCGATAAAGCAGCCGATCCGACGGATTGGTACGATTTGGCTGCTCTATAGTACCATGTATGGGCCTGATATTGGACAGAGCGTGCACCTGTGGGGTCGTACATTGCACTCCAAGATCTTACTACAGGTTCAGTCAATCTGGTGATGCGATGTGCGATCCCATGCAGCGCTATGCAGGTAGGGGAGGGGGGAGCCAGCATATCAGGCGGTCGGCCACCCGATATGCACCGTGTGTGGGGACCACCCGATATGCCAGACGTCGAATCCCCAATGCGTCGCACGGTGCATATCACACCGTGTATGGCCAGCTTTATACGTCCAAAGATGTTGTTCGGAATAGCACTTTTGTAATGCGAGTTACTGTCTTAGAACTGTAATTTTAATTATACTATTATTATTATCATTAATAATAATAATAATAATTATTATTATAATAATAATTAATTTTATGTATTTTGAAACTGATCGAAATTTGCTATGATTGGCATGCCTGAGTTGAAATTTGGCTGAATCATGACATACAGGATTTCTAGGGCTTCAACTCTATTAAAATGCTAGTGTTTGTCCAAAGCAATGATAAGATTCCAAATATTTGTATAGGGCAGCATCCAAATAAATTTCCTCATTACAGAAAACCAGAAGTAGAAAACGTTGTTTCACTGATAAATACACTAGAATATTAACTACACTACACATTTATTTTCGCCTAAGATGTCATCAGTGTTCCAATAATATTCATGGCGTCCTACCTAAGCCATAGAAAGGGCGTGGTATGACTGGTCGATAGTCTAAAGGTTCTGAGTGAGTGTCTAAACAAGAAGGTCTACAGGTTCTGAATGTTGACAGTCAGAAAATAGACATGGTCATTAGCTCGGCCACCAATATAAAGACATGTAGTTATGTCGACATTCAAAAGGTTGACATTTAACATGACACAAAAATGTTGAGATATGTTTTATAGGTTGTTTAGGCCTAACCCTAAAAATCATCAGAAAACAGTACGTCAAAATTTTTGTGTTGACCTCTTGAATGTGTCGACCATTTAACCATATCCACCTAAATACAGGTCTAAATATTGGTGGTGGACCTAACGACCATGTTGACCTTCTGACTGTAGTCATTCAGAATGTGTCGACCTTCTGGTGTCAAACTTTTTAATGTCGACCAGTCAACCAGGTACCCATTTTGGACTAGTTGCTACTGGAAACAGCCAGTCGGGTTTATCAAAGAATTTGCAGGTTGGTGTAGCCAAGATAAAGGCAGAATATTTACAAAGGAAAGGAACAGAGCCATATTTAAGATGCTTAGACAATTTAGTAAACTACAGACACATTAAATGCAAACATTTTATATAAAACGAGGGATATAATGTGCTGTGGAATGGGGTTATCTATAACTGTGTGTAGCTACTATCACCAGAACTGCAATTCTTCTAATTGGAGATGGAAGAAAGGGAAGGTATAGCATTGGGACACCGTACTTGTATGCAGAAACTGGTAGTGTTATTGAAACATTTATTCCATTAGTAACTGTTTAAAAAAAAAAAAAAAACATTTAAATGAGAAATATGGTCAGAGGTTGTTATGAAACATGTGTCAATTTAGATGATCCAGTTTGATGACCCAAAAGGCATGTTAGCATGTGTGGTTTGATGGAATGTACACTCCCTCTGCTTTACAAGCACACAGAGGATGATAAGGCACCAAAAAGTGCAGCCAACTTGTTTAGAGATGCAGGGGCAGCAGAAATGCTGACCGCTTGTGAAATGAGATCCCAGCAGCTGGCCAAAAGCAAGCAGTAAGCTCAGTGGTGCAGAGACTGAGGCTGCCATCACTGAGTGAAGCAGTTAGCGGCAAGGTGGCAGCCAGACAGACACCTTGTCGCGTTTCTCTGTCACTAATATGGTTTCATCATCAGAAGGCAATCATTTGGCCGACTGTGCAAGGACTGAGATGCCCATTATTAGCACACGGGTATGCTGCAATACTGATTGATGTGTCCTTATACATCACTCTTGGTTGGACCATCGAAACTTGCACATCTCTGCTTTGTGTTAGCTGTCCTGCTAAGACAAAGCAGAGAAGAGAGAAGAATGAAAAACACCTTATTTTAAATAGTCTTTTCTCTGCTGCAACAAATTTACAAACAGTTGCTTTTGCTTGTAAAATTCATACTGTGTAAACATTTATTTATCTTCAAGGAGACAGCATAGACTTTACATATTTGCACTTTGCATAACTTTTCTAAATGTGCAAATAAACTGATTTTATGGACCAGTTAACCACACTCACCGACCCAGCAAGGCAGCGCCTGGTTTCTGCCACATGAAATGCAGCAGATAGAAGGATCCCACTTCTGACACCACTTTTTGAAAGTGGAGTGCAAACAAATGACTCTTTACACTGGTTGGTTATGTCAGATAACTGTTTTACTCATCAAAAATGTTGTTACTGCACACTTGTATACATAAGATGGCTTCTTGATACTAGCTACTGTATTCTCCACCAGCCCTAGCTATTGTCTGGCTGCTAGTCAGCTTCAGAAGCTACACCCACTGGATCCCACAATCCTTTTATCCATCACCCACTCCCAAGCATTCATACCCATGTAGTGCAGCTGCATGTAAAACATTTCCTGTAGGAGACAGCAGGATCCTTAACCCTGTCTGCCCCTTGTCCTAGGGAGAAAGTCCAGTTCTGGATGTGTACCCTCTTTGCCACACTATCTGTCTACAGACTGTATATATATATATATATATATATATATATATATATATATATATATATATATATATATATATATATGTAGACCAGGGGCAGATCTGGGGCTCTTTCCCCATAACACTTCTATCTTGCCCAATACCCCCATCCTGGATGCGCTCTTGACCTAGACTCTTCTAGACTTTCATTGTATTTCCTACTTTAGAAAATATTACTTGTTTTTTAATGATTAATGAATTTTGTTTTTATTATTTTGCTTTTTTACTTTTTTGTGAAAGGTAAGATTTGTGTTCTTGCATGTTACTTAGGTAAAGTGAGACAATTTTATTTTCCTTAGACAGTTATTTATTTAGGTTTCATTTAGTGGAGAGAACAGCACTTTCTTCCCTGTAGGGAGCAGAATGGGTCACACTTTTTCTAGTACAGATGTTGCAATACTTGAATTACTGTTCTGCTGTCGCAGTAATCCTGCTGTTTCTGTGTCCCACTTATTGTTTCCTGTAGTGCTGCCTGACTTCTGCTAGTACCTTAGGAGCTGACACATATGCTGTATCAGCATGTGTAATATGCATACCTGTTACCATCACTCCTGCTGATGTGACAGCACAATAGACAATGTCACCACCTTCTATGAAGGAGCAGAAGTCACAATTTTGAAATATATGCAGATTCTGTGACTTATAATATTCAGAATTTTTTTGTTGTCACAGATAATGTAATTATATATTATGATTTACACACAGTAGCCACTTTATTAGGTATACATCGATTACTGGGTAGGGCCCCACTTAGGTGATGGACTGAAATGATAGCATCACGTAGTTTCTGCCCTGTGGCCCTTGCATCTGGCCAGCAGGTTATTCCCGGTGCTCAGCATGATGTCATATGCTAAAGGGGCATGGCCGGCACAGGGTGCAATAAAGCTCTGTTGCGGTGCTGCATGAACTCATTGCCATGTTTGTGGCACTACCTCGACATGATGTGTGCTTTGTGACAATGGGGGGAGTTTCATCAAACTTTCCAAAGATGGCAAGTTGAGAAGTTGCCCAAGGCAACCAATTAGCTTATATAATTAATAAAGTGCAATCTATAAAATGATAGCTAGTAGCTGATTGGTTGCTATGGGCAACTTCTCCACTTGTCATCTTTAGATGTTTTGATAATTAACCCCCATCGTGCATCGTGCATGATGGAATTAGCCATTAGAAGATGACTAGGCCATAGAGAGATGCACATGTTCAGACTGTATTAACAGGCCTAATGTGTGCAAAGGAGACAGTCCCCACTCCATTACATCACCACCACCATCATGAACCAGTGACACAAGATGGGATAGATCAATGGGTTCAAGTTGTTTAGGCCAAACTCTGACTCAATAATCTGAATTTTGCAACAGAAATTGTGTTTTATCAGATCAGGTAGCATTTTGCCATCTGTTCTTAGCACACAGGAGTGTGGTGCTCTGTCCTAGAGTTGGCTGGCCATCTCTACTGAGCGATCAGGGGAGAAGGGCCCTAATCAAGGAGGTGACCAAGAACCCGATGATCACTCTGTCAGAGCTACAGCATTTCTCTGTGGAGAGAGGAGAACCTTCCAGAAGGACAACCATCTCTGCAGCAATCCACCAATCAGGCCTGTATGGTAGAGAGACCAGACGGAAGCCACTCCTTAGTAAAAAGCACATGGCAGCCCGCCTGGAGTTTGCCAAAATGCAAGGAATGAAGGACTCTCGGACCATGAGAAACAAATCTCAAAAATTATACATTATATATATATATATATATATATATAGACTTCTACGTGGATCGGCACTCACATACATGGTGTTCAACAACTCTGGTGCCTTCCGCATAAATCTATTGCTGTTGCTGTTGTGTATATATAAATATATATATATATATATATATATATATATATATATTAGGGATGTGCGCCGGACCATTTTTGCCAGATTTGGATTTGGTTCTAATTCGTCGTCCGGCTTTGGATTTGGATTTGCCAAACTGCGGTGACTGGCTTTGGATTTGGATTTTTTTACAAAAATGTACAAAAAAAGCTAAAATCACATAAATTGGTCTTTTTTTTCTTCCTAGAGTATTATTATCCTCAATAACATTAATTTCCAGTCAATTTAGACCATATCACAGCAATAATATTGTTTTCAACATTATTGGCCAAAGGTTGCAGTGAGCTGACTGGTTACTAAGTGACAAAGCATTGGCACAACGACACAGACACCACAGTATAAAGCACATCTATGACACATTGCCACACAGCAGTGGCAGATTTGAAAAGTAGTGCACCCACCCAGTGGGGTACGGCCAGCAGAATCACAGTACTTGTTTACATAGTGGGCTACGGCCCAAGGAGTCACAGTGCACAATCTTATTCACATTACACCGCTCATAGGGCCTGATTCACATTACACCATAAAGTAGTGTCTCTTATTTATGTTACGACACACAGTAGTGCCCCTTTTACACAATGCCCACAGTAGTGACCCTTTTACACAATGCCCACAGTAGTGCCCCTTTTACACAATGCCCACAGTAGCAGTGTCCCTTACACAATGCCCCCAGCAGTGGTGCCCCCTATGCAGTCCCCTTAGTAGTAGGGTCCCCTATGCAGTGCCCTCAGTAGAATGCCCCCCAGTAGTATGCCCCCCATTAGCAGCCCCCCCAGTAGTATGCCCCCCATTAGCATGCCACCCAGTAGTATGCCCCCCATTAGCAGGCCCACCCAGTAGTATGCCCCCCATTAGCAGGCCCCCCCAGAAGTATGCCCCCCAGTAGCAGGCCCCCCCAGTAGTAGGCTGCCCCAGTAGTAGGCTGCCCCAGTAGTATGCCCCCCCCTGTAGTAGGCTGCCCCAGTAGTATGCCCCCCCCTGTAGTAGGCTGCCCCAGTAGCAGGCCCCCCCCTGTAGTAGTATGGCCCCCCAAGTAGTATGGCCCCCCAAGTAGCAGACCCCCCAGTAGTATAGCCCCCCCAGTAGTATAGCCCCCCCAGTAGTATAGCCCCCCCCAGTAGCATAGCCCCCCCAGTAGCATAGCCCCCCCGCACCCCCAGTAGCAGACCCCCCCAGTAGCGCCCCCGGCCCTTGCACAAGTAAAAAATAAATAAATAAAAACTTACCTGAATCCCCGTTCCCGCGCCGTCCGCTCTGCTGTCACACGCTGAGGAGGGAGCCGGAAGACGGAGCTCATGTGTGAGCTTCAGCCGGCTCCCTCCGTGCAGCAGCCAATGAGAGTCTGTGTGACTCTCATTGGCTGCTGTAACAAACACACAGCTGCCGCTGGCGGCTGTGTGTTTGTATCTGTGTAGGGCAGAGTGCTATCACAGCGCTCTGCCCTACACAATAGGAGCCCTGATGTCGGATTCTCTAGTGAGAATCCGACATCAGGCGGCCGCCGTTCGGCCCCGAACGGGGATCCGAGTCAGGCGGTGAACACCCAAACAGGGTTCGGGTGGACTCGGATCCCCAATGTTCGGAGCGGTTCGGATTCCACAGAATCCGAACCGCTCATCTCTAATATATATATATATATATATATATAGATGTCCATGAACCCGGCGCTCCTGTTGATATAAACAAATGCTCTGGTGCCCTCCAGGGTTGTAAATAACAGCCAAATGAAAGGAATCCAATGAGGGGGCACTCTGGAGACTGTGCAGCAAGTAATAAAACCATCCTTTAATGCATCCTACGTTTTGGGAGTTACCCTATCGTCAGGGACAAACAGAATAAACATACAGCACTAGCACAACATATAAATCATACTTGCCGACTATCTGGCTGCTCCTTCCGGGAGGGAGCAGCCAGATCGGCAGAACAGGGGGCGTGGCCGGCAAAAGGGGGCGTGGCCGGACGGGCTGAAGGCCATTTCCGGGTGTGACAGGGGGCGGGGCCATGCAATCGAGTCATTTTGGCCCCGCCCCCGCTACACAATGCCGAAATACAGGCATTGTGAAGCAGGGGGCGGGGCCAAAATGACGCGAATCGCGTCAGCGGCCTCCCGCTGAAGGGGGTTTATCAGGTACTGACGGGGGGGAGACAGGGGATCGGCGGCATGCGGGAGGCTTGCCTGCCTTTCCGGGGGGGCGGGAGGGTAGGCAACCCTGATATAAATACCCTCCCCCAAAAACAATTAACACTGTGGGTTATCTCACCTGAGGGATGCCAGCCGACAAGATCCCCAGCAGCTCGGCCAGACAGCACGTCGCTGTCTAGTGACATCACGAGTCCTCGCCCCCCTCACATGAGCTCAATCCCTGGTTGCCAAGCAACCAACACCACTGCACAGAGCGTAATGTAAACATACAAAAAAAACATGTTAAAAATTACATTTTCAGCACTGCAATAATCGCACATGAGGTATACACTTTTGTACAAACTAAATAATAATTCAAATACTTAAATATCCATATTTCCAACTCTAACAAGGATCGTCCTATGAGTCCCATTTCTTCCCCTAAGGATAATTCACAACGTGATCTACGATCAAAACACAAGACATGATAACATATGAGCTACAATGAGCTCCAAGCAACTATGCCTAAATAAAGCAAAGGGGCAAAGGGATGATTGGAAACAAAAAATCCCTCATGCATTTCAATTTTCCATCCAATACATTATATTGCAGGTTACCCTGCCCAAATGCATATAAGGCAAGGTATCCTTGCCCCTATCAGCTTTGCTGTCAATACAAAAAACACTGTAACCCCAAGGTTTCGTTCAAGCCCCTGGGTGCAAGGGTACCCAGACTATATATCCACTTAGATTCTTTTTGAAGCAGACATCTGCCCCTGTTACAACTATGTTTCAAAATTGGCACATTATCAATAATTATAGCTCTCAGGCAAGCCACACCATGTCGAACCTGTGAAAAGTGCCTAGCCACTGGCTGGTCACTATGGCCTGACTCTATAGCCTGGCGGATCACACTTCTGTGCAATGCCAGTCTCTCCTTAAATTTCCTCTCTGTCTTGCCCACGTAGTGTAATTTTTAACATGTGTTTATTGTATGGTTACATTACGCTGTATGCGGTAAGCCATTCAAAGTGTGCTAGAGACGCTAGACTGTGACAATAACCGCAGAGGAATTAGCTTTACACACGTACAAAGATGCAGATTAAGCACAACGGAACTTGGCTTGAGGAAAAGCCTCGGCCGCTCGCATTGGAGCCCTTTTTGCACAAATTCACACTCTGTCTTAAGGCCCCCATACATCAGAGATTGATTGCAGCAATCGTGCAATTTGCAATCGATTGTGTATAAAACTTTCCTTTTTTCAATCGATTGTGGCAATTCTGCAATCTGCAATCGATTGAAAAAGGGAAAGATTTTTATACACAATCGATTGCAAATTGCATGATTGCTGCAATCAATCTCTGATGTATGGGGGCCTTTACACAGATGTACAAATGTTGCACATCAAATTGATCAGTGTAACATAAAAATATAGGACCTTATTCAGCAGTGCTGAACACAGATTCCTGATGATCGGGAATCTGCGCATGCGCCTGACCCGTTCTGCGCAAGTGCAGAACGGGTGTGCGATCACGCACGCAGACTGGTAGCAGACTGGCAGTGATTGGCAGTCTGCAGCAGTTTGGGGGTGGGGAGGGGGCGGCGATGGCCTCTGTTTCTTGAAATGGAGGCGAGTCGCCACCGTTGGGGGGGCGGGAAGTGACCAGGATCTCCATTGGCTCACTGAGATTTCCTGGCATCTTCATCTCAACTGCAACGGCTGGCTTGCGTGATCCCATGGGTCACCTTAGCAGGCGATGTTCCCGCAGAGTATCCGATGCTGCGTTGGCCAACACAACTCGGATAAGTAATGCACAGGGGACATGATGCCTCCTGTGCATTACCATATCTGCCAGGATCGCAACTGCAAAGCTGCCTGTGTGCATACATCATATATCTATAACCTGCGTGCATACATCATATATCTATAGCCTGCGTGCATACATCATATATCTATAACCTGCGTATATACATAATATATCTATAGCCTGCGTATATACATCATATATCTATAACCTGTGTGCATACATCATGTATCTATAGCCTGCGTGCATACATCATATATCTATAGCCTGCGTACATACATCATATATCTATAAACTGTGTGCAATCATCATATATCTATAGCCTGCGTACATACATCATATATCTATAGCCTGCGTGCATACATCATATATCTATAACCTGCGTGCATACATCATATATCTATAGCCTGCGTGCATACATCATATATCTATAACCTGCGTGCATACATCATATATCGATAGCCTGCGTGCTGCTTTGCAATTGCGATCCTTGCTGAATCAGGCCCATGGTTTTGTCACGGGATGTAGTTATCAGACTGGCGGACGGCATGCCACTGGTCTGAATCCCGTTGGGAGAAGCCCGACATGGGACTTAAGATAGGCCTTGAAATACTGACGCCTATCTTAATCCCGATGCTGGAATCCAGAAGGATGACACCCCGAATGAAGGTAAGTTGGGAGCGTCTTAGCTGTTAGCCACGGGGGGCGGGGGGTGGGTATGGCTGTAACCAGGGTGGTGCGACCTGTACCATTGCACAGGGCACTGCAGGGCATGGGGCGCTGTTTGGGCCTGTCAATTTTCCTGTTTATTGTCATTTGCACCTGTAGCTTCCTCTTCTTTTATCCCCAGTATCTCCTGGCCTCACCTATCTCTTCCCTGGCTCTTCCCCATGAGGCAATGGCCCTTTTTCATGTTCTAATTTAAAAAATTGGGGGTGGGGAGGGCGTGCCGATGCTCTCTCTGGCACAGGGCACGAAATAGTCTAGTTACAGCTTTGGAGGGGAGGGTTAAGTTTAGGCAGCATAGCGGGGTTAGGGTTAGGTTTTGGGGGTGGGGGGGTTAGGGTCAGGCACCACTGGGGCGAGTTAGGGTTAGGCACTAAGGGAGGAAGGTTAGGTTTTGGAATGAAAAGGGGAGATTTTAGATTAGGCACTAATGGGGCGGGTTAGAGTGCGGGGTGGGGAGGCTTAGGGTTAGGCTGCAAGAAGGGGGGGTTAAGGTTAGGGGGAGAAAGGGGAGGGTAAGTATACTTACCCAACCCCTGTCGGGATACCAACCATCGGGATGCTGCTGTCGGCAGTGGCATCACTTACCTTGATTGCACCCGATGCGATGGTCAGTCTGGGGCCATATTCTCGCGTGTGCCGGGGAGGAAGTGGGCGTGGCTTTGTCCCACAAATCCACACCCACTTATGTTTGACAAACTTGGGGATGCATCATGCCCCCGTCCTCTGCAGTCAATAGGCAGGGGAGAGGCTAGGGGTTGCTGTGCTGCTCCGCTGAGCAAGCCCGGCTCAGAGCAGCAGCAGCTGCTGGACAGGAAACAGCCTCTCTCCTGCCTCTCACGAGTTCGGCTGCTCGGTGACACCATCCGAGGGCGTGACACCGAAATAGCAGAGCAGCTCTGCTAATTTGGTGTCACCCCCTCGGATGGTGTTACCCGGTGCGGCCCGCACCCCCTTGTCACGCCAGTGGCTGTCGGTATATTGACAGGAGACATTCCGACAGCCGGCATTACATACTGATTCCTTTTGTCACTCCCAGTTGTTTTATTTATGTAAATAACTAGCACATTTTCAGTGAGAAAGACGCGTGGTCAGGTCACGTGTGGTATGGTGCGCCGAGAGGGAATTTTTGGTGCAACTCCAGTCACAGTGTAAAAGGACACACCTGTATAAATCCTAATGTGATATATGGACTTTGTTTGAAAACATGATTAGAAGTTAGACATATTGTCATGAATATCGTGACTTAGGCGATATATATTGTGTTCTAATTTGTGTGTGAGGGGTTTCATTTCTAAATCTATATTTGTGAATAGTGTAAATGTGATGGAATATTTATACCATAATCATATACTACATATATGATGTGATAAAGAAGACCTAGGTGATCGAAACATGTGAATGATATAAATATGTGTAAGCTCAAATGTGTGATAATATAATGAGCAGAGATAAGTGATATAATGAAGAAGGGTGCTGGATCAGGTTATGCTGTGACAAAGTGTGTACATATAATATTCATTATTTTTACTGAGAATGTACCCATATATATTATATGATTAGATAGAGTATAGTATTCTAAATATCCAATGTCTTTTGAGAATTGTATTGGGTATATGTTCTATCTTTATGTGTAAGAGTGTCATGGGGCAGGGACGTCTGGACGAGGCGATGGGGGAGGGTGGATTAAAAGATCTACAGACCAAGTTATAGCGAAAAACAAACAGTATTTTATTTTATATTAAAGTATAATCGGACAGCGGCCTCTGGAGTGGATTGTGGCCAGGCAGCGTCCTTAGAAGTGGAGTTGTGGCCACGTAGGTTATCAGGGGCAGACCTGCGACTGCTCACCGGCCTCTTTGACGGTCTTGTGGCCATCCAGTGTCTTCTGCGGAGATCTTGTAGCCATCCCGTGGCATCTATAGTGGAATTGCAGCCAGGCAGCATCCTCAGAGGTGAAGTTGTGGCCATTTAGCGTCTTTGGATGTGGACTTTTAGGTAGACTTGTGTCCATTACAGCAGCTTCTGGGTTGGTATTGTGGCCATTCAGCAGCATCTGTGATGGTACTGTGGCTGTCCAGCATCTTCTGTGGAGATTTTGTGGCCATCCAGCAGACTCTAGGGAGATCTTATGGTTGTCCAGCGGCCTTTGGTGCTGATTTGTGGCCAAGCAGTGGAGGTGCGTTTTGGCTGGGAATTGGCTTTTGGAGTGGTCTTGTGGATAGGCACTGACCTCTGTAGTGGAATTGTGGCCAGGCAGCGGTCTCTGTAGCGTACTTGTGCCCAGGCAGACTATGACTCTGCAGTTATAATGGCACACATCTGAAATTGTAGTGGCAGCACTTTATACAGGTGCAGAGCAAGAAGAAGATGAATATACAGAAGAAAAAGCTGCTAATGTCTTTGATGGTAGCAATAGACTCTGGATCACCAAGTTGATTTTTGACATTCTCAGTTTGCACAGTCAACCTAAATCCAGCCTTCATCTTCCCCTGAAGCCAGCAGTAGTAGACTCCTATGTCACTGAGCTCTAAAGAGCGGAAGTTCAGATGGTTTCCATGGTCAATGTACACTCTCTTAGAGTCTTTAGGCCCAACTAGATGTGTTGTTCTGTAAAGCCTTTCATCATCTTTATCCCAAGCCACAGCTTGTCCTGGCATGGCTCCTGGACACTCAATGATCAGGCTGCTGCCTACAGGCTTAGCGTACATTTGAGTTGGTACCTTGGTTAACTTGGGCAGCCAAGGAATGCGATCTTTAAGTTTCATCACCCCACTTACTAAATTTAGGATCTTTCCTAGGATTCCTGTTAGTGCCTTTCTGCAGGGAGTCATACAGCTCTTGATCAAGATTTCTGGTCTGCGATTGGTAAGATATTTTTGAAATCTTGCTGGAACAGCACCGGATCCACATGGAGCCACATCTTTGTTGGGGAGACGATATCTTGGGTAAAGGTAGTTACTCCTTACATAGCAAAAGCCCAGTCTCCTTTTCTCTCCTTTCACATCACAGCGATCACATACAGTCCAGTCCGAAAAACTAGTGAAGGACACAAAGTCTCTCATTTCCAGGTCATCTTGTGCGTGCTCATTCTGGTCTTCAAATACTACATGTGCTTTTTGGGATTCCTGAATGTCAACACTATAGCCATAGAAGAACTGCTTGCCCTGTGTGCCACAGATGTAGTGCCCGGAATCTTTTTTTTGTGACTTGAAAATGATTAGGTTGTACCCACGGATGCTGAACCTTTGCAGGGTATCATAATTACTGTGCAGGTTGTTACTGTCCTGTTGGGGTTTTCCGCCGACATCTGAGAGCACCTTGGTGAGCTCACCACCAATGGTCTTCTGATAGTACCACACCACAGATTTAAACTCTTCAGGCTTGCAGTGGCAAGTAAGCACAATGGTCGTGTCCGACAGGAACTCAGCTGTATCAAAGAGCAGGAACGCTGGGCAGTGAATGTTCCTGAAGATGTCCTTTTTTTCAACCAGCTCAAAGCCACAAGCCGGCATAATATAAATGAATGCAGCAGCCACAAGAAACATAAGGTGAAGACTTCTGGGAGTCATCATCAACGAAAAATAATATTGTGTTCAGGATAGAACACAAAATATAGTAACAGCAAAGCAGAAAATTAGTCTTCTCTTGTCAACATGTGACAAATGAGTGACCAGCTGATTAACCACTTACATTGTCTACTCTGTTACTATGATGCAACAATCCATTGTTACCATGGAAACGGCCCAGACACACTTATCCATTAACATTTGATAACTACATGTTACACAGGAAGAATTAATGATATTAGACCATAATTATCCAGCATACATTTGCTACACATTAATGTATGAGATAAAAGGAATTATGTTGTACCTGGAATGTAGTAGATACTTACTGACATTATGGCCCTTGGACCATTTCTTATAATTATTAGTTTGTTCCTTATATTAAAAACAAGATCAATCAGACAGCACCTCCCATAGCCTCACACGTCCCACTTCTAGTATTATAGAAAGTATATGCAAGATGTTCTATAACTAGCAAAGCCCATATTGTACATATACATCATGTAATCAGGATAACAGCGGTGATTGGGAAGAGAATGGTTTATACAAAGGCCACTATTGGCTCCATACAGATCTCGTCTCCACCCCATGAAGCTCTTACATTAATATTGGGGACCTGATGTAATGTGAGCAATGAGTAAGTGCACCACACTCTTCTCTTTTGCACTGGTTTGCTCCACACAAACTATTATATATTATTGCAGTTTTACCAGCGGGGACTATAAATTACGAATATTGTATATGCCTGTAATATAGCGTCAATGAAACATATATCTACTTCATTTGTAGTGTGTGGTATGATATGTCAACTTGCAGAATGTTGACATTTATTATATGACACCTTAATGTTGACATGCTTAGAATAATACTATTTAGCCTAAAACTAACAATAACACATTTAGTTGCTGTTTATTTTTAAACTTGGGCTAATGCTATTTAGATACAATTAGTTGTGCAGCTGAGGACACAGAGTTTAGGTGTAATCTCCAGTTACTGTCAGACCAGCACACAGAGCAGCAGAACACACATTGCTCTTTCCTGAATTTGTATCAGTATAGAAAATGCAGTAGAAACCAGAGGCGCCTCAAGGTACGGGCTAGCAGGACCGTCACCTGGAGCACCATAGCCTGAAGGGCACAGCCCTGCTCTCTGCCTGAACAGTATTTTAGAGGAGCTCACCACCGCCACCCACTGGCGGTATTGGTATAAACGCAGAGGGAGGAAGAGGGGGAGGGAAGGGGCGACAGTGCAGCACAGGACGACGCTGGGTGCAGAGAAACTTAGCGCCGGACCACCTGGTAGAAACTCTTCAATTTTGCAGTTTGTCCATTCAGGTGAGTTCTGACAATTTAACAATTGATTTATAACTTACAAAATAAAAAAGTGATTTGTCATCTTCTGAGCAAGTATTTTCCAGTCTGATAAAGTGGATGGTGGCACCTGAGCTTCCTCATAGAATGCTCATCTTACTGAGCCCTTATCTCCTCAATGATCAGAGTTACTTTGCACAACTAGGACGAGGACCATATTTGCATATTTATACAATGGAACAGCGCTAATAAGATAAAAAATGATAAATATATATATATGAATACCACAGGTATGGAAGGTAAGCCAAGACACAATATATAAATATAATTACTTTATTTATGTCTCAATGTACTAAGTTATTCATCATTATGGGAGTTAGTCTAATGGTTTGGGTTCTGATCTCCCACACTGAATGTTATGAGTTTGATCCCAGATAGGGAATATATTGGGGTTATATTTGACATAAAAGAATAATCTTTTCTCTTTTTATTTCCACGGAAAGTAGTGGCGTAACTAGGATATTTGGAGCCCAGGGCAAATTTGAAAAGGGAGCCCCCCCAACATCCCGGTATGTGCGTTCGCGGAAAAAAATTGGCGTGGTCACTTAAAAATGGGTGTGTCAACATGACACACCCCTTTATTTTCACGCTGAACTTTCCTATCCATATGCACCTTAACCCCAGTAGTACCCTTTATACATTACCCCCAGTATGCAGTTGTGGTCCCTCTTATGCAGGCCCATAGTATTTATTTATTTATTTATTACCAGTTATTTATATAGCGCACACATATTCCGCAGCGCTTTACAGAGAATATCTTACCATTCACATCTGTCCCTGCCCCAGTGGAGCTTACACTCTATATTTTCTACCACATGCTCACAAACATACACACTATGGTCAATTTAGAGGGGAGCCAATTAACCTACCAGTATATTTTTGGAGTGTGGGAGGAAACCGGAGCACCCGGAGGAAACCCACGCAAGCACAGGGAGAATATACAAACTCCGCACAGGTAGGGCCGTGGTGGGAATTGAACCCATGACCTCAGTGCTGTGAGGCAGTAACGCTAACATAGTGCCCCTTATACAGTATCCCCAGTAGTGGTCCCCCTTATACAGCCCCCAATTAGTTACCCTTACTCAGTGCCCCCAGTAGTGGTCCCCCCAAATGCAGTGCCCTATGTAGTGTTCCCCCTTATGCAGTGCCCCCAGTAGCAGTCCCCACAATGCAGTGCACCCAGTAGCGGTATCCCCTTATGCAGTGCCCTTTATATAGTTCCCCCAGTAGTAGTCCCCCCCTATGCAGTGCCCTTTATATAGTGCCCCCAGCAGTAGTCTCCCCATGCAGTTTTCCCAGTAGTGGTCCCCCTTATGCAGGCACCCAGTAGTGATCCCCCCCTATCTAGTGCCCCCTGTAGTGGTCCCCGCAGTGCCCCCAGCAGTAGTCCCCCCCCTCCCATGCAGTGCCCCCCGGAGGTGGTCCCCCTGATGCAGGCCCCCAGTAGTGACCCCCCCTATCCAGTGGTCCCAGTAGTGGTCCTTCCTGTTATTGCCCCCAGTTGTGGTCCCCCCAGGTCAGTGCCCCTAGTAGTAGGCCCCTTTATAATGCCCCCAGTAGTAGTTCCCCCCCCCCCAAGTAGTGGTCCCCAGTTGAGGTTCCCCCTCCCGATTAAGTGCCCCCTGTAATAGCCCCCCCCAGTAGAGGTCCTCCCAATAATGGTGCTCCCAGTAATAGCCCCCCCCAGTAGAGGTCCTCCCAATAATTGTGCCCCCAGTAGTAGCCATCCCCCCTTGTTGTGCCCCCACCCCAGTAGACGTCCCCCCAGTAGTAGCCACCCCCCTCCCCCGTTGTGCCCCCAGTAGTGCTGACAGGTTTTAAAAAATATATATATATATATAAAAACAATTTTGTGCAGGCTTGGTTTTACTCGGATTTACTCGGTTCTTATCGCCACTTTACCGCAAATTCGGATTTATTATATTGGCTATCCAAAACACATGATAGGCGATAGCCAATAAAATGCCGTTTAAAGATCCGAGTAAAACCGAACCCGCTCACCCCTAAAAAACATACTAACCTGAATCCACGCTGCTGCTCCGGACCGGGACACCGCTCCCACCGCCCGCCAGTCCTCTCGGGCTGGCGCGCTCAGCATAATGGGAGAGACGTCATGATGTCATGACGTCTGTCCCATTACCCACTGCAGGACCCGGACGGAAGTCCGGCTCTTGCAGTGGGCGCTGCAGAAGTCAATGAGAGTCTGACTCTCATTGGCTGCTGTTTAACACACGCATCGCCGCCAGCGCTGGTGGCGATGCGTGTGTTATGCACAGCCTGAGCCCGCCTCCTGGCGCTATTGTGCAAGCGCTCAGGGGGAGGGAACGGGCTCAGGTGTGCAGCACAGGACCGGTGCTGGAAGTCTAGCGCCGGTCCTGTGTAAATGTGTAGCGCTGACAGCACTCACTACGGTCGGCGCTACACTGGTGGCTAACTAGGGCGGGCCGGGCCGTGGCCGGCGGCGCCCCCCCGCGGCGCCAGTCCCACGGCGCCCAGGGCACGCTCCCTGCTCGCCCTGCCCTAGTTACGCCACTGGCGGAAAGGTCCATGGTTATAATCCTGTATTTAGCATTTATACATTTTCAGGATTGTTATATATATATATATATATATGTTTTTATTGTTTGAGTAGTTTATTTGTGTTTTTATGGGGACAGTTACAAATCTGGATGAATCATGTATTTATTTGTTATTTATCTAAGCCAAAATACATTCTACTTTTTGTTTTGCATAGAAGAACTGTGTGTTATATATTTGCTAAATATTGCTGTACCTGCGGCTCTCATAGGTGGAATAATTAATTGATCGACAGTAAATTGAAATCCCTGCTCTAATAAAAGGAGATGGAAGTGTTCTGGGGGTTCATTCTCTTGGAAAAACCCCTCTGATTGAGGGCGGAACATGTCAGAGGCTGCTTCCAGACTTACCTACTAACCTGCTTTATGAGGCCTTGCTTAATGAGGTGCTGGCTGGCCCTTGGCCCATACTTGCCAACTGTCCCTGATTGTCAGGAGACTCCCTGAAATAGCCCTGACTCCCTAAAGAGTCTAGAGGGTAAATTTACTAAGATGGGAGTTCTATTAAGAAGTGATGTTGTCCATAGCAACCAATCAGATTCCAGGTATTATCTTCTAGAAGATGCTAGATAAATGAGAAGTAGAATCTGATTGGTTGCTATGGGCAACATCATTTCTTAAATAGAACTTCCATCTATGTAAATTTACTCCTAGCAATCTCCCTCATTATGAAACTGTTTTATAAAAAAAAATAAAAACATATATAGAGATATTCATTTAAAAGGGATCATTAGTATAATTTCCCTGTATTGATTATAAGGAACAATGGCCCTCATTCAGAGCCACTCGCTAGCGGCAGTACGCTCGTTCCGAGCGATGTTCGCACATCTGCGCATGCGTACGATTTTTAGTACGCATGCGTGAACCAGTCAGTGCGGCCAAAAATCATTTGTACGCAATATAGCGAGTGCCTGCTATTTTGAGTGACAGAATGAGGCGTATGTGGGTGGTAACAGGGGAAGGTGCTTGAAAACGGGGAGTGGAGATCCGTTCGCAGGCGTGCTTAAAGGTCAAAACGGGCGTTTTATGGGTGTGCATAATTAATATAGCAGCGTCAATGACCACGTCACTTGGTTTTTTTTTAACTCAGAACTGCTCGCAAAAATAGCGGTTGAAAAAACCAACCACAAGAATAGCGAGCAGTTCATATCCTGTTCGATGTACTCGATTAATCTAATAAATAGCGGACAAGACGTATGGTGCGAGCGGCCAGGGGGCGTTTTTAAGAAATAAAAGAGCGTATGTTTTGCTCGCTCGTTCAGACTTAGAGGTGTGAACAGACTGCAATGTGCGAACGGATCATTTGCATAGCCACCCCTTGTTTTTGAACGAACGCAAATAGCGAACGGCTCTGAATGAGGGCCTATGATCCCTATGGCTACATGTATTTTCTGAAAAGTATTATTGTGTTTTCATAAACAAGTAGATCTTAAGGTGTCCATACACGGTGCGATAAAGCAGCCGATCCGACGGATTGGTACGATTTGGCTGCTCTATAGTACCGTGTATGGGCCCGATATTGGACAGAGCGCGCACCTGTGGTGTCGTACATTGCACCCCCAGATCTTACTACAGGTTCAGTCAATCTGGGGATGCTATGTGCGATCCCATGCAGCACTATGCAGGTAGGGGAGGGGGGAGCCGGCATATCAGGCGGTCGGCCACCCGATATACACCGTGTGTGGGGACCGCCCGATGTGCCAGACGTCGAATCCCCCATCGCGTCGCACGGTGCATATCGCACCATGTATGGCCAGCTTTATACGTGCAAAGATGTTGTTCGGCATACCACTTTTGTAATGCATAGTTATGTGAGTTACTGTCTTATAACTGCTATTTTAATTTTATTATTATCATCATTATTATTATTATTATTAATAATTTATTTTAAAGTATTTTGAAACTGATCGAAATTTGCCATGATTGGCATACCTGAGTTGAAATTTAGCTGAATCATGACATACAGGATTTCTAGGGCTTCAACTCTATTAAAATGCTAGTGTTTGTCCAAAGCAATGATAAGATTCCAGATATCTGTATAGGGCAGCATCCAAATAAATTTCCTCATTACAGAAAACCAGAAGTAGAAAACGTTGTTTCACTGATAAATACACTAGAATATTAACTACACTCTTATAAAATGAAGATTTATTTTCGCCTAAGATGTCCTCAGTGTTCCAATAATATTCATGGCGTCCTACCTAAGCCATAGAAGGGGCGTGGTATGACTGGTCGATAGTCTGAAGGTTCTGAGTGTCTAAATCAGAAGGTCGACAGGTTCTGAATGTTGATAGTCAGAAAATAGACATGGTCATTAGCTCGGCCACCAATATAAAGACATGTAGTTATGTTAAATGTCAACCTTTTGAATGTCGACATTTAACATGACACAAAAATGTTGAGATATGTTTTATAGGTTGTTTAGGCCTAACCCTAACCTTAAAAAATTACTCAAACCCTAAAAATCATCAGAAAACCGTATGTCAACATTTTTGTGTTGACCTCTTGAATGTGTCGACCATTTAACCATATCCACCTAAATACAGGTCTAAATATTGGTGGTGGACCTAACGACCATGTTGACCTTCTGACTGTAGTCATTCAGAATGTGTCGACCTTCTGGTGTCAAACTTTTTAATGTCGACCAGTCAACCGGGTACCCATTTTAGACTAGTTGCTACTGGAAACAGCCAGTCGGGTTTATCAAAGAATTTGCAGGTTGGTGTAGCCAAGATAAAGGCAGAATATTTCCAAAGGAAAGGAACAGAGCCATATTTAAGATGCTTAGACAATTTAGTAAACTACAGACACATTAAATGCAAACATTTTATATGAATCAAGGTATATAATGTGCCGTGGAATGGGGTATGTTTAGCTACTATCACCAGAACTGCAATTCTTCTAATTGGAGATGGAAGAAAGGGAAGGTGTAGCATTGGGACACCGTAATTGTACGCAGAAACTGGTAGTGTTGTTGAAACATTTATTCCATTAGTAACTGTTTAAAAAAAAAAAAAAACATTAAAATGAGAAATAAGGTCATAATGTACAGGTTATGAAACATGTGGCAACTTATATGATCCAGTTTGATGACCCAAAAGGCATGTTAGCATGTGTGGTTTGATGGAATGTACAGTCTCTCTGCTTTACAAGCTCACAGAGGATGATGAGGCACCAAAAAGTGCAGCCAACTTGTTTAGAGATGCAGGGGCAGCAGAAGTGCTGACCGCTTGTGAAATGAGATCCCGACAGCTGGCCAAAAGCAAGCAGTAAGCTCAGTGGTGCAGAGACTGAGGCTGCCATCACTGAGTGAAGCAGTTAGCCGCAAGGTGGCAGCCAGACAGAGACCTTGACGCGTTTCTCTGTCACTAATATGGTTTCATCAGAAGGCAATCATTTGGCCGACTGTGCAAGGACTGAGATGCCCATTATTAGCACACGGGTATGCTGCAATACTGATTGATGTGTCCTTATACATCACTCTTGGTTGGACCATCGAAACTTGCACTTCTCTGCTTTGTCTTAGCTGTCCTGCTAAGACAAAGCAGAGAAGAGAGAAGAATGAAAAACACCTCATTTTAAATAGACTTTTCTCTGCTGCAACAAATTTACAAACACTTGCTTTTGCTTGTAATATTCATACTGTGTAAACATTTATTTATCTTCAAGCAGACAGTATAGACTTTACATATTTGCACTTTGCATAACTTTTCTAAATGTGCAAATAAACTGATTTTATGGACCAGTTAACCCCACTCACCGACCCAGCAAGGCAGCGCCTGGTTTCTGCCACATGGAATGCAGCAGATAGAAGAATCCCACTTCTGACACCACTTTTTGAAGTGGAGTGCAAACAAATGACTCTTTACACTGGTTGGTTATGTCAGATAACTGCTTTACTCATCAAAAATGTTGTTACTGCACACTTGTATACATAAGGTGGCTTCATGATACTAGCTACTGTATGCTCCACCAGCTCTAGCTATTGTCTGGCTGCTAGTCAGCTTCAGAAGCCACACCCACTGGATCCCACAATCCTTTTATCCATCACACACTCCCGAGCATTCATATCCATGTAGTGCAGCTGCATGTAAAACATTTCCTGTAGGAGACAGCAGTGTAACCCTGTCTGCCCCTTGTCCTAGGGAGAGAGTCCTGTTCTGGATGTGTACCCTCCTTGCCACACTGTCTACATAATATATATATATATATATATATATATATATATATATACACACATTTTGTTTTGTTTTGTTTTTATCACGTAGACCAGGGGCAGATCTGGGGCTCTTTCCCCATAACACTTCTATCTTGCCCAATACCCCCATCCTGGATGCGCTCTTGACCTAGACTCTTCTAGACTTTCATTTCCTACTTTAGAAAATAGGACTTGTTTTTTAATGATTAATGAATTTTGTTTTTATTATTTTGCTTTTTTACTTTTTTGTGAAAGGTAAAACTTGTGTTCTTGCATGTTACTTAGGTAAAGTGAGACAATTTTATTTTCCTTAGACAGTTATTTATTTAGGTTTCATTTAGCGGAGAGAACAGCACTTTCTTCCCTGTAGGGAGCAGAATGGGTCACACATTTTCTAGTACAGATGTTGCAATACTTGAATTACTGTTCTGCTGTCGCAGTAATCCTGCTGTTTGTGTCCCACTTATTGTTTCCTGTAGTGCTGCCTGACTTCTGCTAGTACCTTAGGAGCTGACACGTTTGCAGTATCAGCATGTGTAATATGCATACCTGTTACCATCACTCCTGCTGATGTGACAGCACAATAGACAATCTCACCACCTTCTATGAAGGAGCAGAAGTCACAATTTTGAAATATATGCAGATTCTGTGACTTATAATATTCAGAATTTTTTTGTTGTCACAGATAATGTAATTATATATTATGATTTACACACAGTAGCCACTTTATTAGGTATACATCGATTACTGGGTAGGGCCCCACTTAGGTGTTGGACTGAAATGATAGCAACAAGCAGTTGCTGCCCTGTGGCCCTTGCATCTGGCCAGCAGGGTGCATGTTATTCCCGGCGCTCGGCATGATGTCATATGCTATGGGGGCATGGCCGGCACAGGACGCAATAAAGCTCTGTTACGGTGCTGCATTAACTCATTGCCATGTTTGTGGCACTACCTCGAGATGATGTATGCTTTGTGACAATGGGGGGAGTTTCATCAAACTTTCCAAAGATGGCAAGTTGAGAAGTTGCCCACAGCAACCAATCAGCTTATATCATTAATAAAGTGCAATCTATAAAATGATAGCTAGTAGCTGATTGGTTGGTATGGGCAACTTCTCCACTTGTCCTCTTTATATGTTTTGATAATTAACCCCCATCGTGCATTATCCTGATGGAATTAGCCATTAGAAGATGACTAGACTAGGCCATAGAGAGATGCACATGTTCAGACTGTATTAACAGGCCTAATGTGTGCAAAGGAGACAGTCCCCACTCCATTACATCACCACCACCATCCTGAACCATTGACACAAGACAGGATAGATCAATGAGTTCATGTTGTTTAGGCTAAACTCTGACTCAATAATCTGAATTTTGCAACAGAAATTGCGTTTTATCAGATCAGGTAGCATTTTGCCATCTGTTCTTAGCACACAGGAGTGTGGTGCTCTGTCCTAGAGTTGGCTGGCCATCTCTACTGAGCGATCGGGGGAGAAGGGCCCTATTCAAGGAGGTGACCAAGAACCCAATGATCACTCTGTCAGAGCTACAGCATTTCTCTGTGGAGAGAGGAGAACCTTCCAGAAGGGCAACCATCTCTGCAGCAATCCACCAATCAGACCTGTATGGTAGAGAGACCAGACGGAAGCCACTCCTTAGTAAAAAGCACTTGGCAGCCCGCCTGGAGTTTGCCAAAATGCACCTGAAGGACTCTCGGACCATGAGAAACAAAATCTAAAAAATGATACAAAATAAATAAATATATATATACACACACACACACACACACACACACATTAGGGGTGAGCAGGTTCGGATTTCTGAAATCCGAACCCCCCCGAGCCCCCCCGGTCCGAGTAAGATCCGAGTCAGGCTCGACTTTTCCCGCCTGACTCGGATCTGAAATCGAGGCGAAACATCATCATCCCGCCTTCCGGGTCTCGCGGGTTTTGGATCCTATATAAGGTACCCACGTCGGCGCCATTTTCTCACTCGGCTGTGGACAGTGAAGAGGGAGGGTGGGAGTTAGGGCTGTGTAGTGTAGTGTAGTGTAGTGTAGTGTAGTGCAGAGTAGTGTTGTGCTGTGCTGTGCTGCGCTGTGCTGCTGTTGTCCACTACTTCAAAGTCCATAGGGGCTGGCTGTGTTGTGCTGTGCTGCTGTTGTTAATAGGGGCTGTGTCCACTACTTCAAAGTCCATAGGGGCTGGCTGGACTGTGTTGTGCAGTCAGTTCTCCATAGGGGCTGTGTCCACTCCAAAGTCCTGTGCAGTGTCCCAGTCCTAAAGGGGTGCTGTAGTGTTGTCTAGGGGGTGCTCTGTCCATCAGGGGTGCTCCCCCCAAGTGCTAAAAAAATAATATTTTTGTGTGTTTGTGAATTGTGTGCGCAGTAGCCGCATGTGCATCAACAAAGTAGTGCCAAGCGTGCGCCTGTGTCATAAGTAAAGGGCCGGCTGGCTTGACCGTTAAAGGGTGCTGTAACCCCCAAAGTACACTCCAGTCCAAACCAAAAAAAAAAATATTTTCTGTGTTTGTGAATTGTGTGCGCAGTAGCCGCACGTGCATCAACAAAGTAGTGCCAAGCGTGCGCCTGTGTCCCATAAGTAAAGAGCCGGCTTGCTCATTTCTTAAAGGCTGGTGTAACCCACAAAGTACACTACTCTCCAGCAAAAATATAAAAAATATTTTCTGTGTTTAGCCGCACGTATATATCAAATCGATATAACATAAATGGAGGACCAAACTTTCTCCGATAAAAATAAAATAGAGAAAGATCAAGAACCACTTCCTCCTAGTGCTGAAGCTGCTGCCACTAGTCATGACATAGATGATAACATGCCATCAACGTCGTCTGCCAAGGCCGATGCCCAATGTCATAATAGAGGGCACATACAATCCCAAATGGCAAAGTTCAGGAAAATGACCTTGAAAAAAACATTTAAATCAGCTGAAGAGAAACGTAAACTTGCCAATATGCCATTTACGACACGGAGTGGCAAGGAATGGCTAAGGTCGATCCCTAGTATGTTCATGATTAGTGGTTCAGCTTCACATGACGATGGAAGCCCTCCTCCCACTAAAAAAATTAAAAGAGTTAAGCTGGCAAAAGCACAGCGAAGAACTGTGCTTTAAGAAGATATCACAAATCCCCAAGGAGAGTCCAAGTGTGGTGGTGGTTGCGATGCCTGACCTAACCAGCACTGGACGGGAAGAGGTGGCTCTTTCCACCATTTGCACGCCCCCTGCAAGTGCTGAAAGGAGCACCCACAGTCCACTTGCTGATATGCAAATTGAAGATGTCACTGTTGAAGTACAACAGGATGAGGATACTGGTGTAGCTGGCGCTGAGGAGGAAGTTGGCGAGGAGGATTCTGATGGTGATGTGGTTTGTTTAAATCAGGCTCCGGGGGAGACAGTTGTTGTCCGTGGGATGAAAAAACCCATCACGGTCATGCCTGGGCAGAAGACCAAACATTCCACCTCTTTGGTCTGGCAATATTTCTATCCAAATCCGGACAACAACTGTCTTGCCATATGTACCATATGTAAAGGTGAAATAAGTAGGGGTAGGGACGTCAACCACCTAGGAACATCCTCCCTTATACGCCACCTGCAGCGCGTTTATAATAAGTTACTGTCAAGTTCAGAAACTTTGGCTAAGACCGTAAGCAGTCCAGGGACACCTAAATCCCGTTGTCCTGTTGTATCCAAGCGCCTGCAAACCACACCGTCAACTCCCTCCTCGTCAATTTCCTCCTTAGTCAGGATCGGAAGTAGTCCTGCAGGCCATGTCACTGGCATGACTGACTCTCCTATCCGGGATTCCTCTGGAGGATCCTGCATTGCTACGCCTACTGCTGCCACTGCTGCTGTTGCTGCTGCTGCGAGTCGTTCATCATCCCAGAGAGGAAGTAGGAACACCACTACTTTTACTAAACAATTGACCCTCCAACAGTCCTTAGCGAGGAGGATGAAGTACGACAGCAGTCATCCTGAAGCAAAACGTATAACTGAGGCCTTGACTGCTATGTTGGTGTTAGACGTGCGTCCGGTATCCGCCATTAGTGCAGTGGGATTTAGAAATTGATGGAGGTAGTGTGTCCCCGGTTCCAAATCCCGTCGAGATTCCACTTCACTAGGCAGGCGATACCGAGACTGTACAGAAACGTCAGAAAAAGTGTCCTCAGTGTCCTGAAAAATGCCGTTGTACACAATGTCCACTTAACCACGGACATGTGGACAAGTGGAACAGGGCAGACTAAAGACTATATGACTGTGACAGCCCACTGGGTAGATGTATCACCTTACGCAGCAACAGCAGCAGCAGCGTCACCAGTAGCAGCATCTCAGAAACGCCAGCTCGTTCCAAGGCAGGCTACGCTGTGTATCACCGGTTTCAGTAAGAGGCACACCGCCGACAACCTCTTAGAGAAACTGAGGGAAATCATCGCCCAGTGGCTTACCCCACTTAGACTCTCCTGGGGATTTGTGATATCTGACAACGCCACCAATATTGTGCGGGCATTACATCTGGGCGAATTCCAGCACGTCCCATGTTTTGCTCACACAATAAACTTGGTCGTGCAGAATTTTCTGAAAAGCGACAGGGGCGTGCAGGAGACGCTTTGGGTGGCCAGAAAAATTTCTGGCCACTTTCGCCATTCAGCGAGTGCGTGCCGAAGACTGGAGCACCAGCAAACACTCTTGAACCTGCCCCGCCATCACCTGAAGCAAGAGGTTGTGACGCAGTGGAACTCAACCCTCTATATGCTTCAGAGGATGGAGGAGCAGCAAAAGGCCATACAAGCCTATACATCCACCTATGACATAGGCAAAGGAGGGGGTATGCACCTGACTCAAGCGCAGTGGAGAATGATTTCCGTGTTGTGCAAGGTTCTCCAGCCCTTCGAACTTGCCACACGTGAAGTCAGTTCAGACACTGCCAGCTTGAGTCAGGTCATTCCCCTCATCAGGCTTTTGCAGAAGCAGCTGGAGAAAGTGAAGGAGGAGCTAAGACGGAGCGATTCCGCTCGGCATGTGGGACTTGTGGATGAAGCCCTTCATTCGCTTTGCCAGGATTCCAGGGTGGTCAATCTGTTGAAATCAGACCACTACATTTTGGCCACCGTGCTCGATCCTAGGTTTAAAGCCTATGTGGTGTCTCTCTTTCCGGCCGACACAAGCCTGCAGAGGTGCAAAGACCTGCTGGTGAACACACTGTCAGCTGAAGCGGAACGTGACACGTCAACAGCTCCTTCTTCATTTTCTCCCGCAACTGAGGCTGCCAGGAAAAAACTTAGGTATCCTAAGCAACCCGCTGGCGGTGATGCAGGGCAGGCAGGACCAAGTTTGGACATCTGGTCCGGACTGAAGGACCTGGCAACAATTTCTGACATGTCTACTGTCACTGCATATGATACTGTCACCATTGACAGAATGGTGGAGGATTACATCGGTGACAGCATCCAAGTAGGCATGTCAGACAGTCCATACCTGTACTGGCAGGAAAAAGAGGCAATTTGGAGGCCCCTGTACAAACTGGCTCTATTTTACCTGAGTTGCCCCCCCTCCAGTGTGTACTCCGAAAGAGTGTTTATTGCAGCCGGGAACCTTGTCAGCGAAAGGCGTAGGAGGTTGCTTCCACAGAATGTGGAGAAGATGATGTTCATCAAAATGAATTATCAGCTCTTCCAGGGAGACCAGCCTCCAGAACATACAGAGGGACCTGTGGTGGTGGATTCAAGTGGGGACGAGTTAATACTTTGTGAGGATGAGGATGTACACACTGAAGAGGGTGAGGAATCGGTGGATGAGGAGGATGAGGATGACATCTTGCATCCGTAGAGCCAGTTTGTGCAGGGACAGATTAATTGCCAGCTTGTTTTGTGGGGGCCCAAACGAACCAATCATTTCAGCCACAGTTGTGTGGCAGGCCCTGGCGCTGAAAGGATTGATTTGTTAAAGTGTGCATGTCCTGTTTATACAACATAAGGGTGGGTGGGAGGGCCCAAGGACAATTCCATCTTGCACCTCTTTTTTTTCTTTGCATTATGTACAGTTTGGGGCCTAGTTTTTCAAACTGCCATCCTGTCTGCCACTGCAGTATCACGCCTAGATTGGTCACGTGTTTGTGCCGCCCACTCGTGTCGCTTAGCATAGTCATCCAGCTACCTCGGTGCAACCTTTTGGACATAAAAACACTATTGTGAGGTGTGAGGTGTTCAGAATAGACTGAAAATGAGTGGAAATTAAGGTTATTGAGGTTAATAATAGCATAGGAGCCGAAAAACCTACAAATTCTGTGATTTTAGCTGTTTTTATGCTTTTTTAAAAAAAAATACAGATCCAAAACACAAAACCCAGAACCCAAAACACGGAAGGGTGGTTTTGGCAAAACCAATCCAGATCCAAAACACGAAGAAAGATCCAGATCCAAAACACGAAAAGTGGCCGGTGCACACCCCTAATATATATATAGACTTCTACGTGGATCGGCACTCACATACACGGTGTTCAACAACTCTGGTGCCTTCCGCATAAATCTATTGCTGCTGCTGTTATATATATATATATAAGAAATATCTGTGAATTTCTCAGATGAAGGCACTCACTTAAAAATTATTGATTTTATTGAGACATTTTTCTTCAAAAAAACTTTTAGACGTTAAAGTCAGACACCATATTTGGTTGTGTCGAAGTTTACGGTCCAATTTATGACCTTTTTCAAGACTAGTGTCTTTCAAATCACAAGTTTATAGATGTCGAAATCATATGTTTGTTCAACATACTATATCAGAATCGCTGCCTTTCACAATGAGGATATGGACATGTTAACATCACCTTATCCTTCATAGTGGCAGCATCAACAGCAACCTGCACAGCGCACACATGGAGCTCATATATATATATAGATGTCCATGAACCCGGCGCTCCTGTTGATATAAACAAATGCTCTGGTGCCCTCCAGGGTTGTAAATAACAGCCAAATGAAAGGAATCCAATGAGGAGGCACTCTGGAGACTGTGCAGCAAGTAATAAAACAGTCCTTTAATGCATCCTACGTTTTGGGAGTTACCCCGTCGTCAGGGACAAACAGAATAAACATACAGCAATAGTACAACATATAAATACCCTCCCCCATAAACAATTAACACTGGGTTATCTTACCTGAGGGACGCCAGCCGAAAAGATCCCCAGCAGTGCGGCCAGACAGCATGTCGCTGTCTAGTGACATCATCAGTCCTCGCCACACCCCCACATGAGCTCAATCCCTGGTTGCCAAGCAACTAACACCACTGCACAGAGCGTAATGTAAACATACAATAATAAACACATGTTAAAAATTACATTGTCAGCACTGCAATAATCGCACATGAGGTATACACTTTTGTACAAACTAAATAATTCAAATACTTAAATATCCATATTTCCAACTCTAACAAGGATCGTCCTATGAGTCCCATTTCTTCCCCTAAGGATAATTCACAACGTGATCTACTATCAAAACACAAGACATGATACCATATGAGCTACAATGAGCTCCAAGCAACTATGCCTAAATAAAGCAACAGGGCAAAGGGGTGATTGGAAACAAAAAATCCCTCATGCATTTCAATCTTCCATCCAATACATTATATTGCATGTTACCCTGCCCAAATGCATATAAGGCAAGGTTTCCTTGCCCCTATCAGCTTTGCTGTCAATACAAAAAGCACTGTAACCCCAAGGTTTTGTTCAAGCCCCTGGGTGCAAGAGTACCCAGAGTATATATCCACTTAGATTATTTTTGAAGCAGACATCTGCCCCTGTTACCACTACGTTTCAAAATTGGCACATGATCAATAATTATAGCTCTCAGGCAATCCACACCATGTCGAACCTGTGAAAAGTGCCTAGCCACTGGCTGGTCACTATGGCCTGACTCTATAGCCTGACGGATCGCACTTCTGTGCAATGCCAGTCTCTCCTTAAATTTCCTCTCTGCCTTGCCCACGTAGTGTAATTTTTAACATGTGTTTATTGTAGGTTTACATTACGCTGTATGCGGTAAGCCATTCAAAGTGTGCTAGAGACGCTAGACTGTGACAATAACCGCAGAGGAATTAGCTTTACACACGTACAAAGATGCAGATTAAGCACAACGGAACTTGGCTTGAGGAAAAGCCTCGGCCGCTCGCATTGGACCCCTTTTTCGCATTGGACCCCATCTTACACAGATGTACAAATGTTGCACATCAAATTGATCAGTGTAACATAAAAATATAGGACCTTATTCAGCAGTGCTGAACACAGATTCCTGATGATCGGGAATCTGCGCATGCGCCTGACCCGTTCTGCGCAAGTGCAGAACAGGTGTGCGATCCTGCACGCAGACTGGCAGCGATTGGCAGTCTGCAGCAGTTTGGGGGCGGGGAGGGGGCGGCGATGGCCTCTGTTTCTTGATATGGAGGCGAGTCGCCACCGTTGGGGGGGAGGGAAGAGACCAGGATCTCCATTGGCTGACTGAGATTTCCTGGCCTCTTCATCTCAACTGCAACGGCTGGCTTGCGTGACCCCATGGGTCACCTTAGCCGGCCGATGTTCCCTTAGAGTAACCGATGCTGTGTTGGACAACAAAACTCGGATAAGTAATGCACAGGGGACATGATGCCTCCTGTGCATTACCATATCTGCCAGGATCGCAATTGCAAAGCTGCCTGTGTGCATACATCATATATCTATAGCCTGCGTGCATACATCATATATCTATAGCCTGCATGCATACATCATATATCTATAGCCTGCGTACATACATCATATATCTATAACCTGCGTGCCTACATCACATATCTATAGCCTGCGTACATACATTATATATCTATGACCTGCGTGCATACATCATATATCGATAGCCTGCGTGCTGCTTTGCAATTCCGATCCTTGCTGAATCAGGCCCATGGTTTTGTCACGGGATGTAGTTATCAGACTGGCGGACGGCATGCCACTCGTCTGAATCCGGTTTGGAGAAGCCCGACATGGGACTTAAGATAGGCGTTGAAATACTGACGCCTATCTTAATCCCAATGCTGGAATCCAGAAGGACGACAGCCCGAATGAAGGTAAGTTGGGAGCACCTTAGCTGTTAGCCACGGGGGGCGAGGGGGGCATGGCTGTAACTAGGGTAGTGCGACCTGTCGCAGGGCAGGGGGCGCTGTTTGGACCTGTCAATTTTCCTGTTTATTGTCATTCTCACCTGTAGCTTCCTCTTCTTTTATCCCCAGCAACTCCTGGCCTCAACTATCTTTTCCCTGGCTCTTCCCCATGAGGCAATGGCCCTTTTTCTGGTGTTCTTATTTCAAAAATTGGGGGTGGGGAGGGCGTGCCGATGCTCTCTGGCACAGGGCACAAAATAGTCTAGTTACGGCTTTGGAGGGGAGGGTTAAGTTTAGGCAGCTTAGCGGGGTTAGGGTTAGGTTTTGGGGGGGGGCAGGTTAGGGTCAGGCACCCGTAGGGGGGAAGTTAGCATTAGGCATCACTGGGGCGAGTTAGAGTTAGGCACTAAGGCACTAAGGGAGGAAGGTTAGGTTTTGGAATGGAAGGGGGAGATTTTAGATTAGACACTAATGGGGAGGGTTAGGGTGCGGGGTGGGGAGGCTTAGGCTGCAAGAAGGGAGGGTTAAGGTTAGGGGGAGAAGGGGGAGGGTAAGTATACTTACCTGACCCCTGTTGGAAAACCAACCATCGGGATGCTGCTGTCGGCAGTGGCGTCACTTACCTTGATTGCACCCGGTGCGGTGATCAGTCTGGGGCCATATTCTCTCGTGTGTCGGGGAGGAAGTGGGCGTGGATTTGTCCCATGAATCCACACCCACTTATGTTTGACAAACTTGGGGATGCATCACGCCCCCGTCCTCTGCAGTCAATGGGCAGGGGAGAGGCTAGGGGTTGCTGTGCTGCTCCGCTGAGCAAGCCCGGCTCAGAGCAGCAGCAGCTGCTGGACAGGAAACAGCCTCTCCCCTGCCTCTCACGAGTGCGGCTGCTCGGTGACACCATCCGAGGGTGTGACACCAAAATAGCAGAGCAGCTCTGCTATTTAGGTGCCACCCCCTCGAATGGTGTTAACCGGTGCGGCCCGCACCCCCCGCACCCCATTTGTCACGCCAGTGGCTGTCGGTATATTGACAGGAGACATTCCGACAGCCGGCATTACATACTGATTCCTTTTGTCACTCCCAGTTGTTTTATTTATGTAAATAAGTAGCACATTTTCAGTGAGAAAGACGCGTGGTCAGGTCACGTGAGGTATGGTGCGCCGAGAGGGAATTTTTGGCGCAACTGCAGCCACAGTGTAAAAGGACACACCTGTATAAATCCTAATGTGATATATGGACTTTGTTTGAAAACATGATTAGAAGTAAGAAATATATTGTCATGAATATCGTGACTTAGGCGATATATATTGTGTTCTAATTTGTGTGTGAGGGGTTTCATTTCTAAATCTATATTTGTTAATAGTGTAAATGTGATGGAATATTTATACCTTAATCATTTACTACATTTATGATGTGATAAAGAAGACCTAGGTGATCGAAACATGTGAATGATATAAATGTGTAAGCTCAAATGTGTGATAATATAATGAGCAGAGATATGTGATATAATATGATATAATGATATAATGAAGAATGGTGCTGGATCAGGTTATGCTGTGACATAAAGTGTGTACATATAATATTCATTATTTTTACTGAGAATGTACCCATATATATTATATAATTAGATAGAGTATAGTATTCTAAATATCCAATGTCTTTTGAGAATTGTATTGGGTATATGTTCTATCTTTATATGTAAGAGTGTCATGGGGCAGGGAGGTCTGGATGAGGCGATGGGGGAGGGTGGATTAAAAGATCTACAGACCAAGTTATAGCGAAAAACAAATACAGTATTTTATTTTATATTAAAGTATAATCGGACAGCGGCCTCTGGAGTGGATTGTGGCCAGGCAGCGTCCTTAGAAGTGGAGTTGTGGCCACGTAGGTTATCAGGGGCAGACCTGCGACTGCTCACCGGCCTCTTTGGCGGTCTTGTGGCCATCCAGTGTCTTCTGCGGAGATCTTGTAGCCATCCCGTGACATCTATAGTGGAATTGCAGCCAGGCAGCATCCTCAGAGGTGAAGTTGTGGCCATTTAGCGTCTTTGGATGTGGCCTTTTAGGTAGACATGTGTCCATTACAGCAGCTTCTGGGTTGGTATTGTGGCCATTCAGCGGCATCTAGGGAGATCTTAAGGTTGTCCAGCGGCCTTTGGTGCTGATTTGTGGCCAAGCAGTGGAGATGCGTTTTGGCTGGGAATTGGCTTTTGGAGTGGTCTTGTGGATAGGCACTGACCTCTGTAGTGGAGTTGTGGCCAGGCAGCGGTCTCTGTAGCGTACTTGTGCCCAGGCAGACTATGACTCTGCAGTTATAATGGCACACATCTGAAATTGTAGTGGCAGCACTTTATACAGGTGCAGAGCAAGAAGAAGATGAATATACAGAAGAAAAAGCTGCTAATGTCTTTGATGGTAGCAATAGACTCTGGATCACTGAGTTGATTTTTGACATTCTCAGTTTGCACAGTCAACCTAAATTCAACCTTCATCTTCCCCTGAAGCCAGCAGTAGTAGACTCCTATGTCACTGAGCTCTAAAGAGCGGAAGTTCAGATGGTTTCCATGGTCAATGTACACTCTCTTAGAGTCTTTAGGCCCAACTAGATGTGTTGTTCTGTAAAGCCTTTCATCATCTTTATCCCAAGCCACAGCTTGTCCTGGCATGGCTCCTGGACACTCAGTGATCAGGCTGCTGCCTACAGGCTTAGCGTACATTTGAGTTGGTACCTTGGTTAACTTGGGCAGCCAAGGAATGCGATCTTTAAGTTTCATCACCCCACTTATCGTCCCACTTTTCAAATTTTGGATCTTTCCTAGGATTCCTGTTAGTGCCTTTCTGCAGGGAGTCATACAGCTCTTGATCAAGATTTCTGGTCTGCGATTGGTAAGATATTTTTGAAATCTTGCTGGAACAGCACCGGATCCACATGGAGCCACATCTTTGTTGGGGAGACGATATCTTGGGTAAAGGTAGTTACTACTTACATAGCAAAAGCCCAGTCTCCTTTTCTCTCCTTTCACATCACAGCGATCACATACAGTCCAGTCCGAAAAACTAGTGAAGGACACAAAGTCTCTCATTTCCAGGTCATCTTGTGCGTGCTCATTCTGGTCTTCAAATACTACATGTGCTTTTTGGGATTCCTGAATGTCAACACTATAGCCATAGAAGAACTGCTTGCCCTGTGTGCCACAGATGTAGTGCCCGGAATCTTTTTTTTGTGACTTGAAAATGATTAGGTTGTACTCACGGATGCTGAACCTATGCAGGGTATCATAATTACTGTGCAGGTTGTTACTGTCCTGTTGGGGTTTTCCGCCGACATCTGAGAGCACCTTGGTGAGCTCACCACCAATGGTCTTCTGATAGTACCACACCACAGATTTAAACTCTTCAGGCTTGCAGTGGCAAGTAAGCACAATGGTCGTGTCCGACAGGAACTCAGATTTATCAAAGAGCAGGAACGCTGGGCAGTGAATGGTCCTGAAGATGTCCTTTTTTTCAACCAGCTCAAAGCCACAAGCCGGCATAATATAAATGAATGCAGCAGCCACAAGAAACATAAGGTGAAGACTTCTGGGAGTCATCATCAACGAAAAATAATATTGTGTTCAGGATAGAACACAAAATATAGTAACAGCAAAGCAGAAAATTAGTCTTCTCTTGTCACACTTACATTGTCTACTCTGTTACTATGATGCAACAATCCATTGTTACCATGGAAACGGCCCAGACACACTTATCCATTAACATTTGATAACTACATGTTACACAGGAAGAATTAATGATATTAGACCATAATTATCCAGGATACATTTGCTACACATTAATGTATGAGATAAAAGGGATTATGTTGTACCTGGAATGTAGTAGATACTTACTGACATTATGGCCCTTGGACCATTTCTTAGAATTATTAGTTTGTTCCTTATATTAAAAACAAGATCAATCAGACAGCACCTCCCATAGCCTCACACGTCCCACTTCTAGTATTATAGAATATATATGCTTGGTGCATGCAAGATTTTCTATAACTAGCAAAGCCCATATTGTACATATACATCATGTAATCAGGATAACAGCTGTGATTGGGAAGAGAATGGTTTATACAAAGGCCACTATTGGCTCCATACAGATCTGATCTCCACCCCATGAAGCTCTTACATTAATATTGGGGACCTGATGTAATGTGAGCAATGAGTAAGTGCACCACACTCTCTTCTCTTTTGCACTGGTATATTATTGCAGTTTTACCAGCGGGGACTATAAATTACTAATATTGTATATGCCTGTAACATAGCATCAATGACACATATCTACTTACTTTGTAGGGTGTGGTATAATATGTCAACTTGCAGAATGTTGACATTTATTATGCGACACCTTAATGTTGACATGCTTAGAATAATACTATTTAGCCTAAAACTACCAATAACCCGTTTAGTTGCTGTTTATTTTTAAACTTGGGCTAATGCTATTTAGTTACAATTAGTTGTGCAGCTGAGGACACAGAGTTTAGGTGTAATCTCCAGTTACTGTCAGACCAGCACACAGACCAGCAGAACACAGATTGCTCTTTCTTGAATTTGTATCAGTATGGAAAATGATGTAGAAACCAGAGGTGGCTCAAGGTACGGGCTAGCAGGGCCGTCGCCTGGAGCGCCATAGCCTGGAAGGGTACAGCCCTGCTCCCTGCCTAAACATTATTTTAGAGGCACTCACCACCGCCACCCACTGGCGGTATTGGTATAAACGCAGAGGTAGTTAGAGGGGGAGGGAAGGGGCGACATTGCAGCACAAGACGACGCTGGGTGCAGAGAAACTTAGCGCCGGACCACCTGGTAGAAACTCTTCAATGTTGCAGTTTGTCCATTCAGGTGAGTTCTGACAATTTAACAATTGATTTATAACTTACAAAATAAAAAAGTGATTTGTCATCTTCTGAGCAAGTATTTTCCAGTCTGATAAAGTGGATGGTGGCACCTGAGCTTCCTCATAGAATGCTCATCTTACTGAGCCCTTATCTCCTCAATGATCAGAGTTATTTTGCACCACTAGGACGAGGACCATATTTGCATATTTATACAATGGAACAGCGCTAATAACAAGATAAAAAATGATAAATATATATATATGAATACCACAGGTATGGAAGGTAAGCCAAGACACAATATATAAATATAATTACTTTATTTATGTCTCAATGTACTAAGTTATTCATCATTATGGGAGTTAGTCTAGTGGTTTGGGTCACTGAACTAGTTGTATAAAAATTAGGGGGAGATGCACTAAGCCTGGGAGTGTGATACAGTGGACAGGCTGTGTTTTGAAAAATGAGAGTTAGGAGCTGATTGGCTAGTACTTTCTCTCATTACACTTTATCACTCTCCAAGGATTAGTACATCTGGCCCTTAGACTCTGCAAACCTGATTGGAGGTGTGATAGTGTTGAGGTTAGAGAGAAGGGGGAACGTGCGGAAAGCAGTGGCTATACTAGGATATTTGGAGCCCAGGGCAAATTTGAGAAGGGAGCCTCCCCCCCAACATCCCGATATGTGCGCGCGCGGAAAAAAAATGGGCATGGTCACTTAAAAATGGGGCGTGTCAACATGAAACACCCCTTTATTTTCATGCTGAACATTCCTATCCTTATGCACCTTAACCCCAGTAGTACCCCTTATACAGTACCCCCAGTATGCAGTTGTGGTCCCTCTTATGCAGGCCCATAGTAGTTCCCCTTACTCAGTGCCCCCAGTAGTGGTCCCCCTTATACAGCCCCCATTTAGTTCCCCTTACTCAGTGCCCCCAGTAGTGGTCCCCCCAAATGCAGTGCCCTATGTACTGTTCCCCCTTATGCAGTGCCCCCAGTAGCAGTCCCCACAATGCTGTGAACCCAGTAGCGGTATCCCCTTATGCAGTGCCCTTTATATAGTGCCCCCAGTAGTAGTCCCCCCCCATGCAGTGCCCTTTATATAGTGCCCCCAGCAGTAGTCCCCCACATGCAGTTTTCCCAGTAGTGGTCCCCCTTATGCAGGCACCCAGTATCTAGTGCCCCCTGTAGTGGTCCCTGCAATGCCCCTAGCAGTAAGCCCCTTATATAGTGCCCCCAGCAGTAGTCCCCCCCCTTCCCATGCAGTGCCCCCAGTAGTGGTCCCCCTGATGCAGGCCCCCAGTAGTGACCCCCCCTTTCCAGTGGTCCCTGTAATGGTCCTTCCTGTTATTGCCCCCAGTTGTGGTCCCCTCAGGTCAGTGCCCCTAGTAGTAGGCCCCTTTCATAATGCCCCCAGTAGTAGTCCCCCCCCCCAAGTAGTGGTCCCCAGTTGAGGTTCCCCCTCCTGATTAAGTGTCCCCTGTAATAGCCCCCCCCCCAGTAGAGGTCCTCCCAATAACGGTGCCCCCAGTAATAGCCCCCCCAGTAGAGGTCCTCCTAATAATGGTGCCTCCAGTAGTAGCCACCCCCCCCCCCCCGTTGTGCCCCCACCCCAGTAGAGGTCCCCCCAGTAGTAGCCACCCCCTCCTCCGTTGTGCCCCCAGTAGTGCTGACAGGTTTTTTTTAAAAAATATATAAAAACATACCTTAGCTGAATCCACGCTGCTGCTACGGACCGCGACACCGCTCCCGCCGCCGCCCACCAGTCCTCCCGGGCTGGCGCGCTCAGCATAATGGGAGAGACGTCATGATGTCATGACGTCTGTCCCATTACCCACTGCAGGACCCGGACGGAAGTCCGCCTCTTGCAGTGGGTGCTGCAGCAGTCAATGAGAGTCTATCTGACTCTCATTGGCTGCTGTTTAACACATGCATCGCCGCCAGCGCTGGCGGCGATGCGTGTTATGCACAGCCTGAGCCCGCCTCCTGGTGCTATTGGGCAAGTGCTCAGGGGGAGGGAACGGGCTTAGGTGTGCAGCATAGGACCGGCGCAGGAAGCCTAGCGCCAGTCCTGTGTAAATGTGTAGCGCTGACCGCACTCACTGCGGTCGGCGCTACACTGGTGGCTAACTAGGGCGGGCCAGACCGTGGCTGGTGGCGCCCCCCCCCGCGCCGCCCTGCCCTAGTTACGCCACTGGCAGAAAGGTCCATGGTTATAATCCTGTATTTTGCATTTATATACCTTCAGGATTGTTATATATATGTTTATTTGTGTTTTTATGGGGACAGTTACAAATCTGGATAAATCATGTATTTATTTGTTATTTATCTAAGCCAAAACACATTCTACTTTTTGTTTTGCTTAGAAGAACTGTGTGTTATATATTTGCTAAATATTGCTGTACCTGCAGCTCTCATAGGTGGAATAATTAATTGATCGACAGTAAATTGAGATCCCTGCTCTTATAAAAGGAGATGGAAGTGTTCTGGGGGTTCATTCTCTTGGAACAAAACCCTCTAATTGAGGGCGGAACATGTCAGAGGCTGCTTCCAGACTTACCTACTAACCTGCTTTATGAGGCCTTGCTTAATGAGGTGCTGGCTGGCCCTTGGCCCATACTTGCCAACTGTCCCTGATTGTCAGGAGATTCCCTGAAATAGCCCTGACTCCCTAAAGAGTCTAGAGGGTAAATTTACTAAGATGGGAGTTCTATTAAGAAGTGATGTTGCCCATAGCAACCAATCAGATTCCAGGTATTACCTTCTAGAAGGTGCTAGATAAATGAGAAGTAGAATCTGATTGGTTGCTATGGGCAACATAATTTCTTAAACAGAACTCCCATCTTATTAAATTTACTCCTAGCAATCTCCCTCATTATGAAACTGTTACATTAAAAAAAACATTTATAGAGAGATATTCATTTAAAAGGGATCTTTAGTATAATTTCCCTGTATTGATTATAAGGAACAAAGGCCCTCATTCAGAGCCGTACGCTCTGAGCAGAGCGCACGCTCTGAATGAGGGCCGGCTCCATTTTCATGGAGCGTCCTCCTGGACGCTCGTATAGCTGTGGGTCACCACCCACAGGCTATACGAGCGTGCTTTGTGATGGCCGCGATGGTCGAGACCATCGCGACCATCGAATTTGCGAGCCGGAGCCTGCGGTTGAGGTTTTCAACCGCAAGCTCCGGAGTGATTTTGGCTCTATCAGAGCCAAAATCACTCCCACTGACATCACTAGTGATGTCAGTGGGCCGGCTTCTGACGGGAGGCGTTCCCATGGGAACGCCCCCGTCAGGGAGGCACGCCCCCGGCACGCCCACCAAAGGGGGCGTGCTGTCAATCAACATTGACAGCACGCCCCCTTTGATCGGACACAACGAGCGAAGGACTTTCCTTCGCTCGTTGCGTCTGGCGCATGCGCACGACGGAGCTCCCTCCGTCGTGCGCATGCTCAGTGCATAACATCGACCCACTTGCGAGCGGACAGCCGCTCGCGAGTGGGTCTGAATCAGGCCCAATGATCCCTATGGCTACATGTATTTTCTGAAAAGTATCATTGTGTTTTCATAAACAAGTAGATCTTAAGGTGCCCATATACGGTGCGATAAAGCAGCCGATCTGACGGATTGGTACGATTTGGCTGCTCTATAGTACCGTGTATGGGCCTGATATTGGCAGAGCGCGCACCTGTGGTGTCGTACATCGCACCCCCAAATCTTACTGCAGGTTCAGTCAATCTGGGAATGCGATGTGCGATCCCATGCAGGACTATGCAGGTAGGGGAGGGGGGAGCCGGCATATCAGGCGGTCGGCCTCCCGATATACACCGTGTGTGGGGACCACCCGATATGCCAGACGCCGAATCCCCCATCACGTCGCACGGTGCATATCGCACCATATATGGCCAGCTTTATATGTCCAAAGATGTTGTTCGGCATACCACTTTTGTAATGCATAGTTATGTGAGTTACTGTCTTATAACTGTTATTTTAATTATATTATTATTATTATTAGTAATAACAATTTATTTTAAGTATTTTGAAACTGATTGAAATTTGGCTGTAAAATGATATAACGAACAGCCCAGTATCTGATAGGCGGTCACAAATATAATAAACATTAATTAAAGGGGTGTGCACCAGCCACTTTTCGTGTTTTGGTTTTGTTTTGGATCTGGATCTTTCTTCGTGTTTTGGATCTGGATTGGTTTTGCCAAAACCACGCTTCCGTGTTTTGGGTTCTGGGTTTTGTGTTTTGGATCTGTATTTTTTTTTTAAAAAGCATAAAAACAGCTAAAATCACAGAATTTGTGGGTTTTTCTGCTCCTATGCTATTATTAACCTCAATAACTAGTTTGAAAAACTTGGCCCCAAACAGTACATAATGCAAAGAAAAAAAAGTGGTGCAAGATGGAATTGTCCTTCGGCTCTCCCACCCACCCTTATGTTGTATTAACAGGACATGCACACTTTAACAAACCAATCATTTCAGCGCCAGGGTCTGCCACACGACTGTGGCTGAAATGATTGGTTAGTTTGGGCCCCCACAAAACAAGCTGACAATTAATCTGTCCCTGCACAAACTGGCTCTACGGAGGCAAGATGTCGTCCTCATCCACCGATTCCTCATCCTCTTCAGTGTTGTGTACATCCTCATCCTCACAGAGTATTACTTCGTCCCCGCTGGAATCCACCACAACAGGTCCCTCTGTACGTTCTGAAGGCTGGTCTCCCTGGAAGAGTTGATAATTCATTTTTATGAACAACATCTTCTCCACATTTTGTGGAAGCAACCTCCTACGCCTTTCGCTGACAAGGTTCCCGGCTGCACTAAACACTCTTTCGGAGTACACACTGGAGGGGGGGCAACTCAGGTAAAATAGAGCCAGTTTGTACAGGGGCCTCCAAATTGCCTCTTTTTCCTGCCAGTACAGGTATGGACTGTCTGACATGCCTACTTGGATGCTGTCACTGCTGTAATCCTCCACCATTCTGTCAATGGTGACAGTATCATATGCAGTGACAGTAGACATGTCAGAAATTGTTGTCAGGTCCTTCAGTCCGGACAAGATGTCCAAACTTGGTCCTGCCTGCCCTGCATCACCGCCAGCGGGTTGCTTAGGATACCTACGTTTTTTCCTGGCAGCCCCAGTTGCGGTAGAAAATGAAGAAGGAGCTGTGGACGTGTCACGTTCTGCTTCAGCTGACAGTGTTTTCACCAGCAGGTCTTTGCACCTCTGCAGGCTTGTGTCGGCCGGAAAGAGAGACACCACATAGGCTTTAAACATAGGATTGAGCAGGGTGGCCAAAATGTAGTAGTTTGATTTCAACAGATTGACCACCCTGGAATCCTAGCAAAGCGAATGAAGGGCTTCATCCACAAGTCCCACATGCCGAGCGGAATCGCTCCGTCTTAGCTCTTCCTTCACTTTCTCCAGCTGCTTCTGCAAAAGCCTGATTAGGGGAATGACCTGACTCAAGCTGGCAGTGTCTGAACTGACTTCACGTGTGGCAAGTTAGAAGGGCTGGAGACAACACAACTGGAGACAACACAACACGGAAATCATTCTCCACTGCGCTTGAGTCAGGTGTATACCCCCTCCATGTATAGGCTTGAATGGCCTTTTGCTGCTCCTCCATCCTCTGAAGCATATAGAGGGTTGAGTTCCACCGTGTCACAACCTCTTGCTTCAGGTAATGGAGGGGCAGGTTCAAGAGTGTGTCCTGGCGCTCCAGTCTTTGGCACGCAGTTGCTGAATTGCGAAAGCGGCCAGAAATTTTTCGTGCCACCCAAAGCGTCTCCTGCACGTCCCTGTCGCTTTTCAGAAAATTCGGCACCACCAAATTTATTGTGTGAGCAAAATATGGGATGTGCTACAATTTGCCCACATGTAATGCCCGCACAATATTGGTGGCGTTGTCAGATATCACAAATCCCCAGGAGAGTCTAAGTGGGGTAAGCCACTGGGCGATGATTTCCCTCAGTTTCTCTAAGAGGTTGTCGGCGGTGTGCCTCTTACTGAAACCGGTGATACACAGCGTAGCCTGCCTTGGAACGAGCTGGAGTTTCTGAGATGCTGCTACTGGTGACGCTGCTGTTGTTGCTGCGTAAGGTGATACATCTACCCAGTGGGCTGTCACAGTCATATAGTCCTTAGTCTGCCCTGTTCCACTTGTCCACATGTCCGTGGTTAAGTGGACATTGGGTACAACCGCATTTTTCAGGACACTGAGGACACTTTTTCTGACGTTTCTGTACAGTCTCGGTATCGCCTGCCTAGTGAAGTGGAATCTAGACGGGATTTGGAACCGGGGACACACTACCTCGATCAATTGTCTAAATCCCACTGCACTAATGGCGGATACTGGATGCACGTCTAACACCAACATAGCAGTCAAGGCCTCAGTTATACGTTTTGCTTCAGGATGACTGCTGTCGTACTTCATCCTCCTCACTAAGGACTGTTGGAGGGTCAATTGTTTAGTAAAAGTAGTGGTGTTCCTACTTCCTCTCTGGGATGATGAACGACTCCCAGCAGCAACAGCGGCAGCAGTAGGCGTAGCAATGTAGGATCCTCCGGAGGAATTCCGGATAGGAGAGTCAGTCATGCCAGTGACATGGCCTGCAGGACTACTTCCGATCCTGACTAAGGAGGAAATTGACGAGGAGGGAGTTGACGGTGTGGTTTGCAGGTGCTTGGATACAACAGGACAAAGGGATTTAGGTGTTCCTGGACTGCTTACGGTCTTAGCCAAAGTTTCTGAACTTGACAGTATCTTTCTATGAACGTGCTGCAGGTGACGTATAAGGGAGGATGTTCCTAGGTGGTTAACGTCCCTAGCCCTACTTATTTCACCTTTACAAATGGTACATATGGCAAGACAGTTGTTGTCCGGATTTGGATAGAAATATTGCCAGACCAAAGAGGTGGAATGTTTGGTCTTCTGCCCAGGCATGACCGTGATGGGCTTTTTCATCCCACGGACAACAACTGTCTCCCCCGGACCCTGATTTAAACAAACCACATCACCATCAGAATCCTCCTCGCCAACTTCCTCCTCAGCGCCAGCTACACCAGTATCCTCATCCTGTTGTACTTCAACAGTGACATCTTCAATTTGCATATCAGCAAGTGGACTGTGGGTGCTCCTTTCAGCACTTGCAGGGGGCGTGCAAATGGTGGAAAGAGCCACCTCTTCCCGTCCAGTGCTGGGAAGGTCAGGCATCGCAACCACCACCACACTTGGACTCTCCTTGGGGATTTGTGATATCTTCTTAGAACGCACAGTTCTTCGCTGTGCTTTTGCCAGCTTAACTCTTTTGATTTTTTTAGTGGGAGGAGGGCTTCCATCGTCATGTGAAGCTGAACCACTAGTCATGAACATACTAGGGATCGACCTTAGCCGTTCCTTGCCACTCCGTGTCGTAAATGGCATATTGGCAAGTTTACGTTTCTCCTCAGATGATTTAAATGTCTTTTTTAAGGTCATTTTCCTGAACTTTGTCATTTGGAATTGTATATGCCCTCTACTATGACATTGAGCATCGGCCTTGGCAGACGACGTTGATGGCATGTTATCGTCTATGTCATGACTAGTGGCAGCAGCTTCAGCACTAGGAGGAAGTGGTTCTTGATCTTTCCCTAATTTATTTTTATTTGAGAAAGTTTGGTCCTCCACTTATGTTATATTGATATATACGTGCGGCTAAGGCGAACACAAACACAGAAAATCATTTTTTATTTTTGTTGGAGACTAGTGCACTTTGTGGGTTACACCACCCTTTAAGAAATGAGCCAGCCAGCTCTTTACTTATAGGACACAGGTGTACGCTTAGCGCTGCTCCTTTGTTGATGCACGTGCAGTTACAGTGCACACAATTCACAAAGACAGAAATTTTTTTTTTTTTTTTTTTGTGGACCGCACTTTGAGGGTTACACCACCCTTTAACAGACAGGCGCACGCTTGGTGCTGCTGCTTTGAGGATGCACGTACAGTGCAGAAAATTCACAAACACAAAAGAAAATGTTTTATTTTTGTTGGAGTGCACTTTGGGGGTTACACCACCCTTTAACAGGAAGACGCACGCTTGGTGCTGCTGCTTTGAGGATGCACGTACAGTGCAGAAAATTCACAAACACAAAAGAAAATGTTTTATTTTTGTTGGAGTGCACTTTGGGGGTTACACCACCCTTTAACAGGAAGACGCACGCTTGGCGCTGCTGCTTTGAGGATGCTCATACAGTGCACACAATTCACAAACACTGAAAATATTTTTTTTTTGGAGTGCACTTTGGGGGTTACAGCACCCTTTAACAGATGAGCCAGCCGGCCCTTCACTTATGACACAGGCGCATGCTTGGCGCTACTTTGTTGATGGACGTGCGGCTACTGTGCACACAATTCACAAGAAAATATATTTTTTTATTTTTTTTGGAGTGCACTTTGGGGGTTACAGCACCCTTTAACGGACAAGCCAGCCAGCCCTTTACTTATGGGACACAGACACACGCTTGGCGCTGCTCCTGTGTTTATGCACGTGCAGCCACAGTGCACACAATTCACAAACACAGAAAAATATTTTTTTTTTATTTTGTTTGGAGTGCACTTTGGGGGAGCACCCCTGATGCACAGATCACCCCCTGGACAACACTACAGCACCCCTCTAGGACTACAGCCTTTATTGGACACAGCACAACATAGTCCAGCCAGCCCCTATAGACTTTGGAGTGGACACAGCCCCTATGACTGCAACTGGCTGCACAACACAGCCCAGCCAGCCCCTATGGACAACAGCAGCACAACACAGCCCAGCCAGCCCTAGCTCCCACCCTCCCTCTTCACTGTCCACAGCCGGAGTGAGAAATGGCGCCGACGCGGGGACCTTTTATAGAATCCAAAACCCACGAGATCCGGAAGGCGGGATTATGATGTTTGTCCTCGATTTCAGTTCCGAGTCAGGCGGTAAAAGTCGAGCCTGACTCGGATACGACTCGGATCGGGGGGGTTTGAATTTCAGAAATCCGAACCCGCTCATCCCTAATATATATATATATATATATATATATATATATATATATATATATATATATATATATATATATATATATATATATATATATATATAGATATCCATGAACCCGGCGCTCCTGTTGATATAAACAAATGCTCTGGTGCCCTCCAGGGTTGTAAATAACAGCCAAATGTAAGGAATTCAATGATGAGGCACTCTGGAGACTGTGCAGCAAGTAATAAAACCGTCCTTTAATGCATCCTACGTTTTGGGAGTTACCCCGTCGTCAGGGACAAACAGAATAAACATACAGCAATAGCACCACATATAAATACCCTCCCCCATAAACAATTAACACTGTGGATTATCTTACCTGAGGGACGCCAGCCGACAAGATCCCCAGCATCGCGGCCAGACAGCACGTCGCTGTCTAGTG